>CM031234.1:980674-2180674 GCA_018340775.1 Taxus wallichiana var. yunnanensis
GTTATGCATTGCTTCTATCACAAATCATGGCAATGCAAAAATTTTGGTATACGGAAACTAAATTGTCTTTCCCAATTACATATGGGGAATCCTTCTTGTGATGTGTCACTTCCTCTCGAATGCCACGTGACGGCATTTGCATCACATCTTCACCATCTTCTTGAATGGTCCACTCATCGATCCATTGCATGCTAATTGTCAAAACTTCCGTAGGTGACTATGGTTCTTTGGGTACTCCCAAACCTTCCTTCGTCCATCAGCACCCCAACCTCCATAAATACTAAAGATAATAATACAATGCCAAACTTATTCACAACCGTCAGGTTTCTTCAACGATTGTCTCTACTATGTGATTTTCAATGTTGTAGACCACTCCCTTGAGATATATTCTTGGTGATGTAACCACATTGTGGGGTTTTACTCAATACCACCTTCCTTGGTCATTCAACTTTTCCACAAGATGTGTATTTGCCTACACTCACTGGTGTTTCTTTAATTTTTCAATGTCCATCATGACCCTCGGTATATCCCAAGTCTTTCCCTCATCTCCAGTGATCATGGATTTAAGAGTTAAATCACTATAGCAGTATCCAACCCTAAGGCCCGTAGTCCTATCACCTTTGAAATTAAAGTAGTTGTGATTCTTACCCTCCTGTCATGAAGTAAGAAGTCCCTGCTGACTCGTCTCATCAATCACTAATAAAATGGTTCATACTTTCCAAAGTATGGCACTGCATAAACTAGACTCCATTCGCTTCAAATACCCTCACCACTATCATATACTTTGCATATCCTTTATTTATGCACTTGTTTGTTTTTGGTGCTCAGTGAACACATCAAGCTCTTTCTCATCGGGTTTCAATGTTCAATGGTCAGAGTCATTGATTTTACATCGCGGTATATGGGAATCCTATCTATCCCACAATCACACCCTCTAAATATCGGGAGATTTCCAGAAATTACTCTCGTGGAGAAATTCTCTTCTTCCATTTTAACCTTCTTCTTCCCTTTTATCTACTATCGTAGGTTCTTTCTTGTGCCATTTTCAAAATATCTCTTTCCTTCCTTCTCAGAATTCATCAAGTCAAAACCGGGGAGCTGAAATCTTTGTGCCTTAAAGTGGAAATAGCATGCCCTAACTTGTTTGTAATGCATCTACTTTTCTCAAACCTTCTCCTATGGGAACACAATCTTCTCCTATGCAATAACCCTTCCTCTCACATCTGCTCTACACTCTTCACACCCTAACACGATTTCCTCGTCTGCTTCGCATTCTTAATCCTTTCAAATTTTCTAATTTAACGGTAAAAATGAACCCACACTCCATCCTTTATATAGAATTTTAAATGTGTTAGTTCATTTATCATGACTCCACCACCAACAATCCTTTCATTAATTGACCATTTTTATTAGTTACACACTGCGTACATCTTCATGCCCAATCGATAACCTTCTCAGCTAGCGTGCCCTCCTACCTTTCGCTATGTAGACTTCACTTTAGCCGCACCTCCACGCGCTCTAAGTACCTCATCACTACGCCTTCCATCGTAGTCTCTTCCGGCCTCTACTTACCTCACGTTATACTTGTTTCTTCACTCCTCTTGTTCTTATATGTCCCCATGTCTAGAACCCAATCTTAGTTTAGATTTTTCAATTCTCCAACCTTGAATAAAGATCTATAGATAGATCCTTTATATGTGGAATTATTTTCAATAGTCATCTAACTCGTTATCAACAACCTACCCAACACTAAGGGTATGTGTAGTCCTCTCGCGCATAAAATTTCTGCAAATAATAATTACCTTTATAGCACATAATTGTGCTTATTACAAAAACACACCAACTAAATCAGACAAAGAATAGTTACAAAAAGGAAGGAAACAAATTAAGGAAATATAGAATCGTAAACTTTCTAATCTTAATGGAAAAATTACCTTATTACAAACACCATGGTAATTAAGACTTATTTATAGTAGGGCTTCATCCTACTCCCATGGTGAAGTAACTAGGTAACCGTATTCCATCAAGGGCCTCTAACTAAAAATTTCCACCAGCTTCATAGTATGTGAGTGATAACATACGACCCAAACCAATGTACCTTGAGAGTTTTCCTAGATGATGCAAAAATTTAGAATCATAAAGGAGCGCCATCTCTTAGTCCTATCTCAAGATTTTTATCTATGATATGCCCGTCATGCCATGCTTTTCTGTCCGACTTTCTCTTGTTTTGAATCCAACAATGCTATGGCTCATCATTCATCCAAATTAATTAAATTTTCTATCCACTCTTCTAATGCTTTCTCATACAAGAAGACCTCCAATGCACACAATACGCAAATAAGGTAACATAAACTCCATAGGAAGAATGACTTTTGTGCTAAACACTAACAAATGGTGTGGTTTTTTTCAACCTCTTATAAGTTGCTCTATATGCCCAAAGTATAGCATATACTTTATCATCATAGTCCTTTCTTCCAACATCACAAAATTTAGTTAAGGTTTGGCTCAAAATCTTGTTTGAAATCCTTAGCCTGGATTCCATTTTCCCTGAGGATGGTAAGGTGTAGTCTTATGGTGCACAACCAAAAATTAATCTAATAATATCCTTATTGCCTCATTCAAAATGTGTGCCCTATCACTTGTTAGAATTAGAGGACATCCATACCGTGTAAAAATGTTTTCCCATAGCAAACCTAAATATTGAGCTGTCATGTAATCATTTGTAGGTGTTGCTTCTTCCTACCTTGTAAGATAATTTATGCAAGTAATGATGTAGCACAATCTAGTCCTATGCACGTGGGTGGTGAAATATGACCCAAAAATCTATAGCCCATTTCTCAAATGTTTACAACACTATTCAATAGGTCTCGAGGCATTTTATCTCATTGATCTTGTTTTCCAAGATGTTTGACGATGATCACATGCCTTACAATATTCTTTACAATCTTTATATATGGTCTCCCACAATAATCCAAAGGAGCATTAATATTAATGTGCTGAGTGGCATCACCGGTATAGTGACCACCTACAATACCCACCATGAGATTCTTCCATAATATACATGTGCTCATGCTCCAATACACAAAAACATAGTCACCTCATCTTTGCTAACTTTTATAAAGTCAACTTGTTGATCATCTTGATAAAATGTGTCATTGCATACCTAACAAGTTGTTTCTTTTCTAAGGCCTTCATTTCTTCGCACTGGTCACTTTGTCGATTGTATAGGAAGATAACCTCTTCAAATGTCCTCTAGTTTACATGGCATGCGTTATAACCTATATAACTCTACATACGGAATGGTATCTTTAATCACCTTTGGTTCCTCTCTGAATTTATTCTTGATAGATGGTGATCGGTCCGTGAATTACTTTTCCACACTTTTTGTTTTACCTACTATAATCAAATTTTTGAAATAGTAATCCCACATCTTACATATGTAAGACCTATGTAGCAAAATGGGCTTGGCTTACCAAAAACTTCAATGCCATGTGATCTTGTAGAATAAAAAATGGTGTAGCTTTAGTAAATACAACCAGAACTTGTATGCATAATGTGTAGATCAAACAAACTTCACGCTCAGTTGTGTAATTTTGTTCCACTAGAGCCAAGTTTTCTACTAGAAAAAAATAGATAGGATGATCTATAATCCTTCTCCAAGTTCGGGATAACATGGCGCCAAATGGTCATGCCAAAGGTATCAACACTGTACATGAAATCTTTGATCCCATGAAGGAAAACACAAAATATAGGTGTGGTAGTAAGTTTCTCTTTCAATGCTCTCAAATGCACTGCAACATTGCAGTTCTCCCAAATAAAATGTACCTTATCATTTAAGTAACTCCTCCAAAGGTCGCAAGCCACTTTGGCATATCCTTTTATGAATTTTCTATAATATCTCTGTGATATGTCCAAAAATCCATGCACCTCACGACTTGTAGGATTTCTAAGGCCTATAATGACTATAACCTTGCATTTAGGATCAACAAAAATCAACCCTCCTTGCAGAATTATGTGTCCTAGTAAAGTCCCAAAAGGTTTTAAGTAAATATGCACTTCTTGATGTTTAATTAGATACTCAATTATCTACATCTTTCAAACATCAAAACTGATTATCATTAGCAAATGATCCTTAACTAATCCATACACTCTGTCGAATCATATAACCATATACATGTAATAAGTTGTGAATAAATTCCTTGAATTCTTGAACAATTGAAAAGACAATAACATGTGCGTTCTTTAGTCCAAATGGCATCTAATGTATATGCAAAAACGCCTCATTCGGGTAGTAAAGTTATCTTTCCTAATCCTTTTAAGTAATCCTAACTTGATGATACACCTGAAAACCCATCTCAAATGAATGCAGATTTCACACCTTCCAAACTTCCTTCCAAAGTATCTCCCTCGGTGAATATAGCATAGGAAATGGGTTTGTCACACATGAAACATTCAACTCCTGTAATCCACCACAAATCCTAATTCATCCTATATTTCTTGATACTTATCACCATGGATTAACCCATTAAATTCTCATCAGGGTACTTTCTAATAGTTCTAGACTTTAACATTTTGTCAATTTCTTCTTTGACCTTTACGTGCAGTTGGGGTTCATCCCTTGTAGGATCTCTTTCTAACTAGGCATGCACCATTACATTTAATGTTTATCTTCATCTCCCCTAATGATTCATGCATGCCTTTAAGTTCACGGTACCCCCACAGGAATAAATCCTAGTAATTCCTTAAAATGTAACTATATGATTTTCCACTTGAGTTCTAACCCAATAGTCTCCCCAATGTATGGCTTCCTTAGGCTCATCCTTTGATCTAATATTCACCTTCATTTTCTTCATAGGTTCATGATAGGTGGGTGTGGTCTTATCCGCACCATCCAACACCTCCATGCCTTACAAATTGAATGATTTACATCAAATTTTTACTCTTCATCATTTACTAAGTTTTCATTTTTGCTTTTTTCGTTCCCAAAAAAGCACGTTGAAGTATCATGAATCCGCTTATCTATTTCTTCAAGATCTAGGTCACTGCCTCTAATTTTCCTTCTCTCAAATAACTCTTGAAGTAGTTCTTCACCTTATGCACTATCTCCCATAGTTAAGTGTTTTATTTATTTCAATGCTTCTTCCACTAGTTGATTTGTAGATAAGAATTCAAATGTCTTGGCCATTCCTATGCCAATTAAATCCTACCAATTTCCATTCTCTTTATGGAGTTTTGCATATACATACCAGTAATGCACACATCCTCAGAGTGGAATAAAACTTGTGCACCCATAGCAAAGGTGGTAAATCTTCCCTTCCTCAGTATAAGAGTCTCTCACACTATTAAACATGGTGTTGAACAGGTGTTTATTACTATGATAAGTTTCTCTGATTTGAGTAGGTGCATTACTATCTCGAAGAACCTTGTAGTAAAGCGGCTTCTAATTTCATTCCATCCTATAAGATTATCTTTATGGGCCACCCACTAGCATGTTCACTATCCCATGTAGTATATATGCTATCATAATTCTTCCTTCCATCGGTCTACCTTTGTTCTTCCATGGCGCATAGGAATACCATAGGATCTCCTTCTCTCTAGTGTAACAAGATACCGAGTTATTACCTATCATCTTGACATAATGTGGTTTTATGCCTCTAGGACATATGCTCTTTACTTCATGCCCACCAACTCATAATTACTTATGAGCCCAATTATCACAAGCAACACTTGTAGTATCATTGATGAGTTGTGCATCCTCCCATTGAATTATTCCTTCTTTAGGTGGTGCAAGTATCTCCGGATCTCATATGGTGCATACATAAATCCTATTAAAATATTATTCACTTAAGGACTCAACATAGGGTGCAAATTTTCCATCTATTAAAGGGATAATAACTCTTTCCTCCTTACTTTATAAACCGATATATAGCCCCATTGCTGATCTATAGGGATCCAAATGAATGTACTTCATCAAAATAGTAAGCACGAAGAAGGAAAAATGAAAACTGTAGGTTTGTATTTTTAGTAACATGACCTCTTCTCTCGTAAGAGTGGCGGTTATAGAACCTGTTGTCCAACTAGGGCGGTGGTCCTGGGACCACCACAGATTGGGTAGTGATCCTAGATATTTTGGAAGAAAAATCAAAATATGAAATGAACAACACTTAGAATTTGGACAATTATTCGTATCTCTTCTCCTCCATGACCTTTCCCATTCTCCAGTGCATGAGAGGACATGCGAGAGGCTATAAATAATTGTTTGTAGAAGATAATATGATCATCAAATCATGAAAGCAAGTGATCAAGCGCTTTTAGTGTTTTGGAATTGTGTTTTGTAGAGAAGAAAGGAGTGTTGAGATAGAGCAAGAAAGTATTTGGGAGGAAGTGTGAGATATTATCTCCTTCTCTTTCATAATTATTATAACTTATGTACTTGTTATTTTGAATTGGCCAATAAAAGTGGGAAGAAAGAGCAATTTCCTTTCAACAATTAAAATTCTTTCCTTTCTTTGCTATTGTGGATTCTAAACATAAGCATAATTTATTCACTAGCTATCTCTATCATTTTATAATAGAAAGTAGAACAACAATGTTTATTTGTGTTTCTGTGATAATTCCAAAGTTGAAGAGTTTACGATCATTTTGGTATCAAAGCTAATTATTATCCAGAATGTGGTATTCATTATTGTATGTGTATGAAAATGATGATATCTAAAGGCAAAGAGGATTTACCTTGCGATCTAGAAATTTCTACAAATAAGTGGAAACAAAGAATTTGGGGACAAATGGAGGAAGGGAACTTGGTATGTAGAATCAAGATGTTGGATGCCATGATGGATAAGATGTTTAGAAGGCAAGAAGAGCTTGTTGATTTACAAAAGATAGCTTCATCAAACAAGGCTCCATGGACTCAATGGTTCAAGGCTTAGATGAAAATTTTGGCATAGGAAGGAGCCACCATGAGGAAAGTTATGGGGAAGAGCATGAAGAAGAGACTTAAAACACAAGAGAAAAGGTAAAATCTGATCATACTCCTTTTAAAGTTGAGATGAAAGTTAATATTAAAATATTTGAAGAACAAGTAGATGTAGAGTTGCTTGATAAATGGTTAAAATAGTTTGAAGTCTACTTTAGCATCCATAATGTCACTGAGGCATAGAGAACAACCTTTTCAATCTCAAAATGGAGGGACGTGCTCTGGTTTTGTGGGAAACCCATTTAACCACTCGTGAAAAGAAGAAGAGTCATATTGTGAAATTTTGGCAAGAATTTATAGAATTACTTAGAGATAACTTCTATCCTATTGGCCATAAGACTGACCAAATGATTAAATGGCATAATTTTAGACAAGGTAGTGGTCAAAGTGTGCAAGAATATACTACGGAGTTTCGAGGCGTGCCATGTTGCTAAACATTGACTTGGAGGATGAGGATATTATGACTAAGCGCTTGGGAGGACTTCACACTCACCTTCAAATAAAATTCATCTCCACCAAGCCCAAGGATCTCAATGAGGTGTGTGTGCAAGCATACTACATAGATGATGAAAAGAAGCAAGGGGAAGCAGAGCCAAGGGAAAAGTAGTTGACAAATCAGCAGAAGAAAGAGTATGAAAAAAATTAACAAGGGTAAGTGGAAAGGGAAAGGTAAATAAGATGCCACTACTTTAAGTACTTGTAAAGATCCCAAGAATTTTTGCAAGAACTGTGATATTAATGGTCATATGGATGCTACATGTTGGAATTTACATCTAGAATTACATCCGGAATTACATCTGAAGAACCAAACCAAGGACTTGAATAAGTCCATGACAGTTGTAAGAATAGAGGGGGAGGGGGAAATAAAAGATGAATTTGATGTAGAAAAAGGCTTGGATGCACAGCCACCAACATGGACAGCTAAAAGAGGAGATGAGTAGACTAGTCCAGATCAAAATCCAAATCAAGAGAACTAAGGTAAATGCTTTGGTTGACACCGGTTCTCAATCTAACCCGATTTCCAAAGCAAGTTGTAAATAATCTTGGTCTTGAGAATTATGAGAATCCACACCTTATCCTTTAGGTTGGGTGAAGAAGGGTTTTGAAATTTAGGTAATAAGAAGATGTAAGGTCAATTTTGGGATGAATTCCCAATATATTGATGTTTTGGAAGTCTGACGTTATTCCACTTGATGTTTTTGATGTTGATTCTGGATTCCTTACTTGTATATCGGGATGCTATATTTATGAGAAGGGAAAACCGGGCACCGATGGGTCAGGATGGGATTAGATACAACATCCAGGCACACCGTTGTAAGACATGGTTTACTATGGTGAGTGCTAACCAAGAAAAAAATGACTTATTCAGAAAATCATAATCGCCTTTGTTTACTTTTGTTAAAGGATAAACAAGATGGGGTAGAAGTTTCAAATATTTCTAACTAGAGAAAACATGATTTGGATAGTATTATTTAGTCCTTTTAGGAAGTTTTTCAGGCTCCCATTGGGTTACCATCAAAACAGAAGTAGAGAATGAGATTCAAATATTGCGCAGTCCCCTCTACTAAACATCGGGTTGCATAGAAATCCTTTCCCGAGAGTATTGAAGTAAAGAAACAACTCCAGAACTACTAGACCAAGGGGTGATATGTCCGAGAACCTCACCATATGGTTCACCTATTGCGATGATGCCAAGAAGGATGGTTCTTAGATAATGTGCATTTACTAGCGTGATTTGAACAAGATCACCATAAAGAATAGATATCCACTTCCCGTATAGATGATCTCTTGACAAACTTTAGCATGCCAAATTCTTCACGAAATTGGATTTCAAATCTAGTTATCACCAAGTTATAATGAAGGAGGAGGATATATGGAAGACTCGCCTTTAAAAAAAAATAGGGTTGGTTAGTTCTTCCTTTTGGGTTATGCAATGCACCCGCTACATTTATGAGATTGATGAATGATGTATCGCGGGATTTCATAGATTCATGTGTCATTGTATATCTAGATGATAATATGGTTTTTAGTGCCACATGGGAAGAACATATAACTCACTTACAATAAGTCTTGCAAATTCTTAGGGAGAAATAGCTTCTTTGTAATATGAAGAAATGTGAGTTTTCCAAACAATCACTTGTCTATGTTGGGCACGTGGTGGTTAGGAGGAGGAGAGCTATGAGTGGATCCAAAGAAAGTGGAAGCCATCACTAACCAATACCAAAAGGAGCAACAAAGACTAGGATTTTTATGGGATAAGTACAAGACATGCGTGGAAGTTCATCTCGGGCTTCTCCATGATTGCAACACCTATACACATAGTGGTTGTAAAGAGTAAGGGTTTTGACTGGGGTAAGGAACAAGACAAATCCTTTAAGTTATTGAAATAAAAGATTAGTCATGCTCCAGTACTTGCTCTTCCTAATTTTCAGCAACCTTTTGAAGTAGAGATAGATGCTAGTGATTACTCCATGGGCGCAGTGTTTCTTCAAGGAGGTAAATTCATATGTTATCATTATGAAACCTTCACTTCAGCAGTTAAAGGATATTCAATATATGAAAAGGAAATGTATGCACTAGTTTAGACAATTAAAAAATGGAAGAACTATTTGTTGGGTAAATAAACTATTGTCCACATTGACCATAAGCCTCTCTAGTATTTGAAAGAATAGTCTAAATTGCAGTAGGCAAGGCACTACAAATGGATGGGGTTCCTTCAGCAGTTAATTGTTGGTGATCAAATACAAAAGGGTAGTACAAAATTGGTGGTAGACATGTTGTCTAGGCCACCCACATAGGATAAGTTTTCTTGTTTGGCCACTATCTCTCAGAGTGAACTCTTCACTAAGGAAGCTTACGGAGAGGCATATGCCTAGGAAAAATACTTTGGGGTGACATTTCAGTAGTTACAATCCCAAGAAGTTGAAAGCATAGGGATTGAAGATTTTTATCTCAAAGATCGGATGCTCTACCGATGGGGAAGCTTTGTGTGCCAAAATAAGAAAGAATTCTATTGATGAGGGAAGCACATGCCTCAAAAGTAGTGGGACATTTTGGTGTTGGTAAGACCCTAGCCCACTTGTAAAGGTATGTGTATTGGCCTAATATGCAAGAAGAAGTATTAAAATTTATATACGGATGTAAAATTTATTGTACTAGCAAGCCTAAGACTAGGAAGGAGGGTTTGTATATGGATCTTCCAAGATACCTACTCATCCATGGGAGGATATTTCTATGGATTTTGTAGGAAGATTACCTATTTCTAAACATGGACATGACTATCGATATGTTTTTGTTGATAGATTTAGTAAGATATGTATTCTTATGGCATGTAAGAAGACAGTAAAAGAACATGAGGTAGAAAATATTTTCTTTGCAAATGTATGGGTGCATTTTGTTTCCAAAGTCTATTGTTTCTGACAAGGATTCTAGGTTCTTGGGGAAGTTTTGGACTACATTGTGGGATAAGATGTATACCATCTTACTAAGGATCACATCTTTCCATCCACGCAAACAGATGGATGAAAGGTAGTGGCAAACAGGGCTTTGGTATAGTTGATCAAGGGTATAAAAACAAATATCCAAGGACTTGGATGAGTCCTTAGCCTACATTTAGCATTCCTATAACCGAGCAAAGACATAATCCACTATGAAGTCACCGCTTTGAAGCATGCTTGCGATATCTACCTACAAATCCACCGGACATATCATTTGGATAGCAGGATGAGGAGAAACAAGACATAGAGGTGACTAGAGAAAACAAGTTCATTGAGAGGATCTAGAAAATTCATCTCAAAGTAAAAGAACAACTAGAGAAATCTCAAGCCAAGTATAAAGCTAGGCACGATCAACATAGGAGAGAACATAAGCTACATGTTAGAGATAGAGTTTGGCTTTACTTGAGCAAGGAGAGACTACAAGGTCAAGCACTATAATATGGGCCCTTCACCATATTGGAGTAGGTTGGAGAAAATGCTTTTCGGCTTAACTTTCCAACATTTATGAGGATGTACTTTATAGTAAACTGTGAGAACTTGCACCTATATGAGCCACCCATGCTAGATGAAGATGAAGGTCTATTGTTGCTACCTTCTATTGAGTATTGCATCTTGGAATCACAAGGTGAATTGGAGGAGGATGTAGTGCTACAATAGAAGGTCAAAGAGACAAGGAGAGGTCCCAGAGTCTTGGTAGATTAAACTGAAAGGAAAGACACCAACGTAGGCCCGGTGGTACTCAAAGGAGAAAGTGAGGGAATTATTTCCTCATCTACTCCCCACTAAGATTTTTGGCACCAAAAGAATCCTAAGCGGGGAGGTGTGATCCATAGGGATCCAAAATGAATCTACTTCATCAAAAAAGTCAAAGCACAAAGAAGGAAAAATTAAAACCTAGAGATTGTCTTTCTAGTAACAGGACCACCACTTTGTGTAGAGTGGCGGTTAAAGAATTGCCATCTAACCATGATGGCGGTCCTAGGACCACCAAATACATTAGGTGGCAGTCATGGATCTTTTGGATAGAAAATGAAAATATGAAATGAACAACACAAAATTTCGACAGCTTATTCGTATCTCTTCTACTCCATGACCTTTCCCATTCTCCAAAGGTGCATGAGAAGACATGGGAGAGGCTATAAATAATTGTTTGTAGAAGAGAATATGATCATCAAATCATGAAAGCAAGTGATCAAGAAGTTTTTAATGCTGGAATTGTGTTTTGTAGAAGAAAGGAGTGTTGAGATAGAGCAAGAAAGTATTTGGGAGGAAGTGTGAGATATTATCTACTTCTCTTTCATACTTATTGTAACTTATGTACTTGTTATTTTGAATTGGCCAATAAAAGTGGGAAGAAAGAGCAATTTCCCTTCCCAACTAGTTTTTCCTCCTCTGGTGGTTTCCAGGATAAAATTTGTTGGTGTTTATGATCTTAAATTCTTTCCTTTCCCGCTATTGTGGATTCAAAGTATAAGCATAATTTATTCACTAGCTATCTCTATCATTTTATAATAGAAAGTAGAACAACAAAGCGTTTATTTGTGTTTCTGTGGATAATTCCAAAGTTGAAGAGTTTACAGATCACTTGTTGAATCAAGATCAACATTATTTTCATAGCATCAAGGATGCCCCAATAGAGTTTGAAGCTATCGACTCTGCAGCGCTAAAAATTCAAATTCTTGAGTGAAATTAGCTCCTTATATGGTAATATATGCATCTTTCAAGACTTTGATGGGAGTGTCGTTACTACAATTAGCCATGAAAAATATATTAGAGGATGGCTGCAATGGGGTTCTTCCCATTTGTACCCATGTATCTAAGGTAATAACATTGAATTTCACATCTATATCAATCAAGATATTACTCAATAGCCACCCATCCACAACAAAAGAGCATTCGTGTGATTCCCTTTTCATAATCTAGGCTATGGGGAGGAATATTCACATGTAGAATTTTTCGTCTAGTCACAACACTTATGCATGGAATGTTTTCTTTTAACCAACTCCCTAACAGGGGAATGATATTTTCCTGGTGCAACATTTTACATACTTCCCTTACATCATCTATATTAGTTTGGGACAGTCTATAATACTTTCTTTTGCTCCATCTTCCGTGATTTCTCTTTTAAGTATTGTATCTCACCCTGAAGATTCTTGAGAACTTCCATGGTTTCCTGATAAACCTCCTTCTGATGGGCTGGATCTATGTGCCATGTATGTAAAACCTCCTCCTTATTGATGGTAGGCCTCTACTGCAATGCTTCTCTAGCGTGTGCCGCCTTAACACGGTTCGTAATCTTCACTTGAAATTTTTCGGAATCTACTTCCAACTTAGGCATCCATTGATTTTCAACAACGCGTTATATCCTAACCATCCCTGTGCCTTTATTTTCTTGTTTATGTTGCTTACTAAGATGTTCATACAAGTCTGGGAACTCCTCATAGCTATGGTTCTTTCCACAAAAATAACATGTAATATTTTGAGGAAATTCATGCCTATAATGGTCAGGAGATCCACATGTATAACAAGTTCTGCGAGGGAACTCACTTCTTCCACCATCATGGCCTCATCCTCCAAATCCACCGTGGTATCCTTGATCTCCACCATGACCACCTCCAAAATTCCCTTCATTCCGATCATAGTGTGCCTGATTGTGATCCCGGTCCTGTGGCTCATTCTTTCCCTTAGATTTATCTAAAATTCATGTTTTTCATACACCAATATCTATAGCATCATGGAGATGACCAATCAGTTGGTAGTCTTCCATGTCATGAGTCGTGGACCTACATATTTTATAGTAGCTTGAAACGTTCTTCCTTATCACGTGTTGTAATAATGGGCAACAACTAGCATCATGATTTAAATGGCATATCTCATAATCCAACATCAACGATTACACTCATCGGCAAGGAAAACTATCCTTTGTGTGACTTTCTACTTCACAATTTGTGTACCAAATCCATACATGCATCTCATGTGTTGAATTTTCTAATAATTTCTCTAATTTTTTTGCCATAGCTGCAATCAGTGCTTCTAAAAATGGGCTCACTCTAGTGTCTATGCTTCCGACTACCTCAAAGTGTGTAAGGATGCTTCAAGTGCTTTTCCCGGATCGGTGTATGTCTTCTATGATAATTCCCTCCTAAAAGGGGAAATCCAGCCCCCAATGAACCCTTTTGCATGTTGGTTTACGTGTATGTCATAAGAAATCTTAGATAACAATGTTTTAAACCATGTATCATACTCTCTAAAATTTTGGTAGTGCCTTGCTTAATATCCTTGAGTGCACTTATACTCTTCTTCCTCAAACTCGGGATGTGAAACTCTTTAAGAAATGCATCTTTAAAAGCTATATAGTCCACACAAGTTTGGTCAGGGTATAATTTTATGTACCAGTTGTGTGCATGCCCTTGTAATGTAGTGGCAAATTAGCTTTCCTATGCTCAAAAGTTATGATTCCATTTGCACACCATATTATTTCACACATATGCACATTTTCAACAACATCTTCTATGCCCCTATACTCTAGAAGATAAAGAGACATATCCATGTAAATATTTTGGGGTTGGTGCAGATCTTACCCACCTGATCCGGAAACTCTTTGTTTCCCCTACCTCCCAAACATCTAGATCTACCAAAACTAGAGCTACATATGCCTCCTAATCCCAAACCTATAGCTAGGGTCGACCAAAAGATGTACTTCCCTGTGTCCCAATAATAGAACTGAATTGTACCCCGATAGTCTGCGAAGCATTACCACTCCTAGAAGATAGTCCGAAAATCAACATGCTTGTATTCTGTGTTGATGATGCACCCAAAAATTAATCCCATATAACAATGAATCCATTTGTGCTGCCATTATTGTACCTTTCATAAGACTCGCTCCTACTCTTCCACTACTTGAATTAGTTTGTTGACTGCTTGTTATACTAGATGCTGGAAAACCAAGTGCAAGGGAAAGGTTTCCAAGTGGATTCAGATGCACACCCATGGCCTAGGTCGTCTCTACTGGTGTGCTTCTATGTGAGGCTAAGGAGGGTTCCCTATCATGTTTTCCCAAATGGGGGAGTTCCTGAGGCTCAAGTTCCACGTCTTCTACGTGAACTTCAACTCCTTCCCAAACTATCTTTCTCCACAACACCATTTGTTCTGCAACCTCCCGCTACTTCTCTATCTCCCTCTCACGTGCCTCATTATACTTAAGCCACCTTTCCTCTCTCTGCCTTTCTTCCGCTAGGTCTTCCATCCTTCACCAAACTCCGCTTCGGCCCCCATGCATGGTGTGGTTTAGTTAGCCATCAATTTACTCTTTAGATTCAACATTACCATTAGGATCTTGATCACTAGTGGAATTCCTTGTAGGTAAGTTCCCCTTGGATATCATAAAAACTATAATTCAGCTACTTCTGGACATGAATAAGTGGAAATTGAATACTCTAAAATATAACTATTTAAAACACGACAAAACCACATATTCTTAGCTCAATTCCAAATCAGATCAACATCATAAAGGGCCTAAAATTCTTCCTATTTCCAGATAAGTGCTTGATCCCTCCAATTGTGCTTAGATGCATAAGCAATCAGACACTCATTCAAATGTACTAGAAAGATAGCAAAAAAACTCTCATATAAACTATCATACGATTCTATTCCACCCAATTGTGTGCGTTAAACTCATATCTAGTGCTTAACCGCTTTGCATATTCTTCTTTGAGAATGTATATCCACTCCTTAACACTTGCTAAGGCCAACTGGTATGTATTCATTATGAACCATGCTTTGAAAACAATTGAAAAAGAGGTATCGGCAACGGAACCAATGATGCGGCCTAGAATTCAACAATACAAACCCAGGACGTGTTGGGACATCACTCAACCTAGAATGAGAGCTCACTCGAAGTGCGCAAAGGTACCAATTCCCTCCTTAGGGTTACTATTGTAGAATGTTAACATGATGAAGAGTTTAATCATTTAGATCTACAATACTAGATCTTCTAGATAGTGCATATTCATATTTATATCTAGAGGATAATAGTATTAAAAGATAACCATAATGAAATCAAGCATGCAATACTAAACTATAACACGATAACACCTTACTTGAGTCCATAATCTCCATTATATTAATTACGGTAAAAACATGTGAAGCTTTATTACAATAATAGTAGTATACGCTCATGCGTATATTAGATTTAGCGGCACAATCTCACTATATCTTAGTTCTCACACATGTATGACTTATCTCTATCTCCATGTATATATCATATATATATATATATATATATATCTTTACTACACACGATTTAACACATACTTATAAGCGTGGGGACTTTCCCTTCACCGCTTATCTAATCCCAAAATAGGTCTCATGCTATTATTACCCACGTGCCATTACAAAAATAGCCACACATGCAAGTGCGCTAACAATGGACTATTGTTAGTTAACTGATAGTAGCAAATCTATTCCTGGCCTATGTCGATGTAAAGCACTTTTTAGCTGATCATCCAAAATTAGCCAATTTGTGATGTACAAGTCTTTAGTCACTTTGTGTGCTACACACGCTATCCCCAAAAATAGATCCTTGTCGGAAAATGGCTAAGTTGTAAACTTGTTTTTGTTCTTCGTGTGCAATCCTTTCGATACTTCCATGGCTTTGAATATGCTCTTCTTTCCTGTGTGAACCTTCTATATTTTTTCACTAAGTGTTAGGTTCTCGACCGATCAACAAACTCCATGTCATATCAAGGAACGTGCAAGGAAAATATGCCTCCAATTGCATTAGAGGTAAACAAGAGGAGGATCTAGGTAGTGCAAGGCACATGTGAACGGAACGATGTTAGTAAATAACCAATGATAGTTAGTCATTTCAAATATCATAAGGAAACAATGGATGAAATGATCTCATAAACCTAATTTTGACATGAAAAGGGGGTTTTAGATGTGCTTGTATAGAGGGAATATGGATCTCCAAAAGTGGTGTTCCCTAAAACTATGTCCCAGCTCTAGAAATGGGAAGGAGAAAACCGAGAAATACAGAAGTTTTTAGAAGAAAGTTGATCAATGCAGAAGCCTTTAAATGCCATAATGAGTATCCATCCTTTGAGGGTATGGTCTACTGTATAAAATATATAGATGGCAATAATAAATGATATCCATCCTTCGAGGGATCAATCTATTTATTTTATTTTGATTTCATGCTTTTGATTTTTTTCATGAACAACCTTTGTCCTTTAGGGATCGATCTATTTTGATACTTCGATTTTTGATTTAAGTATCCATGAATTTTTATTTTACATGGAGGAGAGATGGGAATAGCTAAGTAGACCACTTAGGATGGGATAATGATGTCCAAGAGACACCCCCGGATCATTTACATTGTTCTTATAGATGAATAAGAGGGTGATGGATGTAATTATTGTGGAGTTCTCACCAAAGGGGAGAACCTATCCATAAGGAATATACTATAGGAAGAACTGTGGTGCCCATATTTAAGGTCACATATAGGAAGTGAAGGAAGACCACATAGTTCCAAATCATCACAATGAGAGATGGAAAAGGATAATATGGAGGGATTATCCAAGGATTACTAACGGAACATTGGTAAATGTGCTAACAATAGAATGGTCGCAAGTACAATGCGTTAAGTAGTTCCACTTAAAGTTTACCATCAAGTGAGGCCAAATGATAGGCTCTTAACCCATACTTATGCATAATAATGTATGGTCCAATGTAGTTAGGGGTGAACTTTCCACATTGACTCCTTTCTAGAGTAGTGAAATTCTATTGAGGAGGACGCTAACATTAACGTCTTGTTAGGATAGGGATAAATAAGTGAAAAAAATTCCCTTTAAGGAAGTGAGAAATATGCATCTAAGATGAATAGATGGTCCCCTTAGAGAGATATAAATACAACCAAAATGGTGGATTTGGGATCATATAAGATGAGCTATGTATAGATTATGAAATATGTGCCTTAAAGGAGAATTTTAGATAAAGCCATGCTGCTCCGAGAAGGAAGAAAAGATATGGCCATGAAGGTGGTCATGGGAGGAGGAGATAAAAATTTGATCAGATGATATAGATGAGATAAGACGATGTCAGACATGATGGGGAACCAATCTGCAAGAAGAAAATAGCTAGAGAGAATTCCCCCTAGCACAAGAGGACAGATCGATGAGGACGAGAAGAAGGATGTGAAAATATCAAAAAGGAGGGGACAACACTCCCCCAACAATGGATGAATAAGATGTCAATAATAATTAATCTTGAAGGTGGTGCATCCAAGAAAATATTATCGATGAATAAGGGAGGACCCTCGTCAGGAGGAATGATAGGAGATGATGTGGATGGGTGATGAGACTCAGGAGGTTGAATGGATGGGGATGTAGTAAAAAAATCGGTTGAGCTATAGACGAAAAAATAGATGGAGAAGGAGACTCACCAAGGAGGTCCTTTTACTCGATAATATCATGGATGATAGTTTGAAGAGCCTTATAATGCTCTATTTCCTGACCCAGAGTACAATGATAGGCACAAATATGGTGAGAATTAAACCATGATGGCTTTGGATGAATTGGATCAACAGTCGAATGAGAGGGAGTATGATGGCATAATTCTAAGTAAATGTTGGAAGACCTCTGCATATATGATTCTATGTATCGAAATGAGAGGTCTTGTGAGATGGTGTGTATGTAAAAGATGAAGGTGGGGTACTCGAGATTTGTGTGGTCTAGAAGAAGAAGTAACGGTTGATGATTTAGGCTTGGTATGATTGGTAGATGGAGGCATTCTAGAAGAAGGTGCTAGTCCTAGGAGGAAATTAGAATATTTAGATTTGGTTTGTTCGACTACTTGTGATGGAGGAGGGAATCCTAAAATAGATGAATGCGGCCCCAAGATAAAGGATCTAGATTTGGTCTTTATTAGAGGAATGTTGGTTTTTTTATGAGGACGCTCAAGGGATTGTTGTGGAAGGATTCCAAGGTTTTTGGATTTAGATGCTTGAGGAGTGCCCTTAGCAAGGATGAAAATGATTTTGAAAGGCATATCAGAAGGTGATATTGTGGTGAATGGTGGGATTATTTTTTTCATGATTTGTTCCAAGGAGGATGAAGGTTTGTTCGATGTGGGAATGTCAAGTTGGGTGGATGGAATGGGAGGATCACCTATGGTGACCGTGAGTTGAATTTATTTCTAATATTGCTCATATGACTTAGGTGGTATGGATGAAGAAGGAGATAATGGGGATGTGGTCATGATAGTTGATGTGGTAGGTGTAGGAAGAAGCATGAAAAGTGGAACCAATATAGATTCTAAAGATGGTATGACCAGAAAAGGTGGAATAGATGTAGATGGAGGAGTAGAATTGACCATTTGAGATGGGATAGATGTGGGTGTGGAAAGAATGAGAGGTGTTTGGATGATGCGGTTAATGAGGTCTATGTGAGATGGTGTAGATGGTGGATGGGTTGGGGTAGGGATGGAAGAGGGATGAGTGTCAACTATGTTTATTTTGGGTGTCTCAAGAGGCATATAGGTGGATTGAGGAGATGTGATGGGTGTGATAACAAATGTGGATGTGGGAATGGTAGATGTCTAGACACTAGGTGTGGATGGGGAGATGAGGTAAGTGAGGTGGTCATAAGTGAGGAGATAGGTGGTAGAGATGTCGGGGTAGATACAATGTCAGGTGATATGGGCATGGGTAGAGAAATATGTGATAATGATGTCAATGTAAGTGTGGTGATAGGTGTGGATGTAGAGGTAGGTGCGGCTAAAGATAATGTAGATGTGGTAAGAGTAGGAATGGATGTGGATGTAAGAGAATTGGTAGAAGTAAGGGAGGTAGATAGGGTAATCTGTGGATATGGTGGACATAAGGATTATGTTCAAAGGGTCCAAGGGTGAAATATATAGGATGGGAATAGATGAGGAAGTGGGGAAAATAGATATGGAGGGAGGAATCTGATGTATGGTGTTAATTGAGAATGAGTTAAATTGATGTGATGTAGAAGGTAAAGATAAATTTTTTGGTGGGGGATTAGGAAATTTTTTTCAAGATGTCACGTGATGAAGATGGGATTTCTTGGGGGATGTAGGAGCATGGTGATAAGTAGGTTCATATTAATATGACAAGGATGGGGAAAGAATAGGAAGGTCTAATACATGAATCTCATAAGGGATGTCCCTAGGTGAGACAGGTATGTCGGGTAAAGGGAAATTCCATAAGGTGCGTAGGATATGTTAGTTAATGTCTATGGAGGAGGAAGACATGGATGGGGTTCTCATGGGAATATCCATAGGTGAAGTGGGTATGGAAATTTCAAATGACATAGAAAGGGCATGAGGTAATGAGAATAGAGATGGTGGGGTAGAAGCAATAATGGTGTATTGTGATGGGGATAAAACATGGGCTATTGGTCATTGTGATCAAGAAGCGAGAGGGCATGTAGCGTAGATAGTCATAGATGGGGCTAGAGGAAGACCTAGAAGCAACCAATGTTTTGGATGGGGTCATGGTGGACTACTGAGAATTACTCAAGGAAAATTTTGGTTCCATTATTAAACAAACATAAAAAGTAAACAATTCCTTTTTTATGTTTTGATTAAGAAAGTGTGAAAAAAGGTGATGGGTATTATTGGATCTAGGATAAGGAGAAATAGGTTTTCTTTCGGTAAGTTATGACTAGGAAATTTATTAATTGGATTCCTATTGGGTGATCAAATTTGAATTATTCTATCAAAAAAGGAAGTGTTTTGATGTGTTAATTGATTCGTGAGGTTTTTGTTGTGTGTGAAAAGTCCGAGATGCGTAAGATTGAACCCTACTTAAGCTATGTGAGCTAACAAGATGTAAAAAGAATGTTATTTTTAAGCCCAAAATGAAGTATGATATTTAATGAGGACACAAGAAGGAATGGGAAATTACGATGTAAAAAGGAGAAAAATAGGAAAAAGCGAGGAATATCTCTATTATTTTTTTCCTATATATCTACACTTCTTGGGTGATGAGTGATCCAATCCATGAACCCAAAATTAAAAATAAATAAAGTGGAGCCTCAAATTACAAAGTGTTAGTGGAAGACATAAAAAAGAAAAGACAAAAATCAATAAATGAAAGAGATTTCCTAAAGGGTGGTCCCACTAGGCATGCCAAGAATGTTATCCAAATTTCTCATTCGTAATGAAGTTAATGCACTAGCTACTAAAGAAATTAACAACTCAGAAATGATGGAGGGTTTATGTTACCTAAAAATCATGATGATACAGGTGTAAGATGATGATGGGTGATTGTGTAGTGCCCACATTTTACACACACAATGTCAATAGTAAAATAACAGGATAATTTTTTTGACTTACATTGCTCACTACACACACGACACAACAAGGCTCCAAGAACATAAACTTGACTCGCATACGACAATCATATAAGTCATCGACTCACATAGACACATGAAAACAACATATGCATGTTGATGCCACACTTTTCCAAATGAACGAATACTAGTTATGCCCCAACTACAAAAAGAAGACTCAAGGAATGGAGAACCCACAACACCTCATTTCTTTAATTGTATTTTAGTTACGATTAACCTTCTAAGAACATTATTGTACAAGGATAAATTCCTCGTTTGTCCACCTATAGAAACATTAAGTTCATTCCACATTTAATTTGTAGTTCGACCATTTTAAGTTGGCTGCTTATTCTTTACAAAACTTTCCATAACTTACATACTTATTTGGCATAATTCGGATGCAATTAAAATACTTAATTATCGTGTTCTTATGTTAAAAATATTATTCTCGATCATATATTCAAAGTGTCTATGTTTTTATTCTTACAACTCAAGTGGATGTGACTTGGTGTCCATATAATGATATTAGGTTTTTATGGAGGTTTTAAAGAAAAGATAGTTTTTACCGAAAACATGCCTCGATCACGGGTTAGTTATTTCCTACCATAGTTATTCTAAATCAATGATTTAATGACTTACTTTTTATAGTTATATATATCTTTTTTTTTCTTGTAGTTTGATCACAATAGTGCAATACATATTCTTTGAATCACATGAAGATATTTAATTGAGATATAAGGTCTCTAAGAGCAGCTGATCCAAAAATAATCGACTTATTACTACCTGATCTCGAACCCTTGTAGGCTTTAATTATTTGCTGACAATTTTCTCCTTTTAAGTAATAAATTTAAAACTTAATGCAAGACAATAAGACAATTGCACAAAGATTGATTATGGAGTTTAGAAATTGCCTACGTCTCGGGTTCGTGGTCAAACCGTTCCACTAGTCAAAACTTGTAAGTTACAATAGTACTTTCACAAGAAAACCTAATGGAAACTATTTAAACTTGCTTAGAAGAATAACTAGACCTTCGGATGACAAGGGTGAAAAATAGCACCCGACTTCCACCTTCCTGGCATATTCGACAAGCTTGATGGCTCCAGCTCCACTTTGTTCGAAACCTCCACTTCTCGATCGGCCTTCCAGATGCTAATACAACACCCTATGGCTCTCCGGTCGATATACCAGGCTTCACAATAATTTACTGTGGCACTATGGGCCAACTAGGTAGTTTGAATAACTCCTAGCCACAAATATTTAATTTATTATTGCCTAACAAATAATAGGTCAATAATAATCAAAATATTAATGCTTAAAATAATTTAGGTCTTCACACAACAACAATTTCTCATTCTCCTCTTGGCTCGGACTTCGCCTCCAGCGCTCTAGGAATGAGCTTCTCTGTATTTTGTGTGTCCATTACAATGAACTAGGTACCCTATTTATACAATTTTAGGGCCCTTGAAAATATGGAATATAATTTATCTTAAGGCTATTATAAGCTTCATCCTGTAAAATGAATGGGATAAAATATTCCAAAAAATCCGGTTTGCATGTTTAATGGGATTAAATCCCAAATGGAGCCGCATTTGGATAAGGTTCCATATTTTGGCAGTGGGGGATAATGTCTTAGGCTTTATTAATCCTTTCTTCATGCAAGGATAGTGGTCAAAGGACCATGTGAGCTTATCCACCCCCTATCAATGCTTCACCTCCTTCTCCACGTGGAAGCTTCCACATATGGCATTTGCCTCCCACAACATTGCTTCACCTCCTCTCCTCACGTGGAATCTTCCACGCATGGGTTAATGCCCCCTAACAACCACTTCACCACCTTCCACGTGGTCATAGCATATGCATTTGGTTTGGTGGTTTATACTAATGTTTAAACATTAATATATATGTGTGTGTGTGTGTGTGTGGCATTTGGAATGGTGTGTAAGTGGATTTACCAAGTAAATAAAAATTCGATCCATACCATGGGGTATCGAAATTAATTAACTCGGTCATCATGTAGTCCACTTGTCATCTCCCGATAGGAAAATTGAGCGAATTCGACGAGTGGTGGCAAGCCACGTGTCATAGTGTGATTGGTCCAATATTGACCAGTTGACCAGAGTTGACTTTCCCGCTGTCTAAACTTTGACCGAACATATCTAGAGCTCCCGATGTCCGTTTGTCACGTTCTTACAGTCGATGGAAATCTCTCAAGATGATCTTCTACACTAACACCATTTAGGGATGTTTAGGGAACTTTCAAGAAATGATCCCCTGATCACACCTCCCCACTGAGAAAGGATTTTTGTCCCAAAAAGCTTCCATATTATCCTGAATCTGAAAAACTCTGCTGCCACCTCGGAAGTGCTGTTGTAGTAGACCCTTGGGTCTTCTCCTCCAACCTTCTCACTTCGAAAACTCTGTTCGATCCTGGGACCTGTGGGTTATGGGCCCACAACGCTTCCACTGCGCCACTTTGATATCCGAAGAAGACCTCCACGCCTCCGCTTTATGGTGCTAAGTTTCTGAATGAAACCTCAACACTTCTTCTGTGAGGTTCTAAGTTTCTTGATATCTGACAAGGATCTTCTTTGGCTCTATAACACAGCTCCTAGCTTCGAGTTGATTCCGCAGAATCTGAAATGGTTTGAAGGAACTCCATGTTACATAGAGCTTTAATTGATCTGATGTCGGTGATGGACAATGCCTTGTCCCTTTACAGACCTCAACACCTCCAATGTATGATGCTAAGTCTCTATAGACCTCAATGCCTCCGATACATGATGTTAAGCCTCTTTCAAGACCTCAAGCCTCCAATGTATGATGCTAAGTCTCTGTAGACCTCAACTCCTCCGATACATGATGTTAAGCCTCTTTCAAGACCTCAAGCCTCCAATGCATGATGCTAAGTCTTTGTAGACCTCAATGCCTCCTCGATACATGATGTTAAGCCTTTTTCAATACCTCGAGCCTCCGATGCATGATGCTAAGTCCATTACATGAGACCTTAACACCTCCGATGCATGATGATAAGCCTCTTTTTCAAGACCTCAAGCCTCCAATGCATGATGCTAAGTCTTTTCTGACCTCGATGCCTCCAATGCATGATGTTAAGTCATTATAGACCTCAACGCCTCCGATGCATGATGCTAAGCCTCTTTCAAGACCTCGAACCTCCAATGCACAATGCTAAGTCTGTTGATCAACTACCATTCATATGTGTGGTCACAATGCCTTGACACCGAATGATGTTCTAAGCTAATCCTTTTAGAGCTCCTCTTGTTGACATACTAATATCAGGTACCATTCTGCTACACGGTCGCAATGCCTCTACATAGAATGAAGTTCCAACCCGACATCAATGATTGATTCAGCTACCATTCCGCCGCACGGTCATAATGCCTCTACACATAATGAATTTATGAGCTGATCTTTGAGAACTCTATTGTCTTCGCAAATGGTAGATCAATCTCTAAGCTTTATATGAGTTAATTCCTATATCCAAGCTGTAATAGGTACTCACAAGCTAATTAGGAGATATGTTTGGAGCATTAATCAAAATTTTTAAGTAAGAAAATCCACCGAGTATTGTAAACCTTTCTCTCAACATTTTCTCACAATATCTCGATCTCTAAACTTAATCCGCATATGATCCATCAATCAAATTATGCAATATATAATTGAAAAATTGTTGACTAACCCATTTTAAAGGACTTTCACTTTTAGGTATTACCTCGTCCTAGGTTGACTTGTCAACCGGTGGTTCATAGAAACCACCTTTACCTTTGCAATAGGCCTCCATTCCATCTTTGGCTTGCCATTACTCTGATGGTGAGATGGATGTAGTTTCTAGAAATTTTCCACCCAATGCCCATTCCTCTAGCAATGAGCACAAAATTCCTCTTAATCTCCTTCTTCTAGGATGAGGAACTCTTTCTGCCATTTCTCAACTCTATATGACGAGATTGGTCTTTTTGGTTTGCCTTGTTCTTGACAAATGGCATAAAATTCTTCATCAATGTCCTTCTCTTCCAACATCTAGCCATTGAATGATTATGCAATCCACAAAAAGTACATGGAAAGGAATTCCACATCTTCTAAAAATCATAACCATACTTCTTAAGCTGAAAAAGTGGATCAGAAGTTTTATTGTGCTTATGATTATGGTAAGAAACTAGAGGTGGAATCTCATTACCTCTTCGCTGATTTCTCTTACCACATCTTGCCTATGATGACGAAGCACAACTTTCCTGCTCAAAATATTCTTGCAGGACTAGTGGGGTATTCTCTTTCTTTCATAAGCTTGTCTCCCATCAGCATTCTTGGAGCATTCTCCAATTTCCATTCCCGCACTAGGATAACCCAAACCTGTAAAACGAGGATGATCCTCGACCTTTATTGGGTTAGCAATACCTTGGCCATTTTTACCAAGGCCTCTTCCATCAAATCCCATTTTATCTAGTAACTTGGATCCAATTCCTCTAGTATGCATTTCAAACAAACCAAAGAATTTATTACCTAAATCAAACCGAATGGGAGGAAGAAGAAGATTCCCGTGGTGAACAACTTACAATGCAATCATCTGCCATGGCCTTTGCATCTGAAGTAGAAGGTTTTTCCTTCCTCTGATCACCACATTGCAACCTTGCGAAGAGCTCATCCTTGGTTTTCAGTTCCAATTTAACACAAGCATTATCCTCTTCTAAGGAGTAATACATTGATCACAGGAGAGAATTCTCTTCCTGGATCTGGTGATTATAAGCTTCAATTTCCTTGAGCTTTACCTATTTAGACATCTTGCCCATAGTGCACTTGTTCCCTGTTCACACAAATTAAACTAACTGCACCAACTTGAAGAAATCACTCTGTTAATTAGTTTTACCAGCTCTGATACCAAACATGATCCGAAAATAATCAAATTATTACTACCTGATCTCGGACCCTTGTAGGCTTTAATTATTTGCCGACAATTTTCTCCTTTTAAGTAATCAATTTAAAAATTAATGCAAGACAATAAGACAATTGCACAAAGATTGATTACGGAGTTCGGTAATTGCCTACATCTCTGGGTTAATGGTTGAATCGTTCCACTAGTCAAAACTTGTAAGTTGCAATAGTACTTTCACAAGAAAACCTAATGGAAACTATTTAACCTTTCTTAGAAGAATAATCGACCTTCTGGACGACAAGGGTGAAAAATAGCACCCGACTTCCACCTTCCTGGTGTATTCAACAAGCTTGATGGCTCCCACCACTGTTCGAAACCTCCGCTTCTCGATCAGCCTTCCGGACGCTAATACAACACCCTATGGCTCTCCGGTCGATATACCAGGCTTCACAATAATTTAGTGTGGCATTATGGGCCGACTAGGTAGTTTGAATAACTCCTAGCCACAAATATTTAATTTATTATTGCCTAACAAATAATAGGTCAATAATAACCAAAATAATAATGCCTAAAATAATTTAGGTCTTCACACAACAACAATTTCTCATTCTCCTCTTGGCTCGGACTTCACCTCCAGCGCTCTAGGAATGAGCTTCTTTTTATTTTGTGTGTCCATTACAATGAACTAGGTACCCTATTTATACAATTTTAGGGCCTTTGAAAATATGGAATAGAATTTATCTTAAGGCTATTATAAGCCTCATCCCATAAAATGAATGGGATCAAATATTCCAAAAAGTCTCGTTTACATGTTTAATGGGATTAAATCCCAAATGGAGCCGCATTTGGATAAGGTCCCATATTTTGGCGGTGGGGGATAATATCTTAGGCTTTATTAAGCCATTCTCCATGCAAGGATAGTGTTCAAAGGACAATGTGAGCTTATCCTCCCCCTATCACTGCTTCACCTCCTTCTCCACGTGGAAGCTTCCACGTATGGCATTTGCCTCCCACAACACCGCTTCACCTCCCTCTCCTCATGTGGAATATTCCACGCATGGGTTAATGCCCCCTAACAACCACTTCACCACCTTCCACATGGTCATAGTATATGCATTTGGTTTGGCGGTTTATACTAATGTTTAAACATTATTATATATATGTGGCATTTGGAATGGTGTGTAAGTGGATTTACCAAGTAAATAAAAATTTGATCCATACTATGGGGTATCGAAATTAATTAACTCGGTCATCATGTAGTCCACTTTTCGCCTCTCAATAGAAAAATTGAATAAATTCGACGAGTGGTGGCAAGCCACATGTCACAGTGCGATTGGTCCAATATTGACCAGATTGACCAGAGTTGACTTTCCCGTTGTCCGAACTTTGACCGAACATATCTAGAGCTCTCAATGTCCATTTTTCACGTTCTTACAGATTGATGGAAAGCTCTTGAGACGATCTTCTATACTAACACCATTTAGGGATGTTTAGGGAACTTTTAAAAAATGATCCCCGATCAAAGTAGTATCCCTAACCTCAATTCTCATTTTTACTCTCATATGCTTTATTTTCTACGTCACGTTATGGTCTTAATTTTTAACATTGTCTTGTGAAAGGAGCTATGAAGTGTTTGTCTAACCTCTTGAAGACATAAAGGATTAGAAGACTTGTAGCTACACACGAACCCAAGTTAACATCCGAATCAACCGAGTTTTAGATTAATTCCAACTTCACCTAAGGGTCTACCCCTCAACTATATATGTGTTTTAAGCAAGAGGACATATTTATGCTAAACCACCTTCAGAAAGGACCAAGGTGCTATGCTTTGAGAGAAACCAGGGTAACACATTAAGTTGAGCAGAGCTAAGGAGCTCATTAACAAAAGTTTAAGGCCTAGACAGCTAAGACACCTCCTCCATCTATGTCATCTGGATCCAACAGGGATTTCATTCGATGAAGAATTTTAATTTTAAAGCTATCTTTGGCAAACAAGATAAACCACTAGGATACGAAGGAGGAGTTAGCTCTACATACTCCAAGAGAAGTTTGACTGTGTCGCTCCTAACAGACAAGTTTAAGACAATGTCACTAAACATATTGACTAAGATGATAAGCTCATTCTTGGGTTCTTGCTTACTCAAGCTAGGATATTTCCATCAAGAGCAAAGATTAAGTTCATCCTACAGTTTTCAATGTCTTCTATGGTAAGGATTATCGCACATGAAAAACAAGTTATGCTTTGAAATTGAACGAGGGTAGAGTGTTTCGATTTAATTCTCTTTATTACATTTAAAAATTATGAATGCACAAGATGACTCATTAATCATTTATTGAACATTAAATATGTACTACAAGATATTACTTCAAATTCATTTGCCTTATATAAATATCAAACCTTTTTACTAGGTATACTATAAATCAAAATTGAACTATGATTAAATGCATATTTCCTAGATTTCCTTGACACTAGCATCTCATACATATCAACAAATTACCAAATATAACCTTCTGACACATGATACTACATTATACATTTATTCATTTAACAATGAACTATATAAATTACAATGATAATTAATGAATTACACATTGCCTTTTATCATCATTCTTCCATCCTGCAAAACCCACGTGAGCATGATATCAGTGATAATTCGCTGGTATGGCATCCACCCTAACCTAACATAATTATCATTTTTCAGTTTCCCATTTACATATGATAATAATTACAATTTGCAATTGAAATAAAAACATTTAGAGACATGCATTCATTACATTTCATTTTGTAACCTTAAGAAGAGAAAAAGAAGGGAAGAGAGAGAAAACACCATTTTGTCAAAAGTTCTATTTCATACAACAGCTTACACTATAGAGTTTTAAATGGTTATTTACATGTTTTAAAAGTTTCTAGGGTTGTTTGGTAACCCTACGAGGGTCCCGAAGCTTTCTATCTTAACGTTTTCTCACTAGCTACAAAATGTTTAAAATGGGCTCAGAGGCTAAGAAACCACTTCCAAAAGTTATCTTCCAATGAGAATGCACACCCAAATTAAATTTGTACGTGTCCCCAGATATACCAAGAGCTCATAGAAACTGACGGAATTGGGAAAAAGTGAACGGTTTGCATTTGGTAGCTAGTTTTTAGAGGCTACTTGAGTCGTAGCTGACCCAGTTGCAAATGAATAAAAGTTAGCTCGAGGGCCCAGGAAACCACGTCCATAACTGACGTTTGATGGATGAGCATGCGATGAGAGAGTTCCTACAAGTTCCCTAAATAAGGAAAATTCAGCAAAGTCGACGGGACTGAGAACTAGAAAACCATTTTGAAACATCGACAAGTTTTATGGAGCGACAAGTCAAAATTATTCCAGCTTGACCTCGTCAAACTATGATCGGAGGCCTACAAAATAGATTTTCCAAACTATCCAGAAAAGTGTTTTTCCCTAAACTAAATGTTCCATGCAATTGTCTAGTAAGAACACTAGAGGTTTTCGAAGGTGGGAAGTAATTTCTCAATCTAGGTTTCAAATGGCTGATCAAAATGAAAACCAACTTTCTAGATTCAACAATGTTCTACTCGCAGAAACTTGATGTAACAGGCTCCTATAAGAGCATCAAAAATATCACAAATGTTCATTCGGGTCAATCCAGAGGTCAAGGTGACTCCTCACATAACAAGGTACAAAATGAAGCTTAACATCTCATTTTTAGGGTTACGAAGGGTACTTAAGGAGTCTCCAAAATGCAAAAAATATCTATTTACACAGGGAGAAGATCAACTTTATTAATGGGAAGTCAATTTCGTCTTGCCGATAAAACAATATTGAAGTGATCTAGGTGGGTAGGAAGTTTTCTAAATCACCACAGAATGAGGTTAGAAGTTCATGTTTTAATGTAGAAGAGTTATTTTGATTTCGTGAGTTACGACACGACATTTCATTGTTTTGCAATGAGTTGAAATAACATTTAACTGTATTAAAATCCTAATGTTTTGAAAATCTATTAAGTTGCAAAAGAGAACTAAAACACGATAATTATGAGAGGCAAGGGAAGATGGACCATGCCTAGGCGATGAATGAAACGGGGATAAGGTGCTCCAAGTGGTTTACACTCATGATCTGTTGAGACCACCATTGGTGCCACATGATGCCAGATAATCACGTGCAAACCAAACCATTCGTTGTGCCCCCATGTCTCATCAAAAAAAACATTTTATGCTTTCAAGTAGTCATCTCGATCCATGAGACTGCATTTTCTATGTCAAACAGATCACACGCCTTTTTAACAAGTCCATTTTGCACATATCCCAATTTAAAACGCTTATTTTGGCACAGTTGAGAGGGTGTTGAAAAAAATTTGTTAAGTTTTGCTTTACCACTGCCAAATACATTTCCTTCAAAGTTTCAAAGGCCTTTACAACAAGCTCATCTACAAATACCCTAAAACCATTACATTCCATGAGACTGAAATATCTGAGGCATTTTGTCGAACAAATCACATGCCTTGAATACACTTCCACATTTTTCATACTTTGTGTGCATGTATACTTTTCTTAATGTTAAATCAAATGAAGCAAGAACTACCACCTAAAATAGTTCTACAATTTAACTAAAACAAAGCATAAACACCATCATGATCAGAATTAAACAAGGTTTAGATGCTAGCATTCATAAATACAAACTTTGAAACTAACAATCCTAAATATCTAAACTCCTCTATTCTCTAACAACAAATAAATTAATGGACCTAAGTAAGCTCCATGGCTATCAAAATAGTTGTCCTTAATGTTCTAAGAACCTAGGAATGGGGGCTAATCAAAGTTGGGCTACAAGACCCTTTTGACACCTCCCATATGACCCAAGCACTTTAAGAAAGAGGATTAACTCTTCAAGATGATGAACTCTCAAAAGGGCAAGGTGCAAGCTCTTAGACTCTTTACTATATGCTTTGCATTTGCTCTCTAAGGAGTTTAGTGTAAGTAAAAGGTAGGTGGAGGGCTCTTTATATAGCCCAAAGGATAAGGATTCAACACATTCTCATGAATGTGGGATAAAGGTAAAACATGATTAGGAATGGATAAGGTTGCTTTATTAAAGGTAACCTTACTTTAGAAGAGTTTAATACATGTTTAGCAAGTCATGGGAGTTGGGAGGTGTTTTAATTAATCAAATGTGATTAACTAATAGGTAGATGTAAGCGTATAGAAGATAATTAGAGGAATATTAGTACGATTTAGGCTATTAAAAGGGGATTAAATCAATTAAATATTGATTTATTTGTTAAATGGAAGGGAAAGCTAATTAATTAATAATAATTAATTAGTCTAGGTAGAAGGGGTGATTTATTAACGGAAGGTCGTTAATTAGGGTATTTTTGGATAGGAAACTTAATTAATTAGCTTAGTGTAATTAATTAATGATGATATGAGGGAAAATGAGTGCTTTTGATGATATGTCATTGATTTGCGAGAAAGGGGATAATTAGCGCAATTTAAGTATTTAAATTACTTGGGCGTAATTATAGGTGTCTACATTTGCCCCTCTTTGGGGTGGTGTAAGTAATGCCACTTCAAAGATAGTATACAGAAGAGATTTTGAAGGGATAGAAAAAAAATTAGTAGGAGGGAGAGATGCCCCCTCGAGTGTCGATGGGGTGATGAAGGAAGTCGATCGACGATCGAAAAAGATGAGAAGTAGGCAGAAGAATGGGGACGAGGCAGGATGCCCCGAGGAGAGGGAGAATTAGGGGTGAAAGGGAAGTGGTGTAGAAGAAATATGGATGAGAGGAGAGAAGAGCTTAACCTCTAGCCACTTATTTGTTTGGAACAAATTTGATGTCATCATATTGCCATAGGAACTACATCATCGGTCCTTATGAAAAATATAAGCATACGACAAAGGTAGAATGACATGAAAAGCCATACTACGAACAATTGTCCATTTCTGAAAGTACCAACTCCATGCAACATATAATAATGCAATGCAATACGAGAAGGAAACAAGCTCATATAATAGGGAAAACAAGTATGAACGCACATATCCAACCCAACAATGGTCAAGATAGTTGTACAAATGTTTTGTTATCAGTGCTGAAGAGATCCAAAAGTTTGTGATTGATGACAAGGGTTAAAAATGATGCCCCAAGCAAGGATACATGCAAGGGGAAATGAAAATGGACATGGGGTCCATGAAAAGTGTTTGTGCACAACGAAACAACACTAGGCAACCAAAAGTGCCCTAGAGTACAGACGAAGCAAACAAATTGGCTTTGTTGTGAATGGTTGTGAATCTGGTGATCCGTGAGTCGTATTAATCAGGGAAGATGTGAGACAAACCAATAGGATACAGAGAAAATACCATGCGCAAGACACAAGTTTCAGCCGTAAGAAGCAAGTTACCATTTTGTAGGGTGTTTTACTTTTTAGGAATTTTTTTGAAAAATTTTGCCTTTTTTTTGGATTATATATATATATTGTTTTTGTTGTTTTCTTAAAACAATGTTCTATTGTTGTTTTTTTTTTCTCGAAATAATTTTCTATTGTTTGTGTGTTGTCTGAAACAATTTTCTATTGTTTTTGTGTTTTGTGAAATAATTTTCTATTGTTTTTGTGTTTTCTCAAAACAATGTTCTATTGTTTTTGTGTTTTCTAGAAACAATTTTCTATTGTTTTTGTGTTGTCTGAAACAATTTTCTATTATTTTTGTGTTTTGTGAAACAATTTTCTATTGTTTTTGTGTTTTTCTCGAAACAATGTTTTATTGTTTTTGTGTTTTACAAACAATTTTCTATTGTTTTTATATTTTTAACATTTTTCCAAAGCTATGTGCAGTAACCAAGAAAGCATGGATGCCCCGAGCGTTAGGTGGGGAATATACAAGGAAGAAGCCACGCACTTATGAAAAAGAAGGTGAATTCGTTGAGTTGCCCCAAAGATAAGATGGGAAATAATGAAATACCATGTCCCTTATAGACAAATAGAAGAAGGCAAAGCCGGATCAAGGTGGACTAGATGGTGTGCACAAGGAAACTCGAAGGCGTAACCAGTCCAAGACAAAGACAACTACCCTTCTAATACAAAATTCTTGTGAATAACGAATCCTCCCAAGGCTCCGTAAACCGTTTTCACCCAAGGACTTGTCCAAAGTGCCCAATTACGTGGTTTTCACTAGTGGACTACCTATTTTCTCTTTTTGTTTTCTCGATTTTTTATATATATTTTTTTTGATGTTTTTGTATTTTTGATTTTTTGTGTGATTTTTATGACTTTCTTGTGCCATGTGTAGGCATAAAACCTCTTAAGATGCATGACATTCATGGGCTCTCGGAGCTCATCACCATTGGGGTGAGCCAACTTGTATACCCCTATGCCATACTTGGCAACTATGACATAGGGTCCTAACCAGGTGGTTCGAAATTCCCTTTCTTTTCTCGCTCTGCTCTGGTGTTAAACTGGTTCTCCTTCATAACTAAATCACCCACCTCAAACTAGCGAGGGATGATTCTCTTATTGTAGTTATGAGAGATTCTGTGTTGATATACCTTCAGGTGATTAAGAGCGCAAATGCACCTCTCATCCAGGAGATCTAACTCAGCCAATCTTGCCACTCGATAATCTTCATCCTTATCTAAATAGTCTTGAAGAGAAATTCGTAGGGATGGGAGTTCGATCTCTAAAGGGATGATAGATTCTATCCCAAACACTAAGGAATATGGCATCGTACCCGTAGCGGTGCGAATTGATGTCCGGTAGGCCCAGAGGGCTGGGTGGATTTGTAAGTGCCAGTTTCGACCAGTTTTACTAACCATCTTCTCCATTATCCTTACCACAGTCTTGTTTGTTGCCTCATCTTGTCCATTACCCTGAGGGTAATATGGCGTGGACCTTTTCAATCTGATTTGGAACCGTTAGCAAAGAATTTTCATAGTTTTTTTTTAAATGACTTCCCATTATCTGTGACAATGGCTGTAGGGATACCATATCGAAAAATAATGTGATTCATGATGAATTTAGAAATCTATGCTCCTGTGACATAGGTTAAAGGGATAGCCTCCACCCATTTTGTAAAGTATTCTATAGCTGTGATGATATGTGTATGACCATCAGATGAGGTAGGAGTAAGCTTCCCTATTAGATCAAGTCCCCACTTGGAGAATGGCCACGGGGTAGTGATTGGTTGCAATGGTTGTGATGGAGCATGGATGAAATTTCCATACTTTTGGCAAAGCACAAATTTTCTAACATAATTACAACAATCAGTTTCCATGGTTGGCTAATAGTAACCTACTGTTAACAATTTCTTAGCCAAGACCATTCCATTTGTATGTGCTCTGCATACTCCTTTGTGTACTTCTTTAATTTCCTAGATTGACTCCATCACATCCAGACAACGTAATATATCTCCATCGTAGCCATGACAATAAAGTGTACCTCCTAAAAGGGTGTAATGGGCTATCTGGCGAATCAGGCTTTGATTTTTAGAATGGGAGATATTGGGAGGGAAAGTACTGTCCTTAAGATAGGTGAAGATGGGTTCATACCATGGGGAATAGGGACCAACAACCTCACAAGCCAAGCAAGATTCAGGCATGTCATATGCGGGCTGGCGTAGATTTTCTACGAAGAATGGCATATCATTGTTCCCCGGCGGAATACGAAGCATAGATCCCACTGTTTCCATGGCATCCACCGATCTATTCTGTGCTCTTGGAATCTTCTCAAAGTTGATGCACACAAAATACTCCTTTAGAGTTTCCACTAACTTTTTATAAGGTATGAGCTTATCATCCTTAACTTTATACTCATCATTAACCTTGTTTGATGATTAGCTGCAAATCACCTACAACCTTAACATGTTGAATATTCCACTTGATGGCTAGCTTCATCCCCGCAATGAGTGCTTCATATTCCACATGAATGTTGTTCGTGTAAGGGAAGGCCAAAGCGGAAAGCCCGCAGATAGGATCACCCAAAGGAGTAATAAGGACCACTCCCGCACACGAACCATGAAACGTAAAAGATCCATAAAACTGTATCTGACATATGATAGATTCTTCAATGTAGAGAAAAGATGCATCTGGCAGATCCAGACTCAAAGGTTTTGTGCTTTGTAAAGGTGCTTCCACTAGCTGGTCGGCAAGTACTTGTCCTTTAACTAATTTTTGATGGAAAATTTCTATATCAAACTCACTGAGTAGAATGATCCAATTATCCATTCTACCTGTGAGGGCGGATTTGGACAACAAATACTTGAGTGGGTCGACCTTTGATATGAGCTTGGTCTTAGTATTTACCAAGTAATGGTGAAGTTTCTGAAAGGTAAAAATGATGGCCAAGCAAGCCTTTTCAATCTGAGGATAATTAAGTTCATAGGTGATGAGGGTGTGACTCAGATAGTACACTGCTTTCTCTTTATGGCTAAGGTCATATTGGGTGAGCAGCGCACCAATAGTGTATTACGTAGCGGAAATATAGAGTAAAAGTGGTTCTCCTAGAGTAGGAGGCATGAGGACAGGTGGATTAGCCAGTATTGTTTAAGCAAAGCAAAGGCTTGTTGTTGCTTGGTTCCCCAAAGGAAAACAACGTCCTTTTTAAGAAAATGGGTGAATGAGTGACATTTATCTGCAAGCTGGGAGATAAAGCGGCGAATGGCTTGAATTTTCCCTTGCAAGCTATGCAGTTGCTTGATATTCTCAAGTGGAGGCATTTCAGTGATGGCAGACACTTTAGCAGGATCTACCTCAATACCTCGTCTCGACACAATGAAGCCCAATAGTTTCCCGGATAACACACCAAAGACACATTTCTTTGGATTCAATCTAACTTTGTATTCATGCAGGCATTCAAAGATATGCCATAAAATGATAGGATGATCCTCTCTTGTTTTGGAATTTCCCAGGATGTTGTCTACGTAGTCTTCCATGATGTCATGAATCATATCGTGAAAGATTACTATCATGGCCCGCTGATAAGTTTCTCCCGCATTCTTAAGGCCAAATGGCATCACCTGATAACAGAAGGTGCCCCAAGGAGTTGTGAAAGCTATTTTGTGTTGGTCTTCCTCAGTGATCTTAATTTGATTATAACCTAAAAATCCATCCATGAGTGATAGCATTTTGTACCCTACGGTTGAGTCAACAATCATGTCAATGTTGGGCAATGGAAAGTCATCTTTAGGGAAAGCTTTATTGATGTCCCTAAAATCTGTGCAGATTCAGATACCGATAGGTTTCTTCTGGATAGGAACAATGTTTGATATCCATTCAGAATAATCAATTGGCCTGATGAATCCTACTGCAAGTAACCTTTCCAACTCTTCTTTAACTAACAAGGCCACTCTTGGGTGCATCTTTCAGAGCTTCTATTTGATAGGCTTAGTGTCTACGTGCACAACCAAGTTATGCATGACTAAAGTTGGATCTAAGCCGGGCATGTCTTTGTAAGACCATGCGAACACATCAATAAACTCTCGCAGTAGCACAGTGAACGTATTTTGTTCTTTGGTACCAATATTGACATCAATAGTTTCTTCAACTAACAATTTTGATAAATCCTCCATACGCGTAGGATCGGGAGGTAGGTTGAGATCTTCATCCAAGGATGTCTCTACGAGATTTTCATCCTTGGCATGGTCACTTTGTTTGTCCTTTGATTTTCTTATTTGTTTGTCAGCCAGTGCCTTAAAGAGGTTTTCACTATGTGACTTGGACTTTGATTTTTGCCGAGGCTTTTCTTTAGAAATCTTGCCCTCACTTTTCTTTAAATTTTTCTAACCACGAAGTTCAACCTCCTCACCGAAGTAGGCGCAGGTGTCTAAGTCGATAAAGAAACCCTTCTTGTGATCTCCAATGGGAATTGTATCCCTTATGCCCATGAACTCTACAATAGCCTCGTTGTTCTCGAATAAATCTAGTGGCACGTGATGTTGTTGGTCCCATTCAACAAGGGAAGGGTACACAAGGTCAAGGGTCGGTTCGATGGGGGTTATGGTCAGGAAAACATTGTTCATGAAAAGGTTCGTGGAGGCTAGATCCTCATATAGGCTACAATGGGAATCAGATCATTTGTCCGAAGTACTCGGGTTATCCTCATGCTCAGAACAAGTCACATCTTGATCGTTGGGGTGTGCTCCATAAGGGAGAATCCTAATGCCATATCTTTCTGTTTTGAAAAGTGGAAGAGGGACTGGTTCTCTTTGTCCTTTTCCATTCCTCCCACATCCTAGGCCTTTGTAGCCCATGGAGTACATCATTCTGCTAGATTTTTCATATTCAGGGTTTGATAACAAGATGGTTGAGTGTCCTTAGGGACCCAAGTAGTAGGTGGATCAAGTAATTTTTCCTCAGCTAACAAGCCTCTAGGTAGGAATGACCCAATAGTGTGTTCCTCTCTAGGTCTCCTGAAGTGGTAGTTGGGTTGACCTCTAGTCTTGGGTGACAAGGAGAGGTCAGAAACCAAGAGTGCTTGTTCTACATTATACTCCCCACAGCCATATTCCATAATTTTCATCTCCCATGAATCAAATGGAGATGTGGAAGTGGACACCCCATGAGCGTAAGAATTAAGAGAATTTGAATCTACTTGAGATTCCATGGTCTCAGAATGAAGAGGGATAGCTATATATGTGGAGGGAAATGCATATGTACCCTTTCGTGCAAAGCTATTAAGAGCTCTACAATGAGAAAAGGGCTCTGAATCTCTTGGTATTGTAACCGTATGTCCCTCATGCTTCAACTTGATGCATTGATGAAATGTTGATGGCACGGCCTGCATGGCATGAATCCATGGTCAGCCTAGAAGCATATTATATGGAAGTTCCAAGTCTAGGACGTGAAAATTTGTCTGATGGCAAGTGGGGCCCACCTCCATGGGCAGCGTAATGGTTCCTGCCGACTCTCTTTCCACATTTTCATATGCAGTGATAGTAATAATATGGGACTCAAGATCTTCCTCCGTATGTCCCAATTGTTTGACCAGCTTAAGCATGTAGATGTTCAATCCCGATCCATTGTCCACAAGCACCCATTTGATTTTCCTATGGGTGACAACTACCTCGATGTACAAGGGAAGATTATGTGTAGGATTCGTGGCAGGGATCTCCCTATGGTTGAAAGTAAGATGCTCACTTGATGCAATATTTGTCACCGCAGCTTGAAGGTACATAGGTAGAATAATGGGGACAAGGATACGGTCCAAGAATTGAAGAGGATGGGCTACCAAGAGGTGAGCCATGGATAGAAGGTGAAAGGATACTAGGATGTGGCCCAAGAATAGAAGAATGAAGGGCTACTAGGATTTGGCCCAAGAATAGAAGAAGAAGGGCTACTAGGACATGACCCATAGATGTAAGATGATGGACTACCAGGATGTGGCCCAAGAATAGAAGATGATGGACTACCCAGGGGTGATCCATACATAGAAGATAAGGGGCTAGTTGGATGTTCCCCAATAATCGAAGATAATGGGCTACTCAAAAATGTCCCACAAATAGAAGAGAGAGGGCTACTAGAAGGTGACCCACACCTAGATGAAGATGAAGGGCTACTTGGCATTGACCCCATAAGAGATTGTGATTGAGGAATTATGATAGACAAAGAGTTATTGGGTGATGAGAAGATAGGCCATGGATTAATGCAAGACCAAGGGGTTTCATCACATAATGAAGAATGTGAAGATGGAAGAATAAGAGGAGGGTCAAGTTGCATGACCTGAGGCTCTTCCTCCATTTCTTGATAAAAGGAATCAACCCTTTCCTCACAATATGCAGATGCATTGAAGTCTAAAGAGAATCCTTTCTCGTAATCTTCTAAAGGAATATCTTCATGTGCCCCTATAAATGCCCTGATTGTTTCTTCATTCTGAAAGAGGTTAATCGGTATGATTTGTTGATCAACCATCAGGGGTTGATTGGAAGAAAGAGGTTCACTTGGTGTGGAAGAATTAGAAGACGTTTGATGATGATTGATAGAAGAAGATGAGATGAGAGATGAAGAAGATGTGTAGCTAGATCTCTCAGGAATAGAAGAAGGTGGTGTGGACCTACCTATACAATGGTATGCCGTATGTAAAATAGTAGGATTAAGTCCAAAGTCTATAGATTGTGATGCATGGGTCAAGTCAGATGTTTGTTTTGAAGGACTTTGAGTCACATGAATCTTCAAAGAAGGAAGATTCCATGGGGTGATTTATGAAGAAGGTCTTGCAAAGAAGGGGAGGAATGTGATTCAAGCATCGCATTAGATGAATGATGAAAAGGGTCCTGTGAAGAAAGAGAGGACCGCGACTCAAGAATTGTATTATACTTCTGATTGGAGGGATTTGGAGTCGCGTGTATCTTCAAAGGAAGAAGATGTCATTGGGGTGACTGATAAAAGGGGTCCTATGAAGAAAGGGAGGACCACGACATAAGAGTCACATTAGATGACTTAGGAGTTGAATTAGATGAATCCGAATAGTAGTTTGGATCTGAATTCTCAAAAGAGTTAGAGGACATATTTGGACTGGAATCATCAGAAAAGTCAGAGGAAATATTTGGATTAGAATCCTCAAAAGAAGAGGAAATATTTGGATTAGAATTAGAAGAAGAGTGGGGGGAACTCGAATAATAATTTGGATCAGACATGTCTAAATCATACCACCGACTATGAGATGAAGGTGGGGAACGAGTTACTCATATGGGCTCTCTAGCACGAAGAACCAAACGAGGTTTAGTTGTGATGGGAATCCTATGATTTGAATTGCTGAACCTAGGTTCTGTATTTTTGTAAGTATGGGGAACCACACGATAGTTAGTCATTTTTGGCACTGTTTTAAGCACAAATGTCTAGATCTAGATAGTGTGATGGAACTCCTTCAAAGGGAAGGAAGTGACATGTCAATTTGGGTAGCATAAGGACAACCAACCAGACATTGTGTAAGTATGGGGATGCGTGCATGATTTTTTGAAGGTCTAAGGAAAATAGACATCATGACGATGTAATATCGATGAGATAAAAAGGGATTGTCCTAGAAAATAAGTTTTCTGAATGAATAATCACAAGGAACAATCATGCGAGTGTGAAACCCAAATCCAATCAACAAGGAAATACACCATATGAAAATGTGATGCAAAGATGATCAACAAGATGTTTTCACTTATGCCAAGTTCAAGGAAATGAACAAAACGTAAGTAAAAACAAGAAGTCAATGCAATCTCCCAATCAAGATATACGATGAGCGAGCTCAAACTTGATTAAGACCTATATCTCAAAAAGTTTCAATTACAATTTGTGAATGACACAACAATATCACCAAGATATGTTAACCCACTTTGCGAGAAAGTGAAGTATTGATATCGAGGTGTTATTGATATAACATGCACAAATAGTAACACCTAACACTCTTTGAAATCGAGGTAATAATAGAACTGAACTAAAAATCTCAAAGTATAGCTAGGAATAGTTAAAAATGTGTGTAACATAACCATACAATATAGGTATTTATGTTGAGTTTACAAGAAACAAGACGTAAATATCGAAATTGTAGTGATACGATACAAACAAGCTAACTCTTCTAAGGAAGTCTGCGGTGATGAACCACACCTAACTACAATGACGACCTTGACATGGGTATCAAGATCACAATGGCTACTAATGACATGAAAACACCTCTGCACACTTTAGACATTTAACTAACCCAACCGCAAACATGGATGGACATAAAAGTGAGAGAAATAGTCGATTGGTAACACAAAGGTAGTCACCCTTCTTTTTCTCAACAAAGTTTCAAAAGAATGTGAAGGAAGTAAATAAAAAAAAAAGAAAAATGTTAGCCTCACTTTGGTAGAGTTTCGCCTCGCCCTAAGGCAAGTAAAAAATAGGAAAAAGTAATACGTCACACGTTTCTCAAAAAGAAGGTTCACAACTCAACATTGTTTTAAAATGGTCAAAGTGGGCTTCTAGCCAAAGTATATTCTCCTAGGTGGTTCTCTCACCCTAGGTGTTACAAAGTTTCCACAAGTGAGCATGATTTACCTAAAAAGTCACACTGACTAGTTTGGGAGTATCTCGGCTTTACTTTACCCCCTTCAAGAACAATAGGCAACTAGTGCGTCTATGTGTACTATCACTGGGGTCGCCACAACGGACAACTTGTAATGCTATCTCACAAAGGAATCACTAGTCAAGTAGGTAGTGTGGAGCACTTCCTGTTTCATCCACAAGGTTACCTCTTGCGTGGACTACTTTGGGGTTCCTGGAACCACCCCCATTGTTGTAGCTTAAGGCATTATGCCAAAGGGGTTATGTTCCAGTTGAGCGGAGAGGGACATACCCTTTTCCGAAACCTGCAATACAGTGTTTTGAATATGTTGTTCTTTTTATCTTGTTTAATTAGGTGTGGTTTGCTTGAACACCTTTTGGCAACCTGTATAACAACTGTATTAGTAGTTTTTTATTTTGTTTTGGTTCCTCCTTTCTTTGACAAGCATTTTTAGGTCCTGCACTCAAGCATTAGTAGTTCTCCAAGAAAATCACATTATTTAAAAGAGGATTAAAAGTTGCTTTTGATTCTCAAGATCATCCAAGAATGCAAGAGAAGAGCATACACAACAAATAATCCAACTAAAAATAAAGAAAATATTTTCAATCAATGAACCATACAAAATTCTTGATAAATGTTCATTCCCTTAAACCAAAAGTGAAAGATGAAGTTTCCAATTTACCAAATGTTATAAAATGAAGACTAAAGTTGCTTTTGATTCTCAAGATCACCCTAAGGTGCAAGAGAAGAGCATACACAAACTTTATCCCAACTATATAGAAATGGAAAACTTCAAATCAAAGGACCATTGAAAAATACTTTGTAAAAGGTTCATTCCCTTAAACCAAAAGTGAAAGATGAAGTTTCTAATTTACCAAATGTTATAAAATGAAGACTAAAGTTTCTTTTGATTCTCAACATCACCCTAAGATGCAAGAGAAGAGCATACACAAACTTTATCCCAATTATATAGAAATAGAAAACTTCAAATCAAAGGACCATTGAAAAATGCTTTGTAAAATGTTCATTCCCTTAAACAAAATGAATAATCAAATTTCCAAGTTTAATCCTGATGTTAAAAAGATATAGATCAAATTTGTTTTCAATTCTCAAGATCACCAAAATGTGCAAGAGAAGAGCATACACGCGCTTTGGTCTAAATCGAGGAGGCATGGAAATATAACATTCATCAAAACATTAGACATGTTAGAAAATGACCAGTTTTAAAATAATAGAAAAACTTAAAACTTCTGTAAGTATAAATCCCAAATTTATGTTTTTATTTCATATTTAACTTCAATACCTTTCCAACGCAAAAAAATGGAGTCATTTTGAGTTCGGGAGAAAAAGTTATGGCCTTCGGAAGATGGGTTACGCATATGCTCTTATGCTCATGGGTATGCACTTGACATGCACTCAAAAAATGTCAAAAACGCCCCTTAATTTGTAAAATGGGAAAAATTTTCCAACCAAGATTCAATTTTGACAAAAAAAAATCACATTAATATATGAATAGAAGACTCAACGCTATCAAACATTAACATACATGCTCAAGAATTTAAGATTTTCAAGAAATTGACAAAACTAGCATGTAGAATGATGAAAAAGTAAGCTCTAAAAATGAAAACATGATGAAATCTTGAAATTTTCTCACCAAGATTAAATTTTAACAGCAACCCACCACATTAATATGTAAATAAAAGACTCAACACTATCAAACACTAACCTACATGCTCAAGAATTGAAAATTTTCAAGAAATTGACAAAACTAGCGTGTAAAATGTTTAAAAGTAAGCTCTAAAAATGAAAACATGATGAAATCTTGAAATTTTCTCACCAAGATTAAATTTTGACATAAACCCACCACATTAATATGTAAATAAAAGACTCAGCACTATCAAGCACTAACCTACATGCTCAAGAATTAAAATTTTTCAAGAAATTGACAAAACTAGCATGTAAAATGTTGAAAAAATAAGCTCTAAAAATGAAAACATGATGAAATCTTGAAATTTTTCCATCAATTCCAATTTTGACAACACTTCACCTCCTTTATACCAACAAGGAAGACTCAACACATGCAAACTCAACAAAACAAGTTAAGAAAAACAAGTTAGATCAACATGTGTAAAAGAGGGTTAGTAACCAAAAATAAAACTTAACTACAAAAACTTGAAATTAAGTGCAAAGGACAATGGAGTAAGTCCCACCGGGCATGCCAAATGTGTGCATGTATACTTTGCTTAATGCTAAATCAAATGAAGCAAGAACTACCACCTAAAATAGTTCTACAATTTAGCTAAAACAAAGCATAAACACCATCATGATAAGAATTAAACAAGGGTTAGATGCTAGCATTCATAAATACAAACTTTTAAACTAACAATGCTAAATATCTAAACTCCTCTATTCTCTAACAACAAATAAATGAATGGACCTAAGTAAGCTCCATGGCTATTAAAATAATTATCCTTAATGTTCCAAGAACCTAGGAATGGAGGCTAATAAAAGTTGGGCTACAAGACCCTTTTGACACCTCCCATATGACCCAAGCACTTTAAGAAAGAGGCTTAACTCTTCAAGATGATGAACTCTCAAAAGGGCAAGGTGCAAGCTCTTAGTCTCTTTGCTATATGCTTTGCATTTTCTCTCTAAGGAGTTTAGGTGTAAGTAAAAGGTAGGTGGAGGGTCTTTATATAGCCTAAAGGATAAAGGATTCAACACATTCTCATGAATGTGGGATAAAGGTAAAACATGATTAGGAATGGATAAGGTTGCTTTATTAAAGGTAACCTTACTTTAGAAGAGTTTAATACATGTTTAGCAAGTCATGGGAGTTGGGGGGTGTTTTAATTAATCAAAGGTGATAAACTAATAGGTAGATGTAAGCTTATAGAAGATAATTAGATGAATATTAGTATGATTTAGGCTATTAAAGGGGATTAAATCAATTAAATATTGATTCATTGGTTAAATGGAAGGAAAGCTAATTAATTAATAATAATTAATTAGTCTAGGTAGAAGGGGTGATTTATTAATATAAGGTCGTTAATTAGGGTATTTTTGATAGGAAAATTAATTAATTAGCTTAGTGTAATTAATTAATGATGATATGAGGGAAAATGAGGGCTTTTGATGATATGTCGTTGATTTGTGAGAAAGGGGATAATTAGCACAATTTAAGTATTTAAATTACTTAGGTGTAATTATAGGTGTCTACACATACATACCAACTATAGCACACTTCCACATTTTTCAAACATCTCAGTTGTGACACTGCAAGAACAAAATATTACAAACAAACCAGATTCTATTTCTCAAACCCTGCTCCAAAGCTTCCACATTTTTCACAGGCTGGAGATACACTAGCAATGTAAAGTGATTGGGCTGGAGACCTATTTGTTGCATGGTGAAATAGTGTGATTGCCTTATGAGGGGAATAACCCCCACATTTTCGTATCTTTGTCATCCCCAAAATCCATAAGAATTTTTCTATTTATTTCATTTGGTCAAACCCTACAACAACATCCCAAACGCATTGTAACTTCACAACATCGACAAAATGCCTCTCCATTTTATGTTTGTGTTTGTCCACGTGGGTCCCAAAACTCTTTTTTTTTTTTATACAAGTAGGGAGGATGCTTCCGTAGGTTGTAAAACTATGGCACCCCATGAGATGACATCTCGGTGAGGCATTTCTTTGAAAACAACAATAAGGCACCCTTAACAAAATGGATCTCGTGCAAACGCTTTGCAACCATTGCATTACAAGAAACCATGTTTCCTTCAACAATGTGGTGAGTGTGCCGTAGACCCGATTTGAAGCTTCCATGGTGGTGGCTACTTTGTCTTCCTTCAATAAAAGATAGAAAAAAAAGGCCATAAGGAGTCTCCTTTTCCCTAATCATTCAACCGAGTTACTTTACCTAAATTAGCCATAACTATGATTATTTTAAATAAACCCTTAACTTATGACATGTCCACGTATGTGTGGAGGAATAATTTTATTATCATTTTCATGGTAACGGTGGGTATGATTAAGTTTAACCTTGGTCAAAAGGGACCGTCGCTTATCGTCCACCCTAAATGCATCCACACAATATATATATTAATTTATTAAATTTTAATATAAGTTTATGGTGGCACTACAGTCGGCTTCAGGTGGTAGTAATATTATTTCACCTTTAAAACAAAAAAAAATGAGTATGCAAGCAAGCCTGGTCGACCAAGGAGGGACTAGAGAGGAGTTTCGAAAATGAATGCAAGACAAGGACCAACCACAACATCGCAACAAGATACCCTCCTCTTGCATGAATCAAGGCTCGATCCGTGAAGCGACCAATCCAAACAATAAAATCACTTATCGATAATTAACAATAAAGTTGATAACAAATCGATGATTAGATAAAGAAGTTGTCATCGATCGATAATTAAAATAATAATATTATTACTATTTATATTACTATTATTATTATAACTTAATACTACTTATTAATCACATTGACAAGGATCAACATACAAGCTTGACCAAAACAATAATAGCAAGAATCGACAATTCAAAAGGAATAATTATTATTATGTAGATGTTCCCTCTAGTCGGTCACGCCCTAACAACAACATCAAGTCGTCATTCAAACCACCTATCAAATTTGAGAAAGAGATTTTTCCTTAACAGGGTAATTGAAAAGGAAAAGCCAATAACGATTAGCAGGAGCACAACAATGTTAAATGCTTAGCAACATAGTCGTCAAAGAAGAAAAAGAAGAATGAGGGATGGGGCATTACAGATTGGTTGCTATAACTTGATATACCTAGAAATAAGACCCAGTCGAGGTGATGGTGACCTAGACTATGCATAAAAGCAGTGTCGACGGAGACCTGGGAGGATGGATATGAACTTGTAGATGAAATATGTAGACCTACAAGGTTTGAGAGTGATCTAGAAGTTGATGAGAGCATGTAACTACTATGAAAGGATCTATTGAAGATAATAAAAGGTACTGTAAGTATTGTTAAGGACAAGAAATGAGAATTTATATATGTTATTTGATAGACAAGACCCTAGTCGATGGTGACCTTGTATCGAAAGGTATAAAAATGAGGATGAAAATATGAAAATGGTAACGTATAAGAAAAAGGGGTTGTATGAGAAGGCTACTAAGTGTTTCCAAAGTGGATAATATGATAGAGATACGAAAAGCAATATGATAATGATGAAAAGATCTCATGAATAATTATCATGAGATATGAAAGCACACTAAAGGGATGTCCAAGAGGTCATGGATATCTCAAAACTACTCGTAAGAGGAAGGATGATAATTACATTATTCTACAAATCAGCGACACCCTTGGATGTTGATCAGATTTCTAGTTTGGTCATCTTAAACATCTAGTGTGATTGCACAACATTGAATCATCTCCCCAAGTGTGGGACTTATAAAATGGAAGAGGAATCTCCATATTAGAGGCTGGTTCCTCAACTCCTCGATCGAGATATATCACTTGCACGATTGCAAAGGTTTAAATTCCTAATTTCTACTCTAAATTCCAAAGAGACAAAGATAGAGAATGCAAAAAGATAAAACTAATGCTAATAGGTGATGCACCAAAGGAGTGGTGAGCATTTTTCACTTCTGCAGATTGACAAAATTCATAAGATGCAACAAAATAACATGCAAAAATTGATAACTATAATGAAGAATCAGAAATTAATCAAACAACACCAGCAGAGGATGGAAAATTAATCACAGGGCCTGTATTGTTATTTTAATGTCAAAATCACTTGCATTACAACATATGAGAGGCAAAGATAGGTTACAGCTCTTAGAAAAGGTCTGCTATTCCACCAAAATCACTTTCAAGAGGAGAAAGGGGACCTGCCATACACAAAAAATGTTCAACCTTTAAAAAATGAGCCAAATCTAGCTTTTACAATGTAAGGGACGAGCCCAGGAGAGAGAAACATGGGAAAACATGGAAGGGATTTAACCATTGACCAAAATGCATTCAAAATAGCATGGGCATCCTTATAGACCCATTCCCTGACATTTTTAACCATGTTAGGAGAGAATGCAAGCCACTCTTCAGTAAAAATAGTGGTTGAAATGTCATTTCTGTCCATGACCACGTGCCAGAGGTGTTTTTCAATTTTATCTCTCCAAAATCCATTAAAATTCAAAATTAACCCTAGAATCTTGTAGAGAATTTCACCATCTTTCCATTGATATAAAGAACGAGAAAAACCAAGCTCTGGATCGAAAGTTATGGCCATTCAAAATTTTAGGGCAAAACAGGGCCAAATCGGGTTGGTGGGAAAAAATTTGAATTTTTTCACCTTTTTTACATTTGGGAAAATTTCCCAAAAAATCCCCACGCTCTGCTGATCCTTGTGCCATGTGGCATGCTTTGATTGGTTGCGGTCCTATCCTACTCCATTTTCCTTCGTTTTTTCCTTTGGAAAATTTCCCAAATTCTCCCCGCCAGGCCGGTGAGTTGAGGCCACGTGTCATGCGCTGATTAGACATGGGCCTATCCCTCCTAAATTTTCCACATACCACTTTGACCATTTCATCCTAGACACATGGCAGTGTCTCATTGGGTGCAGGCTTGCCCCTCCAAATTTTCCATGTGGGCTTTTCTTTGATTTTTTTCCAAAGACTGACACGTGGCAAGATTCTATTCACTCACATCTTGGGGCGGGCTTTTGCCTTTTAAATTTCCTTTATTTTCCCCTTGGGAAAATTTCCCAATTCTCCCCACCCCCCCCCTCTAGTCCAAGACACGTGGTGGCATTTCATTAGTTGTGGGCCTTCTACGTGAGCACTTTAACTTTTGAGTAAACATTTTGGGAAAAAATCCCAATTTCCTCCGCTCTCATGAGTCCACCCCGGGACACGTGGCGAGACATGATTGGTTGGCGAGCACAACAGGCCAAAATTTTCTTCTTTGAAATTTTGTGAAACACTTCACCAAAATTCCAAATTCTCCTCCGCCCTCCAAAATTCCGGCTCCATAGGACACGTGGCAACATATGATTGGTCTGCGGGCCTGCGGGAAAACATTTCCTCTTGAACACTTTTCCAAAACACTTGGTAAAAAAAAGTTCTCCTCCGACCCCCACCACTTCCTTGGACACGTGGCACATTTTTATTGGCTGCGGGCCTTGAAGGGGAAAATTTCCCACAAAAACTCCACCAAGCCATAACTTCAAAAATACATGGAGTTAGGAGGAAAACTTTACCTTTCTAGAAAGATGAGAAAGAGCTCTATCCAATGGTGCCATTTCTAGAAGGTTTTGAGTGCTTGAAAATAAAAAAATTATGACTGAGGAACGAGAGAGGGAAGAATGAGAGGAGTTAGCCACAAAAATGAGCAGGGGGAACATTTTGGATAACAATTTTGGTGACTCAGAGGGGTCATCTTCCTGCTGGATGAAGTTACCAGTTGCCTGAAGCAATCCATTGGGCATGGAGTCATCATTTTCTTTGTTTGATACCCCAACTAACTAGAACACTTTAAGGAGGAAGATGGAATATCACCTGATGGAGCAAGGCCTGCAAACACATCTCTAGGAATAGCAAGCTTGTGCCAAAGCACTTAGGGAAAACAAACTAACCTACAACAAAACAATGTGCACAAGCACTTAGAGGAATGGAAACCTAAGCTAATATATACAAGGTGGAGAATTTCCCTTTAATAGCAATGCTTTAGATGGATTCCATTGACTAGAATCTACAGTTCCTCACCATCCAATGAAGACAATTGGAAAGCATTGTTGTCCTTACACTTTGTGACCATGTATGGGCCACTCCAAATGGCATCAAATTTTGAATGCCTTCCCGGTTTTGATTTGTCTGCATCCCACTTTAACACTAGATCTCCAACTTGGAAGGATCTATTCTTATCCTTTCTATCAAAGGTCTTCTTTATCAAAGCCTAATCCTTCTCCATTACTTGGGATGCTTGATTTCTGATTTCTTGGAGCTCCATCAATTCTACATATCTAACCTCCATGGGCTCAAACTCCAACAACTCTAATCAAGTTTCATGAGCTCCAATGTTGGCAACTCAAGTGTCATGGGCAAAATTTCTCTCTTCCATAAACAAGCTTGAATGGAGAGTTACCTGTAGATCTCTTGGGAGTTATCCTATCAGCCCATAAGGCTGATTTCAATTTAGTATGCCAAGACCTCTGATTTTCATCAAGAGTCCTCCTAATGATCCTCAACAAGTTCTTGTTTGTAGACTCGGCCTGGCCATTACCCTGAGGGTAATAGTTTTATGAAGTACTTAGGTAGATCCCATTCTTGACAGTCCATTCAGTCACCTTGGATTCAATGAATTCCAATGCATTATCTGATATTATTGTAGCTGGTATGCCAAACACAGGTTACTATTCCCTCATAGAAGTCTAGGATACTAGATTTATTTGCCTCCTTGAGTGCTGCTGCTTCAGTCCACTTAGTGAAGTAATCTATCGCTGTTAAAATCCACTTGTGCCCTTGGCTTGAATTGGGATTAATGACTCCAATGAAGTCTAAACCCCATTGCATGAATGGCTGGTCAACTGAAATTGGATGCAATGGAAGGGCAGCTAGTCTCTCTTTACCTATGAAGAATGCACAATTCTTGCACCTCTTGATCCATGCGTAGCAATCATTGAAAATCTTGGGCCAATAATAACCAGCCCTCATGATCTTAAGAGCTATCACTCTTGGTGCAAAATGACCACCAGCTGGTCCACCATGGAACTCTTCCAACACCCTATGAATCTGATTTGTACCAATGCATCTCAGAAGCACTCCATTCACATCCCTTTTGAATAGAATGCCATCAACAAGGGCATATGGGACAGCCTACAATCTAAAGTGTCTTCTTTGGGTCTTGTTCATCTCTGGAGGGCATAGACCTTTGCTTAGGAAGTGCATTATACCTTGGGTCCAACAAGGAGTGGGGACACCATCATTTTCCTCTTGAGTGCTTCCTTGCTCATGGTTGTCTTGCAGCGTCAAAACAACCTCTTTCTCATTGCATGCTTCCTTTTGTTTTCCCAAAATCATTTGCTCACACAATCCTTTTCCTCTTACCAACTTGGTAACTTTGATCTCAATTTCATACTCCATGACACGAGTAATCCAACCTGCTCTCTTTTCATTCAAGTCTTTGTTGAGGAGGAAGTCTTTAACTCCCTCATGAGAAACCAACAACTGGACCTTATTTTTCGAGACTAAATGCTTGAATTTATTCAAGCTCCTGATTACTGCAAGAACATGATTCTCAATGAAGGAATACTTCACCTCATAGTCCTCTAGGCTTTGGCTGAAGAAAGCAATTGGCTGCTCATCATTGTCTTCATTCTGCATGTACTGCAAATTGCAGAAATAATGTCATCCCCCCCAAATGCATAGAGGATGAAATCCTTGGAGAAATTTGGGTTAATGAGAGTTGGTGCTTGAGAGATGGCTTCTTTGATTGCTTCAAAACTCTCCTTTCCTTCTGCTATCCATTTGAAAGCCACGCTTTTCTTTAACATCTTGGTGATAGGCTTGACAAGGGCTGCAAAATTTGGGACAAACCTCCGAAAAAAATTTATTCTCCCCAAGAAACTTTGAAGGGCCTTCTTGTGGCTTGGAAATGGTAGTGCTCTTATGGCCTTAACTCTTTCTGGGTCAATTGCTAATCCTTCTTTGGAGACAATGTGGCCAAGGAGTTTTCCTTCATGGGCTAGAAAAATACACTTTTTAGGATTCAAGGAGACTCCAAATCTTCTGCACCTTTGGAACACTTGTCTCAAATGAAGGAGGTGGTCTGCTGCATTTTTTGAAAAAACAGTGATATCATCAAGATATATCAGCACTATGTTGTTAATCAAACCCTTGAACACCATGTCCATTGCCCTTTGGAAGGTATCTCCAGCGTTGGACAGCCCAAATGGCATTTTCCTATATGCATAAGTTCCCCATTTGGTTGTTAAGGCTGTCTTGAACTGATCTTCTTCCTTCACCATAATCTGATTATACCCCAAGTAGCCATCAAGTAGTGAAAACCTCTCGGAGCCAACAACAACTTGTAAAATTTGCTCCATAGAAGGAAGTGGGTAATGGTCCTTGAGAGATGCTCTATTCAGATCTCTGAAGTCAACACACAATCTGATTTCCCCACTCTTCTTTCTAACTGGAACCAAGTTGGCAACCCAACTAGAATGCTTGATAGGGAATATGATTCTTGATTCTATCAACTTATTTAATTCTTTTCTCATGAGGGGCTCCATGTGTGGATTGACTGCCTTTGTTTTTGTCTGACGGGTTTAGTACTTGGATCCAACTCAAGGGTGTGTTGAGCTAACTCAGATCAAAACCTTTCAAATATTCATAGCTCCAAGCAAACACATCGGGAATTCTTGACAAAGCTGTATGAACTCATACCTTTCTTGCTCAGTTGTCATCTTACCAATTTGGAGTGACTTGCTTTCTTCTACCGAGATGGACACTGAATCTTCTCCCTTGACTTGGATGTTTGCTTTCTCCTTCCTAAACTGATCATTAGGATTGAAAATGGACTCCAAAGTAATAATTCCCTTTGGTAGTTTGTTGGTTCTTAGCTATACCACTTGGTCACCATACTGCTGCTCCAACTTTTCCTGATTTTTACCTGAAAATTCAGCCTCTTCTTGCAAGAAATGAATGATTTGTTGATCATTTTCAAACACTTGCCAACTTACATTGTTGTTTGGCACTGAAGGCCTCACAATCACATGGATGTTTGGCTATACCTTGTCTTTTTGAATGCTTTCAATGACGTCAAAGGCTGCCCCAACTACTGCAAGCCTATCAGCAGCTTGGTTCTCTTTTCTAGGAATGGATTTTATGCTAAAGCCCTCAAAATCTTCAATGAGGTCCCACACCCTATTCTTGTAACATTTGAGTAGATCATTCTTGACAACATGCTGCCCCTTAACTTGGTTGACAATCAACTCACTATCACCAAAGACCTGCAAGTTCTTTATTCCTCTCTTGATTGACCAATGTAGTCCTTGCACCAAAGCTTCATATTCAGCAGTGTTATTAGAGCATGCAAACTGAAATCTAAAAGTTGAATAATACTTAACTCCTTGAGGTGAAACCAACATGGCTCCCCCTCCTGCACCTTGTCTACTCCTTGATCCATCAAAAACAACTGCCATACCTCATTTTCATCCTTGTGGTCTGGCTTGGTGATGCTAGGAATAGGCTGATTTTCTTCATGCATGCAATAGACTCCTAGCTCAGATTATTCTATTTCTTGATAAGGATCAAAAGCATGCACCTTGTTTGCCCATTCATCAAGAGTTAGATATGGGATGCTTCCAACCTTGGTGTCAGCTTCATCAGTGCTTAGACAATCTTCTTGATCAAACGTTGAACAATTGGCATTGATCTGACTTGGAGTGTAAGGCTCAATATGAAAGTTTGCAATAGGTTCAGATCTGATTGTGGCCTTGGTTCCATATCTGGTTCTGAACAACATGTGTGACCAATCGCGAGATAAGTAACCTCAATCTTGGCTGTGAAATCCCTTGAAAACATAAGGCAAAGAGTGGAGGAAGGTCTATCACCGAGACATCTTGCAAAACAACCACGTTGGGACAAGCATGCAAAGTAAGACTTAAGTTTTTATCACTCCAATCATTGTTATTATTCTGTCCCATCCAATTGCACTACCCCTTTGGATATGGTCTCATATACTGAATCTCCAACTGATCAACTATTTTTTGGGCATTACCAACTACTTGCCCCGAATCAATTATGCAATTGTGTACTAGTTGGTTCCCAATTATCAATGAAACATAGAATGGAGGGGGCTTCAACATTTTACCTTGATGTCCTCCATGATTCCCCTCAGCCGGGCAACATTTATGAGCACCTTCTCTTGCATTTGGACTTGCTGATTTGAAGTTGACCAGTCCTTCATGGCAGCTTGTAGCAAATCTCTCTGTCCTAGGATAGATAATGATTCCCACATTGATATGTTTACATTTGTCTTCTTCATCTGATCAATGATATTGAATGAAGATGAAGTATCCCTTTACTATCCCTTGGCCTGCACATTCATTCCTTGCACATGGGCAGCAACAACCGGCATTTGGGCTTGGCCTAGGAACTATTTTAGGCAATCCTTGCATGCTTAGGATTGCATTTTGCTTTCACCCAATATTTTGTGGAGTGATAGAAGGTTGTGGATTTCCTAGAGCCAATGGCTGTTCCTCACCCAAATTTCTCCTTTTTGACCTTGTGTTGGCTGCAACACTTTGGGAAACCATTTGATTCATGCCACAAAAATCTTCTTCCTGCCAGTTTACAAGTGTGGTATCATTTGGAGCTGATTATTGCTAGAATGTTTCTTGTTGCTGGCTACTTCCTTGACTACCTTCACCCTCTACACCAGCTCTTGTCACCATTAATGCTTGATTCAAGGCACCGTTGAAGCACATGGATTGGTTATGAGGTTCATTACATGGGAAACACCAATCATACTCTTGATCTATATTTTTTTGTATTGGCACTAACACTTTAGAGGCAGATGTAGCATTGGGATTATAGGGCTGAAATGGTCTATTGGTAGGAGGCCTTGCTTGATTTAGGTTTGTGGCTGGGTTGGGTGGTCTTTGGGGTTGATATGGCTGCTTGTTAGGATGAGTTTGGGGCTAGAAGGGAGGTCTAAAACCTTGGGCTTGCTGCCTCTTGAGTGTAACAAGCTCATTGCCTAGATTTTGCAATTGCTTTATAACTTCTTGAAGTTCATTTGAGGCACTAGAAGATGAAGTAGAAGCTTCGCTTGAATTTTGATTTCTAGGAGTGGGAATAGGAGCTAAATTAGGTGTTTGATTAGAATTTGGGCTCTCTAAACTTGGGAACAGTGGCATTGGAGGCCTAGGAGCTAGCTTTCTAGCTTGAATCAAACAATTTTCAGCTCTAATGGCAATGCTATAAGCAATGGGGATAGTTGTGCCTCCCATGGATTGAATTAACATAGAAATATCAGAATTTAAAGCTTTGAGATAATAAAGAAAAGCACCTTCTGCTGTTGGCCTGACTGCCACTAGAATTCTCTCCCAAGTCCTTTGAAATCTGAAATTAAAATCAGTTAGCTACTCATTTGGAGCTCTCTTGATGGTTGTCAGCTGCTCCAAAAGGGACAAGTTGTCTCCCTTTTCCCAAAACTACTCATGGAGGGCTATACATAGCTGATTCTAATTTTGATAGATCCTGAGGCAAGACTCTTGAACCATTACAAAGCTTTTCCTTTGAATGAAGATGCCAACAGTTTGACAACAACTTACATCTCATTGATCTCATGGATTGCACAAATGTTGGCAATATCTTTGACGTGATCCCCAAGAGTGTTTTGATTCTCTCCAGTAAATTATGGGATGTTCTTCAATGCTGCAACTGGGATTGGATTTTGTGCATTGAGAGCAAGTGGGCTGCTACAATGAAGTTGACATAGGGGTTGTTTTGTGCCATTCTAATTGGCCTCAAAACCCTTGTTGATTGAATGAAAGGCCTACCAAGTGGAGGAGTTGAGAGAGTTTTGTTTGGTGGAGATGGAGACCTCTGAATTCTCCTTCCTCTTTGCCTTCTTCTTGGATATAACTGAAGATATTCAAACAACACCTCTTCTTCTCCAACTCTTGACCTTGTAGTGATTCTTCTCATGAGTTTTTAGGCCTGCACTACTAAAACCAGTTGATTCTTCTTCCTTGGAGTCGCCAGATGTGCAATTTATAGCTCTTTAAAGCAAGAAACTTTCAACAAATGCACATAAATTTTGTTGCAATGAAGATGAAGACTTCTAGGTCCCACCGGGCATGCCAAAACTGTTGTTGCAAATCAGTAGCACCCCTGATGTTGATCATATTTCTAGTTTGGTCATCCTAAACATCCAGTGTGATTGCACAACATTGAATCCTCTCCCCAAGTGTGGGACTTATAAAATGGAAGAGGAATCTCCAGATTAGAGGCTGGTTCCTCAACTCCTCTAATCAGATATATCACTTGCACAATTGCAGAGGTTTAAATTCCTAATTTCTACTCTAAATTCCAAAGAGACAAAGATAGAGAATGCAAAAAGCTAAAACTAATGCTAATAGGTGATGCACCAAAGGAGTGGTGAGCATTTTCACTTCTGCAGATTGACACAATTCATAAAATGCAACAAAATTACATGCACAAACTAATAACTATAATGAAGAATCAGAAATTAATCAAACAACACCAGCAGAGGATGGAAAATTAATCACAGGGCCTGTATTGTTATTTTAATGTCAAAATCACTTGCATTACAACACCTGAGAGGCAAAGATAGGTTACAGCTCTTAGAAAAGGTCTGTTATTCCACCAAAATCACTTTCAAGGAGAGAAAGGGGACCTGCAATACACAAAAAAAGGTTTAACCTTTAAAAATGAGCCAAATCTAGCTTTTACGGTCTGGGACAAGCCCGGAGAGAGAACGGGAAAACATGGAAAAGATTCAACCATTGACCAAAAAACATTCAAAACAGCATGGGCATCCTTAAGGACCCATTCCCGACATTTTTAACCATGCTGGGAGACAATGCGAACCACTCTTCATTAAAAATGGTGGTTGAAACGTCATTTTTGTCCATGACCACGTGCAAGAGGCATTTTTTAATTTTATCTCTCCAAACTCCATCAAAATTCAAAATTAAGACCTCGAATCTTATAGATAATTTCACCATCTTTCAATTGATATAAAGAACGTGAAAAACTGAGCTCTGGATCAAAATTTATGGCCATTCAAAATTTTAGGGCAAAACAGGGCCAAATCGGGTTGGCGGACAAAAATTTGAATTTTTCACCTTTTTTGCATTTGGGAAAATTTCCCAAAAAATCCTCGTGCTCCACCATTCCTTGTGCCATGTGGCATGCTTTTATTGGTTGCGGGCCCATCCTGCTCCATTTTCCTTCATTTTTTCCTTTGAAAAATTTTCTAAATTCTCCCGCACGGCCGGTGAGTTGAGGCCACGTGTCGTGCTCTGATTAGGCGCGGAGCATGTCCCTCCTAAATTTTCCATGGACCGCTTTGACCATTTTGTCCTAGAACATGTGGTAGTGTCTCATTGGGTGTGGGCTTGCCCTCCTATTTTTCCATGCGGGCTTTTCTTTGATTTTTTACCGTCACCTAACACGTGGCGAGATTCTATTGGCTCGCATCTTGGGGGCGGGTTTTTGCCTTTTAAATTTCCTTTGTTTTCCCTTGGGAAAATTTCCCAAATTCTCCCCACCCCCACCATCCGAGACACATGGCAGCATTTCATTAGTTTTGGGCCTTCCGAGCACTTTAACTTTTGCGCAAACATTTTGGGAAAAAATCCCAATTTCCTCCCGTGCTCCGTAGGTCCAACCCCCAGGGACACGTGGTGAGACATGATTAGTTGGCGGGCACAGTAGGAAAAAAATTTCTTCTTTGAAATTTGGTGAAACACTTCACCAAAATTCCAACTTCTCCTCCGCCCTCCGAAATTCCGCCTCCATAGGACATGTGGCAGCATATGATTGGTCTGCGGGCTGCGGGAAAACATTTCCTCTTGAACACTTTTCCAAAACACTTGGTTAAAAACCAAGTTCTCCTCGACCCCGCCACTTCCTTGGACATGTGGCATATTTTTATTGGTCATGGGCCTTGAAGGGAAAATTTCCCACAAAACTCCACCAAGCCATAACTTCAAAAATACATGGAGTTTGGAGGAAAACTTTACCTTTCTCGGAAAGCTGAGAAAGAGCTCTATCCAATGGTGCCATTTCCAAAAGGTTTTGAGTACCAAAAATCAAAAATTATGACCGAGGTACGAGAGAGGGTAGAATGAGAGGAGTTAGCCACAAAAATGAGCAGGGGGCACATTTTGGATAACAATTACATGCATATGTTTTCTACCTCATGTAATGGAAAGAAAAACTTCGATTTATAAGGGTCGATGGCGACCTGCTAGGTTTCCGCCAAATACGGTGAAATTTTCTCCAACGGGTATGATGTTTTTTTATTTTTGTTGGGATTTTATGCTTTTAAATATTAGGAAAGTTCTTTAAATCATTAGGTGGGAAAGAGATGAGATATGGGTAGTTAGGGCATAAAAATCGATAGAATAAAATCTACAAAAGCAAGGGGATTTATTTGTAGGATAAAAGCATCCTAATTAGAAAGTTGGTTAGTGCAATCAGATCTTAAATGACTAATAAATTAATTAATGAGGGTTAATTAATTAATGGGACTTTGGTGGGAATTTTATTAATTATGGAGGGATAGAATAAATTAAAAATTGAATATGCACACGTGGGAAAATTAAGGAATATATACCAGTTTTTGGTGTCTACAAGTATGACTTGTAAAAGGTGATTCTAAATTGATTTTTAAGAAATTGAGAAAAATATATGTAACCAAAAGAATGAGGTTGAAACAATATAGAAATGCATCAAGAGAGTTGTCTTAGATATTTTAATCCTTCGACATTGAATACCCCAAAGAGTTCACAATGCATTTGGTGAAAAGTTAGAAGTGCTAGCTTATTAATATGATAATGAAGTTGTATTCCCATACTACAAGTTTGAAGTTGAGATGTTTGTTAGCCCTTCCATACCTAACAACATTCAACATTGGAAATTATTTGATGGTGACTCTCACATCATGAAATTCCTAAGTTGCAAATATGAGTTTCTAATCAATTGATTGATCTTGAGCCTATGGTAGAGGTGTGTGATGGAAAGGAGACCTTTTTGGGAAGGATGTGATTTAGTTGAAAACTATAACAATCCCAAGAGGGTTGGTAAGCCTTGAATCTTATTTTGATGGTTCCATACAATATATAAACAAGTAAAACCACACTCCAAGAGATATAACTAAATGTAACTTAGGAAATTTTCAATATCGAGAAAAGTTTGGTTGACAATAACTTGGATGAAAATGAAAAACAAGCCTATACCAAACTATTAAGAAAATATCAAGACTATTTGGATTGGTCCTATTCTGAGTTGAAAGCCTATATGGAGGATTTATTTCAGCATGTGATACCCTTAGAGCCTCACATTAAGCCTTTCATATATAAACAAAGGCCATTCAACCCCATCCTTGTAACTAAAATGTAAGAGGAACTTAAGAAACTCAAGGATGGAGGTATTATTCAACCTATAAGATACTCTTCATGGGATATTAATTAGGTTCCAATAGGAAAGAAAAATGGGGAAATTAGATTCTATGTTGACTTTAAGAATTTAAAAAGGCTTCATTAAATAACATCTACCCTTTTCCAAACATGGATAACCTTTTGCAAAAGGTAACATGGTCAAAGATGATTTCAACATTGGATGGTTTCTCTAGGTACAATCAAGTGGTGGTTAACAAAAATGAGAAATACAAAGCTACCTTCATCAATCCCTGGGGAACCTATGTCTATGTTAGAATGTCATTTGGTCTAATGATTACATGAGGTAATTTTTCAAAGAACAATGGATGTTGCATTTTTTGGATTCATCAATGAGTTTATAGTGGTTTATCAAGATGATATAATAGTTTTTCTAAGAAGATAGGTGATCACTTAAATAACCTTGAAAAAAATTGATTAGGTGTAGATAATTTAGTATTTCATTGAAACCTAGGAAATTCCATTTTTGTGTGCAAAAGAAAAAACCTATTGGGCCACATCATCTCTCAAGGAGTTATGATTGACCTTGAAAGGGTGGAGGAAATTGACAAATTACCCATTCCCCAATCCAAGAAAGGTATACAATATTTATTTGGTTAAATTAACTTTGTGAGAAGGTTTATATGTAATTTTGTTGAGATTACTTTTCTTATCACAAGTATGTTAAAGAAAGATAAAATTATCAAATAAGGAGATGAGGTTGTGTGTTGTCTGAGAATTTTCATGGGTAAAGTCCACTCGAGAACAGGACAACTTTACCCATAGTGTCAATTTTTTGAAAGGCATACCTTTGTAAGACACCCCAAGATTACTCATCCACAACACCACCAAATCAGTCCAATGAGCCCCAATGGATGTCAAATAAGTCTTGTCGGTTATTATGAAGGTCAATTTAACCCCATGTGATTTTAGGAGTTCTTGGAAAATGAAAACTTTGTGCAAGTTGTGGGAAGGGTCATTCTTGGCCTTCCTAGAACTAGAGAAACCCCTGAGTGGAAAGGAGAATCCAAACTAGACATGGAGGTGAATAAAAGGCCTAGAAACATCACAAAGGTGATTCAGGAACATTCGTGAGAGGATTTGGAAGAGTTGGGGAAATTTCACCAAAATTAGGGTTCACAGGCCAAAAGTTTGTTGAGCTTCAAAAGGTGATTTCGGGAGCTCTAAATGGATTTCAGAGTAAAAATACATATTCGAGAAAGGGACTTCCAATCACTACAAGATGGAGAAAATATTTTTTTCACAACACTCTTATGCAATGGGTTTACAACAAGTTTTTCTCATGTACAAGTGGAGTACAAGATCAAAGATTCACATTTTAGGGATAAAATGGATGTTTCAAGACCTTATATCCCCATGATTAGATTCATAAGGAATTTTCAGAAAATATCATTTAAAATTTAATCAAAACATTCCATCAGGAGCTTTAGATATTGTCATTTCACGTTTCCCTCTAGGAGCGAGTTCGGGAGTTAGCCAAATTTTGAACAAGACACGTGTCAACTCCAAGAGCCTTGGAAAATTTTCATGTCCCTTAAATCCCTCAAGAAAAGGGACATGAGGGACATAAAAATGTGCCCAGCCCCTATAATCCATCTGGATCCTCATGTGTCCTCTTGGATCACCGGTTCAACTCCCAAGAGCTTGCCAAGCTCATTCCCTCGCTCACTTAAATCATGACAAGTAAAGGATTCTGTGCGCCATGAAATTGATATCCCTCATGGCCCTTTGTGTTTTGGGTCATCGGAAAAATAATTTTTTTCCAGCCCATAGTAAGCCTCATGGTTCTTCATGTGACCATCTCTCAGCCCCTTAGTGCTTTAAAGCTATTTTTTTTGCTTGAATCCTCTATTGTCAAATCACTCCCACTTGTCATCGTGAGGCACCGCATGAAATTTGATGTCCCTCACATACATTAATTCTTAAGGGACATCAGGGACATGAAAATGTGCCATACTCCCTGCTATTTAAGTTTTCAAATTTTTAAATATCCCTCCTACTTCTTACTTCTAACTTCTAAATTCTTAGTGCACATCTTTCTATGCAACTTCTCTTCACCCCCACCATTAATGAAACTAAAATCAGCTCCCTAAAAGAACTAAAAACATCTAATCCATGATAGTATGTAAGTGAAAAAATAAATATTGATCAAACTGAGAAGAAAAAATGAAGAATGGAGAAGAAGAAACCTAAAAACTCCATTGCCATAGAACGAAGAATGGAAGAGATATTGCAAACCAAAGACACATAAAAATTTAACCATCCATTTATGAGTTCTCAAATCTCAAAGACCATTGAAAAATCACCTTCAAACCTCCTATTTACACCAAGAAGGGCTCACATCAAAGAAATTTCACTTCCGACTCTACGAAGAAAATAACTCAATTTCTCGTCAAACCGGCAACCAGATCGAAGAGAAATTTCACAACTAAGACAAGAAGAGAAACCCATATCAAAAAGTAATTTTCATTGTGAACGGAGGAGAACAAAAGACTGTAATTTTCTAGGATCCATTAATGGATGCCATGTTTAGAAGCGTTGTCAGCTAAAAATTTAAAAGTTTAAATTATCCTAAACTATTTATCGGTCAAACACGAAATTTTAGAGGGGTGATATTGGGAAAAAAACCATATCTGAAAACTTCATTCCACATCAATCCAACCTATAGAAAAAAATTATAAAAATAACAGGTATTCTATAGATAGGACTATTATTTTGGAAAGCCATCAATGGAAGAATTTGTGAAAGAGACACCGAACATAGAGGATGTACTTTATTTGAGAATTCATCAAAATAGGCATCTTGGTCCAAATTTACACTTACTAAAAATAGTAAGTGGTTCTACTAGCCCCACTATAAATAACCGAGTTGATCCGAGAAGGTGAGAGGAACACAATGAGAAGAAATAATTCAAGCTACCAGAGTCGGTTGAGGTGGGAAAAACTCACTTGTACACTTACCAATTTCCCCATGGGTACTTTCTAAAATTAACAGGTTTTTGGCCCCAATCATAGAAAAATTTTGTCACCTCCATAACGACATATATCAGCACTTTTTCATCTTCATGGGATTGTAAGATGATTCCAAGGCTTAAAAAGAACATTGCTAACTTCATATTGGTCTTGGAAGCATCGTCCTGAATTCAAGTGTGCTCAGAAGTAATGCAAGGCATCGCAAGGCACAACAGATGAATTCATCTTCATCACTCAGAGATTTGGGTGATTTGAAATGATTTTTTCAGAGATTTCAATGAATTGCAGTGGCTCATCAATTAGGTATCAAGGAGGATCATCATGAACAATGCTCATGTTTGTCTTGAGCTCACATTGAGAAGTCCTAAAATAGTGTTTCTCAACACTCATTTTGAGACCCAAGATGCCCGAGCACCATGTAAAAGGAGGAAACAAAGTGTTTAAAATTCACTTCATCAAATCTTTTTGATGAGTACAATATATTTACTATGCATCGTGAATGTCATCGATATTGTTTTTCATCCTCCAACTTCTTCGAGTGGACTGAGTGAACAACATCTGCGCAGTCAATCAAACTAATCATTCAACTTTGTTTTTAAACACTCATTTTGAGGGTTTTGTGCATCATATATTTTATGACCATCATTATAAAAATTTTCAAAGGCTTCTAGAGGATCAAACTTCATCAATGTGATGAGATTATCATGGGTGCATTGTGCAAACAATTGTGTTGATCCTCCATCCAAATGCATAATTATTCAAAGAAAGTGGTAAATTTTCATGGACTATTCAAAATAATTCTCCTCATAGTTCAAAGGTTCAAATATTACATTTCACCAATTCATAAGTGGAGCAAAATTTTCATATGAGATGGAGTGGTCTTTGTTGATCTTTCTTTCTCCCTTCTCTCTTTTCTCTCTCTCTACTGTTCTAATTCTTCATTGAGCATAATCATTATATTTTGTCCTATTCACTTAAGTGACCTATTTTAAATTTGTAAAATTATTTTCTCAAAATATAAGAGAAATAATTAATTCATGGAAAACAAAAGGTCACAAGTGGAATATGGAAATGAAGAGTCATGTGAGGGAGGTGAAAGGATAATTCAAATTGTTATAAATTGGGATGGCCTCTCCATTCCAAGGGATTCCAAATTTTGAAGAACTCTTACTATGTAGCATTGTGAATTGTGATAGCTTGGTTGAAGATTTGTATTCATCACTACACATGGAATAAAATCTACACTTATTCTATTTCTCTTTCATGTTTTCCTTAATTTCTCTCTTTCATGCACTTTTTGCAACATTATTTGATCCTATATGGAATTGGAGAGGAACTTGGTGTCCTTAAAAGATGAATTTAAAAAATTGGTGTTTTATTTTTGGTCCCTCTAGCTTCATTGTGCTTTCATCTATATTGAAGTTTGAATTACTCCAATTACTGAGTGTGAGATTTGTAATCTACTCACTAAAGCAATCTTCATTGCATAATTTCACCCATTTTCCCTTCATTGTTATAATTTCCTTTCTTGTACCCCCTAAAAAGCACTTTTCCACAAGTTCAGTGGATTTTCCATGTGTGATCCCCGACCAATTTGGCCACCCACATCATTTAGATATGATTATAATTAGTTTACTTTCAATAATGGGAGTTGTACTATTCAACGCATAGGGGTAGCCCCATGAACATTAGTGGACACTTGATTTATCCACCTGAAAATTTTCTAACCAATATTTTTGGCAAATCCATTGGGGAGAGATTTTCCTAAGTGTTCCCAAAATAGATCTCTACCCAAAATATCAAAAAATACCAAAAAGTATATATTCAAAAACAAAAAAATCAGATTTCAAAGGAAAATATTTTTTAAAGGTGACTCCATCAAGGAACAAACCCCTATCATATTCATTTCCTGGACCATGAAGAAATATCCATATTTGAATTAAGTACCAATGAGCGATAGTGAAGAATAAGAAGAAGATGTCTTCCTAGAAAAGAAGATCGTTGATCAGCCATGGTTCCAGACCAGTCCTTACAAAAAGAAAAATTCAAGAATAGTAAAATGGTCTCTACTTCAAGCAATAACTTATAGAAAACTAAACTTTTCAAAGAAGAAGAAGATAAATAATGGTTGAAAGAGGAATGAAAAGTATATAAGATGTTGCATGCAACAAACAAGAATATCAAGAATATGCCAAAGGTAATACTCTCAGTTATGCCCAACTAAATGAAAAGTTGGGAGCCATGTATTTCATCACCCTCCCTTGGGATGATTTCCTTGCATATAGGAATGATAAAATGGGAGTCTTAAAACTTGATTATATGGAAAGAATCATGAGCACTATGCAAGGAAATTAAAGTCCCCAAATCTACCTCAAAACGATGAAATATGTTGAAGATTTGCAAGAGTTCTACAAGTAACTTAAAACAAACCATAGAAAGGAAGAACAAGATGAGGATTTTTCTATTAAAGAAGATCTCAAAAATCATTCATACTACTATCTTCTCATCCCTAAAAGGTTTTTGAACATTTCCAAATATCTTATCATGGAGCCTTTTGATGATAATCAAACCAGTCTTATAGAAGATGATGAAAGACAAGGTGGTGCAGAATCCATTAAAGAAGAATTTTGTAACCTCACGCATATCACTGCAAAATTGAGAACATTATCTTTCTTCTTCCACTCAATATATGCCTTCCTAACATATGGTGATGAAGAAATGAATGTTCTGAAAAGAGAATATGTGGAAAGGCTTCATATCATAATATAAGGAAATTATGACCCCAAAGTCATTGATGAAATTTAGAGGTATGCTTTAGCTCTACAAAGAAGATGTGAACATCTTGAAGAATTGCATGAAATGGATGAAGAAGACAAGATGTACCCTATGGAGGAAGAACCTAATGGATTACCATACTATGAGTTTTTTTATTCCCAAAATATTATTGGATGTTCCTAAAGAAAATATTACCATGGAACCTTCCAATGAAAGCCAAAGAAATGTCATGGAGGAAGAAGTAGAAGACATGGAGATAGAATCACCATTCAGCAATTCCATCTGGCTTGAGGAAAAACCCATAGGGGGATAATATATTCAATAAAGGAAGATCCTTTCTACATAATGGATGATCCAATGCTCTTCAAAGACTCCACCAATGATGAAGAAGATGGCCAATTCAAAGTAAGCATGAATGATCTCCATTCAAGTTTTGATCTTTCAATTAACAATGAAATGGAGATATGTGAAGAAGTGCAAGAAATCCACCGCATCATGGAAAAAAATGATGAATTCAAGATGGTCATGGATGATTTTCCCTCCTATTTTGATCTTTCAAGTGATGTAGAGATGTTGCATGAAGAAATGGAAATAGTCAAAGAACCAGATTCTCTTCCCAATTCAACCATGGATGATATGATGGAATAATCTCACTTCCTTTTCGAAGTCAAGGAGAATGAACAGTTCAAACACAATATCTTCCCACTCAAGGAGCAGAGTGATCATCTTGATGAAGACAGAACCTTTCATTTTTCATACGAGAAAGAAGATTCAATAATGAATGGTCAAGATGTAGCTGAAAATTCTTCTCATATTTCTGCCCCAACATAGTTCTCTAATCCCTACCAAGAAGAGGATGATATGGATTTTGAGCTTGAAGGAGTGCCCTTCCCACGAAGCTTGGACCTCTTCTCCTTGTCAGAAGGTGTCATGAATCAAGTATGCCCATGTTTACAAGAAATTGAATCTTGGGCAACACAAAGCATGGAAGAGGTGAACGAGGATGTTTCAAATGAATCATGGGCCCATATGGATCATATTTTTAACCATCTCCTAGAGGCACAACATGAAGATTATTCCAATAAGGATGAAGATGAATCTATGGAAAAATCAGAAGAACCATCAGTACAAGACATATTGAAGGCTGTAGAAGAAACTGAATATCCTCAACTCAGTCTTGAACTCTTGACCCGAGCCATAGAAATTCAGGATATATATGAGGCCATTCGTGCTCATATTTTTGATACACCAATGTTTGATACCAAAACAAATCCATTGAATGAATTGGATGAATTCCCAATGCCTTGGTTGATGAGAATGGATGTGAAAACATGCCTTTTCCTTTCACACAATGTGAAGAGGTTCATGAGTGCAAAAGAAGGAAGGTTATGGAATCTTATTTGAATATTATTAATCTTGAAGATATTGTCCACCTTCCATGGAGGATGATGATAAGGAAAATGTTAAGTTGATTTGCATTGAAGAGAATTGTTCCAGGAAACAAAGTGGGACATCTAAAGAAGTTGGTGAATGGGAAGAAAATCAGTTTGTTCTCTCTCCTTTTGAGTGCCTTGCTGATGTAGGATAATATTTAAAGCTGAAATTTAAACAGAAAATTTTCTTCCCACTCTTGAAGACATGGAAGAATGGTGTCTCATGATCATAGGGTGTCAAGTGGGAGTATCAAGGTACAAGAGCTTGAAGAAGATAATGAAGTGTTCATTGGATGCAAGAATGTTCTATGTGTAGTATTAGTATGAAGATGGAATCTTGGTCAGCCTTCATCTTCTCAAGCCATGCAAATCCATCACAAAAGTATGGTTTGATCAAATAATAATTTTTTTCTTCAAAGGTCAGACTTCAATCCATTATTTCATGATGGCATGTACTTTTCTCAACCCATTGTCGGGTATGTGTATATTATTTCCCATCTCTGTAAACTTTTCTCCTCTTATAAAATTTCCCTTTCCTATCATGTGTGTTTTCCCCAGTGGTGTGTTTCCCTTCTGTTTGTTTGTTTGTGTGTGGGTTCATTAAGGGAAGTTGTGTAGCCTATCTTTCTAGTGATTCCATAAATTCCAATGGATAAGGCAATTGGTCCCTGAATAAAATTGAGATTTTGGGATTCTCGGGTTATGTCTTCGCTACGCTTATTCTATAACATGTCCCCAAGATAGATCCATTTGTTGTCATGAGAATTTGCATGGGAAGAATCCACCCAAGAATAGAACAAATTTACCCACAATGTCGAAAAATTGAAATTCATACCTTTGAAGACACCCCAAGATTACCCATCCTCAACACCATCCTTAGCCACTTAGTCCCCTAGATGAATTAGGAAAGTTAATTCAACCCCTAGGTTATTTTAGGAGTTCTTAGAAAATGAAAACTTCAGGTAAGCTGTGGGAAGGGCTACCACCGTTGGCCTTCCTAAGCCTAGATCAACCCCCTGGAGTGGAAAAGAGAAAAAAATATACATGAAGGTGATCTCAAAGGAATAAAAACATCACATAGGTGATTACGAGAAGATTAAAAGAGGATTTTGAGGAGTTGGGGCGCTTTCACCAAAATTAAGGTTCATAGGCCTAAATAGTGCATAGGCTAAAAAAGTTGTTGAGCTTGAAGGTGATTACGGAAGCTCTTGATGCGATTAGGAGTAAAACAAGAAATATTTGGAAAGGAAATTCCAATACCTACAAGATGGTTAAATTATTTTTTTCACATCACTTTGGTGAAACGGTTTTGCAAGTAGTTTTTCTCATGCACATATGGAGTACCAGATCAAAGATCTGATATTTTAGGGATCCAATAGAGGAATAAATACCTAAGACCCCCACCATTGGATTCATAAGGCCATTTTAAGTCAATATCATATAAAATTTCATCAAAAAATTCCATTAGGAGCTTGAGATATCATAATTTCAAGTTGCCCTATAGGAGTGAGTTCGAGAGTTAGCCATTTTATGAACATGACACATGTCATCTCCAAGAGCTTTAGCGTAATTTCTTGTCCCTTATGTCCCTTAATAAAAGGGAGATGAGGGATATAAAAATTCACTTATGCCATTTAAGCCCTCTAGATCCTCATGTGACCTTTTGGACCGCCGATTCAACTCCAAGGGGCTTGTCAAGCTTATTCCATCACTCGCTCAGATCGTGACAAGTGGAGGCTTCTGGCTCGCTATGAAATTTGATGTCACTTTTTTTAGGGGGATATCAGGGAGAATACAATGTTCCCAAACCTTAGGAATCATCATGGTTCTTCACGCGACCATCTCTCAGCCCCTCATTGCTTTAAAGCTGTTTTTTTGCTTGAATCCCCTATTGTCGATCAACTGCACATGTAATTGTGAGGTGCTGAATGATTTGATATCACTCACATCCATTGATTCTTAAGGGACATCAAGGAAATGAAAAATTTCCTCACTCCCTACTATGTAATTTTTCAAAGTTTTAAATATCCCTCCTGCTTCCCACTTCTAACTTTTAACTTCTCCATGCACAGCTTGCTCTGCAACTTCTCATCACCCCACCATTAATGAAACTAGAACCAGATCCCTCAACAAAAATCCTCTAATCCTTGATAACACATAGGTCATAGAAGAAATATTGATCAAATCGAGAAGAAAAAATGAAGAACGAAGAAGAAGAAGCCTGAAAACTCCATTGTCATAGAATGAATAATCAAAGAGATCTTACAAATCGAAGACACACAACAAAAAACCATCCATTGCTAGGTTATTTACTCTTGAATACCATTACAAAATCACCTTCAAACATCCCATTCACAACAATAAGTACTCATAATGAAGAAAGTTCACTTCCGGATCTCACGAAGAAAATAGCTCAATTTCCTTTCAAACCAAAACCGGATCAAAGAAAAACTTCACCAAGAAGATAAGAAGAAAACCCATATCATAAACCTAATTTTCATCACAAAACAAATGATAAAACCATACCTAAAATTTTTGAGGTCCATCAATGGTTGTCATGTTTAGAAGCATCGTTAGGACAAAAAATTAAAAGTTTAAAATCTCCTAAACTATTGATCGGGTAAACACGAAATTTAAGAGGGGTGATATTGGGAAAAAATCCATATCAAAAAACTTCATCCCGCATCAATCCAATTTTTAGTAGCCCATTTTCTAAAAATATCAGGTCTTATACATAGAGGACTCATTATTTTGGGAAAATTATCAATAGAAAAATTTGTAAAGGAGATGTTGAACACAAAGGATGTATTATAGTTGAGAATTCATCAAAATGGGCATCTTGGTCCAAATTGACACTTACTAAAAATAGTAAGTGGTTCCACAAGCCCCATTTTAAATAACTAGTTGGTCCAGAAGGTAAGAGGAACATAGTAAGAAGAAATAATTCAAGCTACCATAGTTGGTTGAGGTGGGAAAAGCTAACTTGTACACTTACCAAAAATAGTAAGTTGCCCCATTGGTACTTTTTAAAAATAGATGGTTTTGGCCCATCCACAAAAACTTGTTTTCATGTCTATAACGACATATATCACCAATTTTTTTCATCCTTTTGGGATTACAAGATGATTCCAAGGATAAAAAAATAGCATTGCTAACTTCATATTGGTCTTGGAAGCATCGTCCTGAATTCAAGTGTGCTCAGAAGTAATGCAAGGCATCGCAAGTGCAGCGGATGAATTCATCTTCATCACTCAGAGAGTTGGGTGATTTGAAATGATTTTTTCAGAGAGTTCAATGAATTATAGTGGCTCATCAATCAGGTATCAAGGAGGATCATTGTGAATGATGCTCATGTCTGTCTTGAGCTCACATTGAGAAGTCTTGAAATAGTGTTTCTCAACACTCATTTTAAGACCCAAGATGCCCGAGCACCATGTAAAAGGAGGAAACAAAGTGTTTAAAATGCACTTCATCAAATCTTTCTGATGAGTACAATAGTGTAACTATGTAGCAGAATGTCATCAAATATTGTTCTCCATCCTCAAACTTCTTCGGAGTGGACTTGAGTGAACAACACTTGCAGTCATCAAGTTTAGCATTCAAATATATTTTTAAACACTCATTTTGAGGGTTTATTCATCATATATTTTTTTACCATCATTATAAAAGTGTTCAAAGGTTTCAGAGGATCAACCTTCATCAATGTGATGGGATTATCATGGGTGCATTGTGCAAACAATTTTGTCAAGCCTCCATTCATATGCATAATTGGTCAAAGGATGTGGCAAATTTTCATGGAATACTCAAAATGAGTCTCCTCATAGTACAAAGGTTCAAAGATAGAATTTCACCAATTCATTAGTGGTGCAAAATTGTCATAAGAGATGGAGTGGTCTTTATTGATCTTTCTTTCTCCCTTCTCCCTCTTCTTTCTCTCTTCATTCCAATTCTTCATTGAGAATGATAATTTTATTTTTTCATATTCACTTAAGTGACCTATTTTAATTTGTAAAAGTATTTTCTCAAAAATATAAGAGAAATACTTAATTTGTGAAAAACGAAAGGTGAATAGTGGGATATGGAAATGTAAAGTCATGTGAGGAAGGTAAAGGAAAATTCAAATTGTTATAATTTTGGATGTCCTCTCCATTTTAATAGATTCCAAATTCTTAAGAACTCTTACTATGTAGGATTGTGAATTGTGATAACTTGGTTGAATCTTTGTATTCATCACTACACATGGAATAAAATCTACACTTCTTCTATTTCCCTTTCATGGTTTTCCGCTATTTCTGTCTTTCATGCACTTTGCAACAGAAGTTGATCTTATATGGAATTGGAGAGGAACTTGGTGTCCTTGATGGATGAATTTAAAAACTTGGTGTTTTAATTCGTTGGTAACTCTAGCTTCATTGTGATTTCCATTATATTGAATGTTGAACTACTCCAGTTACTAGGTGTGAGCTCTGCAATCTACTCATGGCAGCAATCTTCTTTGCATAATTTCCTTGCTTTTCCCTTCATCATTGTAATTTCCTCCCTTGTACCCTTGTAGAAGCACTTTACCAAGGGTTCGGTGGAGTTTCCTTATGTGATTCCAAGTCAATTTGGCCACCCACAACATTTAGATAGGATTAGGATTAGTTTACTTTCAATAATAGGAGTTGTACCATTCAATAAAGAGGGTTGTAGCCCCGTGAACGTTGGTGGAGACACCTGATTTGTCCACACGAAATTTTTCTTACCAATAATTCAAAGGAGTGAAAGATGCATTGAAGACTTCTGTGTGTTGGATATTTCAGATTATATGGAGTTTTAGATTTTCTCCTTTGCATCTGAATTTACTATTTCCTCAAATTTTCTATAAAAGGATGATAAAGACCATGAGAAACCAATTTTATTCTTTAGCAAGGCCTTACACAAATCTGAACTGAAGTACACAATCATGGAAAAACCATATTTTTCCTTGGTAAAGGAGACTAAAGTTTTGATACCTTACATCTTGAGCTTAAGGGTTATTTGCTATGTGTCATACATCATGGCCAAAGAAATTCCAACACAAATGGAAGTTTAAAGTAGGAGGTGCAAGTAGGTTTAAAATTCCAAGAGTATGAAATAGACATTAAAACCACCAAGTTGGTAAGAGGTCTAGGCTTGGAAAGATTGATGGAAGAAGAAAATATAGGTTTTAGAAGTAAACAACACTATGGCTGATTTGGATGATCCTCATGAAAGGTATTTTCTTCTATTTCATATAGGAAATTGTGTATTACCTCAATAATTTGAGTTTCCTTTTGTTCTAGACAAGAATCAACGAATTAAATTTAGGTTTTTGTTCGTAAAATACTTCTTGAATGACTTTTGTTTAGCTTGGAAGGATCGAAGGGTTCTTGTTAATATTTATAACTGAAGATGAAGCTCTAAAGATGATTAATGTATTTTATGGAGGATTTTTGAGTCGACATTATGTTACTAAAGTGACTACTCATAATATTTTGAGGGTAGGTTATTAATGACCATATATATTTAAGGATGTTGCTCAAGTTTTAGGAGGTTTGAAGGCTATCAATATTTCTCGGGTAGGTTGAAAGCTTCAAGATCCTGCCATTACAACCCATCTCAGTCAAATCTCCTTTTAGATAACAAGGGTTGAAATTTTTTTGGTGAAATAACATAAGAATCTAGTGCATGCCACAAGTGGATTTTGTTGATACAAATTACTTCACCAAATGGGTTTAGTAAATCCCAACTAAAAAGGATACTCACCAAGTAGTCATGGGATTCCATTTGAAAAACATCATTTGTAGGTTTTGTGTCCAAACTAAATTAGTTATTGATAATACCATGAGTTTATGGGCTAAACATCTTATGGAAATGTGCAAAGTATATGGAACAAACCTATCTTATGCCTCTAACTATAACCCATAAGAGAATGGGAAAGCTAAATCAAGAAACAAAAACTTTCTCAAGATACTTAAGATGACCTTAGAGGTTAACAAGAAGAAATTGGGTGAGAAATTGAAATTAACAATATGGGTTTATAGGATCACACTCAAAGGTCAATTAGAAAGAGCCCCTTTCAGATAGTCTATGACATTCAAGTGATTATTCCTCTTCATCTGAAGTTATCAATGTATCAATTCATGTAACAACTTGGAGAGGAAAAAGGAATTTATCCTTATGAAACAAAGATCAACAAAAGGCATATAAAGTTAAAGGAAAAACTAAAGAATATATTTGACAAGAAGGTTTCCCTAAGAAATTTCCAAATTAGATAATTGGTGTTATTATGGGGAAGTATACATGAAGATAAGGAAAAGCATGGAAATTTTTAAGCTGTTTGCATGGGACCTTACTCCATAGATGGTAGGATTGGGGAACATGCCTTTTTATTGAGATATTTGTATGGTGAAATAATTTTGTTTCCTATCAATGGTAGACATCTCAAACAATTATTTGATTAGGTGTATCCCAAATCATTCCCTTTGTATAATGTATAGCCTTTCCTCTAATATTTTCTCCCTTATTTTTTTTTGTTTCTACTATTTTTATTATTCTTAGTAGGTTTTTATAACTCACCTGATCTAACATTACAAGAAACCAAATGTTTTCCTATTTGATTCCTTTTCCAAATGGATAGGTATCTGGTCTACTTCATCCATGATTTTTCTATGGTTATTTGTACACCCAGGGGTATCCATATCAGAGCTAGATAAATGTTGGTTCTTATTTTGATCCATTTGCATCTTTGGTACCATCTTTACAAAATCATCTATTATACCTCATTTGTGCCTCTGTTTTACAAGATTGTTCATTGACACATTGATATAAACCTTGTAATAACCTTATTTTTCTCCCTAGTTCCCTAAGGTACGTGTTAGTCCATTTCAAGAAGTCTTTAAGGTATCATAAGGTTCATTTGTAGGTTGAACAACTTCTAAGAATGATTTTATAGTTCCATGGTACTCCTTATTTTTTTCTTTCCTTGTTCATGATTTAAGGAACCTTTAAGAGGATAATTTGTAGGGTTGAAGATTTTTTAGATGATTACTACATTATTTAAGTAGTAAGGGTTTTTCAGGGATAAATATATAGGTTTGGTCTTCATCCTAAGTGTTTTGTGGCTTCATCATATGAGGAGTATAAATTTGATTTGTAATTTTTATAGTGTTTTAACCATTTAAAAAGATTTAAAATTACTCTTTCTACTTTACCCCTCTACTAATATTCCTTTATGGGAAAAATAATTAGCTATTTTTCCAAAAATCCTTTTTCTATTAGGAGAATTAGTCATTTTAGGAACTCATGGAGCTCTTCCCTTCTTTCCCATGTTCCCTTCTTTTATCACATCACCACTTTACACTTTACAAAAATGACTAAGTATTTTAGTCGGGTAAGTTAGCATCTAAATATTCTTGGGAAAATTTAGTTGTTTCCTCTCGTTCCCCACTTTACTATGTTCCCCACATGCCCAAACAAATTCATTAATTGGTTAATTCGGAGGGCGAATTGGAACTTTTGAATATACCTTACTTTCCTTCATTCCTCAAACTTGCTGCTTCCCCACCTCACCTTTATCAACTAAATCAGGCCCTAAGGGAACTCAAGGAGTTGTTACTTGGTTCCCTCTCTTACCTATTTCATCTAATTCTCTTCCCACTCCTTTATTTGGATAATTCAAGACCCACGAGAACTTTAGTTTCCTTTGTTACCCAATTCCCCACCTTTACCAATTCATCATCCACCCCTCACTCACCGGTTATGTAGGGAAATGAGGAAGACTTGGAATTTTTCCGTTGTTTTCAAATTTCCTCGATTTACCAACTCAATCAAACTCCAATCAATCTCTTCCATGTGTCTAATCAGTAAAGTCAAGATTTCAAGGCACAGAGGGAAATTTTCCACAATTCTACCATATCTATGGTTTACCACTTGAACCGAACATCTAATCAAGTGATTACACATGTACTTCCTTCCAATCGGAACATCGGACGATTCATGGCATGCCATGTGGACAAGGAAGGTTGCAAGTTGAATTTTATCCTCTTTGGATCCCTTCTTATCTTTTCAATACAAAGAAGGTGGATTGCAAGAGTGTATATGAGTGGGAAATAATTGCTAAAATATGAAACATAATGAACATGTCCAAAATATGTATTTAATTTTCCCTCTTTCCATTTCTCCATCATTGCACTCTATTTGACAACTTTTCTAGTAGGACCTACTTCATTCTTAATTTTCATGTATCCAAATCACAAATTAGGGCATATTTTATGTAAAACTACAAGTTTCATGTACATAATGATAAATTTAGCAACTGAAAATTATCTCTTGATCCTATTTCGACCCTAGATACATATAGAAATGGAATATTCCCCTCCTGACCCCACTAGATGAAGAATGGATGATTTATGCATTTTGGAGTGGACATTTGGCATTGTTTCCCTCTTTCATCTCCCTAATTGCATGCTTCTTCATAAATTTTCCCTCAATTCACATGGATCACCATCTTGACCATTTATTGGGCATCTATTAAAGAACATTCTTCTAGGTTTTGGATATTTTTTGCATAACAGTGAGGGTTTTTCCTCACTTACATTCTTATGGCTGATTGGGTGGTGAAAATTTTCATTTTTAAACAAAGAAGATTAAAAATAAGAGTTTCTTGATTATGTAACAACTCTGGAAATATTTGTGTACTTGTAATTGTTATTTGTAAGTTCATGCTAAGGTGGCTACTTATGTCTAACCATTAACATGATTTGAGCCCTTTTCTTCTCTGTAAATGGACATGCAAGATCAATTATGTTAGAACATTGATATTAAGTGTCCTAGTTATATAAACTATAATTTATAATTAAATAATTTAGAATTTTTATAATTTATTTAATATAAAATTTAGGTTTATGGTTAAATTGGTTTTTATAAATCAATTAATTAATAGTTGGGGTGATTCGCGAGAAGTCACGCATGTTTAAACTATTTGAATTTGACACTGGGTAAATGAATATGTATGGATTCATGTTGGTGAATTATTATGGTGGAGAGGAGTCAGTGAATGGATATTATTACTAAACTATAAATATTTCTCATAAATGTAATCTTACCATTTTGACCAGTGTTTGTCTACGTTAAATATTGTTACAATTTAATGTTATGTATTTAATTAATACTTGTAATATTTAATATTAAACAATTTAATTTAATAGAGTATGATTTAAATAATTTTAATTTAATAAATTAATAAATGGTTAAATATTGCAAGTTTATTTGTTGCATGGAGGTTTGAAACTTACTCTCGAGGCTGCTTCATACACAGGTAACATTTATTTGTTTGAATATTTTTAAAAATTCTAATCTTTGTTTCCTATGGTTTAAATCTGCGAAATATTAACATTTGAGGGTAAAGAGGAAGGTATCCCAAGATGGACCCTCCACAAAAATAGTGCATCATTTTTATGATTGGTTGGTATGAGGACCCTTGAAGGGGATCTATTTTGTGTGGTGAAATAATTTGTTTAACTCTAAACTATAAAATTTTATAGTGTAAACCTATGTCTAACATTTTGGGACATTTAATAAACTTTAAATAAAATCCCCAACTACATATTATGTGATAATATTTTTAATAGCTTAAACCTAAACCTAAAACTATACTTTTAACATATTAGAACGTAAGAAATTAAACATATTATAACCACATTAACCTAACCCTCAAAGCACATTAGTTTAAAAACATATGGGCCTAGGCTATTTATTTGTTTCGCCACTCATATTTGAATCATATATAATTTTTATATGTTCTAATCTATTTAAAATTTATCCACTCTCGTTTATTTTAAACCTAACTAATTCTTACCCCGTTCTTAGTGCTCCACGTGGGGATTGATGCATTTAAACTTAGAGATCAAATCTCATTTAAACCACCACCCTTCCACACCAATTTTTTTTTGTTTGGGCTAAGCCAACTCGGAGATAGTTATCTTGGCTATGTAATATTGTATGTGGCTCAACCGCTTCCATTGAAAAGTTAAGAGATGGGCGAGCTCACTTGGCTTGGCTCGTAGATCATTGAGATATGTAACATCTAAATTGGTCTCAACCTATCATCTCGGTTGTGAGCTTAGCATCCTTAATATATATATAATTCTAATTCTAATTTAAAAGATATTTTCAAGGAAAATTTAAATTAAATATTTTTAGGTAGTTGTGAATATATATTATTTGGAATCTAAAAAATGTATTTTTATTTTTATTTTTGTGTTATTCAAATAGGGAATTTATTGATGACAATTAATTATGTTACAAAACTAAAAATAATTTCGTTTAAAATATAGTTAAACTATGAATTTTATCGTTAAAGTTAATATATTCTTTGTAAGAATTTTTCTGAGTCAATTTTGGCATGGAAGATGTCAAAAACACCAAAATGTGATGCATATTATCGGTTTAAAATGATAGGGGACTTCCAATTTTTTCACAATTTTTACCTTCATAAGAACTTAATTATTGAGAAGAAAAAAAAAATGATATAAAACGCGTTGATTGTCGTGATAAAAATTTTTCCTCCTCATTTGCATTTTTTGAAAAATGGGTTCGAATCAATTTACCATTGACAAAAGAAATGTTAAATGAGTCAAATTACAATTGGAAGATTATATTGAAGGTGGAATTCATGGCATGCAAACTTTGGACTATCATAAAAGGCACAGAGAAGGCACCGACTAAAAGATAAGAGACAATAGAAAATGTATCCACATATCAATAGAAGGTGCATGAAATAATGTCCATAATATTATAAAGCATGTAGGATGACTTCCTACTAAATATTGGAAATCAAGAAAGAAAGTGAGTGAACCGGAATCAATACATGAAGGTACATGTTTGTCAAAAATAATAAAAATTGATTCTTGAGTTAATGATGACTCCCATGAAGGAGATGAAAAGGTAATTAATTATTTAGCAAAAATTAAAAATAATAAATCTCAACTAGATGGGTGTAATTGTAATTTGATCCATGAGAGATTTAAGAACTTCATTTATATTTCAAATTCAAAATATCAAACTAAACAAGATATTCTCAACATATCTACGTTGAATGCTCTCCTAAATCAAGAAGGGAACTTCATGTAAAAATTTGATTCAATGGAGAGTGCCACTCGGGAACTTCTCTCTCAAAATCCTAAGAAATAACTTTTTTAGGTTTAATAGGAATCAAAATTTCAAATCAAACTTTACATCCCTAGTAAAGAAAAAAAATCAAGGAATTTAAGAGTCAATTTTGATGGGAAATGTCATAGTAGGGAGAAATTTGGTCACAAAAATGAAGAATTTAGGGTAAACACAAAAATCCAGATAACAAAAATAAAAAATAGAATAAACAAAATCAAAATCAAACCAAGAATCAAGAGAATAATAAAAATATAATGTTGTTACTTTATATACTGCATTAGTCACTTCAAAATAAAATGAATGGATATTAGATAGTGGTGCATCTAGGCACATGACTTAGAGAGATGTTATTCTAACTGATATCAAATAATGTAATGATCAAATCTATCTAGGTAATCATTTCATTCTCCATGTCCATAGTCAAGGAAAATTTAAAGTTTTCAATGGTTTTGTAAATGATGTTTTGTGAGTTCTTGAATTGAAAAAGAATTTACTTTCTTGTTGACAACTAACTCAAAACAATTATAGTGTAATTATAATTAAAAGATACATGTTTAATTAAGAATGAGTTAGATGTTAGTCTTTCTAAAGGAACAAAAAGAAAGGTTTATATGTTTTTAAAGGTTTTACATCTGCTTCATGTTTGTTTACTCAAAATAGGAACATTGTTTAGTTGTGGCATGAAATATTAGATCTCGTTAACTTTAGGAGCATGTATGAAATGTCTTGGCCTAATATTGTTGTTGGTCTTCCACATATCTCTCGCACTTGGGAAACTTGTGAAGGATGCTTACATGGTAAGGAGTCAACAAACCCTTTTCTCGGTCATCATGAAGAAAACTCCTCATAACCTCTATAAGTTGTCACATGATAACGTTAGAAGACCTTTATGATTCCTTCCTAAACACTTCAAAGTGTATCTTTGTTAATTTTATTTATGATTATTCTTACATGATTTTTTCATTTTTATTAAAAAATAAGATGTTTTATCTAAATTTAAATCCTTAATTAAAAATCAGTCTTATCATAAAATTAAAAAGGCTTAAAGCAGATAATGAAGATATATATGTTGATAAAACATTTTTAAACTCTAAATTAGTATGTGATTACTAAAAATAGTATTATATGCATATCAAATTACACTTAGGGATGCCTTTGTGTCTATATTGGATATGCCCAATGCTTATTACATCTAATATTTTTTCAAGATTGAAATGTTGAAGTTGTTTTTTCAAAAATTCAATATATTGGTAATATGACATGGTTAGTTATAAACATGTTGTCATTAAAGTTGGTATACAACTTGATTTTAAACCTATTAATGTAGGATTCATATATGGCTAAAAGTGAAATCAATAATGGTTTATATTGTGCTTATAATAATAATAATTATATGGATTTTGTAATTCTAACCATGTTGGTGGTATGTTAGATATGAAATATCTGTTGGATATGTGTTCAAATTTTATACATGTGTCATTACTTAGAGCGAAAAAAAGTAGGTGACAATCTCCATCTCTTATCTTGAGGTAGAATATAGAACTATGATGGAAGAAGTGAAATAATCCATGTGACTAAATCGATTGTTGGAATAAATTCACATATAAATTAATGGAAGTACTCCTCTTCTTTGTGATAGTCAAAGGTGTATTACTCTTTCTAATAATCTATTTTAGCATTAGAGAATACATGACCGAAGATCTCGATGTGCACATTTCCATGAAGATTGGGTTGTAGATATGTTGACAAATCCATTGTGTCTTTATGAAGTTACATGTAAATTTTATGTAATGATTGGAATTTTAGAGTTTCCATTGAGAGGGAGTGTGCATGGAAATGACACCTCCTAATAGTTGACCACATGTTTACTCTTACACCTCTATACTTCTCCAAATTTAAAGAATTGTAAAAGATATTTTTATGGTCTTCGTAAACTTATAATAAGTTTATTGTGTAGTCCGGTAATGTTGCATCATTTTGTAAACGAGGTCCTTACTTTATAAAAGGATCCTAGAGATGCTAATTTATATTTTGTTGGAATAATTGTCATTGATGTCAAAGGAAGCTTTAGAATCGACTAATGAACTTTAGATTCTAACTAGATTTCTGTAGAGTCTATCCAAAATTTGTTCTATTGCTTTGGAGTTTGACTAGATTTCTTGAGTCTATCCAAAGTCTATTCTATTGCTTTAGAGTCGACCAAAATTATTCAAAGTTTTGTTTGAAGTCTGTGGCTGGTTTTGGTATGGGAAAAATATTTTTATCCAAATGTCGTAATGGATTTATGATATTGTTGAATCAATTGTATGATCATGTTTTTACGACCTTCATATTTTTGGATGCAAAAGTTAAGATAGTGCAGTGCGAGATGGAGATATAAAATCATTATATGATATGAAAGTTGAGTGGAGAGAAAGGAGTATGTGTATAGTGAATGCATGTGAAGAGAATATGGTTGCATGGATAAAATGGAGAAGTAGAGAGGAAGGTATGAAATTTTAAGGAGAAGATTATAGAGATTAATTAAGACATTTATTTTAATCTCAAGAAGATCTCTAAGTGTGGAGAAATAACAACTTGTTGAAGAAGAGAAAGAGAAAACTCAAGCAATATGTGGAGGTTAGAAAGATAAGTAAGTATGGTGTGATAAAATGTGTAGTTGAGGAGAGAAAACAAGCTACTATGAAGGAGGAAATGCAATTAGAAGTGCAAATAAATATGAGAGGATGCATAAGAGAGAAGAAGCAATGAACTTCAAAGTGGATAATGTGAGAATAGTGAATGTGAAACAAATAAACAAAGAATACTTGACAAATGTGCATTCATTACACAAAAATATGAAACCAGTGTGAAACAAATATGTATCCATTGTGTAACAAGTATGCATCTAGTACGCAACAAGAATGCAACAAATATGCATCACATGTGTAACATGTGTGAAGTATCAAGGGAAAGCCAAAGGTATTTAATTGAATTTTTAATCTAACCATGGAAGGCCAAAGGTCATTAAGAAATGAAAAATTATAATCATTAAGGAGTGTTGGTGGTTATTTTACTTTGGTGTTTTATATTCAAATTCTAGTTCTTTTCAAGTTGTTTCGGACCTAGGAAAATGAAGATTTGTGTTAGAATATTTAAAGACTATTGAAGTTAAAAATAAAAAACAAGGAAGTGGTAGATATAAAAATGAATTAATCCATTTTTTAAAATGTACATAAATAATAAGGTTTGCATCTATCTATAGTGATTGATGTTATAGATGATGAAATAAGAAAAGATTATTCATAATAGATAGCTGAAAAATGTACAACGAGCAGAGAAGAAAGGAAAATGATTTTTGAAAAGTATATAACAAACATCTAGAATAGAAGAAAAATAAGAAGCATAATTTCCTTCATTTGTTTGAAGAAGCAACTATGTAAGGTGGAAGATCATATTTTTGAGGTCGGTGCCTCACAAAATTTGGGGCTTGATGTCTCTAGTGAGTTTGATCTCAAAAATTGGCTGTGTTGGTGCTCAAATTTGGGGATTGGTGTCTCTAGTAGGTTGGTTCCTACAAATAATCGTAAAGCATTTACTTTGGGATGGATTTGGATGGTCGATCCAAGAAATCTTATTTTTGGTTTTTTCTCGAAGAGGGTTTTCGACATAAATATTATGTTTCTTTGTGTTGCATTGTTTTGAATGGTCATGCATATTTTAATTATGAATGTTAAATTTATAAATAAGTTAAATTTTATCTAATATTGATGCACCCCCTCTCGGTATTAGTGTGTGGTCAACATATTTTCCATGAGTAGTTGTGAAATGTAGTCTCACAAATCATGCTTAGCCTAAATCAAAAATTATGATTTATGGATTCCAATTCATTTTATACCAAAATTTAAGTTTAGCATGATGAAGGTGAATAAATCCTTCAAATTTGATATCTTATCCTAAACCTTAACTATGGTTTAAGGATTGTAAATCATGTTGTATAAATACATAATGTTGGTATATGATCCCCGTTTAATATTAAGGGGAGTGTTAGAACATTAATATTAAGTGTTCTAGTTATATAAAATCTAGTTCATAATTAAATAAATTAGAATATTATATATTTTAATTTATTTAATATAAACTCTAGGTTTATGGTTAAATTAGTTTTTATAAATCAATTAATTAATAAATTGTGGTTCTTCAAGTGAAAATTCACGCCCATTTTAACTATTTAAATTGACCGGGAGGTTAGGTAAATGAACATGTATGAAATTCACGTGGGTGAATTATTATGGTGGAGAGGAGTGAGGTGAATGGAGATTATTACTAGGCTGTAAATATTTCATGTAAATAAAATATTACTATGTTTTACTGTGGTTTTTTACCTTTTACGTTTTCCATGTTAAATATTGTGTTACGTGTTATTTGCTTTTATTGAATTTTGGTTTAATGTTTTTTTATAGATTAAATTTTTTGAAAAGGATCTAAGGGTCATAAATAGGAATATATTACAATGACAACTCATCACCATCAAAAATATCTATAAAAAAACATGCCAAAGGAAAACCCGGCTCAGTCGAGGAGACATTGTCTCTCTGAAAAGAGATAAAACAAAGAAAGGAAATGACCTAGCTAAACCAAATACCACCTAACACGTAAAAATGTAGAAGAATGGTCACAAAAAGTGACCTCAAAATCTCCTCAAATTCTTTTAGCCTTTGAGTCCTTGAACTTGGACTGCAAAACCTCCTGTCTAGACCCAATATCTTCATCCTCCGAGCTACTAACAACCAACATTATCTTATTCCATTTCCCCATGGAAACCATATCCTAAAGGACATCCACCCTATTACTCAACATCATAATCTCAACCCCATGACGTTACGTTCCTCTAATTAATATTTTATTTTCAACCTTCAGTCGTTTCACCACATCATCCAGACTATCAATTTTATTAGCAAGAAAATTAACAAACACATTGGCTTAATTCAACCCCTCATCCTTACTCATATCCTTACTTTGACCAACAAGAAAATGAAGAGCTGCCACCACATCCAATTCCTTCCTATATCCCTATCCTTCAAAGAAATAAGATTACATCTATTGGCCAAACTAACATGATCTTCCCAATCATCCCCAAAATTAATAGTAACATCTTTAGAAGGAATAGGGGTACTAGTTTTAAATAGTAACAGATCTAATCCTTGATACAATGACACATCCACATTTTTAGCCTTGAAATATTTTACCGACAAACTTAGAGAAGTAAATAAGTAGAAAATAATACTGACCTTCCTATTCCTTCAAAAATTGTTTAATATGATGAAGTGTTGGGTATGAAGTTTATTGTATTTACCATCGAGATTAATATACTCCATGATGTTAAAACATACCTTTGGCCATTTCCATGGTACAAAATTACTAGCATTCCCATCCTCCATGTGAACTATCTTCTCATCAACACTTAGAAAATTAAACACCTCTTCATATCCTTAAATACCTTACACCCATTACAGTCCATATCAATAAATATTGCTATAAAATATTACGATACGAAAAGATTTACACCATGCATAACAACCACCCCATTATTCCATGCCTATACAACATCCTTGTTGATATTTTCATCGAAGTCCTAAAGTTTCTAAAAAAAACGTGCAACTCCTCCACTTCTAAAAATATCCCAAATCACTTTGAATCCCTCTCCAAAGATTTTCATGATGAAGGTTCCACCTAATACTATTTCCACCCATAATGAAAAATTAAGTAACAAACCCAACATTAACTAGAAAAAGCAAAAAGGCTGATAGTATAATTCCAAACGAGGGCTAAAAATTAGATGTGGGAGCCTGCACAATTGTAAATGATAACAAGGATTACAAAAATCCTATCCTCACACTTGACATTACATTCATTCATCTTTCTATACATAGGAAAATCTTAGTATCTGACATAAAATCCATCTCATCAAGCCATATGTGATCATGATGGGCTTGAACTCCCACACTTGCAAATGAGTTAGCACCAACATTAGCTTCATGTAAACATGTGCGACACAAATCTCCTCAAAATTTGATACTAAAGTCCTTATTTCTTCCATGATGGGGTTTATATTAATATGATGTTTTAATTTCCTTTGTATGGATTTAATAATATACAAAGAGTTTCCTTCCATGTAGAACTTTTGATTTGATGGCTATTCACCGATTTTAGACCATATAGAGCAGCAAACGCCTTAGCATAATTGTTTGATTTATTTCCAATAGGCATTGCATAGGCCATAACTAAGAAGCACCTATCCTTTCTAATAACACCTCTAACCCCAAACTACTTTTTGTTGCTCCATCAAAATTCAATTTCAACCAACCACTCCTTGGTTTTTTCCACTTCACATTAATCCTGACATTATTCTTTATCACAGAAACTTGTTGAACACATTTACTGACCCCAAAGCTTGAATAATTTCATTTTCACCATTAGAGACCTCTTTGACTTCCTTAAATCTAATAATGGAAATATTTCTACTCAAGGATCCCAATATCAAATTCCCCACCCTTTCTGAAGATTTTGAGTTTCCCTGAAAATTCTATGATTTATTTCAAGCCAAATACCCCACAAGAAATGAGGTAAAACTAATTTCCAGGATTTTACCAAGCACTTAGAGGTAAAAGGGCCCTTCCATTGTTCATACCATTCAGCTAAACTTTCTAGAAACACCCAAGAAACCTGAAAAAATATGAGGATTTTAGAGCACACTTTTTGAGCATAGGGGCAGTGAAGAAACAAATGTTGAATAGTTTCATTATCAGATTTGCATAAAATGCACCTGTTAGGAATCATCATACCTTTTACCTTTATATTATCAATTGTAATAATTTTATTTTGTATGGCATGCCATAAAAAATCACCTTAGGAATGATATTCTTATCCCATAAAGAATTCCACTAAAAATTTGATTGTGGACCATTATGGAGTATTCCATATCCATATCTCATAGAGTACTCCCAATGCTTAGTTCCTACCCATATTAGATCATCTGGGTTATGCCTTGAAGGAATAAAAACCCCTCTTAAATTAATATTAATATTTTGAATAGCCTCCTTAATATCTTCTTCCTCCCCCTCCCATTGAAGAGATCTCCAAGTCCATCCCCAATCCATCCTAATCCAATAGTCTCTCAAAAGACTTCCAATGGTAGATATGAAATAGTTTGCTACATTTCTCCATATCATTTGATTTATCAAAGGTTCCTCATTAAGCCACCAATCCTGCCAAAAATTTATCCTATTACCATCACCTTGTGGAAGGATATAATTTGACATAAAATCAGCCTACTCATCATACAAATATTTTTCTTTAAGAATCTTAGCCCACAAACCATCCTCATGCTGAAGCCTCCAACAAACTTTAGCCATTAAAGCCTTGTTCATACTTTTTAAATCCTTCAAACCCAAACCACCTGCATTTTTGGAAAAGTGACCCTATCCCAAGCCACAAGGGGAATTCTATCCTTTGATTTAGTACCTGACCAAAGAAATCTCCTCTGGATCTGAGTAATCACCATTCTTATCTTAGCAGGCATTTTAAATATAGACATAAGATAAACATGTAGACTTTGTAAAGAGCTTTGAAGAAGCTGAAGTTTTCCTTCCTATGAAGCTGAAGTTTGTTTAATGTTATGTATTTAATTAATACATGTAATATTTAATTTGTTTAATATAATTTCTCAAATCTCACAAATTATGCCGTGAAAATTTATGATCTTTTCCATTGTAATCAAAATTTGAAATTGATAAATAATGAATGTCCCTTCTAATCCTGTGTATTATGCCAAATAACTTTAGAGAATCATTATGTATTTAATTTTTTGATTGGGTATTGAAGGTTTGTTTCATTATAGTGTTAGTTTGTACCAATTGTTTCAATTGTAAATCTCCTCTCTGTAATTTCTATAAATACACATCTATCTACCCCCCGGGGTTTCCTTAGGAATAAAATGTTTGGTATGGTGAGTGCATAAGGCTTCAATATTAGGTGTTTGTCCTAAGGTATCAAGGGTAATCATCATTTGTTACCTTTATTAGGCATCTACGAGGGAAATAAACCTTTGGATAGCAACTTTTCTTTTATTATAAGTGTGAATGCATGAAGAATTATCAAGACAACATGATTAATAAATCAACTTCCTCTCACTAGCCCTTTCCTCCCCATTCCCATCCACCTTAAATTGCATTTTCACTATCCATGTTTCCTACCCTATTTTATATTTCATATCCCTTTTAATATACAACATGATATCTACCTTAAAAACACACATACCCCTACATACTTTGAGTGTATTTTCCATGAATTGTGAATATTAACATTTCAAGTGTCATTCCATTTCAATTTGTCAAAAATTCCTTCCAAAATGATTCTTGTGATCACATTTAATATGTCTTCATCACTTGTGTTTGATGTATCAAGTGTTTACAATTCTCTTATGACTATTATTTTAAATGAGCACTGCATTCTTTGGTTGCATTTGATCACATATTAAGGTTCTAAAAGTTTGAGTGCTTGAAAAATAATATCTCCTCCTCTCTTTCAAGACACCCCTTAGATCCTCTCACCTTGGTTCAAAAAGAGCCATAAATTAGCAAGTGAACAAGCACACCTAGGTAAAGTGTATCCTTATGTTGGTGAAATATTTTTTCTTATGAAAAATTAGGTATTTCCACCAACACTCACGAGATACACCCATGCTTTGTTTATGGGAAGGCTCCCAAGATTGAATGTAAACTAATATAATCCTATCTATTTATGTGGGGTGGCCAAATAGGTTGGGGATCACACAAGAACACTTCACCGAAATTGTGAAAAAGTGATTACGGGGTAAAAGGGAGGAAATTATAGCAATGAGAGGTGAAGAAGAGAAATTAGAAAAAGGAAGGTTATTTTTATGATTAGGCACAAGTAGAATCCAAACCCAATAATTGATTTATTTCATCATTAAATTAGAGGAAATTACAATGAAGCCATTTAGGGATATAAAAAAACCTAGAAACATAGTTCTTTTGATTCAATCAAGAAAGATACAAATCTCTTTTTGATAACTATACTTACAAAGTGCATATAATAGATAAAATAGAGGAACACATAGGAAAAGGAAATGGAATAAATATTAATTTTGTTTCTTATGCATTGGTGATACAAATCTCAACACCCAAAATCACAATACAAAATTATTGCATAATAGAATTTATCAAAAGCTAGGATCCTTTGGAATAGAGAAGCAATCCCAATTTATAGAAATGTGAATTGACCTTTCATCTTCCCCAACATGACTCTTCATGTTCTCATTCAACTTGTGACTTTAAATCTTCCTAGGAAATGAAAAATAAGTTCCCTTTTTATAAATTAAATGGAATTTTATGATTTAATTTTAGAAATTCACTCAATTGAATGAGACAAAATACAATGATGACACCCAATGAGGAATTAGAAGAGGGAGAAAAGAAAGAGGTGAAAAAAGAGAAGGAGGAATAAGTTTCCATATTGACGAAGAAATTCCCTATGATGAAGAAATTTACTGATTCATGCTTCTTGATGAGAATATTATGAAATGGGCTCCCACTCCTTGAGTTCCTTGCTGAATTGAGTTATCGCAATTGTTAACATATCCTCCTCTGGAATACAAACGTAGCGTAACAAATTGGTCCATGTGTCGGGAAGTCACTGATCTTCTTACATTTATCAAGCCATTCTTCTTTATCCATTACGATTACAATGATGAAACTTTTGATGTTGGCTAGAGACTTTAATTTTACTACATATGAAATAAGGGGTTCTTCCTTGATCTTATGGGTATAGAATTAAAATATCTAGTGACGACTCACCATATTAAAGCTAGGATAATCCAAGTGCTATTCTGTTTAAATTTTCCCACTAATCAATTTTCACCATACAATCTGGAATGATTGAGGTCATCATTCAAGTTTGATCCTACAAAGAAGCTTCTCAGAGAGCTATAAGATCTAAAACAAAATAGAAGGTAATTCTGAAACATGTAAGTGGTCATAGCATAAAGGATAAAAATATTCAACTTTCTGTACTTGATGCCCCATTAATAAAACTATTCTAATTCATTTTATAGCTATGAAATTCATATTCCTAATTACCATTTACACTCCTTGTTCCAAAAAAATTTAAAACCTAAGGTTACACCAGATTTCTCTAACCCTATTAATCAAATCAATAAGGAGAATAAAGATTTTGTAGAAGAATCTGTTTCTCCCAAAGGCCATCATAACCTTGAGTGTACTACCTATAACTAAAAGTCCCCTTTTCCACCATTTATTTAACCCTCCTCTATTTAAAGACCCAATACAAGGTACCATGGTGCATCCCTCTCCCAAAGCCCCTTTCATAGTAACCGAGATATAGGCCTATAAATTTTAATGGTATGGATGGATATCCTAATGATATCCCTAATGATATCATGCCTATATTTCCAAGGTTCCAAGGTAATAATGCATTCAATAGCTATCATCACTTAAAATTATTCCAAAACCTAATGGATGATTATGATGTAGAATTTGAGGATGTCTAGATGTGAAGTTATTTGTGCATATGTTAGAGGAGGATACTAGAGAATGGTTTAAATCTTTACATTAAGGATCAATTGAATCATGGGGAGAAATTTATAATGCATTCATAGTTCAATATGGTGATAGGAAGGATCCAAGGTTCTTGTTATCTAAACTTTAAAACATCAAAAATAACCCCAATGAATGTGTCCAAGGATTTAATACAAGATTAAATAAAACAATGAAAAGATTACCAAATAATATTAAACCGAGTCATGAATCTTATTTGATCAATTAATCCAATGCATTTGGCAAGAAAGTATCCTATTATTTAAGAGATAAGTATCCTCAAACTTTGAGGTAGGATTATACTATGGATATTCAGATTGAAAATAATATGAAGGCTACTAACAAGCATCTTAACGGGAGAATATCAAGTTTATAAATACAAAGAAAACTTAGGAAGACAAGCTGTGGATCTTGAGGATGTGATTAAAACCTTAGCTGGGGTAGTTAATGATATTTATTATAAAATGTCCCAAGATGAAAAAGGTTTCCTCCCAACCTGAAGTGCAACATAAAATTATAGGACCTAAAAGATTTGGAAATCGAGTCAAAAGGATATCCTAGAAGTGATGACATAGGAAAAATACAAATGGGTCGAATGAAAAACACTATAATTTTAGAGATAATAAGATAGCACCTGACCCATTCGTAGGAAGGGTGGATATTGTTGAAGAAGAACACAATATAGATTGGTGTGATAAATTATTCTTAACACACGATCGTTGTGAGAAAATTAGTATATTTAATGATGAAATTAATGACACTTGGTTTCGAGTGATGTATGCATGTTGGAGTGTCCAAAAGATTCTCGAGAAAGGAGCATCTTCCATTGATCTCCTTAGTGCTAGAATTGTGGTTGAGTTTTGGAATCAAACAAATAAGGTATTTTCCTTTCCTCTTGAACATAGTGTTGATATTGATATGGATCAATATTTTGAGCTACCCAATCATGATTTTGAGTACTTAATGGTATTAATGATTAAAAAATATGATGGTGAAATTCCCTCAAAGGAAGATAGAGAGATATTAATCAATGTTATTGTTGCTCAAGAGGAGTATAATTTGATAAGTATGCTAATCGAAGGCCCTACCCCAACTACTAAGAAAAAAATTCCTATCTTAACCAATGTCCCCAAGGATAATCCTAAAAGAGGTGTGTCAAATAAAGGCCCTATCATAAATCCAGGTCCAAGTGTTCTTCCCACCACTCCTATTATGTGAAATTACATTTCATCTAAGAAGGTAATTACTTGGCCCCAAATACACCCTTACCCAAATATAATGTATGTGATATAAATCAAATCCTAAGACAAATAAAGATTACAGTCACCATTGTGGAATTTCTTACAATCCTTGAACATAGAAAAAGGGAATTTGAATACTTGGGGTTAAAATAAGATGTGGTGGCCAACAATAATCCCACATGTGGAAAAGTAATTTCCCCTGTTATTAGTGAAAATGAAATTGAGAAAATTCAGGAAGATGTAGAAACACCACTTAAGGTATATTGAGGAACTTCCCTTATTGAAACACGGTTAGATCTGGACCCTTACCTTACCATTCTCATTGTCAATAGACAACTTCTCCATAATTGCATGTTTTATCAAGGGGATTCATGTAATTCATGCCACTAGAAATCATGAATGAGTTATATATAAAGATAAAAAATACTTTTGTGAAATGTTTTTCCATGGCTTTTGGGGAAGTTCTTATGGTTGGTTATGTAAAAGGCCTAGTGGTAAAACTTTTTTCTTATCCTGGTAAGTACTTGACTATGAATGTTGTTATAATTGATTTCCCTACAAAATGGGGCATGTTGTTATTGAGAAAATGGGCTGCTAATGTAGGATATTGTTTCTAGATGGACATTTCCTTTACTTCCATACCTTTAGAATGGAATCTAGTAAAATTACATAGAGAGGAAAAAAAATTGCACCTTAGAGAAGACCCCTTGAATGCATCTTATGATTTATTATTTTTTCATACAGATCTTGGGATTTTGTAGGTTGTGTTGATTTTCAAGATCAATGTTTATACATAAAATCAAATCTTGAGGAAATAAATAGTCTATGGAGAATTACCTTTGATGAAGTATCCTCTAGTTTTGGAAACGTGGGTGGAATAGTGTTGAATTCACCAAACAATGGTTTGTTCAATATCTCTTTCAATTTGAATTTTTAGTGCACAAAGAATGTGGCTGAGTATGAATCACTTTTACTTGGTTTGAAAATTTCTTGATGGCACAAAATTAAGGACCTTATTTTTAAAGGTGACTACGATTTGGTTGTAAAACAAGTTAGGAATATATATGAAACCAAAACCCATAGGTTAAAACAAACAAACATGATTTATGGGACCTCATTGAGTTATTGGATTATTTTAATATTGTGTATCATGAGACAAGCCAAAATGCAGTAGCTGATAGGTTATTAGTCATATCTTCTCGGTTTGATAGAGAGGGAGTGTCCCCATATTACAATTTTTAATCGAAGTCTTGGTTAGACCTTCAATGCTTGACAAAATTGAAAATCGCTAGGTATTTCATAATGATGGTCATATCCAAAGGTTTTAAGAGACAATGGTGAATTAACAAATGACCTCATATATCTTTAACCTATGGTAGTAGTGTGTGACCAGAAGTAGACCCTCTTTGGAAAAGAGGTTATTTAGCTAAAAAAAAACCATTCATGGGGGATTTTTCATCCTTGACTAAAATTTTAAAAATTATGACTGGGGTGTAAGAAGGCCACTCTATTTACCTAAAGATGTTGTGGATTAAAACTTGGGAACTCATCATGATCCTAGAAAGTTATGGCTTGTAATCAACATGAATCTAGAAGAGAGAGAAAGAGAGAGAGAGTTACATGAAATTGTTTGAAAAGTATTAAGATCTCCTTACATGGTATTACTCAGATTTGAAGGCATATTGGGAGGATTTGTTCCACCATGAGATACCACTATAAGCTCATAAAAATCAATTCGGGAAGAAGAAAATACCTATCAACCCCATCCTTATAGCCAATATGTAAGAGGAAGTAAAAAATCTAAAATATAGTGGTATTAAACAACCTACCCAAGTATTCCTCATGGGTAGACAATATTGTTCCGAGAAAAGAAGAATAATGGGAATTTCAACATCTTTTTGTAATTTAGAAACTTAAATAAGGCTTCACTTAAAGGTAATCATCCATTTTCAAACATGGATAGTCTACTACAAAAGGTGACACGAGACAAAAATGATATCTACTCTAGATGGTGTTTTTGGGTACAATCAATTCATGGTCAAACAATCAAAGTAGTATAAAAATTCATTCACAACTCCATGGGGCACACATGTTTATGTTAGAATGTCATCTGGATTGATGAATATAGGATATACTTTTCCAAGAGCCATGGATGTGGAATTTTTTGGTTTATTGATGATTTCATTGTTATATATTAGAATGAAATATTTGTCTTCTTTAAGAAAAGGAGATATCACTTGGTGCACCTAGAGAAGCTTCTCATCAAGTGTAGAGAACATGGGATTTGAATGAATGCAAGGAAGTGTCATTTTTGGGTGCAAGAGGAAAAAGTTTTCAGAAATGTTGTGTCTCTTAAAGGAGTTATAATAGACCTAGAAAGGATTGAAGCAATTAAAAAGTTGTTTGTTCCCCTATCTAAGAAAGTTATTTGGTATTTCTTTGGTGAAATAAATTTTGTAAGTAGATTTATCTCCAATTTTTCGAGATTACCCTACCTATAACATGTTGGTGCTTGATTAATCTCACCTCCTTTATTTGATTAATTCCTATAATGTTCACATGTCCAATTATTCCACTTTAAAATATGTTGAGAGGAAAATTCATGACTCGGACCATGTGGGACCCTATATCTATTTTTGTAAAAATCCCCTTTTAAAGTTAAGGGTCGTAAAGGTTATAGAAAATTTTTGTAAAATTAGTGGAGGGATTAAGGAATTTTTTTTGAAACCATTAAATGGGAAGTCCCCATGAAATATGAGAAGGATATCCATGTGTTTCCTTGGTGCTCTTTTGAAAAGGAATAGTAAGTCGGGCCTCCCCAAGTTGCAAGAATTCACCATGTGGTTTATGCATGGCAAGGAAGTTTCAACAAGTTGAAAATTATGAGAAAGGGGTAGGATGTGAATGTTTCCGTGTGTCACCCAAGAAAAATTTGAAGAAAGGAAAGGCCCACAAAAGGAAGGAAATCCCGCCAAGTGATATTTGGAGCCACGCAAATCATAAGTGTTGGGAACTAACAAGATAGTGCAAGGAAAATTACAAATCACCATGAGATGAATCACATATTCTAGATGAGTTGTGACAGGTTTGAGATGATGCAATACATTAATAGGTTGAGGTAAAGTGCATAATCGCAAACCATTGAAAACACAATACTAGTTTCTTTTCATTACTAGTGCTAGTACTAAGCTAATGAGTCTGTAATGTGGAAACAGAAAATAATTTCATATCAGAAGGTGAAAATATAAATGTGACACCATTTTAAAGTTGCATCACATATAATTCAAAATGAGTATTCTATATGGGCCCCAACCCATAGTAAAAGGGTCGATTTACATAACTAAAAACAAGGGAATAAGAGACAGAAATATTGCTCAGAGACCTCTCACTCCTTCACAAGCTCTCCCTCCCAAAAGAGGTAGTTTGTTTAGAAGCTTATTCTTCCTTATCATGAATTAATTAGATCCTTGTACTATCTGGATAAACATGATAGACCATACTAAATATCATGACATACCCATATCCATTAATGACTTAAGATTCATTTGACACTCATGCTCGATCTTCGATTTGGCTCAATCTTATTTTGGTAGGAAGACACCCAGTCTAGAAGATCCAGGCCACTTGTGAAGAATGTTGTCTTCCCCTTCCCTTTTGAAGGGTATACTTGTTGAGAATAGACTAAGGGGGAATAACTAGAGTGGTTGGAAGACCAAGGAATACATCATGGGGGATAGAAGGAACAAGATACTTTGAGCTAGATTCAACTTTCCATCTCCTTGAAAAGGGAGGGTTCTCTCTTGGAGAAGGGATTAGGCCGAGGGCTGGAGAGGCCATGCCACGATGAAGGAGCATAGCACCACTGAATGAGTAGAAAAATGAACTGAAAACCTACCCTTGTTATCCCGAGAAGAGGAGATTGTTGCTCTTGAATGATGAACAGATAAGGACAACTCCTCTTCTCCATCTGAGATAATGATTAGGGGCTGAGAGCTTGATTCACCCTTTCTCTTTCCCAAAGATGGTGTTGGAATTGAAATTGGTTGTGAGGGTTCAAGTCTCGTCTACCCCTTCTCCAGAAAGGCAATCCTCTACTCTAATTCATCCACCTTGTGAGAAATGGTAGGCACGGTGTTAATGGAAGATTTGTCGTATAACACATAAGATTCCTTGGGAATCTCCTTTAATAAAAATTATTCATCACATAGGAATGGAAACTGAAAGTCAGTTTTCCTAGACTTGGGGCCTCCTCTCAATCCAAAATTTCTTTAGGTTTTCAAGAGTCTTCAGATGTTCCCATTGAAAGAGATGAAAATACATGAATTGGAAGGATGTGAAGACATGATTGATCCTAATTAGCCTTGTGAGAAGTGCAAGCCAAACTTGCTGATAATTCAAGGGCCCTCTAGTGTCTCCTACACATTCTATGTCAAACAGGGCCCTAATAAAAGATTCATTAAGAAAACACAAGTCAAGATTTGATTCAAATCTTTTGAAAAAAAAATCCTTCAAATTATTTTCCACAGGTACTCTCACCATGTTGGTGGTAGAAGGTAGTAAAAATTTTCCTTGCTTGCTTAAAGGATAAGAAAAGTAATGCATCCTGGTTATGGGATGAATTTGGGTTTTATAGTAGAACTAGCACATATTGATTGAATCAACGAAATCATTATCACTTGATGAGGGAACATCTGGTCGATTAATACGAGGATAATTTAGAGGTTAAAGTGAATCCAAAATAAGCATGGTTGATGAATTAACTAGATTTGATAGTCGAACCAAGCATATGTGAGAAGGAATTCACGGTTCCCAAGGTGTATTTTCGGATACTATATTAAAAGTGCTTATCACCTCAAGTCACCTCAAATTGCTCAAGAAAGCTAGGCCCTTCCGGTTTGAAAAGATTTGGTTAGATCATCTGGTCTTGCTACCGAAAACAAAGAGTGATGGAGTATCAAGGTTTTGGGGTGGCCAGATTATAGACTCAATTTTAAATTAAAACACCTCAAAAATTGTCTCAAAAGATAGAATAAAGAGGTTTTTGAAACATCTTCTAGGAAAAAGTAGAGTGGCGAGAAGATATAAGGAATATTGAGGAAATTATTGAAATTGATGGTCTCAATCCAATTCTAAAAGAACAAGAACAAAATCTCTTGATTGAGTATCATAACATCCTAGCGAAAGAAGAAGTGTACTTTGAAACAAAAATCAAGAGTGAAATGGCTTAAGGAGGGGGACATGAATACAATTTTTTTCCATTTCTCGATGACCTCTTGGAAAAATCTCCTTAAGATATCTAAAATCAAGAACGAAAATGGAGAGATCGTATCGGAAAGTAAGGATATTAACCAGGTCATTATAAATTATTTTAAGGATCTCTTTCAACGGGGCCGGGGGTTGAGGAGAAAAGAAATAATAGTATTCTGAATCTATTCAAGAAAGTGATATCTCCGGAGGAAAATAATGAGCTCTTAAAGATCCCTTATGAAGAGGAAATTAGGTGTGTGATCTTTGATATGAAGCTTGATAAGTCTCTAGGCCCTGATGGTTTTCAGGCCTTCTTTTACCAAAAATTATGGGAGGTGATAAAGACTGAAGTTATTGATATGATCCAAGAATTTTTCAAAATTGGGAAGCTTCTCAGACAACTCAACAACACATTTTTTTCCTCGTTCCCAAAATTATTGGATCCAATGAGGTCAAGGACTTTAGACCGATCAGCCTGTGTAACATGAGTTATAAAATTCTAACCAAAATCATAGCTTGCAGGATTGGGTCGGTGCTCACCCATTTTATTTCTGAGAACCAAGGAGCATTTGTCCCAGGGAGACAGATCACTAATAGTATTGTAGTGATCCAGGAAGCCATTCATTCCATTGATAATTCTACTAGATCAGCTATGTTCCATAAGCTTGATATGCACAAGGCCTATGATAGGATTAACTGGTCTTTCCTTTGGGCTATTCTTGAAAAAGTGGGGTTTGATAATACTATGGTCAGCATGATTATGACTGTATAACTCTGCTAGTTACTCGATGTTGGTCAATGGTAGTCTGGAAGGTTCCTTTAGAGTGGTAGAGGATTAAGATAGGGTGATCCTATATCTCCTTTCCTTTATGCTATCATGGCTGAATCCTTGAGTAGAATTTGTAAGCGAGCTATGATTTCTAATAATATCCAGGTATTAAGATTTCAAATGGGCTCCCTCCTATTTACCTCAATCAATTTTTGATGAAAACTTTCGATGGGGAATGCCTCTATCCAAGAGGCCACCAACTTCAAGTTTTCTCTCAATGAGTATGAATAGGTTTTAGGGTAGATGGTCAATTTCCTTAAAAGTGTTGCCTATTTTATTAATGTAGATAAAAATGTTCAAGATAGGCTCACTCGTATCCTTGGTTACAAAATCAAATGATTTCCATATTCCTACCTTGGAATCCCTCTTCTCCTTAAAAATCCTGATAGCTCTGTTTGGAATTCCCTACTAGAAAGAGTTAACAAAAAAATTTCCTCCTAAAAAGGTCTCCTCCTTTCACAAGCTAGTAAGATTCAACTTCTACGAGCTCCCTCCAAGGATTTCCCATTTATATTATGTCTCTTTTCAAACTTCTAGCTAAAATGACGGTGATTTTGGAAATAATTCGGAAAAGATTTCTCGGGCCGGTGCTTGAGATGATTTTAATGTCCCCCTCGTGGCATGGTGAAAAGTTACTAAGCCAAATTCATGTGGTGGTTTGGTCTGAAGAACATTCCTATTATGAAAAAGCCATATTATCCAAAGCTGGTTGGTGAATAGCTAGAGAGGAAGGCCTATGTGTTGATATAATAAAAATAAATACCTACGGAATTATGGCGAATTGATTCCTTTTTCTTCCATAATTACCTTCCTAAAGGTTCTTTTTTTGGAATTCCTGATGAATTCCAAAGACATCCTCTCAAGGGTGCTTCCTAGGAGTTTGGGAAGGGGAACAAGATTAGATTTTGGTGGGACAATGGATTGAAGAGGTCCCCTTAGCTGATCAAGAAATTAGGAAGGAGGTGTCTTAGGTCTATGAAGATAAAGTTAAAATTTGGATTAAGGATTTCTAGTATTTTTAGGAGAAGTATCATTGGGAAACCATAACCCCCCCTCCAAACTATCTTGGTGACCTCAAACCCTTTCAGAATATCAACAAGAAACTTAGGGACTATCACATCCCCATCTTCTAGACTAAGGAGGACACAATTATATGGAAAGAGGAGGATTCCGGTAAATTCTCTATTAAATCTGCCTATAGCTCTCATTTCAAGAAAGAACAACAAAGATACTATTGGGGCAAGTTATGGATTAAAGATCTGATCCCAAAGATCAATATTTTTATGGTGGCTGTCAAAAATAGAATCCTGTCGGTTAATAACCTCAAAAAGAGAGGGATGATGATTCCTAATAGGTGTTCTTTATGCGGGGAAAAGGGAGGAAAATGTGAATCACCTTTTCTTACATTGTCCTTTCTCTAAAGGTGTTTTCATGATGATTTTGGATTTAATCAATATCCAATGGATCATACCTTCCATATAGAAGATTGCACATTCAATGGAAAGCCCCTTTAGGTTTCCCTTTTTGAACTAGGCCTGGAGGATTGCTTTACCTCACTTCTTATGGGGGATCTAGAAATCCAGGAATAATAGTGTCTTTAGAGACAAGAAACCACAGATTGTGGTGATAAAGAGGAAGATCTTAGCAGCCATAAAGGAAAATCTCAAACTCTTTAAAAGTAAAACTAACAAGAGTTGTCGAAAAGGGGAACAGGTTGTGCTTTGGAAAAGTTTTCCTATAGTCCGGTCATGAGCCATAACCCAAATAATATTGTGAATTGGAACAAGCTGGTGGGATCTATTATCAAGATCAAATTTGATGGGGCCTCCAAAGGAAATCCTAGTCAAGCGGGGGGGGGTTATCTTAAGAAATAAAGAGGGTGATTGGTTGTTTGCTATGCGGGCCCTTTAGGCAAAAAAAACCAATAATATGGTAGAAGCTAGAGCCCTCCTATGGGGAATTTTAATAGCCAAGGATAAAGGCATTAAGGATATACAGATTGAGGGTGATTCCCTAATCATCATAAGTGATCTCAATAATAGGTGCAAGATCAATTAGGATTTAAGAAACATCATCCAAGACATCAAGGAAATGCTTAAGGATTTGATAAAGTTTCTATTAATCACACATGGAGACATGGTAATATTTGTGTGGATAAGATGGAAAATATAGGTGTCCAAAGCCATGAGTACAAGATATGGGGCATTGGAGATAAGCTTCCCTCTAATATTAATGATGAAATCATTAAGGAAAATGGGCGCTAAGTTTCATAATGGTGGCACGAGTGGGCGTAAGTATTTCAAGTACCCTGGGAACTTTCACATTAATCATCTTCTCCGCTCATTTTTGAAAGGGTGAACTTGCTTGTTGGTTGTGGGGTGCTGCTAGTTGAAAGGGAAGTTTGGTAAAGCTAAGATGGGAGGTGACAGAATCAGGGTGGAGCCTGCTAGTCAAAACATTGAAGAGAACAATCCGAGTCTGTGGAATAAGCTTAAGGTTGGGGGATTCAGCAATTTCATCACCAAATTACATGGTCATGATTCTATACTGTCAAAATATTTCGGCATTGCTTGGAAGGAGGGGGTTTTTCATATTCACGGCATGGATGTTGAGGTCTCGGAGACCAACATTACCAGGATTACTAAAATGAAAATGGAAGGTTTGAAGCTCTATAAGGATAGAAAACACATGGGTTTGGAGATTGATAGGTTTTTATTGGTAAAGAGAGGTGCAGGTTTTCACGAGATGGTATTGCTCGCTCTTGCCTCCCCGGTGTGTGGAAGAATGTCTACCTCTAACTCATGAAATACATCACTCGGAGGGCAAGTATAGAAAGATCTATACCCACCATATGACCCTACTCAACATGTTACGCACACAGGTGATGATCAGTATCCCTTTCTTCCTCACTACCTCTCTCACGAATTCCTTGATTGCCTTTCAGCAAGACAAGGTTGAGCTTCCCCTGCACGAAGGTTTGATTCTCCTGCTGGTTGAGAATGGCACTCCGACCCTGGTCCCTCCTTTGAGGTCAATGATTGACGAGCATGTTGAGGAGGACGATGTCACTCTTGTTGTTTACCTCACTAAAATGAAGGCGGGAAAGGGTATCGATGTGGAAAAGGATTGGGATAAATTCAATAGAGATGGTGACCTTGGGGAGGCCAATGCTTCTAGGACAATAGATTGTGTGGGTGATCCTAATGTCTTCGATGATTGGAGTAGGAAAATGTTATACCTGGAGGGTGTCCTGAAGACCATGGAGGCTACCAAAGTGTTGGCCAAAGAGATTCTATGATGGACATTATCAATACCTCCAAGAAAATGGTCATTGATCAAGTTCAAACTAAACATAGATTTAACGAGTTGGAAAAGCAAGTGAAGCTTTTGCTAGACAGGTGGAAATGATGGAATCAGGAAACAAAAGAAGAAAATTTAACCTCGGGATTAGCGGCTCGAGAAGGATATGGATAATGATGGCCACGGTAGGTCCTGATTTGGTTGGAGCTCCTTAGTTGTGTGATGCGGAGTTCTTTGGAGCCCTCTCTGAACTGTGGGTGGAAGTTTGGTGAACTTTTGGTTCTTAGTTGTTTTTTTCTATCCATTTCTAGGGGTTTCCTCTCGGGGTCTAGTTTGCATTGTAAGAGTTAAGATGTTTTAACTCATTTTCTGGGACTCTTTTGGTTTGGTAACTCCTGTTGGTTATCTCTTTTTGCTCCTCTCTCTTATATGGCCCCTAGGAGCCAATCCCTATTTTTTGCCTTATCTAATAAAAAACCTCAAATTGCTCAAAGGATATCAAAAGCAACTATCCAGTCACTAGATTGAGGGAATCATGAAAACATTAATCACAAGTAATGACATGGTATTCTAGTCATCTATGATAAGAGTAAAATTAAGGAGGCCCATACTCTTCACACTTGGCAGAGCCAGATAAAGTATTTTCATAAAATGTGTCATCGATACACCTAACATTTTGGGAAAGAAGAATATAATTGCAAAATATCCACATTTTTGGGGGAAATTAAAGGAAAATACTAATGGAATTGTATAAATGTGATGAGAACACTCTCGCAAAAGCGGGGTTTTAATATTTACAATAATTAAAAGAGAAAAGAGATTGAGAAAATCCATTTTCTGAAGACTTGTCCGAGAAACACTGTTAATTTCGGAGCCTTCAAAATAAATCATGTCGAGATGGTTGTAAGTGTACAAACATTGAGACTATAAATGCAACTTTCCCTTGCTGATGAATTTGATGAGCCCTAAGTTAATTGTGTTAATCATGAGCATTGTTGTGTCTTCTTTCAATTTGATATGTATCAAGTAGTTATTCATGTTATTGTTACAATCTTATGTTAGGAGTCCCTCTGAATCACACAAGATCTTATCCTTGGGTTAGTATTGTGACATTTGTAATTGTTTTGTGAGAAGAAATTTCATTTCATTGCACAATAAACAATTTAAATTCACTTTACTTCCTTTTTGTCATTGCAGATTGTTTGTTAGTCTATCGGTGTATCTTAGCCATGATGGATTAGGGATTTATGATATTTAATTAACTCTTTGACATGATATTTTATGTTAAATGATCAAAGAATGTGTGAAACCATGCATCTTTGGGCTTCCATAGGTGTAAATATTTTGGTTAAAGGTTCATCATTGACTATCTGAACTATTTTCATCATCTTGTGTGGTAGATTTCCCAACCTTTATTAAAATTTCCTAGGAATTTAGAATAATCAACTTTATCTTGCCTTATGCCCCAAACAGAATCCATCTATAAATGATAAAATCCTATAAGAACTACCCCTTCTTGCACTATTTTTCCATAAATACTAAGGATATTTGTTGAATTTATCCATCCTTTATTTGAAACATGCAGGAGAAATCAGGTCTTATTGTTTTCTTTAGTAACTTGAACCTTGTTTAGGAGACATATTTATTCTCTAGAGTGATAACTCGTGAGAGTTAGATTATGTTACGTTGACCATGTCTTATGAAGGTTTTCTTTCAATATCATGGAAGGAGAGTCAAATATTGTTAATCCATTTATAATTCTCACAAATACAAGTTACAAAAACGGGTCCTCTCACCCTGGTTGAAGGCACAACCTAAAGTAGGAGGGTAGGTCATACCCTCAGCATGGTGCTATCCAATTTCTCCAAGATCAAGTGACAAAGAGTCAGTTAAATCCATCCCTGGCTACAAAATGACTCAAATCCTGATCTATTTATCTTTAAGCATCCTGCTATGCATGTTGATGTTGCTTGAATTTTCAAAGGGAGAACCATTTTGGGTACCAACACAAAAACATGTTGAAAAAGTTCCAATATATTAAATGGGGTGATGAGGCAACATAAGTTGTCAAAGGAATAATAAAAGAACTCAAGGCTTCCTAGTATTTTTAGTCCCGACTATAAAAAGGAGATTCAAATGGTTTCCTTTTCTTATGAAAACACAATTACTTCTTTCCTATTGTAGACAGATGAAAAAGGACATGAAAAACCAATATCCTTTTTCAATAAGGCTCTGCAAGATTATGAATTAAAACATTCTATCATAAACAAGTTTTTGCTTTGGTAAAATCTACCAAGATATTTAGACCCTATATTATAACTTCCGAGATCATAGCATATGTGCCTTATACCATGGTAAAAAATATCCTATCTCAAATGGAAATGTCAAGTACAAGGTATAGATGGTAAAAATCTTCAAGAATATGACATGGGCATCAAAACTACGAAGTTAGTAATAGGATTAGGCTTGGACATATTGATGGATGAGACTAATCTACAAATCATTTAAATACATAATGTTTACGGTGAAAGGTAGTTCCATCTTTATAAGATAAATAATTCTTCCTAGTATAAAAATTTGTGTATTACTTGAAAATTTAGAATTACCTTGAAGGCCTAGATAAGAATCAAAGTAGAAACATTAGGTTGGTAACCCAAAGGTATATTTTGACTAATTATGGTTTGGCTTGGAAAATCCTAGAAGGGGTTTTAAATAGGTGTGTGATAGATGACAAGGTCCCTAAAATAGTCTTTGAGTTTCATGGAAGACTCTATGGAGGAAACTTTATTGGGAGAGTAACTACTTAAAAATATTTAGGATCGGGCTATTGGTGGATTTCCCTATTCAAATATGTAGCACAATTATTAATAACATGTGAAAAATTTCAACATTTTTCGCAAGATAAAATCTTTAGGTTATTTCCCTATGCAGCCAATCTAAATAGAAGTTCCTTTTAGGTAACGAGGTTTGGATTTCATTTGTAAAAATTTCAGATTCCTCAAGTGTAGGTGATAACTGAAACTAGTAGCCACATATTTTTTTACAAAATTATTTCAAGCAATTCATACAAAGAAGGCCACACATCGATATTCATGTATTTCCTCTTAAAAAACATTATCTATAGGTTTGGCATTCCCATTAATCCTGTTGCTGATAATGTTATGATCTTTAGAGCTAAGCATTTGGCAACAATGTTCCAAGAGTATGGTATTTTCCTTACATATGATTCTAACTATAATCCACAAGGGAATGGTCAGGAAAAATCAAGCAATAATTTTTTAAAAAAATCTCAAGATAACATTAGAGGTAAATAAAATAAAATGGGGTGAGCGAATGAAGTACATGCTACGAGATTATAAAATTACAACTAAGAGAGATACAAGGAAGATCCCATTTGAACTGTTTTATGGTGTTCAAGATTTTCTACCCCAGTATTTAAATCTATCAACATATTTTTTTATTCAAAGAATCGGAGAAGATCATGAAGATGGTTCTTATATTAAAAGGATCAATCATAATGCGAGTTGGACAAAATAAGGAGGTAATCATATCAAAGGCATGTCAAATTGAGAGAGAATATTAAAAATATATTTGATTAAAAGGTTACTCCAAGGACATTCCATGTTGGAGACTTGGTTGTTCTATGGGATAACAGACATGAAAATAAAGGGAAGCATGATAAGTTTGATGTAATATGGATGGATACTTACTCCATCAACATTAGGATTAGAGATAAAATTTTCTTCCTAAGAGACTTGGAGGGAAAATTTCTCGAGTTTCCTATCAATGGTAGGCATCTCAATAATTTCTTGGAGTAGATAAAACTTTCATGTGTGTCTTTGTATAGTTTACGATTATGTTGTTTATGTTTGTGTTTTTTTCTTTCTTTTCTTTAATCTATAAGGATCGGTTTTGTCAGTTGTCATTGTATTCATGACATGTTTTGTATATTCTTTGTGGTCTTTAGTATTTTCCTTTCTAACTCCTAACTCGATGGACTAGGCACCTGGTAAATTTCCTCCCATTTGGTTGTGTTGGGATCCTTGTGTTACCCATTGGGGTACCCATCCCCAACACGGAACCGATGTTGGTGCTCATTTTGAGCTTGTATCTAAAATTGAATTAGCTCTCCCAATTTTATTTTATTTTTCTTTAAAATATTTTTATCCTAGATTCGATGACCCTTACGAAGTTTTTACTTTGGCCCTTATGTCAAAGTCGGGATGAACCCGTTTTGAGTAAAAATTTTCCATATTGTTCAAATACTAACCATTTAAAGAAATTTTACACAAATTCTTGAAGGATAATATTCTAATGGTTCAAAAGGCACATGGCATAAATTCAAAGTAATTACTATGGATGTATGATCCTTCATTGTCGGGCCTTTTTCCTCTATAGATTTGTAGCATATACATGTGTACATAATGTAAATCACTTCCTACCACCATATAAGGAGGCATATTCAAAGATTCATCTCATTTTTGGGACTGTTGGGAGTATTTGTAGTTTATGTAATATTTCGACGTGTAAAAACATTCCCTGGCCTTAAATAAAGATAATATGCTACAAAATATTATAAGGAATGAGCGGGTGTGATTTATAATATTACACTTTGTAAATTTTCATCTTGTTTGTAAAAATGAAAAATGCAATTTGATCCCCGATACCCAAAGAGGAAAAATGTCACCTTATTGAGACTATATGCTAAGTGGGCATCTCACAAGCACTTGCACTTAGCACTTGCGTAAGTCATGTGTAATTGGAAAAGCGCATTCAAATTTCCAAGGCCCAAATGTGTACACATGACGTTTTGTCAACACTATTCAATATTGATCATCCCATCACACTTCCCATTTTTACACCTTTGAAAATGATGAAAATAAAAGGAGTGACCCAAGGTGCACTCTCTGATAAAGGAAGACATGTCGATGACCCACATTCAAATAAAAATACAAAGGTTAATGGCTAGGATAGATTAAAGGAAATTATGGCTTACATCATTAATGGCTTTGTTTGAGAGGCTATATGGTTAGAATTTTGCCAACTCTTTCATCTTCTTTACTCTTTTTTTGATGAAATTAAGTGTTTTTAGTTCTCAAAGAACAAATTTTGATTACGTGGTCAAAACACTTTGAATCTCAAGGAGTGGTGTTATGGAGAATTAGGATGTTTTATGCATATGTATGATCCAGAGCTGGCATTTCAAATATACATAGGAATGAGTATGTTTCCAAAAGATCTGGATTCATATTTTTTATAAATTACTCACGAGGTTCTTAAGAAAACCTATGGCTTATATTTTGTTCCCATTACATGGGAACTACTTTTCTATTTATATACTTGGGATAAAGTATTTTTTCTAGTTATAAAACATGAAGATAAAATCAACTGTTACCTTGGTTAATTTCCACATCATGAGTAACCTAGATGAGGTGATAGATACTAACTTAGGTAATGCTAACTTAGATGATTTATTACAAAGATTGTGTGCCCCAAACAAAAATGATTTCATGGTGGTAATTGATGCCAGTAGTATTGCTCTCACTTCTAATTTCCTACCTTCAATGCAATTCCTATAATTATTATGGGCTTCTGCAAATAATTATAACCCGAAAACTAAAGAAGTATTGGATGGGAGTGGTACCAAGGTCATTTCATTATCATCAAAAACATTCAAAGCATTATTAGGATTTCCGAAATCAAGAAAGTGGTGGAAATTACTACTAAGTAAGCGTAAAATTTATGGAATGTCAATCATGCAGATTATTCCAAAATTATGAACATTCATTTGTTATTAAAAGCTAGGATCTCCCATACTAGAGTTCCCTAGAAATTGACCATATCATATTTTGTAGCATTGGTGAAGACCTCATCACCTTGTTATTTAGGATTGTAGGTTTGAAGGTTGCATAAAGTTTCTAGGAATGGATGTTCTGCTACATCTGAATTATCCTATTTAGGAAATAAAAAATTTGTTGGGTTGAACTTATAAGTAGGTATATCCATTACTAGCTCATAAAATGGTTGTACAAAATAGAGAGGGAACTATATTTAGATGTGAAATTTACATAACCTCCTACCTTTCCTATAACATTACATACCACAAGTCCCTCACTGAAATTACAAGAATGATGGATTTCTATAAATCTAAGGTATATGATGTTTACCCTCAACTAAATGGAGAATCAGAAAGGAAATTTTAGAAGGATACATGATGCCCTCTTTGCACCCATCAAATATATCTTTAGACCTGAATGGGAGAAATTCAAAATATCTACATTTGAAAAAAAAAGGGTGATCAATGAGTATGGTTATTGCATCATACAATGCATATTTTTCACTTACATAAGGGTAAGTGGTTTCTAGGGACCCCTTACATGTTGCCTAGATACTTGGATGATAAGTTTGAACTTTTGGATCTTTCAAGGAAGTTGACAAAAGTACATAAGTTGATTGATCGTAAAAATAAGACCAATATCAAATTCCTAATCTCAATTGGAAAATATACATCCTCAAAAATTGTTAAAGCTAGGCTTCTTGTTGAAGAAATGAATAGATTATAAATGGTAAAATTTCAATCAAGAACAAATTATGACATCATAGGGGTGAGGAGAACAAACTTGGGGTGATCATATGAACATGAGTCAAATTATGAAGAATATTTGATGGATTGTAGGGATGAAGAAAAAGTTATATTGAGGGACTTATCCAGGATGAATCTATAGTAGGTAATTGATTAAAAAGTGGTAGTTATACCCCAAGATGTTGTAGATGATCATCAAGTAATAAGACAATATTATATTGATATGAAGTTCATAGGGAAATATATGGAGCCATTAGATTGGGACCAAGTAGAGATAATATAATTGCATATCAAAACTGTAGATGTGATGAGGAGAACCTTAATATGGTTGATAAGGAAGGGTTTGGATTTATCATTATATAATACCAAGGTGCTGCAAGAATTAAGATTCTCAAGAATGCTCCATGATTATCTCCCTCTTTGTAGAGAATTGTAAAGAATGATGGATCTCTTAAAAGGGAAGGCACCTCATCTCCTTGTCAAGACACCAACTTTCGAAATGATAGAAGAGTGGACTACTACCAAAATTAAAACAAGTAATTATATGTACCTTTTAACTCAAAAGGATGAGATATTAATAAAAACCATAAAGGATGCCCCCATCACTCAAGCGGTCCCATTGCAGACCAAGGTCATGTTTGCCTCAAATCTTAGGAAACTTACACGACTCTACTAAGGCTATCTAATAAGGGAAAATAAATGAGATGATCCTTACTTTATGTAGACCCAAATATTTCAGTATAAACTTATGAATAAGGGGAAGAACTTGGTCTCGAATAATTTGAAAGAGATGAGAAAGCCAAGATTATGTACCTCCTGGAAATTGGAACTACTAGGACAGCTATAGTTAGAAATAATCCAAATTTTTGAATACATGGAAAGGAAATGGAAAACACTAAAGTAATATATTCAAATCCACCTAATGAGGGACAAGAATCTTCTATTACATCAATGAATCAAGAATAAATGACTCCACATGTTGAATTAGTGGATGTTGATGAAGAATAAACAACCCAAACATAGGCCTTTGTTGACCTATTCCAAGGTCTAACAAAATGAGTTAATATCCCTCTACTAGATAGCCAACCACTAGATACTCTAGTAGTACAAAATGAAGATCCAAGTACAACTAATCAAAGTTTTCAACAGATTTAAATTACAATATCCATGATTTAAATAATACCGGTTGAGGTAAGTATTACGGAGGAACTACTAAAGGAAGTAGATGCATATCGGGAAGTACAACCTCAAGTAGAGGTAGGTATCACAATCTACGTGGAATCAAATGTGTTGAATGATATAATAGATGAGGTGCTAAATATGGTTAACAAGGCACTCAAACTTCATGAAATGGCCAATATCGAAGAGAAGGAAATAACTCGGATGAAATTTGATGGCCAACCCACATAGTTGTGTTACCCAAATATCTTGAATTAGATAAAAAGGAAATGGGGCAGATGGGGAAAGTACTTCACATGTTGAGCTAGAAATGGAAATATCAAGAGAATAAGTCCCAAAAATGTAATTTCTAACTTTAGAAATTTATCATGTTACCTCCAAAGAAATTGTGGTCATTCCTATTCTATCACAACAAGAACCCCAAACTCCAAGGGTAGGAAATAGGCCCACAACAGGTGGTTAGGAGTGTAGCTCTCGAGAGAATAAAAATAAAAATTCCAATTGGAATCTAGTAATATTGAGAGATTTTTATTTTATAAACCACCAGGGGCCCAAAAGAAAGTAAATATCTACTATAAAAAAACTCCTACAGATCCCAGGGCATAGGACATTGGAAATTACAACTGCTAAATGGATGTAAAATCGAGGCTACGATTAGTGATTACCAAATCACTCACATACCATTGGGTAAACCCATTGTTGGTACCTAAAATTACACCCCCTTTGGGCTACATAGTATAAAGAAATGATTTGATGAACTTTGAGAATGGTAAACCATAAGTGTATGTTGTTTTGCACTGGGGAGGATGTATGACAAACATATTTGAATATGAATTTGATGGGATTGGGTGACACATGCAAAGGGGATGAACTTACCTACTACTTAAAGCCCTTCCTTTGACTAGGATGAGAGAACCCATTTTTTAACCTGAATTTGAAAAAAGATAAGCATAATGGAGGCTTCTTAGTCTTTTCTTTGAATATTTAGTATCAGTCCTAAGTGAACATGGTCAATATATGCACAATATTACTCGTATGAGTCGTCACACTAAATGGTGAAAATATCACTTGAGTAGGACTCAGGATACTCTAGAAAATGGAAATTTCTATTGGTTCCTATAGATTTATGAAAGGGTAAAGTGAAATCCAAGTTTCCTTTCAATAGTATTCACACATGTTATGATAGGATAACTAATAGGATATTTGTGTTTTGTGATGAGACTAAAGTTTTTTTATAATGACAAGTGATTCAAAATACTTGATAAGTCTCTAGGTAACACTACTCACAATGCTTTATTCAGACACATATGTCATTCTAAACAACATGGATTAATTCATCAATTTATCATAGTTCTCACTTGAATAAATATTTGCATTCATTGATACTCAATTAAGACAATTATTTCACACAATCCTCAAATTACTTAGCATAAAAGATCATGTAAGCATTCCAATGAAGTTTTTATTTCTCTTAATCTCATATGCTTAAGATACACTCAAAATATTACAAAGATCCATCGACAAAATAATTTCAAAGGGTTTTATAATCACGTTCAATGTTGTAAAGTAAAGGCTCACAATACAATACTGAACAAATCACCAAAAATTAATCACTAAGGATAGGCCCATTGTACTTCAAAGAAAGAAAGAAACACTAAATTACAGTAGGAAATGCAATTGATCAAAAAAGTGTTCATTATTTACAATCAAGGACATAAAAACCAACCCCATAATTAAACAAATTTCATTTTAAAATTCATCAAATTCTTGACAAGGGAAAAGGTAATACTAAATCTCAATGTTTGCTTACGACTATACTTTGTAATCTTCTTAACACTTGAATTTGATAGATTAAAACTCAAAATGTACTTCTAGGAAAAAAATAAGTAGTATCTTAGTGAAAATATCAATTCTTGTTCTTTGTCAAATATTTTATAAAAAAAAACCCCTTAGTATGAAAAAAACCCATCATACTTATACTTTTATCCTATCTGATTTTCCCCCCAAAATTTCCTTTAGGAAGGCCTTTGAATCCTCACTCCATGTAGTTCAAAATCTGCAAAGAAAAGATCTATTAACTGAAAATATTCCCTTTTGCTTCTAATTGGGATGAGTGAGAACATGTGGTGACATTTGGAGGACACAAAAAGGATATTATCTTATTCCCAAAAACCCTGTCATTCTTCTTTTCACTTACTAGGGACTTGGCTTGAGATTTCTCCTACCCTATTTTTATAGGCATCATACCTTTCAAACATTTGAGTTACAACTTCTTCATCAGGTCCTAAGTGGTAGTTGAAAATTATTTCATGTTTTGTATTGATTTCATCAATCTCATTATAAACTTCTCTTTCCCGTGTTATCTTCCTTATTACTTTATCAATCGTTGTCTTAGCACCTTCCCACTCATTCACGAGGGTCACATTGAAATTTCTTGTCTCTCCTGGTTTACCCATGACATTTTCCCTGAAAAATTCTGATTAGATTTTTAGTTCTTTCCGCACTAATTTTCTCTCCAGTATATTTTCCAATAATTCTATCTATCAGATCATGAAGACGATTGATATAATATGTAGTTTTATGTCTCACCTTCTCAAGGATTTTAAGAGAATTTTCCAAGACCTCCACTCTTAGCTTTTTCATTTTGTAATACTCATATTGAATGCACATAGAATCAAGAGATACAATGACTTCTTTATCAATTATTTCATCATCTAAATTCTTGATGACTTCCATTTTTGGCAACACATCCTACCACATTGTTGCTGCATGGCCCCATATTTGTCTAGTAATGCATGGGTTATTTCTACCTTCTCACAGATGCAGGAATAATTCTTTACAAATTCTATAATTAACATTTCACCTCACGGAAACCAAATGACTTTCCCATTGAATTGTAGTTTCCCTATTTCACTCAAAATACTCATCCTCTTGATATCTTCACCAGTGATCTTTGGGGTCCGAGTTTGTCCTTCTTGTGAGTTCTAGTCAATCTTCCGACTAATTTTTACAATTCCTCATTATGAGACTTTAAATATATTTTTGTTTCTTTGAACTCATCAATTTTATGGAACACTCCTTCTACTGCCATAGAAAAAACCATATTTCATTTCTTCAGTAGAGGGCTTACCTAGAGAGATCTTGGAGACTTGGAAATCGATGGGGATACTTCTACTCGAGGAACATCATCTTTTAGAGTTTCAATGTTTATGAATTGTTCCCATTTTCTATCTAGGGCTTCCCTAGAGATGACCTTCACCTTTTTGGGTAGTCTTGCTGGAGTGAGGAGAGTCCAGTCTTTTCAAATCATCATCATCCAAGTGTATCTCTACCTTAATATTTTGAGGAAGAGTTTTGTTGATCCACTCTCTTATAAGAGACTCATGTTCATTAAGTGATTGTAGAAAAGGGTTATCAGGTACAACTATAAGGGCCCTATAGGAATATGAAGGTATTGACACACCTTCAAATTGCGAACACGGGTTCCTTCTAAGAACTTTGTTCTAGAAGGTTATCCTAGCTTTCAAATTCCTCCATATGCTTAGACTAATCTTTTATCATTTCAATTTCCAAGGGTTGTTGATCACCGCTTTCCTTTTCTATTTGTTCCAAGCTTTTTCTCAGAAAAGGAAAGGTTTTACTAGGTCCTTGAGGGGTAACTTAAATTGTGGGAGTGAAAATTCCCAAGGTTCAAACCTCTGCTTCAACATTCGAGTCTTCTGCCGTAACTTTAACATCTTTCATTTCTTCTTGTGTTGTTTGAATTGGAATCCCATCGGCATGAGGGTTCATAGGTAAAATTGATTTTGGGGTGTCCTCAACATGTTGTTGTGGTGTAATTTAAACATCAAGTAGAGGAGCTCATATTAGGAGTTTTTCTATGGTGGGTGAAATAACTATAGTTATTATGATAACAAGGGTTATTATGATAACAAGGGTTATTATCATAGGTGTAGGTTTTTCAATAGGAAAAATGCAAGAGACTGAGAAAAAGTAGAAAAGACATTATGAACATAAAGACTATCTACCTTTTCAGAGTCTCCATCTCTTCTATATCCACCCATTCTACGATTTTAGTTATTTTCTTCTTTTGGAGATGAAGTTATTTTTCCTCCTCTATTTCATGCATGCCAGATGGGGAAACTCAGCCATTTTGTCTTCCTTGGCCTTCTTAAGACTAGCTTTCATCAATTTCTTTTTCCTTTGGATTTAGAGGCAAATGATGGAATACTCTATAAGGAGTAGCATGAAAAACAAGGCTTGCAAATTCACCTTCCCCGAGGCATTTTTGAGTCCTTCTTGATGTTTAAAGAGGGAGAGTTTTGGATTTGTCCTGGGTGCCTACATCACCTGTCATTAGTAATGAATCCAAATTCTTAATGTTTTACCTCCATCAAATGTTTCTAGTGGTGTAACCCTCTAGAATGGGGAAGAACATCATCGATGAGTTGAATGTGCCTATATTCTCTTAACAATGGGGTCTGGTGGTAACTTATATCCACTCCTTTTGAAAACAACCACCTTATGGAAAGTTAAATAGGGTGGGCAGTTTTCTCCTAATTGTACTTCTTCGAGTGATGTTCTTATTAACTTGTGGTAAGGGTTGGGAAACAATGTTGTCTTGGATGTATTCTTCACTAAATATATTTCCATCCTCCTCTAACCCTTCAATGGTTTGGATAACCCCATAGTCAACCATCTAAGAAAAATTTATTCTTGAAAAATATCTTCTTATGACCACTCTTTCATATTCATAATTCATCCAGAAGTCTTCATAATGAGGCTTGTGATCTACATGAGTAGTTGCAATACTATGCAAAATATGCTTTATATCATACTATTTTTATCCTCAAACCCGTCTATCATACACTGTTCATATCTCTGTTTAGAATTTTTTTCTTTCTAGATATTACGACAAGTATAATTCCCTATAACTATACGGAATTTGATTAGGTACATTACATGTTTTTGAGAAATAATATGGTTTACTGATAATTTTTTTGACCAATTCCATCAATACCCATTTGTCATTGACACATTTGGGCAGCATATATGGTTTCCCATCAATACCACTAACCATGCTATATGAATCGAGTTCTGAATTAGATGAAGTAACACCCATACTAGTAATAAATCTCTTAGCATTAGGGATGACCCTTTAATTTTCTCAATCTAGTTGGTACAAACAAATTATAATTTCAAAGAAGTGATTGGAAATATTTATGTAGTGTGCGTCAAAATTACTAATTTCAGTTGATTGAAAACATCATACGCTTTTGTACTATCAAGTTCTTTATCCATCAATAATTCAGAAAATTCTGTGAAAAGCTACATTATAGACAAAGTCATGAATAATTCACCCATTTGAGGATTATCTCCTCTTTCTATCTGTTAACTCCAATCATTTTCTCATGAATATGGGTACTTATAATCTCGTCCCAAGGAGAGATTATTTTTAACAATTATGACCTCGATAAATTAAAACATCCACTCCTGAAAGAAAGAAGTAGATTCCATACCTATTACTCTCTTCAACAAAGTGTGATTACATCCCCAACTTCCTCAATAAATTCAGCCCTATTCAATTTCTTCGTCATTCTATGGGAAGAATTTAGAGGACTACTCGGCCAATGATCATTCATATTTTTCATCCATTTCTTCAAATGAGTATTCCAAGATTCTGTGATGAATCCTTAGTGATATTCCCTCTTCCCTTGCTGGAGGAAAACCCAACATTCTGTCAAAATCATGTTCCTAGAAAGACAAGACCAACTCTCCTCTTCCGTGTTATATTTCTTTAGTTTCAAGATTTTAATTTTGGACACATACCCAAACAAGTAATGGGTATGGTGTAGTGGGAGGAAGGAAACAATGAATTTGATGCAACTATTAGGTATTTAGATCATGGCCTCAATTATTTTAGGGGAATATAGCCTCTATTTAAAATCCTCTAAGTCTATGGATGCGATATCAGAGTTTGTAATTCTATCTAGAGGGGAACTAAGACTAGAACTTGTTTTTGAGGGTGTTATGAAAATCTTCATAATTTTAGTTTAACTCTATCACACCTCTTTGGACTTCTTATACCAATTTTCAAAATATCACAGAAATAGGGGACCATGAACTCACCTTTATAATAAATCTTTGGAACTTGTCTGGAAAATCTATGCAACCAAAATCTTAGCCTTGAGTTCAGTTCCAACTTTAACTATCTTTTAGTACTATCACTTCAGAATATCAAACCTTTAAGGGTGTCAATATGTAGATTAAAAAAATTCATCTTATTAACGTTTGAAAATTTATGCATTAATGTTGTAGATTACGTTCGTGGGGAGTTTTTTGTAATTCTCAACCTTTGTAATTCTTACAACCGTTGCATTATTTTCATGTCATATCACCCACGTATCTATCTTATATGAATCTTTTGCATTAAGGGGATTTACTCCCATATGGCTAGTGCATTAATGAACCAAATCCTTTAATGCCAATAGGATTTGGGAAGATCCAAAGAAGGTGGGCTATGTACTATTATTGTAATATGAGAGATGCACTTATTTTCCGACCTCATGCATAATATAGACTTGGTCCATATTCTATGGTATCTCGGATCTCGAAAATATTTTTATCAACTACACACCCTGAGGGACCATGAGGCTTTGTTTACTTTTTGTCTAGCTTCACGACCTTACTTTCCACATATTGCTTTCCTTTTTCTTACTCACTTTGACCAACGAGTTGATATGCACCCTCTTTTAGGTTTTGGACTTACATATTCATCATGCACTTTACCAAGTGTAGAGTTCAGGAAAGCGAGGTCCATCTCCCCATTTCAAAAATATCCTTACCTATGTTTTCCTTTGGGGAATGGGGATGATTCCATGTTTATTCATTTTGCTTCACATGAATTCTCATCGGGGTACTTTATCGGACCTTAGGGAAATATATTTTGCCTTACATATTTACATTTCAATCAGTAAACTTACAGATTAAGTTCAATATATATCGATTAAAATAAATTATTCACCATTATTTTTTAGATATCAAGAAACTGGTGTAGTTATTAGCACATGGTTTTGACAAAAGAAAACACATTAGAGGCTCTTTACAGGGATTGACACAACTTTATAGTGGATTTTCACATGGGATTTACCTCGATTAGTAAGACATGAAATTTTTTGGAGGCATAATTTTAATTGAAAAGGGGCAAGTTAAAACAAGCACCAACATCAGCTCTGACTTGGGGATGGGAACCCCCTGTGGCTGCCACAAGAACTAGATAGAAAAAATTAACAAACAAACCATGTACCTTCATTCATTAGGTAAATGGAGTCATAATAGAGACACACACATGGCCTTATGATCAAATACACACTACAAGTAATTAAAATACCATAATAACTGGTCACTGTAGATGATCCTCTAAATTCTAGGTCACTTTTTTTATAAAATGACCTTTGGATCCCTTTTAGGATTATTAATTGTTTTGCTGAAAAATCACCACAAAATAAATTTGAAAATAATGCAAGAATGTAAAACACGTTGCACTTGAAATAATTATGGAGTTTGGAAATTTTCTACATCTCCGGGTTCTTAACAAACCATTCCAATAGTCAAAACTTGTAGTACAATAGTGTTTTCTACAATAAAACCTAATGGAACTTCAACTTGCCTAATCCTTTTCTAGCTCTTCGAAAGACACCGATGATCAATCAGAACCCATCCTCCTCTTTTCCAATGTACTTGTAAGTTGTGTGGCTCAAATATGGCCTATTGGGTAGTAATAACTCCCAATAAAAAACTTTCCTATAAAATAGGTCTTATCTCCCTTACAAATTTTACCTATAAATAGGAATTACTCATAAAATAACACCTATAATAATAAGGCCTTACAATACTTCTTGTTCTCCTATTAGCTCTTGAATAGCTTAGAAGCTTGTTGAATTCATGTGTATTCGAATGGGAGAGTGAGGACTTTTATAGCCTTTAAGTGCCCACAAAACTTTTTTAAATGGCTTATCGCCATTATCCTAACCAACTCGTTGAGTGACCGAGTTAGTTGGTGCACTGCTTTAGAAGTGATAGGTAGCGGTTAAAATCCCACTCCCTATGCTTTGGCTATTTTATTCAATCAGTTAAAATGACCCTAACCATTGTTCCTTATTGTCTCGACCTATACTATTTGTGACGCATCCACATCATCTCTAGAAACCCTTCCACACTGCTTCCACATCCACGTGCTCCACTGCACCATTCACCGAGTTGCTAAGTTGTTTGGCCTTATTTACGATAATGTGGATTAATCCCACATTCTCCATTTATGGGATAAGAGGTGGGCTTAAAATAGTTAGATGTAGGTGCGTTAGATGTGGATTTGGCCATGTGTTGCCCCTTTTTCTACCACTCAATTGATTGTCGATCTAGTCTCATGCTCAATCGTTGTGTTGTTTTTCATTTTTCCAAATGTGTTGGGTCAACATGTGGATAAATTAGAGTATACACCCTATATTGGTTTGTGATTTGTTATCAAATTTCCAAATCTACTGGTCAATTCGTTAGTTGGTTGAATACAATATCCATCGAGTTAGGTGTTGAGTCATGCGTTGAGCTAGCTACATTGATTTTTATTCAAATCCTGTTAATGTGGAAATAGATAAGGTCAAACTATGTGGATATAGCCACGAACAATGTGATCAACTCGGTGGGGATTTGATTACACCACCGAGATTAAAATAATATCTCGTCAAGTTCAAACCACTCTTGGATAGAGATATCAAGAAAATTTGAAATTATGGTGGAAATCCACATGGTTGCTTGAGGACCCACCATGTCGGTGATAAAATATTCCTCACAACAGCCGAGATCCCTTCATTACAAAATTTGAGCCTCTTGTTTTCATGACCAACTTATTTCTTGTCGAAGATTGGAGAATGGAAACATTACCGTGATCACAAGATCATTTTTACCACTATTTCATGACTCTCTAGTTGACCTGGTCCCACCTAGGGTTGACCACAACTTTGACTAGCCACTATTTTGATCGTACGAACTCCTACTTTGGACATTCAAATAGTGATGGGAAATCTCTTGAGTCAACTTCCACATTGTTCCATTCCTAGGAGAACTAGGGAAAAAAATCTGTATTGACCTCTAGATCACACCTCCCTAATGGGAAAGGATTTTTGTCCCAAAAATCTTATATCTCCACTCTGGATCATGAACTCTACCACCGAAGAGATCTCTACAGCTAATACCATAGTCTCCAAACTACTACTTCTTCAATACGACACTTTTTCAATTTCTTGGACATGTGGCATGTACACCTCTATTTTGACACCTACTAGCAATTCGTATTGTACTACAAAACTATGCCTCTACACAAAATAATTTTGGTGTCACTGAAGAAGACACTTTAGTGCACCCCGTTGTATGGCCTCAACCTCTACATAGTACTCACAAGTGTCGATTTTGACTTACCCCGTTGCATGGCTTCCCTCTCTACACGGTAAAAGCCCCAAAGATGAGGACAATCGGTACCATGTTGCTACACGAATATAATTATCCTCTACATGGAATGAAGATATGAGCTGCCACCAATACTCAATTGTATAAAAACAAATTAAAATTCTCCAAGCTTATAGGTATGAGTATCTCATTGTAATAGTCACTCAAAAATATAATTAAGAGGAATATACCCTTTAAAGGGTCTTTATAAAAATTTGAATACAAGTGTAAGGAAAACATTTCCTAATACATCATGCAAGATTAGTTGTAAAATGCTCCATTTTTGGAGTCTTTATACAATAAGCTTTATTACCAATTTTATAAGAAAATAATTTCACATGATAAACATGTCACAAAAATTTCTCCTATTTGGTGGCTTATGTACTTTGTCTCCTCCACTACATCACAACATGGATTTACTTTATTTATCTCCTCCCTGGAAAAATAAATCAAGGACAAAATATAATGCATCTCGTGGTGTTAGAAAAATAACTAAAATAATTTCCCTCTAAGGGGTCTTACTAATGCATGTATAAGAGAGTACAAACATTGCCCAAAAATTGGGTCTTTTACTAGTGTGCTATGACTGGTTAGATGTATAAATTTTTTTCCCAAAAGGGTCTTATTAATACATTCTTACTAGCACACAAATTTTGCTAGTTTAATTTTATTACAATAAGAGCAAATATAATAGATGAAAAAATGTCAACTTTTATTACACCTTAGATTTTCTACCAGCTATAGAATATTTGATGTCAGCCTAGGATACCTCAATAGGTTTCCCGTGCATCCTCGAACTCTCATTCTACTACATACAGATCCTGATGATCTACTATAATATAGATAACATCATTGTCAGGATTTGGATGATCGCTTGGCACATATGATTCTGACTCCGCATTAGGATCTGCATGATCCCCTAGTACATACGAGTCAGAAGTATCACTATTATCACCCCATGTAAGAAAAACAACATGTCCCATCGTGAACTCAATCATCTAGGTGTGTCCTATGAAAATATACACTATGTTCCTATCCTCAGTCATATATCCTTGCCAAATATTTAGGTAGAATTTTCCCAATACCATTTCATCTATCTCCAAAGGGATGATGTCAAGAGAGATATTGTCAAATACTCATTTCCTAAGTATGAAGCTCAAAGTGCAAAAGATAGTAGAAAATCCATGCAGAGTACCATCCTCTATATCAACTACCTTGGTATAAGGAAGTGGTGTAGTCTTGGCACCAAATTGGAAGTCATATATCCTACTCCAATAGTCCAATCGAAAATAAAATTAACTAACTTTCCTCAAACAACCATCTGAATCCACTATCTCAAGGCACTCATGTGCCACAATATGATGTCCAAGAATTTTATTAGTGCCCTCCATCTTAATGACTCGGATGGTGATTGGAACTAGGTTTTGAAACTACCTTCCCTTCTTATTCATCCAAATAGGCCTTGCTTCTAGGTGCAACTTCTAGCAACACTCGAGCATGTTCTTTGTCATAATTACTACACTTAATGAGATCTGGTGAAGGTAGAATTTCTATACAACACTTTTGAAACTAACTTGTTTTAATTACCTTCCCAATAGCACATCTATTCTCTCCTATAACTCGTGAGGTGTTGTTGTTATTGGCGGTGTTATTGTTGAACATTAGCAAGGAGAATTTACAATTTTGTGATCTAACATTCATGTTATCGATGCCGAGTGATCATCACTCAAACCATTGTGTTGAATAAGGAAAACATCATCGGCAGCTAGAAGAACATGTATAGATATAATTGGTTCTCAACAATACCTTACGAAACCAACCAAGAGTGGGGATATGATATTTTTGGGACAAAAGCCTTTCCCATTGGGGAGGTGTGATCTAGAGATAAATATGGAGAACATATGTTCCCAAAATCTCCTAGGATCATCACAATGTAGAATTTGACTCAGAGACCTATCTCGGTGACTATTTGAAGGCTGCAAATGGAGTCCATACGCACATCTCATGACTCATCAAAGTTTGGTGAACAACTGGTAAAAATTGGTCAATAGAAAAATGGATGATTTTTAAATCATCTAATGTCGATACCTTTGCATAGATATTTCTAAGACCTTTTTGACGCATTTTGAAATGGACCAAATCTGAGTCCGTATGTGAAAGTTATGACCGGTCAAAGTTTGGTTAACTAGTGGTCAACAACCGAAGGATGCACCAAATAGAAAAATGACATGGTGACATGTGGCATAGCTACATTTGACATGTGGAAAATCTGCATGTGATCACATGGATTTATTATTTATACATGTGGCATTAAATGTGGGTTTATGGTTTTTACCTACGTAAAGGTTTTATAATCTTTTTATAAAAAAAAGTCCACATGAAAACAAATTTTGGTGGATAAAGCCTATTAAAAAGGCTTGCATATAATGTGGGATTTTTCCCCGCATAAAGTTGCTCCATCCACGTGAAGAATGGATACTATTATGGGGTTGAGTTTAAAAAAATGGCTTAAGCTTATTTAAAATATTTAAAAAGAGACTTAATCCCTATTAACCCACTCAAAGCCTACTAAGGCTATTATTTGAAGTGGATTACATATTTGGTGGCTAAATTATTCTTATGCCATGAGGAATTTTTCTAAGCCCAATCCATTGAGGATTATTATGGGCTCTTTAAAAATAAGCCATGGATATTATCAAATATTCTTATATTTAGGGCTCTTAATCAATATAAAAAGGGGACCCGTACATTGTAAAAATAGACACACAAGCTCAATTTTGAGTTTCTCTCTCCCAAATGCAAGCCCGAGCCGAGGAGGTGAATATGTTAATGCCTTAGTATTTTTAAGGCATTATTATGGAAATATATAATGTGCCTTATAGGCCATTATTTGGACGAAATTAAGACCTATATATTATATAGGCATGATTATTGTAAAGTCCTATATTTACTATAGGCATATTTTTTAGAGCTAAGGTATATGTTATTATAGGCATGTAAATATGTAAGTTCTATTATTATAGGAATTATTATTATTTTTAAGTCCTATTATTTTTAAAGGAAAATATTATTTTGAGTTCTAACTTCTCTCGAGAAGCGGTACTCGAGCATGAGCCAAGAAGAACGATTGTTGAAGTTTGATGGTGATCATGGTGAAATTATGGAGACAAAAGACCTATTTTAAATAGGCATTATTGAGAGATACTAAGACCTATATTGTATAGGAATTTTCAGGATTGATATTATTTGTTGTCGAAAAAGTGAATATAAGACCTATCATTTTAAATAGGCAAAACATTGTTATTGGTAGTTATTCAAAATACCCAATAGGCCACATTTGAGCCACACTTTAGAATGCAGATCCTAGAGAATCGAGTAGGGTGCTATCTTGAAGACCAATTGGTATACCAACAAAATTTGTGCACGAAAGAGAATAATCTTTGGATTGAATCTACTATAATCCGGGGTAGCTACTTGGTGTTTAGGTTCATGTTCCAATTTGTATTCAATATCATCTTACTTAGATTGTATTATTTGTTGCATTCGTTAAGTGGATAATATATTAGTTCTATTGATGAACCCGAAGATGTGGGCATTTCACCGAAATCCATTATCAACTTTGTGTGCAATGTATTTTAATTATTACATTTATTTAAGTTGATTTTAATGGGATTTGTTTAGGAAATAATTTAAATCCTATAGGGGTCCAAAGGTGGGTAAAAAAATTTGATCAATTTTTGGACCAAAGAGACCGAAACACAAAAAGGGAAACAAAAACAAACAAACAAATAAAAATTATATACTATATAAAATTTCATACTGATCATGCGAGTGCAATCCAAGAATTGTTTCAGATGCCTATCATTGATAGGAAATTGCAATAGATCTCCTTCTATGTCCTTAAAGAAAAATGTATGCTCCCCAATTATGATATCAATAGAGTTAAACCCTATCCATGGAGCATCAAATTTTCCATGTTTTCCTTTTTTCACATTTACTATCCCAATGAGACTAAATCTCCAATGTTAAACTCTCTTGGGGTTACTTTCTTATCAAATATATTTTGAGCCTTTCCTTGAATTTCAAGTACTTTTGATGAGATTCTCTTCTTTCTTCATCCAGTTCCAGAATTTAGTTCATCCTTGCTTCATAAGGGTTCACTTCCCCTTCATCTCTAAGTTTTTGCATGAACTGATATGAAGACAATCTGTGTAAACAAGGGAAAAGATCTTGAAGCCGATAAACTAGCTCTGAATGACTTTTACCAATTTCTCTTTTAGTGCTAATTCAGTCTACCCATAAAGCAAACTTGAGTTGTTCACCCCACTTTCTTTTATTAACTTCTAGGATCCTTCAAGAATCTTAAGAAGATTTTTATTTTTGGATTCAGATTGGCCATTTCCCTATGGATTGTAGTTTGATGTATAATCCAAATTAATGCCATACTCCTTGCACATAGCTACTAATGGTTTATCCCTAAAGCTCATGGCATTGTCAACAACTATTTTGACAAGAACTCCAAATCTGCAGATTATAGTGTTTAAGATGAAATACATAATTACTTGGTGAGTTTCCTCTTTGGTTGGATGAAATAATCAGTAGCAACTAGGATCCATCTATGCCCAACACTTGAGGAATCTGACATTTCTCCAATGAAATCCATTCCCCATTATTTGAAAGGAGTTTCAATTGATATTGGTTGTAATGGTAGAGCACCCACAACCTTCAATCTCCTAGAGAAACATTGACAACTTTCTCATCTCCTAACTAGTGTAGTTGTATCCTTGAATAACATGGGCCACCAATATCCTACTCTCAAAATATTATGTGTAGTTACTCTTCCAGAAAATTTCCCTCCACACACTCCTCCATGGAATTCTGAAATTATTGTGGGAACTTCCTCTTCAGTTATACATCTGAGTAATACACCCTCTAGATTTTTCCATGCTAGACCAAAATCAGTCATGACATATTTTTGGGATGCCAACTTGAGTGCTCTTCTCTTCTTTTTTCTAGGTGTTCGGGAACTCCAAATTCCTAAAATAATAAATTACATCCTTATACCAAACTGATTTATTCATTTATTCATGAAGATTCATACCATCCTCTTCAACAACATTCACCTCCATAACCTACAAATTACTTTCAGCCATCAACTTCACCAGTTACATACCTCTAACCAATTTGGTTATCTGTATCTCTATATCATATTCTTGTAATTTATTCACCTAATGGTTCCTTTTTCTGGATATTTCCATTTTTTTCGAGAGGAAAAAGAAAATATTTGAAAATACTTTTTATAGTTAGGGATTTCTAGTACCGGGGCATTCTTTAATATTTATTTAATTTTTGTGAAAGCTTGAATAACTCCTTCCCATTTAACGACCTGGTCTTTTTTTAGGATGTTTTTTGTAGGGATTTTTATCTCAGAAAAATTAGAGATAAATCTTCTAATAGAATTTATTCAGCCAAAAAAAATATTGAATTCCCTTTTTAGAGTTAGGGATAGGAACCTTACCAATCACTTCCACCCTTCCAAGATCAATCATGACCCCTTCCTTTGACACAATATGTCCCAATAGTTTATCCTTTTGAACTCCAAAATGACATTTCTTAGGATTTAATGAAATCCCATATTCTCTGCATCTGAGCAACATTTTCTCTAGGTGTCCTAAATGGTCACCTATTTTCTTGGAAAACATTGTTATATCATCTTGATATACAACTATAAAATCATTAATAAGTCCCAAGAAATCCACATCCATAGCTCTCTAGAAAGTTTCTCCCGCATTCATAAGTCTGAAAGGCATTCTGACATAAACATATGTCCCCTAGGGGGTAGTGAAAGTAGTCTTGAACTGTTTAGTTTTCTTGACAACCACTTGATTGTACCCTGAGAACCCATCTAGTGTAGATAATAACTTAGATCCTGTAACAAGTTGTAACATGTTATCCATATTTGAAATGGATAATTATCTTTAATAGATGCCTTGTTAAGATTCCATAAATCCACACAAATCCTTATGTCTCCATTTTTCTTTTGACCGACACCAGATTATCCACCCATGAAAAATACATGTCAAGTTGTATGGTTCCTCCATATCTCTACTTTATCAACTCTTCTTGCATCTTGAGGGAAAGGAGAGGATTGATGGGTCTTTTTTTTTCCTAAAAGGTTTGGAATTGGGTTCCAGAGATATTTCATGTTGAAATATATCTTCTCTATAGGATTTCAATTCATAATATGACCAGGCTAAACAATCTTGGTATTCTCTCAACAACTTAGTATAATATTGATTTTCTTCCTTTCTCAAATTGTAACCTAGCCACACCTTCCTAGGGTTTTCTTGAGTCCCCAGGTTGCATTCTACAACATATCTAGAAACATAAATGGGTCTATTGATTATCCTATCAACATTGTCAAAATTGGATTCAAGGGCAATCACCTTTAGGAATCGTATTTTTTTTCAATTGGATCACTTCTTTCCCAAAGAGAGTTTCTTTCTTATCACAAAGTTCTACCATAGGTTCTAAATAAATGTGCTGATTAGTGAATTCATTTTCAATTTCACCGAACCTTTGTATCTGGTCATCATCTTCAAATACCTTCCAGTGTTTGACATTATCGAGCATGAAGAGTCTAGCCAACACTTCAACATCATACTTACAAAATGGAGATATTTTATAGTTATAAAAGTGTGATGTAATTACAAATAATTTCTTTGTTTCTAAGTTTTGAGTCCTTTCATGATACAAGATATTAAATGAATCAAACATCTCAATAAGATCCCAAGATGCATTCTTATATTGTTTCATCTATTGATTTTTAGTGGCATACAATTTTATTACTTGCTTCACAATTAACTCAGAATATCCTTTAACAATGAGGTATTTAATTCCATGTTTCCAAGAAAATATCAATCCTAGGAGAAATGCCTCACAATCTATAATATTATTGGTACATTCCCATCACAAATTTCAATCATAGGTTCTAAATCAATGTGCTGATTGGCGAATTCATTTTTACTTTCATTAAACCTTTGTACACGGTCATCATCTTCAAATACCTACCAATGTTTGACATTATCAGGAATGGAGGGTCTAGCCAACACTTCAACATCATAGTTACAAAATGGAGATATTGTACAGTTAGAGAAGTGTGATGCAATTACAACTAATTTATTTGTTTCTATGTTCTGAGTCCTTTCATGATACACTATATTAAATGAATCAAACATCTCAATAAGATCCCAAGATGCATGCTTATACTATTTCATCTACTGATTTTTAGTGGCATACAATTTTCTTACTTGCTTCACGATTAACTCAGAATATCCTTTAATAATGAGATCTTTAATTCCATGTTTTCAAGCAACTCTCAATCCTAGGAGCAATGCCTCATACTCTGCAATATTATTGGTACATTCAAAATTTAATTTGAATGAAAAATTATGAGACTCCTTCTAGGGATGTGAGAAATATTCCAGCTCCACTCCCCACTGTAGAAGATGCTCCATCAAATATCATGGTTCAAGGAATACTAGATCTTGTAGATGAGTGACAATATTTATACATTGATCTTCAAAAATAGAAAATCCTATAAAATTATCCAAATCTATGTCAACAAATAATACCTCATAAGAGGCATTTACAGGATCTTCATTGATATGGAGCATATTTTTATCTCCATGGAATTTCACCATTTTTCCTTCTAAAAGTATGGCGTGTATGACATATCCATTTGTACACTACCGCCCACACTTGCGAACCCATTTTCTTGACAATAACATACCAAATTTAGTAGGGAAATCCATAATAACTATGGTCATGGTCAAATACTTTCTGGATAGGAAACCAACTCGAAAACTATCACTTTCACATATCCAATAACTAGCATCTCTCTTGAATCCATGACATGACACTTTCCAAATGATTTTGTTATTTTTATATCCAATTCATTCATAACTTCCAATGGCATGATATTGCATGAATCTCTTGAATCAAATATATAATTGTGAACAAGTCTATCACCAATAATCAAAGAGGTGAAAAATGGATCAACATTCAATTGGGATTCCACTAAAGAAATACCTACGTATATCTCTGGGGATTCCCCATGATTTCTTTTTCTTGAGGAACTTTCACTTCAGTTATGGTAGACGAGACATGCACATTATTTACCTCTTTGTTCACAACCACTGTCTCTTCTTTGAATTCCAAGTACTCAAAATATATTTTTATGCTAATGAATCCTAAGAAATTTAACCATAGGCACTATAATTTTAATTTGGCTCAAAATTTGAGCCATGTCATAGGTGACATACTTGGGAAAATAGAGTATTGGGAGATAGAGTAATGGTGGTTTCTGATGGGATAAAATTCTTTTCTACTTGAGCAACATCAAAAGTATTAGGCTTATTGGAAGGTGTAGGGTCTTTATTTGGTATATATTTCTTGAGAAAATATTAGGGACATTGGTCAACACAGTAATTTATTTTTTTGAAGATGGAGTAGTTCCTTTAACCAATCTATTACGGAGGTTATAATCCTTTTCTTGAGAAAAAACCGCGTTCATCAAAATTTTCCTATCTTCTTCAGATGGGGTACCTCCATCATATTTATTAATCATCAAATCCCTCATATAGTCAAAATCATGGTTAGGAAATTGAAATGAAGTCATCACCATGTCTATATCAACACTAGTAGTAAGAGGAGAAAAAGATACTGTTGCCCAAACAATTCCAAAATGATTCAAAACCCTAGTACCTAGTAATTCAATAAAAGTAGTCCCAATTTATGTAGTATCGTAACATTATAGAATGCAAACATCACCAAAAACAACTTCATTAGTAACATCATCATCAGTATTAGATTTACAAGGAAATGTGGCATAAAAAAATTATCACACCAATCGATGACATGATCTTATTTAACTAGAGATACCCTAACAGTTAAAGGATCATGTACCAGTTTATTTTCTCTGGGTTTGGCTGCTTATTCCCTGACCCCATGGGTCCCTTTCCTCTATCATCAACTCTATGATCACCTCTGGGGTGATTCCCAAATCTATTTTGTCCTTGAGGTTTATTTTGATCCTAAGGGTTTTCTCCTATGCCTTTCTCAACTCTAGCAAGTTTATAAGAGATCTCTTTAACTGCCCCTGCTAGGGTTTTAACTACTTCCTCTAGATCTACTAATTTGCTTGGCTGAGTTTTTTTGGGTTTAATAGCTTAATACCTTCCCTTTTAGAGGTTTTCTAGTTGTTTTGATATTATTTTCATTATGCACTATGATGGTAAAAGATTTCCTTAAATTTCCAGGATTCTTATCTCTCAAGTAGTAGGCTTCCTTCTGTCAAATGCATCTGAGTATTTAATCAAACATGAATCATCACTAGGTCTCAAATTCATAGTGAATCTTGCAAATTCTTTGCTAAATTGAGTATTAAATTATGAAACTAGTTCATTTGGATTTTTCTTTATGTTCTCAAACTCAAACAGAAGGAATCTAGGATCAGTTTTGTCACCATATTGCATCTTGAAGGCATTTTTCATTTCTAACCATGAATCAATTGAATTATCAAGAAATAATTTGTACCATTCCCTAAATCTTCATCAAAATTATGTATGAAAAATTTTACATACACATCTTCATGTTTGATTTCAAAATCTTCCATAGCATTCAAGAAGAGTCTAAGATGTTGATCCCCACTTATAGCATTATTTCCCTAAAATCTAGGCAATCTATTTCAGATTTCATGAGGGACTTCATTTGATAACCAACCATTCCATGAAAATCTATGGGTTTGTAAGTATTCACTACAAATGGAGGTCGGGGTGGATTTTCCATATTGTTTCGAGGAGGTGTTCCAATTGGAGGGTTAAAACAATTGGGAACTGGGATATTTGGTGTACTGGTGTATGATCTTTAAAGTATTGATCCTTTAATGATTATGTTTCACAAAGTAATCTGTTATTTCTAATCAATAAAGGAGAGAGTCGTAAAATACCCTGATTACTTGTAAATGAAGAATCATCCTAAGTTGGTGAGTACAAATTGGTATGAGGACTACTTGATTTAGCAATGTCTAAGGTATAATCTTCCACCGAAGGTTGATCAATTTCACCAATAGGTAAAATGTTCTCTTCTGACCTTTGATCACTCAAGGCTTTCCATATTTGTTTTCTTCCTGGATTAGTCTTTCCCAACTCTGGGAATAATCTTTTAGTAGGATATTATATAACAAAGGATCTTCTTCCTTCCAAATTTATGGAATTACCAAGTAGAGTGACCAAGATTTAGATATTTTTCACCGGTTTTCTACTGCAATTCTCACAAAGGACAGAGCCTCCACTAGGGTTTTACACCCTAGATGTGTTAATTACTTGAAATTATTCACTACAAGATAGATTTACACATAATTGAACAAATTTTCATAAATCTTTGCAATCCTTACCCGAATTTTCCTAGTAAAGTCAAAATTAATGTAAAGCTTTCTTATATTAGGGAAATATAGATAAAAAAGTATAGATCGTGGCTCTATTTTGCAAAATCTCAACAAAGGACTATGTTCTAGATATGTATTTAAAATAGATACGTAAAAAAATACCGAGAGACATGAATTTTACTCAATTTTTAGAAATAGTCGTCAGAAACGGTGCCAAAAGTGTGTTGGTACCTAAAATTACACCCCATTAGGGCCAGGCAATATCAACATATGAGCTGATGAAATTTGAGAATGAAATACTATAGGTGTATGTAGTTTTTATCTGGGAAGGATGTCGACAAACATATTTGAACTGCCTTGGATGAGATTAGGTGATACATGCAAAGGGGATGACCTTCCCTACTTCTTTCCCTCCCTTCGACCATGGTGAGATAGCCCATTTTAAAACTTGAATTTGAAAAAATATAAGCACAATCAAGGCTTATTAATCTTTTCTTTAGAGCTTTAGTATCATTCATGAGTGAAAATGGTCAATATATGCACAATTTAACTCCTACGAGTCATCACACTAAATGGTACAAATAATACTTGAACAGGGCTCAAAGCTACTCTAGACAAAGTGGAAATTTCTATTTGTTCTGCATAGTTATGAAAGGGTAAAGTGAAATCCAAGTCTCCTTTCAATAGTGTTTACACATGTTGTGACAGGATGACTAACATGATATTTGTGTTTTGTGATGAGGCTAAAGTTTTTTTTTATAATGATGGGGATTCAAGAAAACTTATAAGTATTTAAGTAACACAACTCATAGTGCTTTATTCAACCACATATGTCATTCCAAACAACACGGAGCAATTCATCAATTTATCATAGTTCTCACTTGAAGAAATATTTGCATTCATTAATACTCAATTAAGACAAATATTTCACACATTCCTCAAAATACTTATCAAAAATTTCATGTAAGCATTCCAATGAATTTTTCTTGCTCATAATCTCATACACTTGAGATACACTCAAAATCTTACAAAAATCCATAAATAATATGATTTCAGTAAGGATTTTATAGTCACATTCAACATTGTAAAGGAAAGGCTCATAATACAATCTTGAACAAATCACGAAAACTTAATTACTAAGGATAGGCCCAGTGTATTTCAAATAGAGTTGTTTCACCTAATTCTAGATCGTTTCTTTGAAGTATGGATGAAATAGATAGGGTAATAGGCATAGGAGGAATATCTGTTCAAACACCGGTTGATGGGTTGTTGCATGCGTATGAATCCTGAATCCACAAATGATCGTGAGAACTTCCTTTTGGCTAGGAGGAACTACTTGTAATAAAAGCAAGACCACCAGAAGGAGTTAAACAATATGTGCAGTGAACTGCCTAGCGTATGCTAGATCCGAGAAGTGTGATACTTCCTAGATGGTTGTCAGTCCACTATTTTAAACAATTTAATGCGAAAATAAAGTAAATCCTATTGTAATTCGAAATGATTTAGGTATCTCACTTAAAACACAATAAGAAATGGATTTCATCTAATAGGCTATGTTAGAGTAGGATCCAAAGGTCAAGTGACTAGTTCTAGGTCTCTCGTAGGTCCGACATAGGTCTCGGGAAAATCAAAGGTGAACGAGGGTGAGGTGAAATTAGGTGGGTAGGTCATTGTTTGAGGCTATATGGGAAAATAAAGAGACCAATGTCGGTTAAGGGTGACCGACGGTGGTTAGGTGTAATGGTTCCAAGATTCTTGGGAAAACTCGAATGCCATAGAAACGAGCTTTGGGTCTCCTTTTTGATTGCACAAAGGAATTTGGTTGGACAGGATGAGGCATTGGGTGATTTGAGTAGGATTTGGTGAAGTTTTAATGGGTATATGGAGGTGGAAGTGTTGAGTACATCAATGGGTGGCTAGGTAAACAATAAGTGATAATATAATCATGAAATGGAATGAACCATAAAAGTATAACATTTAATTACTTGGATTCTGGTCCTGGATGCCTGAGTGAGGGATGAAGGCGCTGATGAGAGTTTTTAAGGTTGCAAGTGATCACCAACTAAAGGAAATATTCTGCATGGGCTGCATGTACATTCCCCTTTGTTTGGTCGATCGGATCATTCTTGGGATGGCTATGCGGAAAAAAGATGCTTGATCTCCTTCCTTCTTTGCATGTTCTCTCTGGAATGTGTTAATGTTTGTCAACTTTTCCAATATTTTTCCAACCTTCTACCAACCTTGAGAATAAGTTTGTTTTGGGGTTAAACGGGTAACCGATGGAGGTTCCATCTTAACCAAAGGATGATCGGGTAATCGGCGTTGGTCAAGGTGGGATTTCGTATGTTTACTAAACTAGGGAGATCCTCTTGATTTCCTTAGATATCATGTTGTTAACCCATAGATTAGACTAGGAGCTTCTTGTAAACATGCGGGAATGTGGTTAGAGAGAATGTAGGCATTGATTTTTATGGTTTGGGTAAGTCTTAGGTAGTTATGGCAACTTACTAAGAATAGGTCTTAGGGTGAGTTGGCTTAGTGAGGTTTCTAGGTGAAGTGTATGTGTGGATATTATTTAAATTAAGATATTTAAATAATAAATATAGTGAGGATAATGAATTAATTTAATTTAATTAATTAAATTAATATTAGTGGGGTGAAGGGGGCCATGGCTAAGTGAATGTGATGAAGGGTGCTTATTTGTCAAGGGACCAAAGGGGAGTGTGACCTAATTTTAGTGTCTACATTTTTCCCCTTTTTGTTGCGTAGCTTGTATTGGTAAGCGACACTAACAAAAATAAGATGTGGTTGCCCCATGTGTGGGTGAAGGTGATCCCCCTCAAACTAGGAACTAACAAGGCGAAGGAAAACTTGGTGAGTGGTTTGATAAAAGGGTAAATGTGAGGAAAAGGTGGGTGGGCATGGGAAAAAGGTAAAAGGTCTACTCGGGAAATCTAGCTAATGGGTCGGGGGTCAAAGGTAGAAACATTCAAATGCATGGACACATATAGACCGTAGCACACTACTAGGGTTGAAGAGTAGGAAAACTCTACATCGTCTAAGGTCAATAAGTTTATCTAAATGAGGTTGAAGTGATTCTCGGTATCCAAGGTATATGATATGGTTAGTAAACACAACGTAGGTTAGGTGCAAGAATGTTTATGTATGTTCTAGTACACCAAAGGTAGGGTCAAGATAAATGGTCATGGCAATAGGCTAGGTAAGGTCATCGGTCAATCAACATAGGTAACGGTGTTGTAAGGTATAGTGAACATATGAGGTCCAAGGTCACTAGTAATGGTCCAGTCCAAATATCTAGGTCACGGCACGGGTAAGGCCAAGGTAGGGGTAAACTAATGAGTCCCCAAAGGAGGAAAAAGGGAGGTAGTAAAGGATGAGGGTAGGAAAGGTAAGGTAAATGGGTTGGGTAAAGGTGGGATGAGGAAAAAAAAAAGGAAATAGGGATAGGGTAAAAGGGGAAAATTTAGGGTAATGTGTAGGTGAGGGTGAGCGATGCCGATCAAGGATAATCGACGTTAGTATAGGTCAACCACCGATAGTGAGGTAGGGCACGCGACGATGTCGGTCAGGGTAATTGATGTTGGTTAGGTCGGTTTTGTAATAAAAACAAAAAATCCACATTTTTTGTTATTCATTTGTTATTTTGCGAAGTGAGAAAATGACCAAAAAGAGAGAAAAGTGTCTAGACGAAACAAAATAGTGAGTTGACGGTGTGATTGATGAGTGATTGGTTGGTGATCAGTGGGTCCACAAGATCATTACGAGGGATTCAATTGGTTAGAGGTTGGTGTTAGTTATTCGGTGATGGTGGAGCCTAGAGAGGGATCGGGTGGGCCATTGGTATAATGGCCAGACATGCCACCGAGATGGCAGCAACGTGACGAGGTAAGTGCCCTACTCTACATCTAGTGGATGTGATAGATTAGAGGATTAGTTGATTTTGGTTTGTAGGTTTTATTGGTTTTCCATTTTATGAGTTGTTTAAAAATTGAATTTGGGAATGCGGGAATAGCGGGTAATAAGAGGAATGGGGAGGGTAAGAAATGGGAGAAATGGAGTGGGTGGGGGTCTAAGGGTAGTTTAGGTCATTGTAGATGGGTAAAAGGGGCAAGGGGGAGGTGTTTTAGAAAGGGGTTTTGGGAAATTGTGGTTTTTCCATGATAGTGACCGGCATCGGTCAAGTTTGTCCATCTTTGGTTAGGTGGAACTGGTATCAGTCACCAAACAGGTGACTGATACTGGTTAAGGGGTGACCAGGTCAGCTAGGATGAATTGGTATCGACCACCTAATAGGTGACTGATGTCATGAAAGGGTGACCAAGGTCGGTTAGGATGAACTAGTACCGGTCGATTATTGGGCACAAGATTCCAAAGTGATGTGGGCTAGGTGGTTGAGATGGGTAGGGTGAAAATAGGGTGTAGGAAAATGCTAATTGTTGAATAGGGATTTATACATGTAGATTAATATTGTGCTTGTATTGGATGCGGGGAGAGTGCAGCTACATATGCGGGATAGGGTTCCACCTCTACTAGTGACAATACATGATGCAAAAGAACCCCAAAGGAGCTGATGCATGTGGAGGTAGTTGGGTTGAGTGGGGTTTGTCACTATAGACATATAGTTATGCAGCCCGATTTGATGGTTGCGCTCATCGATAGATGGGACTACGTAACCAACATGTTCCACCTACCGACGGGTGAGATTACTATCACCCTGAAGGATGTGTTCTGGATTCTTTGGTTACCCATATTGGGTGCCTAGGTTTATTCTATCTCCTTCAAGGCCTTAGAGGAGTTGATTGTGACTATTTTTGGAGAGGGGATGGCTGATCTAAGATTCCATAGCACCAACTTGAGCTATGGAGAGATGTACCTAGCCCATCCGGAGGAGACGAGGCTAGTGGTTATTTTGATGGAGGTAGTGTACTACTTCACACTGCCAGATGTAGAGGGTGGATGTTTTCCCTGATCACTTATGGGGGTAATCCATGAAATGATGGTGGATGAGACCCACTTTTCTTGGGCACCAACATTCTTGGTGCAGGCAGTCTACAGGAGTTGGGCATATGGGGTCGCACGGTTCATCCTATGTTGTACATTTTACTCGCACTTTTGGGCATATGAGCACATAGTTTATGTGTAGCCTATAGGGATGCCCCGAGTAGATGCATTCCCACCTAGAGTTGTGCGGGTGGGGTACAGGAGATGGGTGTGAGTGATAGGAGAGAAGAGATATGAGAGGTCCACACATGATGTGGTCCATTTCTGGAAGTTCTTGGAGGGTTTTCTAGACTGGACATTATATGGAGGCCGATGTGGGATTTCCCTCATATAGGCATATGCACGAGGAGCTAGCTAAGCTCCAGCTAGAGAGATGGATACAGGGTTGTCGTGTTAGGGAGTATGAGATGATCCTGGTAGAAAGAGTCGACAGAATTCGGGCTAGTACAGACATTCCTTCACCCTTCTCATAGTATCGAGAGATGACATGGAGAGGGCCTTATCTCTACCACAGCCCACAGTGCCCACAGGGTAGGAGGAGCAGGTAGTGGACCGGTGGATAGATGATGCCGGATGTACAGACAGTATAGGAAGTGGTGGGCAGCTCGATTCTGAGCCATACCACCCAAACTAGGAAGCCAAATCTAGCTACCATTACGGTGCAGAGAGATACCCTATAGGGGCGAGATAGCTACGTTGATTACCCGGTTGGGTACACTGCATCACACACTAGAGGGTTGTGAGGTAGAGGTAGTAGAGCTACATGTACAGTGGCTAGTCTAGAGGACCGATATGGTGATGGAGGATATGGAGATGGAGAGGAGGGACATTGTCGGGAGGCAGCCTTACAGGCTAAGGTGGTAGGTTTACATGGGTAGTTTGCCACACCTAGGCATAGATCGGGGCATTACAGGCCCAAATATAGACACGGGGATAGGGGCACCACCACGAGCACCGGGAGCAAGTCCCGAGATCACAAGCAAGTGCGGGGTAGGGTTTTGCAGGAAGGTACGGGGCTAAGACCTATGGGACCACGAAATACCATGCACGTATCTAGGTTACGGGATGCCCTAGGTGAGGCTAGATATTATCAGGACCAGCTGATGGTGGCCAGGATAGACTTCATATCCTATGCTGAGTACAGGGCAAAGTAGGCATCCAGTGAGAGGAAGAGATCCCACACTCACATTGTGGAGAGCACAGGAGGTCAACGAGCTTCGAGGCCCAATCAGGCGAGAGGTTACTAGCGCATATATACTAGCTCTAGTTGATTTGCCAGCGAGGGACCCAGGAGGCCGAGGGTACAAGTGATATAGAGATGGAGGTCATCCGACATGATGCCTGATATGCGGTCACCTAGTTTTTGATGTATGATAGTTATTTTTTGGGATATATATATATTGGCTTGCGTGCTGAGAGATAGTTGTATTTTTTATCACATACTAGCCTTTGTGTGCCAAGAGTGAGGATGTATGAGTTGTTTGTATATTTCAAGCATATACCACCTACGTGCCAATGACATTTTGTATTGTATATCAACTTGTGTGCCAACAATTTTGAGATGATGGACATGATGAGATAGGCATGCATATTTGAGATACACATTTATTGATATGATGAGATACATGCTATTATTTGAGTTCTTGATGTTTTTATGAGATATTGATTTATTGTGTGTGTTAGATGAGATATTGATTTGTTTTTTTGTTAGATGAGATATGGATTTGTTTTTTTGATATGGGTGGAAATTAGGTGAGTTAGTCATGATGGAGTCGGTTAGTTTAGGCATGGATTGAGTAAGGTTGGTTAGGCATGAATCGAGTCAGGTTGGTTAGGCATGGATCGAGTCAGGTTTGTTAGGCATGGTTGAGTTAGGTTGTTTTAGGCATGGATCGAGTTAGGTTGGTTAGTCATGGATCAATTTAGGTTGGTTAGGCATGGTTGAGTTAGGTTGGTTAGGCATGGATCAATTTAGGTTGGTTAGGCATGGTTGAGTTAGGTTTGTTAGACATGGTTGAGTTAGGTTAGTTTAGGAATGGATCGAGTCGGTTTGGTTAGGCATGGATTGATCTAGGTTAGTTGGGCATGGTTTTGAGTCGGGTTTGTTAGGCATGGTTCGAGTCGAGTTGGTATAGGCATGGTTGTGTTGAAAATAGGTAAAGTTGTGATTCATTATTTCATGCAATGAATGATACTATGGGTCATATGTGAGATGTGGTATAATCTATGCATAGTGATGATAGAGAAATGGTAGGCGTAATAAATGTATGTTGTGATAATGTTTAAAATATGAAATAACTTGTTATGTATGTGGTTTAATTTCCAATTTTGGGTATAAAAGGGAAACTAAGTGAGGTGTGATGTAATGTGAGGAACATGGAAGATGAATTATTTAGGGTAGAGGATGGCTAAGCTAACCTCCAAGGGCCCCATGCCCTTAGAGTGCTACCTACATAGTCCCGGTGAAAAAGGGACCTCAGGCTGATGTAGTTCTCCCATGAGCTAGGGAAGAATATGAGGAGGTATGAAAATGATTTGGTAGGTTTTTGGGAATTTTTGGGTTTAGGTTGGTTAGGTGTGGGTAGATCATAGGTAAAATGATGTAAGTGAAGGTGATTGTGGTGAAAGAAGAAGATTACCCCAAAAGTAAGCATCGAGGACCAAGTCTTGTATAAGGTAATCAAAATGTAAACAAAGATGGTTAAAAGATAAGAGGGGGAAATAAAGCCACCTGATTGGGTAGGATCATACCAAGTAGATCATACCTTAGAGGAGGTGATGCACATAATACCTGAAATACATTGCATGATTGACTGCTCTACGGTGAAAAGTAGTCACAGGATCACCAAATGTCTAAATTCCAAGATGTCCCTTGAGGCAATGAGGAAATGGGAGTGAAAATGGTAAGAAGGGTGAAAGGTAGTGAATTTTTATATGGTATGAGGTAGCATGCACTTCAGAAAGAGAAACTAGATCACAATGAGGAAGTCCATGACTAAAAGGTGTGTTGTTTTGACTTATAGTTGAGATAGAATGATTGATGCGGGAAGTCTATATGGGATGAATAAAATTTAAATCCTTGAGGTCTTTGTGAAGTTGATTGATGTGGGAAGCTTCTTTCTCTCATTATTATTATTATTTATTTTTTTTTTAAGAGCTTTACATAGTTATCCTTTGAGGGAGCAGTCTATTTATAACAAGTGGTCGAGAGGAAGATGTCCTTTCGAGGGAGTCATCTTTTTATTATAAATTTGACTCAAGGATTTTGGTCCCATGTGAGGTCTTTGAAGTCATGGACAAGACCAAGGTGGAGGATAGGACTCTTGTTCAAAAGGCAAGGTGAAATGACCATGGGATCTCATCTAAAGGTAGATGAAAAGTATCCATGAGAATCATGCTATGTGTAGTGCCATGGTACACATATTCAAGAGAAGATAACAAGTGACGGGTACTCACATGATTATTGTTTAATCGTTGGTGAGGTGTATGGAGTGAATAGCGCTGAAGGGATGAGCATGGAAAGAGACAAAGGTGAGGTAGGATGACAAGTCAACAATAGAATGGTCGAAGATGCAAGGAATTAAGGGGCTTAGGTTTGGGTTTACCATCGAGTGAAGATAAATGATAAGCACCTGATCCATAGGTATGAGTCACGATGTATGGTTCAAGCCAATTAGGAGAAATTTTACCCTGTTTAATTTTTTCTTCTTTGGTTACATGTTGATTTTATTTCGAGAACAAGGTCACTAACTTGGAAGGTTTTTTCATAGACATGTTTGTCATAGGCACGTTTGATACGTTTTTGGTAAACTTAAAGGTGATCCAAAGTATTAAGACGACATTCATCTAATAACTCTAGTTGTGCTAAATGGTCCTAACGAAATTTATCATCATTGAGCATGTCATGGAGAGAAATGTGGAGTGAAGGAATCTGGACTTTGAGATGTAGGACCGCCTCCGTAACGTAGACCAGAGAAAATGGTGTGGCCACAGTGGAAGTGCAAATACTAGTATGGTATGCCCATAGGAAAAAAGGAATGTGCGTATGCCAATCCTTCCCAAAGATAAATGCCAACCACTTTCATAAGAATTTTTTTGAGGGTTTTGTTAGTGGATTTAGCTTGGCTATTGGTTTGTGGTTAATAAGATGATGAGAAACTAAGATAAATCTCGAAGGTGTCACAAAGTTTTTGCAATGTTTAATTTTTGAATTGTTTTCCATTGTCGGTGATGAGGCGATGAGGAACACCAAAGTGAAAAATGATGTGGTAGTTAATGAACTCACATATTTTCTCATCTTTTGTGGAGATGAGTGGTATGGCTTCCACCCATTTTGTATAGTATTCGGTAGTAGTGATGATCCATTGATGGTGTTGGGATGAATGAAGATTGATTTCTCTCGATAAGATCTAAACCCCATTGAGAGAAGGGCCAAAGGTCACGAGCGACACATGCGGCATGATTTGGGTGTATGATGAAGATTGGAACTTTGTTGGCATTTTACACAACGTTTGGCGTAGTCGCAACAATCATGGTTAAGGGTCATCCAATAATAGCTTAGGTGAAGGATACGCTTAACAACAACAAGGCCACAAGTGACCTCCACATACGTCGTCATGAACCTCCTTAATGGTATAAGGAATTTCAGAACTTGTGAGGCATCGTAAGAGAATACCATCAAATCATGCGTGCTTATAGAGGAGTCACCCTAGGATGACATAACGTGAGACATTTTTAAGGAATCCGCTTATCCATTACGGTTGAAATCGGGAGGTAAGATGGAGAGAGAAAGGTAGTCGGAGTATTGTTTATACCAAAGGTCACTCAGTCGGGGTAACGGTTCTAATCAAGTAAACATCATGAGGTAAATAAGAAGGTGATTGGAGTCATTGTACGATGAAAAAGATTGTAGAATCTACAGTGAAGTGGGTATTTGGGAAGCTAAACAGGCGGGGGTATCTCAGTAAATTTTTGGTTGAACGTGGGATGGTTTGAAGGGTGTAACGATCAAAAGTGGTCAAAAGTATGTCTACATGATGTTTATACTTTTTAATTATCTCATTGTTGATGCTTCACAACGAAGAAGAAAAATTTATAGAAATGAATGACATTGCGAGAAGCATGGAACATTTCTATTAGATCATGTTTCGTGTTTTTCAGTTGAGACTATTGAAAAGTATGAAAAAATGATATATGTGTGGATCTTTCCCATTAGCTCACGTTTTCTAATGTTAGTTAGGGTCATCTAAAAGTATGAATTATGAAGGAGCATGGAGCTCTCGCATTGGCTCAAGTTTCTCAATAAGTAGTTAAGTAAAATAAAATCCTGACATTGTGAAGAAAACATGGATATTTTTCATTAGCTCAAGTTTCAAGATGGCTAGTACAAGTAAAAGAGAATCCTAAAAATGTGAAATGACATGGAGCTTTTTCATTGGCTCGTGTTTTGTGGAAACCACTGCTAATAGGAGAACAATTTAAAGAAGGTGAAGCAACATGGAATTTTCTTAGTGGCTCACTTTTTGTAAAGGAAATAACCTAAATTCAAAGCCACATAATACATGTGGAAAAAGAAAATTAATGCACATGTAGGAAAATCTATTTCCTTAGCTAATCAAAGGTTGCAACGTGTCACTCTCTTGTTCATCTTGACAAGTAGAATTTCAAATGGCCATAACTTTCGATCCAGAGCTCCAAATCAAGAAACATTGGTCTTGTTGGAAAGGTATATTCGATATCTTAAAGTTGACATCATCAAATATAGAAATTTATGGGAGAAAATAAGAACAAAAATACATAGATGCACTGACAGCTTTAAATTTAATTGTTTTTACGTATGTGGTAGTAAAGGCATGGAATCAAGAATCAATCCCAAAATGCTAATAGAAAATCAGATATTTTTCAGTTAGACAAGTTACATTCCCACTCTAATAAAAATATATTTCTTCATGAACAAGAATAATATTTACTTTAGGTTTTGTGAGAAAAAAATCAGGTTGTAAGAAGGCATAAAATTTGTATAAATATGGGGCTTGTCCTCATAAAGAGAGAGGGTTATTTTTTCTATTTCTAAAAGAAGGTAGAGAGATTCAATTGAAAATATTACATGTTTCCTTTATGAAATACATATTGATCTCAGTTTCCCAAATTTATGTGTCAAGGTGGTTCCAATGTCCAGCTATTGAAAAGCTTTGAGATCATTTAATTGATGTTACCTTGCTAAGAAATTCTAAGATCTAAATGAAATATGTCTGATTTTGAGTTTAAACAATGTCTTATGGGTTCTATGTTTTGAATTGTCCATTAATGAGTTATATTTTCTACTACAGTCTTGTGTTTGTTACTTAGCTTTTTGTACACTAGATATGTCCTTAATGTTTTTGATTTGGTCATTAAGTTTGATATTGTGTTGTGAGAATTCCCTCTGTAATGTTGGAATTGATTGTAAAATACTTTCCATAACCATTTTGTGCTGATAGATTTTTGTAAGCCTTTGAGTGTATCTTAGGCATGCGAGAGTATGAAAAATAAATACTTTGTTAGAATGATTGCATGAGTTCTTGTGTCAAGTATTTTAAATATTGTGTCAAATATTTGCATCTATTGAGGTTCAATGAATACAAATTTACCTTTATATAAAATATGACTTGTTAATTCAATTCTCTATGCTTATCCTGAACTGCAAGCTTCTCTAAGTGTTAAATGATTGACTGTAAGGAATGTGTATGCCTAAAATCCTCCCTCATTCTAAAATTACATAAGTAATACTACCCCATTTTTTCTACCATTCATTTTTGTTTCTACTTTGTCTTTAAATATCACTGAGACTGCCCCTTAGCTGCAAATTCTACCATCTAGAAAATGCAAGAAAAATCAAATCCCATTGTCTTTAATAACCTATGTCTGGAAAAGTAAACATACACAACATATTTTGTGACAACTCGTGAGAGTGATTTTTGTGTCCATTGGCCATGTTTATCCCAAATTAACCCACCATTTTTATAAATAAATTGAGGGAACAAATATCCCATCTCCCCTCTCCCACTTAGTTTACACATCAGGTCCTCTCATTATGGTTAAAGGAATGACCAAAAGTAGTAGGAAGATGCCATATCCTCTATACTTTCCTCTAAATCATCTCAAGGCTTGATCCCTAAGTAAATTATAAGACCCCTCTCTAGCTAAAAAATGATATACTACATGGTCTACCACCATTCCAAGCCAATTCCCCCTTTCCACTAAGGAAAAATTGTTTTCAATCCAATAGGGGGTGCATATTTGAGGACCAACATGTCCTCCTATGTAGGTGTCCCCGTCTAGATCATTGTAGAGTTCTATATCTCTTAAGTGAGCTCTTGTGACATCAGTTCATGCTAGATCAAGCATGTACATAGTCTTGACTAGCTACAAATCACACAAAAATCAACTAAGTCACTTATAGCTTCTATTTTCTTATAGTCTTGCATTTCTTAAGTACATAAAACTTGTAGTTTGTTGTATTTATCATATCATAAATTATTAGTTACTATGAAATATTATATTTAAATTCATATTTAATTAAATTATTTGGTGAACCCTTTCCTATTTGAACTCCTTTCCCTAGGATCCTAAAACCCTCATGGATAAAAAGAGGTTCACATATTTGAAGAATTATATGGCCTATACGTGTATGTAACCAATATTTGAAAATGCCACTATAGAAGATAAATTACCGGACCTCATGCACAATCCCCAATATGATCCCATAATCCTCTAACAACTCTTTGACTTCTCAAAACCATTTCTTGTTAGTTAGGAAACATGTTATTTTTGCATAGTCTCGCATGAGTAATAATTTTCCTCATGTTCTCCCTCATATACCACAGTCACAAATTATTATTCATGATCTTTTGTTTATCTTATAATAAATGATAACATTAATAAATATTATTTACATGATGTGGTTATGATTTAACAAAAATAGAATTTAATGCTAAAACCTTAATTGCAAAAGTCATGCATGATAAATAAATGCTAAAATATAGATTTAATATAAGTAATAAGCTTATACAAAATGAAAACTTAAGTGCAAGAGAGAGACTGGGAAATGGACTAATGCGGACTTGAACAAGAAGTGATATGTTTCAAAATAATTTTGAAATAGGTTGAGAATAGTGATATGTTTCATTATTACTCATAACTTGAATAATTGTCCGTTTGATCCCTCATGAAATAGGTTTTGAGAATAGGTGCCATCTTGAGGCCGGGATTTAACTTATAGTTTGGTTTTTTCTATTTTTGAGCATTAGTTAATTTTAGTCTATTAATTGCATTTTGAGTTAGAAAGTTGGAAATTCCTCTAATTTAGGGATGTAGAAGATGCGTGGCAATTTATGTGCCCTAAGAAAAGCATGGTTACTAAGAATTTGATTCTAGTAAACTGTAAAAATAGTAATTATCACAAGTATTATATTTAGTCGAGTTAGCTAGAGTTTACTTGGCAACTCGAGTTGGGAGTTATTTTCCTATTTAGTAAACATTGAATCATTATTTGAAACGAAGAAGGAGATCTATTTTCTTTTGGATTCAACCTATAATTTGGCACAAGATTCACCTATAAAACTAAGGTGCAATGACTACATGGTCAAAATTTGATTTTTGGAGTGTCACAAAATTATCACAAGTATTATATTTTGATCATTTGTTTATGGTAAGTATATATCTTACCCCATAACCTGCTTCACCTATAAAACTGACATACTACATTATATCCAAAACATATATATGTAATATGGGGAGTTATACTTACCCCAACTCATCTTGAATCCATGTATCTTAGAATCCATGTATTTCTAGTGAGTGTGTGTAATAATCGTGCCCTAGGATTCCGTTGTGTAAGTGAACTTGATAGAGGGTTATAACTAGATGTACCAATGTAGATAGATGTGTGGATGGAAAAATGAACTTCCCCTTCCTATGTTGTGTATGTAGAAAATACAATCCCTTATCCCTTAATTGGATGCTAAATGTATGCTTCCTTTTGAATTCAAGCTTAGGTGATAGTAAGATTTTTCCTTTATTTTGGTCACATAAATATGTATTTATATGATTCCCTTGTTTAAATTTCATAATTGACAACTAGAAGTCTGACCCATAAGAAAAATAAGATTCCTAAAATATAAAATAGGTCTAAAAAGAGTGATTAGGTGGAATGAGGTTGGGGCACCCAGAGGGGATGAGGGCACTTGGTAGTTGGCCTCCTGGTTGAGAGTTGGTGTCCGAACTCATAAAATATAAGAAAGTAGAGTTTTGAATGAGCTATAGGGTGTGAAAGACCAAATAGAAAGAAAAAAAATACAAAATCCAAAGAAAATTGTCAATTACTAGTTTTCTTGCTTAGGAATCATATGAATGATAGTATGTGTTTATGGACCTAGAAATGTACCCAAGTGCATAATTTTTAGTCTCCATTTTCCCCACTTTATGTTTTTGAGTGACTACTCTATAACATAAAGTAGATAATAGATTCATACCTGATAAACATGAAGAATGTAATGGTGATAACATGCTAAAGATACAAGTGAAGTGTGGAATGAATGCATAATAAAGTGTGGAAACTAGGAAAGGAAAGTGACCCTAGGGGTGTATGTGTATGTGTTGTACCCGTTGTTGTTGTAGCTTGTTGAAGGATGATCCCTTGTTGTGTATTAAGGACATACCTATAAAATAAGAGTGAAGAAGTAGTCAAAGATGTGTATATGAAAAATTTACATAAGTATGTAAAACATGTAAAAGTATGTAAAAGTAGTAAATGGAAAGTGTGCACCTAATTTACGAAGAGTGAAAAGGATAGAAAATTTCTTGAAATGTTGTAATAAAGTGAGGTTTTTGGGTGATTTCATGCCAAGAGTTAGTTTTTGGGTGATCTCACACTAAGAGAGATTATTTTGGGTGATCTCACACTAAGTGTGAGTTTTTTGGGCAATCTCACACCAAAGAGAAAGTTTTTGGGCGATCTCACACCAAAGAGAAAGTGTTGGGGAGAGGTCTAGTGTTACTTTTCTTCCACAACTCTAACCTAATTATACACCACTATAAATGGTGTGATCCTTTTTTGTTCTTGATATCCTTGATTTTTTTCATATGTAATATTTGTTCTGATTGACATGGATATATAATGCATTCTGCTTATTTGAGGACTATATATGTACTGTGAAACTACTCTGTAAACTATTGTGAACTTTGTTGATATGAGAATATTTCTATGCGTACCCCTAAGACATTAGCACCTAGGGGAGGACACATGAACCTATGTTTTCTTGTTTAAGCCTAGATATAACTATCGGTGTTATGCTGAGGACCCAGGTTAGGTTCTAGGTTATTTTTGTACCTATACATTGTGCTTATTCTATAATTTTCATATTTGAACTATAGCTTTGAGCTGCTTGTATGGGGTGACTTATTCACCTAATGTATGCCCCCTCATTTAGGGTGCATGTGATGTCACTAGGAGTATGCATCCTAAAAATAATCCCTAATGCTGATCTGAATTGTATCCATACGGGGGAGGGAATTTTTGTGGTAGAAACTAAAGAACATGCAGAAAATTGGAAATAACTATGTGTTTGTGTAAGCATGTAATATAAAACAATGTAAAAGGAGAGTGTGCATACAAGATAGACCGTGAAAAGTGGGTTTTAAACATGGTACATCACTCATAATGTCACAAGACAATTAGGGCTAAAGTGGCCAAAATCATACGAGCAATGATTAAATAATACATAGGGCATAGCAGTAAACAATAAAAGACAATAAAAATAAATGGAAAACAAGATGTAATAGAAAACCATGGTGGTAAATAGTTCCTACAAGGAATATGCTACACATGAAGCACCCATTAGCATGTTAGAAAGAAAAATAGTATGTAAAATCATGTATGTACCACTATAAAGTAGTGTGATAGTAAGAATAAGACGTAAGAAATAATGAAACAATAGCACCTATAAGGTTTGAGAATATATATGCCCCCACGAGCCTCACTAGGACTGGTAAGACATATAGTGCCAAGCATCATTTCATCATGTAAGGATCTGTAAGAATTATACATTCAAAACTAGAGAGAAAGTGAATGCACATATGTATATGATAAAGATAATGACATACTAGATATCTGGATAACATAGTAAGAAAAGTGCAACATGTAAATAGTATAGGTAAGAAAGAGTAAGTGCAACCAAGATATGCGAGATGCAGTGTATGTCATGAAGTCTAATGGAATGGTATATGAGTGTAATAGGGTGAGTGTTTTCCTCAACGAATGTGTATGAGATGAGGTTAATTTATAAAATACACCTTGACAAATCAAGATTAAACCATAGAACTAGAGTGTGTCATTGAGAAATGGTTTGAAAATGTGCACTAGAAAGATAGATCAATGAAGCATAAAGTGTAAATTGTGAGTGATGTGAGGTTTAGTTCAGATTTAGACCCTTAGCATTTGATTATGAACCATGGAACTATAGTGCATCATAGGGTAGTGAAGATAGAAGTTGTGTGTACATGTACATAGAAGATAATAAATGTAAAACATGACACATAATGTGTATGTATAGATATTGGAAAGAAATAGTAATGATTAAAGGGGGTAATAAAGCACGATACCCACCAAGTTTACTATCTAATGAGATTGAATGGAAAGTGTCCTCCACCCGATGTCCGAGAAGATAAGGGCATGTGACAATGCTCTAAGATTGGTGGTGTATGTGAAGAAGGATGGATATGTGAAGGAATCCTATGTGGAGAAAGAGGTGATGAAAAACAATGTGCAATAGAGCTATGATGTGAGGGAAGTGATGAGCACCTATGAAAATAAGACCTATATGGTGAAGGACATGATGAAAACCTATGCGAATAAGATTTGTGAGATAAGGGAGGTGATGAGAACCAATGTGAAGGACTAATGGATCTATGAAGATGAAAATGTCATGAAGTAGGATGTGTGCAAATAGGATAACTAGGTGTTGAATGTGCCTTATATTTGAGAATCCCTAGAGCCCTAGATACTATAGCTGGTGGAATAATGTCATCAAGAGGAGGTAGAGGTAATGGTGTGCATGGTGGAATTCCTTTAAGAGTGATAATTTATTTATTATGTATGAAATTTAGACACATATGATTCATGGATGGAATAACTTGAGTCATGGAGCTAATAGAGACCTAAGAGCATGTCACAACCTTTGATTGAAGATGCCACAACAAATGGCACAAGAATAGTGAGAGGCCCAACTGTAATGGGAAGCTGAATGTAGCCAAAATATTTAGGAGCTAGATATGAAATAATAGAAAGTGGACATTTGATAGCCAAAAGAAGTGCAAGAGAGCACACACAAATAGAATCCTCTAGATAGATCATGGTATTATTGATAATGCATGAACCAATAGAAGTATTGATGTGTAATTATTCAAATTTGAAAATAACATGATAATCATGATCTAAAAATGTAATGAGTGGTGGAGATGTGTCAACAGAAGTGAAAAGAAAATCAAGGGTCCTTAATGAAGGAGGGGGCACAACGTGATATGTCTGATTATCCAAACAATTAGTAACTTGTGCATCATGCTTAGACAAATATTCATTAAACACTTTGAGATTGTTTTTATTATTTACTAGTTGAGAAGAAGAAGATGATGGAGGAGGGAGGTCTAGTGAATTATTATCAATGAGATCTTGTATAAAATGCCTAATTTTTAAACAATAATTGGTGGAATGACCAATACGTTGATGATAATCACATTTAAAAAAATTTCCATAATGGTGGCCATGAGGGTGAGATGGATAAATATTGAGAGGTGGTGGAAGAGTAATGAGATTGCTTTCAAGAAGTTGAGGAAGAAAAAATCTGAGGTGCATATGGCAATTTAGTAAATGTACACTTTTGTGGTTTCCATTGAAGATTTTCAGGAGGAGAGACAACATTGACAACTTCCTTTCCTTTAATAGGTTTAGGAGAAGGTTTGAATGTTGACTTAGATTGAAACCTAGTAGAAGAAGATGAAGAGGAAGAATCTTGATATTTGAGTTTTCCCATAGAAAGTAATTTGACTTCACGTATTTTTAGAATATTATATAGTTTTTCAAATGAAGGAGAGGTATAAAAGATAACTCTCTCCTGTAATGGTGGAAAGAGACTTTTAAAAAATAGATCTTGTAGTTACGAATCAGCAAGGACATTTTCATCTTAGCTAGGTTGTTCTTATAGCATAATACATAGTCAACTAGGTGTTCATTAGATCATTTTTAATTTATGTTAGTTGTGCATAAGATATTTTAAAACCAATATTGATTAAAAAATAAAAATAAAAGCATCATATATATGTGTGAAAGATGTTACCGAATGAATAGACATATTGTAAAACCAACACATAGCATAATCTTGAAGATTGCAAGGAAATAAATTAGCAAGCAACATGTGATCATCCACATAATCTAGCCATGTAGCATGAAAATCTTAGAGATTCGATGATGGGGTCACCATGGCCATTGAAAATGAGCAAATTAGGGGTGATAAAGTTGAGAGGAGGTGTGTAAGTAGAAATGAAAAGTGCAAAAGGAGTATGAAGAAGTAAGATTCAAGAGATGGAGAAGTACGTGAAGTAGATAATTATTATTGATGGACTTGAACTTTAAGATCCTAATATAAAGAAGTCAATCATGCATGTTGGAAGAAGAACCAAGTTGTGTATTAGAAGCATTGATGTAGAGGATTGCATCATAAAAATAGGAATAGAAGTAGGAATGTTGAGAGGTTCGGTGGAGGCCAGGGAAACCAAAGAAGAACCTACAAGAGGTGCAGAAGGAGCATTTCAAGAGATTCAGGTAGAAAACAAAGCACCGAGAATATGCATAATATGCAAAGGATTAGAACAAAAACCTTGGCAAAAATTAGTGAGCTTGTCTAATTATTCTTGATCAACATTAGTGTCTCCATAGTATGATTGTTCATTATCGATGTTTCTATATCTTTTAGATCGATATTCTGTGATTTATAAAAAGAGTTATTAGATTAAGAATTGACCTAGAAGAGTGACAAATAGATAGAGGAAGATCAAAGTAATAAGAAGAACAAAATGACCACTACAAGTGATGGCCATAAGAAGAACCCCTAGAGAGAAGGTGGGATTCGAGTGATGGGTTCATAGAATGATTTAACAAACTTGGAATATAATGTTAAACCCTAATTATAGAGTCATGTATGATAAATAAATGCTAAAATATATCTTTGACATAAACAATAAGCTAAAACAAAATGAAACCCTAAGTGTAAGAGAGAGAGATTAATGGACTTAGCTGGTTTTTTCTCAATTTAGGAATAATGCAAACTGAGAAAACTATTGAAAAGAAGTGATTGGCGTCGTTATTGCTCCGAATAAATTATGTATATCATGAAAAAGGATGGAAACGAGTGCCCATGGTAGGATAGGGATACCTAGGCACTGATGACATATATTAGGTGCATGTGACTACAAAAATGGTCAAAATCTAGTTTCTAGAGTGTCGCATGTATTTTATTTTGATCGCTTGTGTTTCACAATATAATCATTGAGGTACCTATAACTTCTAAGACAAATATTCACCTGTAAAACCCATAATACCACATCAAATCTAAAAAATAAAGATGTAATATGGGGATTTAGACTGGCCCCAGTGATCAATTGATAGAGTGAGCTTACAACTAACCACTACACTCAATCTAATACTCCATTTAGTTTTTTTGAGTGTGTGTAAAGATCGTTCCCTAGAATTCCCTTGTGCAAGTGCACTTGATAACGTGATGTAGTTAGATGTACCAATGTAGATAGATGTTTGGATGGAAAAATGAACTTTCCATTCTTATGTTGTGTATGTAGAAAATGCATTCCCTTGTCCCTTGATTGGATTCCAAATTGATCCTTTGAACTGCTTTAACATCCTTTTAAATGTAAGCTTGTGTAATATTAATGATGCTTATAGATTGGTCCTTTATTTTGGTCACATAGCTATGTCTTTTTATGGTTATCTTGTTTGAATTTCATAATTGAAACTCGAAGACCAACCCAAAAGAAAATAAGCTGCATAAAAGATCAAAGAGGCCCAAAAATATTTAGTAAGGTGGAAAGAGGTCGGGATGCCCATCGGGATGAAGGCGGCTACGAGCCGGCGTCTGGTTAGGTGTTGGAATCCAAAGTCATATAATATAGGAAAGTAAAGTTATGACTAGGTTATATCATGTGAGAGACCAAATAGAAAGAAAAAAATAAAGACAAAATTTAAAATATAGTCGTCAAGTACTAGTTTTCTTGCTTAAGAATCATATGAATGCTAGTATGTGTTTATAGACCTAGAAATGTCCTGAAGTGCATACTTTTGTGTCTAAATATTCTTACTTATGAAAACATAGATGCTAATAATTATACTTCTAATAAAGAAATTGTAAATGTTCATAATGATTTAATTTAATTTGAATTAAATATAATTACATATTAATTATTGTAAAAAAATAAATTATAAATTCTACAATATAGTAATGACACAAACAAACAAGCATATAAATTTGAAAACCCTAAGCAAGAGAGGGAGATAGTAAGACTTAGATGATTTCTAAGTGAACAGGAAGTGATTTGGGCAGGTGAAACTATTGAACATGCTATATACAAGGTGGTTACTACTCAATATAAAATTTGAAACTTAGGAATAGGGCCGGATAAGGGAACCTGTGTAGGGTAGAGGTGCTTGGTGCTAATGACTAGATCTGGGTGTTGGTGAATTTGTAAAAACTCAAGAACTATTTTCTTCTTTGTCAGAAGGGATTCACTATTGATTCTTGTTGGTCACCTAATATTTGGTGGTGTAGGATATTTACCATGCATATATTTTAAGTACATGGGATTCCTCGACATAGGTGATTCACCATTCTTAGGTGTCCTAGGGTGTCATTATGGCCTTACACGTGTCATAGAGCATCATAGGAGTTACATTTGACCGGTTATTCAGGAATGTAAATCCCACTTCTTGATGGCTACATTTGTTGGGGAGTTACACACCCCACTACTATATATACACCCTTTCATCTTGAGCAATACAATGGAATGGAATAGAGTATGGGATTTGAGCCATTTTTCCCTTAATGCATGCACATTGCTCTCATGGGTAATTTCTTGCTTTGATCTTGAAGCTACATCATTTTTCGGTTGAGTGCAATATTTTGATGCTCACGAATTCCCTCCAAATATTCATCATTCCTTTGACATGGTATCAGAACTAGGGGATCAGAATCATAATGCTCACCTTGGTTGCTTACTACTCTTTTCCTCATAGTTTCTTGTGTAAGTTCTCATTTTGTTTTGTGCTCTACTTGCATTTTATTTATAAAAAAGGGGGTATATGTATTTGGTTTGTTTTCTGGTGTGTTTCCTAATGGCATTTTTAGTGTTGAGGTTTGATGAGATCACAAGTAACTCTGTGTATTTCCTCTTCAAAACTCATTTTTGCTTCCACGAGGTCATTTTGTGGTCTAATGTTGGCTCGATACATCTGCATGTTCTCATCTAACTGATTCTACATGGATGTTTATGCACTAGTTTCTTGGGTTATTTTTGTTTGACTCATGTTTTGGCCACGTCAAAACCCCCTACCTCTTTTTAGCACCTCATGCACTGGTCTACAACTCGAGTTTTCTCATGGGTTAATGTGTTTTGTATTTCTTGGCATTGCCTCTACATAAACCTTTGGATGCTAGCATTTGGATCATGCTTGGACACGTATTTGGCTCCACCTTGACCTAAATGGATATCACGTGCTGATTTGATGACCTTAGCTCAGTCAGTTTGTGCTTTGGTTGTTCATTTCCGCTTGCATTCATGATCCATCTAGCTCACTATTGTGCCATCACGTCTGGTTTGAACTTGGATTGTGTCATTTTTTTCCTTACCAAAGACCCTGTGTTTTGTTTACCGTGTATTTTTTCCAAGCTAAGGGATCTCACGCACCTCCTTTGAGATCAAATTGTGGTTGTTTCATTCTGTCACATTCAGCTTCTTAGTTTCTCGATGGTTTCATTATCTCCTACAAACCTATGTGGCTACCCCTCCCACCTTCCACTCTCCATATGACTCGGGAGACTCTAACAGTCCATATCAAACTATTATCACTTGGCGAGCCCACTTGGGCACTTCCACCACATGGCTTGACAATGTGGGCCCCCATCCATTCCCTTTTAGACTTGGTTGGCGGTTAAAACGATCATATTTTTTATTTTTTAAGGAAAAAACATTCTTATCATGGCACTGTAATAATTTTAAGGCTCTAATTTTAATTGTTTGAATGTCCTTCCTTTGAGTGTCGAAGATGAAGGGCAAGGTCTAGGGTTGGTAGGAGGCTAATCCCCCCTCGCAAGAAAAACAAACCCTACCTGAAATTTGATGCCATTTCTAACAAGTACCCACACGATACCCTTTGCACTCATTTCAGGAACTTGTTTAATCCATTTGAGGGCTTATTGGCATTTCCATCAGTTGCGGGAATCATTTTTTTGCTATAAATTTTAACTTGTTGCTCAGTTTTGAGTTCTTATTTAGTCAAAGTTGCATGGATTTTCACACATTACATGATGGGATTGTCAGTTTTGTAAATACACTACTTTATAAAGTTCCACATTTAGGGGGTCACTATTACTCTTGGGTGTTGTATCACATGCAGACGCATTATCGGCTGAGTTTGATGTCTTACATTTGTGCACCTTGCAATTTTGATTCCACATCATGGAGGGTTCTCTTTCTAGACTTGAGCATCATAGGATCACCTTACATCCTCCACCACTTCTTATGGGGAGAAAGAACTATTCAATTTGGTGTGCTTCTATGGAAGGTTATGTCACCTACAAGGGTCTTCAACACTTCTTGCTTGGGCCAGTTCCTACACCCATTGATCATCGTCATCTTAATGATTTTATTAACACATGCGATCATGTTTTTAGTACAATTATGATGCATGTATTTCCATCTCACTAGTTTCACGTGGTAGACTCAGATCCACCCCACCATGTTTGGACCATTCTTTAGTCCCTCTATGGAGACCCTTCACATACTGTTGACATTGTTGTTCCCGGTAATTCAGATTATCTACTCTATTTCTTCATGTGACAATAGTTCCACTAACATAGAATCACTTAGATCTACCTCGATGAAGAGGATTTTGTACCCATTTATGATGTCAAGAGTACTACAGAGGACTCTTCTCCTCCTTCTCTCACTATTCCAGAGAGTGTTGACACATCCCACATCTCATCAGATATCGAGTAGTCTCCTACTCAGTCTCATACATTCATCACACCCACCTCTTTTCCACCTTTAGTGTGTGAGGCCCATTTCACTCCTCTACCTTCATTGGATGACTCATACCTATCTAACATCACTCTTCTATTTGTTGAGCCCCCTCATTGGGATGAGTATCTACTTGACCTTAGTCATCTTTTCGCAAAGTACACTTGTGATGTACTAAAGGTTCCTCATCTATCTACAGAAATTTTAGAGAAGTTCATCATCTCTGTTGTTGGGAGTTCCCCTTCTGGGACTCTTACCACTTTCACTTTTCTGGATACCTTCATTTATCCACCCTTGCTTTTGGATCCATTTTCTATTGTGGGGGATGTTTTGTTTCCTTCACATCAGTTGGACATCCTTTCTATAGGTATTCACCCTTCATACTATGATAGTTATGCACTCATGACATTACCTTTGGTTCTTTTGCACTCACTTGCTATACCTATGTCACACTTTCGTGGACCAGACTCAGAGTTCTTTGTGTTGTTGCCTTCAGTTTCCTTCATAGAGTGGGAAAACTTCCATCACATCATTTATGTCCTTCCTAAGGGTAGGCACACCGTTTGGTGTGGATGGATCTTCTTTAATCAAGAGGTAGAGGATCTTGTGATCGAAATTCATCTGGGAGACCTCATAGAGCTGCAGAGTTCAAATCCATCCATGGCATCTTCTACATTCCTCTCATCTCCCTCTTCTTCTCTCTTCTTCTTCTTTTTGAGAGATTTCCTCTTTGTACATGGGTACCTTTATAGGATCATCTATGGCCGGGACCCATCTTTGGTATCTTTCTTTAATTAGAGAGTGGACTTGTCTCTTTTTTTGGGGGGAGTTTTTCCCACTGGGTTTTCTCCTTTTACTCCACTTTTTGAGAGTTTCTTATATGTGGGTACCTCATCAGGCTTGTTGTCAAGACCCACTTCTCCTTGTTTTCATCTATGTGTCAACCTAAGCTATGCTTTAAGGGGGTGTTGGTGTAGGATATTTACCATGCATATATTTTAAGTACATGGGATTCCTTGATATAGGTGATTCACCATGCTTAGGTGCCCTAGGGTGTCATTATGGCCTTAGACGCATGATAAAGTGTCATAAGAGTTAACATTTGACCAATTATTCAGGGAATGTAACTCCAACCTCTTCATAGCTACATTTGTGAGGGAGTTACACACCCCAATACTATATGTACACCCTTTCATCTTAAGCAATATAATGGAATGGAATGGAATGGAATAGAGTATGGGATTTGAGCCATTTTTTCCTTAATGCATACACATTACTCTCATGGGTGATTTATTGCTTCGATCTTGATGTTGCATCATTTTGCGATTGAGTGCAACATTTTAATGCTCACGTATTCCCTATAGATATTCGTATTACTTTGAAAATATTCACTCCTTGATAGCCAAAGCTACCTATACTTGACAAGAAAGATGTCCACCTACACATACCCACAAACCCCATCAAACCTAAAAAGGAAAATGCACAATGGGGAGTAATGCTAACCCCGATGGTCACTTAAAGAGTGAACTTATGACTAAGAACTTCAATACATCTCTAACTCCATGTAGTTATGGTGTGTGTGTGTGTGTGTAGAAATGGTGCCCAATGATGCCTTGTGTAATTTACACAAATGATAGCGGGTTATAGCTAGAATGTAGAAATGTAATATTATGTGTGGATGTAATAGAATAGACTCCCCCCTCCTATGTAGTGTATGTATAAGTGATGCAACCCTTTATCCTTGAATGGATTATAGATGGATTCCATTAAATTTTTTAGTGCCTTTGGATGCAAACTTAGGTGGTAATAGTAATGTTTAGTACTTAGTCCCTCATTTTGAAAACATAACTATGTAGTTATATGATTCCCTTGTTTTAATTTTGTAATTTCCAATTGAAAGGCTGACCCATATGTGTAAAATATTCCCAAAAGATAAAAGAGTCCCAAAAAGAGTGAGTAAGGTAATAAAGTATTAGTGCTGGCCATGGTGGACAAGATCACCTAGGCACTGTTGTCTTGGATGGGAACTGATGTCTAAAGACATAAAAGATAAATAAGTTAAGTTTTGATTGGGATGTATGGTGTGTAAGACCAAATAGAAAGAAAGAGACAAATAAAAAAGGCCAAATATAGTTGTCAACCACTAGTTTTATTGTTTATGAATCATGTAAATGCTAGCATGCTTTTAAGACCTAAAAATGTACCCAAGTGTGTGATTGTTTGTCTATATTTACACCCTCTTTATGTTGAGTGAATAATTGATTACATAAAGTAGATAGAATATGCGTAGCTTATGATCCTATAGATAGTTTGGAAAGTAATGTGCCAAGTAGACAAGTGAAGCTTGGAATGATTTCAAAGTGACGCGTGGAGACTAGGAAAGGGAGAAACTTGTGAATTGTAGTTGTGTTATTGTAGGTTGTTGGGAGTTATTTCTTTTAAGAATGGACTGCAAAAGAAGAGAAAGAAGGTAGTCAAATATCTATCTATGATAGATTACAAAAGCATGTGTATAAGTATGTAAAAATGTGTAAAGGAAAGTGTGAACCTAATATGTAAGAGAGTAAAAGATATAAAATTGTCATGTTTCTTGGAGATTGCTGATTTGAATGTTGAAGGTTAGGATTTTGGTGATATCACGCCAAGAGTGAGTTTTTTCGGTGATCTCATGCCAAGTGCGAGTTTTTGGGTGATCTCACACCAAGTGCAATTTTTTTGTGAGATAGCATGCCAAGTGTGAGTTTTTGGATGATCTCATGGCAAAGAGAAAGTGTTGGGGAGAGAGGTCTAGTTTTAATCTCCTTCCATGACTCTTCCCAATAACCACCACTATAGATAGTGCATCCCAATTTGTTCCTTTTTTCCTAAGTAGTTCTTGGTTGTACTAATTGTAGGAAATGACACGCATTCTGTAACTTAAGGTTTATGCTTGTAACTGTAGAACTAATCCGTGAAATGTTGTAGAATGTGGTGTAATGAGAAATTATTTGTATCTTCCCTATGAAATTAGCACTCAAGGGAGGACACAAGTTCCTAGGAATTGATGTCTGATGTTGGGCACTGGTGTCTCATTTGTGTTTGAGGTCCAAGTCTATTTATAGACCATTCTATTAATGGAGTCCTGCGTTGATTCTATATTATGCTATTTTATACTGTAACAATGAGCTGTTGTAGGGTTAAATTATTCACTCAATTTATTTCCCCTTGTTTGGGGTGCATGCGATGATGGTAGGATAATGCAGCCCAAAAGAGAGGACTTAACATTGAGCTAAATTATATACCTACATGGGGTAGGGGATGTGTTTAGTAGAAACCAAGGCACATGTAAAAAAAATGGGCTAGAAATATGTGTTAGTGCAAGTAAAGTATGTAATAAAAATAATGTAACAAGGAAGTGTGTAGATAATACAAAATGCAAAAAGGAAGTGGCTAAAAGAATATGATGAGAAAACAAGACATAGGTAATAGCCCATAAACAATGGCATAAAATGGAAAAAATATCAAGAAAAATGTATCAAATAACCATGGTGGCATATAGTCCTCAAAAGAAAAGGCTTCACATGAAGCACCCATTAAAATATTAGAAATATAAATAGTATGTCAAAGCATTTATAAATCAATGAAAAGTAAGGTGACTTATAGTGAGAGGTAGTGAATACTTGTAGCAATAAAACCTAAAGTGTATAGAATGTTGGAGTAGTGAAAGTAGATTCCCAAGGAGCCTTAATGGGATTGGTAAAAGGTAAAATTCCAAGTGTAATTGTAGCATGTAAATACTTGTAAGAGATCTACATTCACCTCAAAATAAAAAGTGAACATGTTTGTGTATGTATATAATGATAATGACATTCCAAGAATAATTCTAGCATGGAAAAAAGTACACCATGTAAATAGAATAATCTAGCATGAATAAATGAAAGAAAAATATGAAAGTTTAATGTATGAGTGTAATGGTGTGGTATGTGAAGATGATAGCAGAGTAGCAAGCCCCCAAAGAGATGTGTATGAGATTAGGTTCATTTATAGGAACCCTCAATACTTGAGAATGAACCATAGCAAAAGAGTGTGTCATTAAGTAATGAATGTGTTGTGTAAATATATGCTAGAAAGATGGACCATGAAGCATTGTGTGTAAAATGTAGATGATGTGAGGTTCATTTCAGAAATAGGCACTTAATACTCAAGTACAAATCATGGAACTAGAGTGTTTCATAGGGTAATGGTGATACAATGCATGTATCAAAGGGTATGAGTTCTTAAAATATTAGACATGAAGCACATAGCATGAAGTGTAGTAAAGACGCTAAGAGTAGATAGTAGATAGATCCGAGAGTGAATGAGGGGGGGGGGTTTATGCCCCCTAAGTGTATATATGAGGAGTTGTTGGGAAATAGAAGTTATCATTGTAAGAAATAAAACTATAGTATGTATAGTGCATGAAAGGATGTATATCGTATATATGAAGAAATATGTGTACCATTAATAAAAGGATCTATAAGTAAGAATGAGTAGAAAAGTGCATATGGAGTAGTATAGGAGCATAGAGATATGTAGCTAGGTGTGCCCATATTGTAGATACAAGAAAGTTCTGCTAGAAATATTGACATGAATAAAAACACCCATTGGTGTGTCACCAACAATGGTTATATGCTTGATTGCACCTCGTGTCATCCACATGTATAGGATCTATGGTCGCATCCACCTCATCTAGACCTTGATACGCTAGTTATGATCTTATTGGGCCCAACTTTGCCCCTTGTCATCTCACATTTCTACTAGATCTGCACCATATATACGGCTCCAGGGGAGCATCGTGCCATGCCAAACTGTCTAGATACTCAATCACCATAAAACAACTTAGTCACCCATGGAAAATGATCATTTAACCACATGGTGCATCATATACACCGTAAATCCATGCCATCCTCTACCCATCTACCATAGTCTCTATACGGTCTTTATATAACGGCTTCAAGGTCCATTTGATGTATCATCAACCTATATGTAGTCATACTCATCCTCCTACTATGGGTGCCCACCCACCTCATTGTGAATATTTCAGGTTATCCCAATTGGATTGTGGCCCATTGATTGGCCTCAATAGATTAATATTCTTATTTCCCCACACATGTAACAAAGTAGTGGCTGCTTTATCCCAAAAACATGATCCTCCTAGATAAATCTATATAAGTCCATATACAAATGGACCAATGCACATCGTGCCCAAGAATATCTAGTATCATGCTCCTCAATGGTATGAAAAATATCATGCATCCTTTACAAAATCCACATTCCACCACCTTCTACTACCACTGATGAAGATATGATAACTTCAATAAATTTCCGCAATTACGGAACCCCAGATCTCAAAATAGCATCTAAAATAATATGTGTCTCGTCATGTACTCTTGTCCCCATTAAATACTAATTTGTTTCCCTCATCTGACTATGGGCATCCAATATGGCTATGATCTATAATATCTCTCCTACTATAGGAAACCACAATATCCTATATGCATCCTCTAGTGTCATTGTCATCTCATATGCCAACAACTAGAATGTACAAGTATTTGTGCACCATTACTCACAAAAAGAAGTCAACATAGGCATATTATGGGGTATCTCCCCAATCTAGCAATGTGCCGCAAGCCCACATAATCCAATATATCCCACTCAACATCTACCAACCCCAACGTAAGAAATGTACTCAAGCAACGACCCACACAAAACTATATAGCATGTATGTCCCTCTACACAACACAACAAACACTAAAATTATTTCATTAGTACACCATTCATATTAGAAAATAAGTCATCGTAACATCAAATTATTCAAAATACATGTATTTCAAAAAATAGTTCCAAAACCCTACTTTGGGATGCTAACACCCAAGAGAAAGCCATTGGCACCCAAAAAGCGAGTCACTAGTGCCAAGAAATGAGCACTAGTGTCCCTAGGACAAATGCCCCGTCCACTTCCATCCTTGTCAAAAATACCCAAAATTACCAAATTTGAAATTTTACTAAAATTATTAAAAGCGAGACATATTTGTTGAAATTTTCTAAAAATAATCATGCTTACCAGCTCATCAGTCATTTGTAAATCCACTACCGCCACTACTCTCTCAAATATAATTAAAATTGTTTCTCTAACACAACATTCTCGTAGCTCGAGAGATCAAGTTTCAACTACTATTGGTATAAATGACATTACAACTCACCTCTTCACTATTACTATATATAGTAATTCCATATTTACGATATACTATAGTTATGGGTTGAAACCATTTTTACAACTAATACATGTTACACAAATTTTCTCATATATTGAACCTCGTAACTCCATTTTTCTTTCAATTTATACCATACGAGATCATAACATCCTTTATTGCCATACCATACAAATTTCAACATTTCACATTCAACTCTAGTACATGTACCAATAAATATATACTTTGGAAATACTATCATATACTATCTCTCATTTACTATTAAAACATCTTATGCATTTTTCTTTCAGCTCAGTGCTCATTGCTCCACCATCCTCCTTTTTTTTTTTTTTTCTGAAAAGAGGTGGTGTATAATATGGATCATCTTATAATCCCTCTCAGAATATAATATAATAAATCAACATTCCCAACACATTACTATCACATTTTTTTTCGATTTCATTCAAACAAAGGTACAATCATTCTATATGAGAGTCAATACTTCCTACAATTTCTATTCCCCCAAATGACCTAATGTAGGAGAAAATAAAAATCTCTCTGTGAGTAATATCCTAAATACATATTATTTTAAACAATATTCTATCACTCAAATTATATGAATCAATTGGTACAATAAACACACTTACTATATCTCCCAGATGACCTAATGTGGGAGCTGCATTACATTAGTATCACTTCTAGATGACCTAACTTAGAGCATCACTTCCAGATGACCTAACTTTCAAGCCACACAACACTATTCAAATTGAAACACCTATTACTATAGGATTGGGGGCAATGAGACATCATTTCCTTTCGTATATTGCACCTATATGGGTTCTTTAATAAGGACAAATAATTTATCAATTAGAACTAAATTTGGTCTCTATCTATCTACAATGGTTTGAAATTTTAGGGATGCAACCATGGATGGACAGTAAAACTAGACCTTTCTCCCTAACACTCTTCCTCTAGTGGCAGATGCCAAAACCCTTGCATTTTCAAACAAATTGGGTTGGGAATTGGTCACTCCCTACCTCTTCTATCACCTCTAAAAATAATTCAAAATATCTAAATTTTTCAAATCATTTCAACTATTTCTCCAAGTTCTCTTTACGATGTTTTTCTGTCTTCACTTATGCCACATGGGTCAAAACATTGATCCATGGTTCACCATACTAAAAGCTTCTACATTATACGTGCATTTTGCAACATGGCTTTTGTAGTCTCTACACATATATGTTTCTTACTTCCTTTACACTACTTGAATTTCATTCAAATAACATAAAGGGGGGAAAATGTAGACAAAAATCAAACACATCTTGCTATTTTACTCTTCCATCAGTATGTTGTTTATATACATGGATCTTAAGTAAGAATAGTATTCAATGGTGACACAATCCTTTGTCTTTTTACTTTCTTTGATTATTTCTATTGTGATGTTTTCTCACATATTTCATTTATTTACCTAGTTCTAGTCAAGTCAAAGGGATCCCTATTTTTCTATCTTTTCACATATGTCGTCATTTATTCTAGGACACTAGTTCCCATTATAGACACTAGCAGTGCCCAGGTGCATGTGTTCATTCTGGGCGCCTTTTTCCTATTTATTATTTTTACTAATTTTGACATTTATGATCAATATTTTTAGTTTTCTTATCATTATCCCATGTTCATAGTTGGCATTTTATGTCACTAGTGTTGAAATTCAAACAAGAGATCCATATATACACAACATACACACTATTATTTTGGTGACAATTCTAAGGGACAATCACAACTACATATTATTACTATCATCAAAGGGACTATATTTTTTTCTGCATACACTACATTTTAAGGGAGAATGCTAAATTCCATACCACACATTTTCATCTAATCTAGCTACAAACTGCTATCTTGGTGTCATTGGTGTGAAGGAAACCTAAGGAAACTATTTCACACACAAGAACACAAAACTACATACAGTTTCGAATGTAGTGAATCACTTGGAAATAAGTCCACTCTGCAGGTGACCATTGGGGTCAGTCTGAATTCACATTTTTGATTGATATTTGATGTGTTAGGAAATTATATTGTTAGTGATCCATTAGTAAATTATAATTATGTGAACTAATTATCATGTTGTAAATATGTGTTAGTAAAATGTTATTATTTGTTATATAAAACAACAATAACAATTATCTTTGGTTAGTGTGTTAGAAACAACTCACAAAAGTTAGTGAGTTGTTATAGCTACTTCCTATTATTTAGGAAGTCTATTTCCTATATATATGGATGTATATATATTAAAGAATATTGAATATCAATACAAAGAATATCATATTATGTGATTAAAATATTTACTTTTTTCTAGGTTTGGCTCTGTGGATGTAATAATTCTCTGCATAAGATCCACTAATCCCTATCAGTGCTATCACAACAGGGAAATTAAAATGGCATAATTAGCGTTAAGAAGAAGAGTTATACAATATTTCCCCTATGGATGCGTATTTCAGAGAAGAAGGTAGTCTCATATTTACTAGTGTAGTTTAGAAAATATTTTTATTAAGTTCACGCCATTCTTGAACTCCACCAACTCTACATTGGGTGATACGTTTTGCATTTGGATTTTGTGTTTTCATCTGGCATTACATAGTCTGTATTTTAGACTTTGATGGTGAAGATCCAGAGATTTATGATTTGATAATACAGTTTCTCATGTGTGTACTGATAAGAACAATATCACGTCTAAGGTTTGTGCCCCATTGGAAGTTTATACAGTGTTATATTGTCACATCCAATGATCAAATCAGTGGTTGACTCTCGATGATTAACAGAGTCCACGTAATCTAATATCCTTGGTGCATTTTTGGATATACGTCTACATTCACACAATATCATCTATATCTATGGAATCAATAGCAGAATTGAATCTTTTCCTTGAATGACATTGCACAGACCTTGGTTCATGTGGCATTCATACTCCAAAATTTCTGAATGAGAGATCGATAATTGTCTAATCTTGAAATTTCAATAGAGCCCGTGATTAAATATTGCAATCTTCTATCAGAAATAACACCTGATAATTTGAATACAAATAATATTTTATCAATTTTTTCTTCAGATGGAACACCTTCATGGTTATCATCTAGCCAAACTGAAGCCAACAAAGAGGAGTTTCAATCATTGAAGAACCTAGTCTACCTACCTCCCACTAAAATCAGAACCCAACTGGTTTAGGTACGCAGGTTTTAATACAAAGCTGTAGTTTATTTTTTGTATAGTCAATGGTCTAGTATAAGCCATAAAGTCTTAGTTTACATTTTTATCTTTAGAATATCAATAAAATCAAGTCTATTAGTGCATGAGTATAAAATATAGCATTGTATTAGGTTTTGGTTTAGAAGTCAAAATCACCTTTTATTCATATAAAAATTATGTCACTTTTAAGTATATTGTCATCATCATCCAAGTCGTGTATCATTTATCCCTTACCATCATTGACAATTTTTTCAAGTCAGTCATTCTAGTGTTATTTGTGAGTTATTATCTAAAGTCTTGTTTTATATTGAGGAAGATTCATTAGTTATTCAATACATTTTTCATCATATTTTGTATGTTTGTATTAATATCAATAGGTAAGTCATTGTTAGTTGTTAAATGGTATAAGAGTCAATTGTCACATGTTATGATGTTAAATTATCTTTTTGTGTCATTTAAAAATTGTGTTGTCTAGTATTGTCAAAAGTTTTATTGTCAAGAGTCAAAGTAAAAATATTGACTCATTGTAAAAAAATCCGTAAAATAAAAAAATAATTCCTTACGAACACATTTTTCGGTGTTACCCAACATCTAGAAAATAAAGTGTTTCACATTGCGGGAGGGAAGAAAATATACACAATGTGGAAACAATTGAGTGACATGATCATATTTTTTGAGTAAGTAGCATCATTCACTGGAGGTAGGAGGAATCGGAGGTTGGAGGTCATTAAGCGACCTCTCGTAAGTCGCCAACGATGGGGCTGCATATTAGCATTGGTGACATGTGTGTGTCCAGTTTGATTTTAGTTCTTCCAGCTACAAGTGGTGTGGTGTGTTTCTATTTGCAGTGTTCAATAAGTGGAAATTTCACATTGAGGGGGGAACAAATTCCAATGTTCCATTTCCAGTATGTCAACTTTTTCTATGTATGTATGAGCAACATATTTCAACAAAATTCCCTATGTTATTCCCTACAGTGAGATGTGATGAAGGCTAAGAATAGTACTTAGCATATCATGATGTGGTTGTAGGTAAACCACTTGAAAAACTTCATTTGTGGTTTGTGGTAAACCAATAGAAAAACCACGATTCTTGTTTATTTGTAATCTATTCGTAAAACAATCACTTTGTGGTTTGTGGTAAACCAATTGTAAAACCACCATTCTTGGTTTTTGGTCAACCGTTTGCAAAACCATCCTTGAGGTTTTTGATCATCCTATGAAAATCACCTGATCATGAGTAGGTGCAAGTACAAAGGAGGCTTTCCCCATGTTCGCACTAAGGGGGGAATGTTAGGAAATTATATTGTTAGTGCTCCATTAGTAAATTATAATTACGTGAAGTAATTATTATGTTGTAAATATGTGTTAGTAAATTGTTATTAGTTGTTATATAAAACAACAATATTAATTATATTTAGTTAGTGTGTTAGAAACAACTCACGTAAGTTAGTGAGTTGTTATAGCTACTTCCTATTATTTAGGAAGTCTATTTCCTATATATATGGATGTATCTGTATCAAAGAATATTGAATATCAATACAAAGAATATCATATTGTGTGATTAAAATATTTACTTGTTTTCTAGGTTTGGCTCTGTGGATGTAATAATTCTCTACATAAGATCCACTAATCCCTATCATGATGTGTTTGTGAACTTGTGTAAGTAGTTAGGTTTATTTTGTAGTTGTATTTATTGTCAAAACCCTAACAACAAAGTTGATGTGACAAAGAAGACATTAGAGAGATAGTCTCTAGACCCAAAAATGAAGTAAATATTGAATATTTGCCATATAAGATCACCAATTTGCTTATAGTATTGCCCAAAATCAGTCACTAGCACCCTAAAATAGAACCTCTTTCCTCATGTGGATTCCCATGTATAGATTAGTGCAAAGTTCCAGATCTCTTAAGTGAGATCCTGGTGACATCATTTCCTACCGAGATCAAACATACACACACCGCTTAGAATAGCTATAGATTGCACAAGATTTATCTAAGTCACCCATCCCTTCTATTTGCTTATAGTATTACATTACTTGAGTACTTAAAACTTGTATTTATCAGATTGTAAATTGTTAGTTAATCTAAAATAATAAATTTAATTCAGATTTAATTAAATTAGTCATGTGGCTTCTCGGACTTATTGGAATTAAATTCTTACGTTTACACTATTACTTTAGGTGAATTCTCTTCATTTCTTTCAATATTTGCACACAGTAATCCTTATAATTTTTATTCTTTTATTAAAATTAAAAAATGATATAATGCTCAAATTTTACATCGAAAATCAATACAAAGCAAGAAAAAAATGTGTGCACAATTGCTAGTTAAATTTGGTTTTAAAAAGCAACCCTAATTGGTATTAGAGCTGGTTTTGACTGATTTTTGGTTTAGATTAACATGTTTTGGATTGCAAGTTGTGTGTTGGATGTTAACAAGGTCTCGATCTAAGAAGGGTGAAGGAGAGTTAGTTGAAGGAGATCCCAAAATTGGTACCAGATGATCTCGAAGTCCTACAATGGCGGATCGAGAGGAAGTGGAAGAAAACTTTCATCAATCATTCCAATAGATGAAGGAAATGGTGGAAGAAATGTACCAAGATAGGCAAAGGGAAAAGGGAACTAGAGGAGGTAAGAAAGAAGAAAGCTCTAGTTCTGATATTCCAAAAAGAGACTCTTTAAAATCTGATTTTCCTTCATTAAAGTTAGATATCAAGTTTGAATTGCCTATGTATACTGGAGAGCTAAATGCAAAGAAGTTGGATAACTAGGTCAAGCAGATAGAAGTATATTGTAGGGTTCAGAGAATTGTTGATGATGAAGCAAAGATTCATCTAGAAACTCTTTGGATGGGTGGCACAACACTCATTTGGTGGGAGAGTAAGCTTCAGGAAGTGGAAGAAAACAAAGGTATAGAAATCACTTCTTGGTCTGAATTTGTTTCAAATCTTAGGCAATAATTTTATCCTCTTGGTTATAAGCAACAAGCTATGATGGATTGGAAAACATTAAGACAAACTAAGGGACAAAGTGTTCAAGAATACACACAAGAATTTAGGAAAAGGGCTCTAATTCTGGAATTTCCCTAAACACAGAAGAAACACTGCTCAAATATATTGGTGGATTGCATAGTTATCTAAGGCATATGATACTTGTTTTAGGTCCTACTAATCTTGATGCAGTATGTGTTCAAGAAACCCATTTGGAAGCACGAGGGAAAATGAAAAGGAGTCCTCTTTCTCTTCTTTTAATCAGAAGAACAAGCAATTTGAAGGGAAAGGTTCGAAATAACAAGGAAAAGGAAAGGGTAAGCATAAAACAAACTCTACTGTTAAGAAGGAAGATGAAAAACCATTTTGTAATCATTGTAAAAAAAACCATGATGAGTCTAAATGTTGGAAATTACATCCTGAAAAGAAGCCTAAATGGATGGTTAAGAAAGGAAAAGAAAAGAAAATAAACACTGTAGTGCATGATCTTGGTTCTGATTCAGGTGATGAAACCAAAATCACAGCTATGATTTTTCAAGGTAAATCAACTCTTTCAATTTCCAACAATAGCACTACAGATGTTGCATCTTCTTCTAGTAAACAAACTATACCTGATGATAAGAAAAGAAATGATATTTTCCACATTAGAGTAATTTCAAAGCATACGAAAATTGATACTTTTTTTTATAGTGGATCTCAAGCTAATCTAATTTTTGAGGAGGTTGTTAAGAAACTAGGACTCAAAACTAAACCTCATCCTAAGCCTTATCCTTTGGGTTGGATTTGTGATGATGCAAAAATGCAGGTAGCTAAAAATTGTACTTTCAGATTTGCCATTACAGACAAGTTTATTGATGAGGTTGAATTGGATGTAGTTCCTTTGGATATTTGTGGGGTGGTTTTGGGAAGTCGTTATTTGTATGATCATAAAGCAATCTTCTATAGGGAAGAAAATAAATATTTTATTGTAAAGGATGGAATTGAGTTTATTATTAGAGCTCACCGTGAAAAGAATAATCTATCCTTGGTAACTGTAGGTCAAATGAAAAGGCTTGTAAACTCAAGCAAAATTTTTGTGCTCATGGTGGTCAAAGCCAAGGAAAAAGAAAATGAGATGGCTTTTGAGACTTGCGATCTAAAACATAAGGATGAATTGGTAAAAATTGTTTCTCATTTTGATGATGTTTTTCAGGATCCACAGGGTCTACCTCCCAAAAGAGGGGTTCAACATGAGATACAATTGCTTTAGGATGCACCTCTTCCCAATATCGAATGTACAAGTTATCAGTAGTAGAGAACGAGGAAATCAAGAGACAGGTAATGGAACTTTTGGCTCAAGGTATAATTCATCCAAGTACATCCCCATGTGGTTCACCAATTATATTGGTTCCTAAGAAGGATGGCACTTGGTGAATGTGTGTTGATTTCCGTGCTTTAAACAAGATTACTATAAAGAATCGTTACCCTCTTCCTAGAATAGATGATTTACTGGATCAATTAAAGAATGCAATTTATTTCACTAAGTTAGACTTAAGAAGTGGTTATCACCAAGTAAGAATTGCAGAAGGTGATGTTTGGAAAATTTCTTTTAAAACGAAACAGGGATTGTTTTTTATGTTTAGTGATTCCTTTTGGTTTGTGCAATTCACCGACAACATTCATGAGAGTTATGAATGAAATATTTAGACCATTCATTGATAATTTCATTATTTTCTACTTAGATGATATTCTCATTTTTAGTAAGTCATGGGATGAACATGTTAAACACATCCAGAAAGTCTTAGATGCACTAAGGAAAGAGAAATTGTATTTGAAGATGTCAAAATGTGAATTTGGAAATACATCTTTAATTTACTTGGGTTATATTGTAGGAAATGGAGAATTGAGAATTGATCCTGCAAAAATAGAGATTATTGTGAAATGGCCTAGACCCACAAATGTGACAAAAGTTAGAAGTTTTCTAGGTGCGATTCGATCTAGAGAAATTTATTGCTAACTTCTCATATATTGCATCTCCTTTGCATGCTTTGAAAAGTATTAAACAGGTCTTTCAGTGGGGAGGAAAACAACAAAAATCATTTGATACACTCGAAAGAGAAGATAAGTACCACTCCGATCTTGGCACTTCCGGATTTACAACATTCATTTGAGATTGAGACAGGATGTTGGTGACTATGTAATGGGGGTAGTTTTGATGCGAACAAAATGTTACCATCCAAAAACCTTTACAAGTGCGGTAAGAAACTATCCAACTTATGATAAATAGTTGTATGCTTTGGTTCAAAGTGTTAAAAAGTGGAAGCATTATTTAATGGGAAAAGAAAAATTATCCATACTTGACCATCAACCACTTCAATAATTACAAACAAAAACTAAATTGCAGCGAGTCTAGACATTTCGGTGGATGGGATTTTTGCAACAATTTCATCTTGTAATTAGGTATAAAAAGGTATTCAAAACAAGGTTGCGACATGTTATCCAGACCACCGGGTAGTAGTAGCATCTATTCTTTTACAACATAGTTCTTTGGCTCGTGTTAGTTACAAGGAACAATATGTAAATGATGTTGATTTTAGAGAAGTGTATGAGGATCTAGTAAGTGGGAAACAAGTAGGAGAAAAAGATTATCATTTGCATGAAGGATTGTTATATCATTCTGGAAAACTTTGTATTCCAGAAAATGAGCATGTGCATATGATTAGGGAAGCACATACTTCTCTTATTTCAAGGCATTTTGGTGTTAGTAAGACAGTTGTACATTTACAAAAATATTATTATTGGCCTAGAATGCATGAACATGTAAACCGGTATATTAAGGGTTGTGTTCTTTGTGCCACAAGCAAGCCAAGTAACAAGAAATTAGGACTTTACACTCCTCTTCCTATTCCAACAAGGCCTTGGGAAAGTTTTTCCATGGACTTTGTAGGAGGCTTGCCCATGACATGGAAGAAACATGATTACTTATATGTGGTAGTGGACAGATTTAGCAAAATGTGTGTGTTGGTTCCATGTACTAAACAAATAACTAGTGAGGGAACTGCACATTTGTTTTTTTAGTTTGTTTGGGTTCATTTTGGTTTACCTACTTCAATTATATCTAATCAGGATTCTAGATTTCTTGGGGAATTTTGGTCAACATTGTGGGGGTTAATGGACACAAAACTGAAAAAGAGCACTGCTTTTCATCCACAGACTGATGGTCAAATAGAGGTTGTAAACCGCACAGTGGTACAATTACTTAGGGGCTATAGTAACAAACATCCTAAATTGTGGGATGAACATCTTTATTATGTGTAACATGCTTATAATCGTGCCTTACATTCTTCTACTTTGAAGTCTCCATTTGAGACTTGTTATGGATATCTGCCTAATTCTCCATTAGATATATATTATGGACATGAAACTGTTGTTAATGGTGCAAGTGATTCTGACAAGGCTAAAATATTTGTGTAGAGAATACAACAGGTTCATCAGTATGTCCGTGAACAATTGGAGAAAAGTCAGGCTAAGTACAAAGCTAGGCATGATAAACATAGAACTGATCACAAGTTCAAAGTTGGTGATTCAATTTGGCTTCACATTAGCAAGGAAAGATTGACAGGTGAAGGTAAAAAATTGAAACCTATATGGTATGGTCCATTCCAAATATTGGAAAAAACTAGTAACAACGCTTTCGGTTGGATTTACCTCCATATATGCAAATCTACTCAGTTATAAATGTTGAGAATTTAAGATTGTATGAACCACCTATGATTATTGATCATGATGATGCTAACATAATGCCTTCCATTGATGATTTTGCTCCTGAGTATCTTGATGAGTTTCAGGAAGACATCATTTTGGACAAGAAAGTAAGAACTTCATGAAGGGGTGATATTGAGTATCTCCATTTTGGGTTCAAAGGCATGCATCCGAACAAGGATAAATGGATGGAAACCGGAAAGGTGAGGGAGAAATACCCTCACCTATTCACCAATTAAGTTGACTTTTGGGGTCTAAAAGTTTCTCAGTGGAGAGGAATGATCCAGAGGATCCTCACAGAGAAACACTGATCTAAGATCTTCTCAGAATAAGTTGTAGTCATTTTTAAAGCATGGAGAAAAATTATACGATTCCGACGATATCTTGTTTGCAGGAAACGAAGCTCGTTTGTAAAAGTTATAGCCCGCTGAAATTTTTGGGTAATTGGCAAAATTTGGAGTTTTGTGCAGGTTGGACGTGTGCATGCTCGCTAAGTGTTTCAATTATATTCTGACACGTAGAAGAATTGTGTGACATACTAAAAATTGGTTTTGGGAACACTGGTCTTAGACACTTGTTCTCGGACAAATGGACCCCGCTATTTACATGTTGGGGGCCCTCAGCCAGGTTCAGCACACTCGATTATGGAGGGGTGTCTTGGCCTCCTTCTCATTTAATCACTAAACCAACTTGTGTATATAAACTCCTATAATTGCATTTGCACTATGCATGTGGGACTATTAGACATGCATTTTTAAACTATGCAAATTTCCCATGCATTTTTACTAATTTCCATATTCCCACGCATTGCATATTAATCCATTAATACCATATTACACGCATTGCATAGTAATCCTTTATAAACTGTCCACGCATTATCCTTGGCTTATTTAGCACCTAAAAATATACAACCATGCGCCACCCCAAGAAATGCGCCCACTCCATAGCAATTACGGTGGCTCTTAAGCCAATACAAACAACCCTCCTTTGGCATTATTAAATGCCTACCTTTTTGCACGCACCCACAATGTGGGATAAACCACTACAAAACCACCTAAGGAGAAGGAGAGAGAAGTGGAGGGGATTGGAATAACTGACCTCCCATGCAAAAGTTTAGGTTCCTAACCATTGCGCCAGCTGTTTGGAAACAATATAAAAGGAGTGATATTATATTTGTATAGCATTCGGGTCTGTGTGAAAATATTGTAATGCTCATAACTTGAGCTAGGAGTGGAATTTGGAGGAGATGTAAAAAGAAACCCCTATTATTTTTGATAGAGGAAGACTATGAGAAGGTCATAATTTTGTAGAATTATTTGTAAAGAATTATTTTCAAGATTTTAATAGATCGGTCCCATTCAACCGGACCCGAGAGACATAGGCCTCAAGTGCCGAACTCCGTTATCAATTCTTGCGTCAAATTGCTGGTGAATTCTCTTCATTTCTTTCAATATTTGCACAGTACTTGTAGTTTTTATTCTTTTATTAAAAATACAAAAGGATATAATGCTCAAATTTTACATCAAAAATCAATACAAAGCAAAAAAATGTGTGTGCACAATTGCTAGTTAAATTTGGTTTTCAGATCATTCTTGATCATATATTTCCCATGAGAGAGGATAATTCCTTGATTCTTCACACCTGATGGTTTGAGTACCTAGATTGTCTGACTAGCTCACTTTGACTTGTTTCTGAAGAAATGACCCTTATTTTGATGTATGAATCTCTAATTTAATTTTTTATCATGATGAAACCCTTTCCCACTTCACAATTTACTTCCTCTACTAAGATGATACTTGATCCAAATCATTCCTATAACATCCAAACGCCCTTTGATTAATTTTATACTCATGGGAGAATAACTTGAAGAATAATCACGTGTTTTTGACCTCCAAGTTATACTTGATCTAGTAAGCAAACATTGATTAAGTGTTTAAAAACACTCTAAGGAGGCATGATTTGTTTTAGAGCATGATATGATTACCGATATCACTCACGATGGCCTTTTCTCATTTTTTTGGCTCCTTCCATCAACTTTACTTGTAGAAGTCACTTGAAATTGATCCTTTGAGAGTTTTTAGAGGGCTTATTTATTATTTTTTCTTTGACATAAATTCTTGACCTTGTAATGATGTAAAAAAGAACAATATAAGTAGAATGGGAGCTGTCACAACTTTCTAGAATCAAATCAAAAAAATCTTTTTAGTAGGTGGGGTTAGGAATTTCTATTTTTAGATTTTTTTTACAATTTTAGACAACTTATTCCATGAAGGTCCTATTCCACTTAGGATTTTTCCATTGATTACGATTTTATATTTTTATAAGTTTTTATTTTTAGACTTATACTTTTTCCCAAATTGCTAATTTTAGAATGTTACCCGATTAACCATGTTTGGTGTTTCTCAATGTTAAATGATGTTTTGAATGTTGAAGGTTTTCTATTTAAGAAAAATTTATATTTTTATAACCTTACTATTTAGATCATGTGTTGATAGGAGTCTTCATTGATTTTTGGTATAAACCACAAAGTGATAAAGCTAGCCATGAAGAGAATAGAGAAGTCGCAGATAAAGGATAAAAATTGCCAAAGACCACAAATCCATGATACATAGGAGAATTCCACAATAAATAGTAGAATCCAAAATACACAGAGATAGCTACGTAAGACTAAGAATAACCATGAAAGCCAACTAAAATCTATGAAATGAAGACAAATCACTCTAGTATAAGACTGAAGCCGATAAAGGCACGAGTCAAAGGAAGTGTCTTTTGAAACATATTATATTTTGTATATCTATTGTAATTAATGTATTGTATAGTGTGCATCACGAAATACATTTTTGAATGCCATTTTAAGAGACTATGTATGATAGTATATAATTAAGATAGTATACAAAGAACATGTTTGTAATGAAAATTGATGTAATCATTACTAATGAATAAATCAAGAATGGAGTTTGGAGCATAATCTATTATGTGTCTTGATTCATATTTTTGTTCTTAGATTAGATTTGGTGTATTTCCCATGTAAATCGTTAACTAAGATCGATATTTCCTAAGCCCTATAATCTTGTTGGGGTTTTAGGTCAACATTTGGTGTTTGAGCCTAGGTTTCTTTTGTTAAGGAATGCCAAGAATGATCTCAACATCAGGGTATTGGAAACTCACATTATTAGAGATTGAAAATTAGTGGGAGAAACATATTGATATATTTGTTAAAGGAAAATAAAAATACATAACATAACTTATCGAGTAGTAGAAAACAATGTATTTGGAGAATACGGAGAGGAATTTTGGGTATAATTTTAACATAAGTTGTGTCTTTGGTTATTAGCGCATGTAAAAAGAATTGAATGGACGTGGATGTACCTAACACAACCTTTTGAGTGGACTACAGAAAAATTGACAATAGGAAAATATCTCGATGAGTCGTGGACTAAAGAAATTGAATACTGGTACAAAACCACTTTAGATTCTTACATTATCACGTAGGAAATATAGGGTTGGACAATTTTTTACTATAAGAAACAAGAATTTTTAAGTGGATCCCATGCAGTTATTTTCTTCAAACAGTTCCATTCTTAATATAGGTGTTAATGATCAAAAAATGATTAATTAGAGAAGAAGAAAGTTCCTTTAGGGGGATAGACACCACGGTATGGTGGAAGCAAAGGAGGTGATCCAAGAGTCATGACTTATCAATATTAATGGGGCATTGGTTGGGGTGGTAGAAATAGGATGACATGAGAAAAAGAAAAAGAAATAAAAATTAGAAAGTTAGGAGAAGATAACTAAAGAGGATTAAGCAGGATTAGAGATTTGTGGGGAATCAATTAAAATGAGGAGAATGGAAGAAAGAGAAAGGTTAGTTACAAAAATAAGGAATTAGAAAAGAAGGTAGAGAAACAAAAATTGGAAAGAGAAGAAAGAGCAAAGAAGATGAAGGAAAGAAAGGAGAAATTTAATAAAGTTAAGAAAGAAGAAAATAAAGAAGAGAAGAAAGTAGGAAAGAAAGTAGAAAAGGTAGAAGATTCACCCACCTCATGTGGAAGCCAATAATTGGCTCACCCAAAAATGGAGGTGGAAAATCCAAGTCTCACGATAATACCCATGTCTTGCGGAGATCATTTAGGGTTTGTTACTCTATAGAATCCCTTAGTAAAATATACCATAGAGAGTCTAATTCAGAAAGTAATGACAAGACAAGCAATATTAGTGATTAAATCCAAGCAATGAAAAGAAAAGAAACATTCAAAGGATTTTAGAAGAAGGAAAATGGAAATAAGATGATATAAGAAAAAAAAAAAAAATTAAAGAGAGAGGAGAAGAAGAAGAGGGGTTAGTGTTACAAGGAATTTAACAGAGAATTTGGAGACAAAATAGAGAGAGTGGATGAAAGAAATAAAGGAAAATAAAATGTATATGAACAACAAGAGTAAAGGATAGAAGTGATAGAAGAGAATATTAAAGATAGAGAAGAGGACCAGTAGAGGAAATAAGAAAAGAATAAGAAGAGAATAAGTGATGAAGAGTTGGAGATAAATCATAGGCTAAGGAATATTAAAGATAGAAAAGTAGTTATTGAAAATGTTAGTTATGAAAATATCCCAAATGAAGAGATGCCCCCCAATCGACATGAAGGCCCAAAGGAGATGACCCCTCAGATTGGATGGAATTCCATGTGCCACTTGATACACCAATTAGAAATTAGATAAAGGAAGAAGTATGGAGGAAAGATATAAAATATTAAGAGAAGAGAGTAAGATGAGACAAGAAACAAAAGAAGAGAATTTTAGGAACTGCTAGGTGAACTTTACTTTTATATTGAACTAGGAAGAGATAAAGGAAGGAAGAGCAATTTAAAATTACTACATAATCAAACCAAGAAATTAAAGCAAATTAAATAGCAACCTATTGTGCAGCCTAGAACAAATACTCGGCCCACTATGGATCAAAAGATTAAGATGCCAATTTTTGAAAAGGATTCAACCGATGCATTGGAACATTTATTCCTATTTAAACAATAATGGAAGATTAAAAATACCACGAATGAAGCTACCAATACCAAATACTTCTTATATTCATTACGAGATGATGCACTATGGTGGTATATGCTATTTTCATCACAAGGTATGAAACCATGGGCGGATATTGAGAAAGAATTCAAAATAGATTTCCATTTTCAAAAAGCACCAACAAAGGTCGAACAAGATGAGGGATCTGATATAGAGAGAAGGATAATAATTAAAATATTTTATTCAAATATTTAACATTATTACTAGAAAATTAGAAGTTCCCTAATGAATAAATAGAGGGTTTATTGGTTTAATTTTGTCTTGCTTCCTTATCTCTCGGATCTGCGTTAGATACACAATAGTTTAAGGAAATATCGAAGTAATCAAGATGGCGATAAAATTGGAGGCTCAACCCTAGAGAAGAGAATGGGAGACATCAATCAAAACTGAACTAGAAAGGGTACAATTAGAACTTTTGAAATTAAAACTATAGAAAGAAATACAGAGGATTGAAGGATTGAGGAATAGTTTTCCTCCTAAAAATAATTCAAGGCTAGAAATGTGGTGTACGACCTATTGCAATGAAGGCCAAAATAGAATTTAATGCCCATACACTGATAATTCAAAGAGAGTAGCCACAGAAAGAGTACATTCCTCACAGAAATCATAATCCAAGAATATAGCCCCAACAGAAAAGAGATGGTGTGGACTTTTTACACTATGGGACCAACATACTCAGGATACTTGTCCCTTACTTTGGAAGTAGCACCACCAATGGACCAATTAATGTATTGTATGGCATTTGGACCATATAACCATTATCACCATACTTGTCCCACTTTGGATGCATTAGATGAATTAAAAGATTATTCCAGCAAGAGAGCTATGGTTGCAAGATAAAATACAACATCTAACTCTCCTCATAACTAACCACATATGATCACAACACATCCACCACCTACACACCCATCATAGTAAATGATAAAAACCCCAAAATTACCAAATAAAAAAGGTGGCCAAGCACATTTTGGAGGTGGATATTAGGAAATAATTATAACCTCAATTTTAAAGGTCACAACGATGGAGGTTATCATGGGAGCGTAAGGCGGGGTTTTAGAGGAGGATATAGAGGAGGGTATAGATAAGGGTATAGATGAGGGTATAGAGGAGTCTATGAAAACTATCAAGGAGGTAAAGGATACCAAGGATATCAAGGATATAATGTTGTGGTTACCATAGAGGATACAATCAAGGAGATGGTTACTAAGATAGAAGACCAATGAATTTCTACAAATGTGGAAGTGATGGGAGCCTTGCTATAAATTGCACTGAGAACTTGATTCATGCAGATTTTTTCATAAGAAGGAACATGATCTATTCCATTGTTCAGAAGCTAAACAGCTTTCTATAAGTGGGTCAACAAGATCGGAGGTGTTAACAAAAGAAACTTAGAGAAAGTTAAAAAGATAACTAGAATTCCTTGGGATGAAGCCATCGTGGAAAATGATAAGGCCATGATAGTTGATACTTCAAGAACCACTACTTTAGAAACTACTACTTTAGTATGTAGAACCATAGAAGAAGATAGAAAAGAAGAGGAAAAATAAATCTACCTGAGAAGAAGGGAAATCAAATAAGGAAAAGGAATTGTAGAACGTGGTACAGGATAGAAATCACAACTATAAGTGTCACTAAACCAAGCTAGTTCCAAAGAAGAAAAAAATAATACAAGTACCCCAAGAATAACACTCTTTAAATGTAAAAGAATGGAATCCTAAAGAAATTAGACCAAGGTTTCACCTAAAAGAAGTGGAAAGAAGTAGAGAAATGGTATGAGAAACACAATCTAATGAATAAAGGGAGCAATATTGTTTTGTTGAACATGAATTCATGGCACTAAAGGAATTGGAAAGTTTGACTATCAACCATGGTTTAGTGGATAAGTTAAAACAATTCAATAAATACTAGAACAAGGAGGAAATAACTGATCATGTCCATTAAATTGAAAGAGGACCCAATAGGAAAAGAAATGCATTTCACACTAAGAAAGCATGGCACAAGTACACCATTTATCTAGATGTGGATATTTTCAACACCACTCACCAAGGTATTATTGGATCTTTGTGCGGATGTTAACATGATTTCTAACACCACTTGGGAAATGCTTGGAAGACCTCCCATGGATCTTACAACTTATTTTTTTGGATTGGTGGATGAATCCTCTCAACAGACATCAGGAGTGTTGAAGAACATAGAGGTAACTTTTATGGGAATAAAGAAATTGGTGAACTTTGAGGTGGTGGAGAATGTTGTTGAGAACCCCTCATATAATGCCATTTTATCTTTAGAATGGTTTGTCGATTATAATGGAACTTTAAGTTTTGAAGAAGAAGAGGTTACTCTAAATACAGATAGGGTATGTGTTTATGTACCATTACATGTAGGAATGTGTGCTACATGGGGAGACGAAATATGGCATGATCCCAAAGAAGATGGCTTTGACGAAATATAGGAGTATATTCATTAAACCACTTCTCCAACATCGACAAGTAATTTGAACCAAATTTGGATGGTGAGATTTCAATAAAATAAAATGATATCATGGAAGGATTAGATAACGTGGTGGAAGCATGGATTCATGGGTTCCCATAGTCAACCAATCAGAAATTACACTTGGAAAGAAGAATAAACCAAAGGTTATCACATTAGAAGATAACTATAATACCGTGGGTGACATTTTTGCACTTGATAAAGACATATTTGAAGAAGAAGATGAATACTTTACATCACAAGAAGAATAAAATGAATACTTTTTAGCACAAAATGAATAAGATGATATCTTTATGCAAGCACATAATAGTTTTTCCATGGAAGAAGAAAATATTAAGGACCTTCTAATCAAGAGGGTATATAGATTGAGCCGTGGAACATCTCATGAGATACTACCAAAATATTCTGGCTTTGGAGATATAAAAGGATACATCAAGATTACGGAGAGAATATTTCCAAATGAAAAATAAAGGATAGAAGAATTGGATGGAACCTTGATGATAAATTCCATGAGTTGGTGGGAGGCACATAAAAATAACACGTCTCATTAGAAATTAGTCACTATATTACTGAAGGCTAGATTTTTATAAAGTGAAGGTTATTATGCCACTATCCCTGAATATTCTGGAGAAATAGACCTACATAAACATATTCACACCTTTGACTAGCATTGAAAGTTATGTGGGGAGACATCCCCCTATTATGGACTCAATTTTTTGTATGGACCCTTGAGCCCATACCATGGTCATGGTACGTAGACCAGGAGATTAGGTGGAAAACAAAAGACTGAGATCACATAGTGAAATATTTCTGCCATACTTTTTCCTTTTGGGACACAGATTTGAACATTTTGAGGGTGTTACAGAAGATTATAAAATTCTTGTTTATAACACCAGAAGAAGCTATAAGACAATAATTTGAAGATAAAGAAAATCCAGAATGGGAAATCATAAAACCACAAGAAGGCCTAACAAAAGTACAAGAGATGACAAGATGTTATAATGTGGAAAAACAAGACAAGGAATAAAAGCCAAAAATATAAGATACAAAGTGATAGAGGATGAGAGACAAGTAGTAGAAAACAAGGATGGAGGATAAAAATACTACATCACACTCATTAAAGATCAAAAATGAAAATATTGGACCAGAAGGAACTGAAAAATTGGCTAAAATTGGAGATTACTAGACAGACAAGGAAGTAGCAAAAGTAGTGGAGTTACTTCAAGAATTTCAAGACATTTTTCCAAAATATTTCAAATAATTGAAAATGATAAAATAGGAGGCTAGAACGATGAAAATTCAGATCAAAGAAGGGTTCAAACCATTAATGAAAAGGCCATACAAATTAAACCCAAAATTAAAGGTAAAGGTAAAATCTGAGTTGGATAAAATGTTGAGTGCAAGGATCATTAAACCAATTGATGATATGGAATGGATCAGTCCCATGGTGATCCAAAATAAAAATACTGGAGAAATCCACGTATGTGTAGACTATTGAGAGTTGAACAAAGCTTATATACATGATCCTTTTCCAACCCCCTTTACAAAATAAATAATAGAGAATGTAGCAGTCAGAGAAGTGTATTCCTTCGTAGATGGTTTCTTCGAGTACCAAAAAGTCAAAATTTCTCTGGAGGAGCAACCAAAGACCACTTTTTCCTTGGAATGGGGTTCTTTCATGTATACAGTTATTCCATTTGGCCTAAAAATGCACCAACATTATTTAGCATGATTATGATAAATGCTTTAAAGATTTCATTCATGATTTTATAGAGTTCTATATTGATGATTGGACTGTTTACGTCCTGTTAAAATATCATATACAAGTATTGAGACAAAATTTGTAGTGGTGTAGGGAGTTATGAATTTCTTTAAATTTGAAATAATGTATCTTTTTTACCCCCTTTGGTACTCTATTTAGGCATATAATATGTAAGTAAGGTTTGTTGATTGATCCTTTGAAGACTTCAGTGATTGTAAATTTACCACCTCCAAAAACTCAAAAGGAGGTGAGGACAATTCTAGGCTACACTAGTTATCATAGGAAGTTCATTAAGAATTATGCAGAAATAAGCACCCCTCTAGAAGAATTATTGAAGAAAAGAACAAATAAACAAATTCCTTGGTCGAAATAATGTGTAGATGCCTTTGAAATTCTAAAAGACCAAATTCTTCATGCCGCAATTTTGATTTTTCCTAATTGGAATATATCATTCCATGTCCATGTGGATACATCTAGAATAGTGATCAAAGTTTTTTTAACACATCCTAGGGAGAAGATGGATCATCCAATAGCATTTGCTAGAAGAAAATTGGCAAAAACATAAACAAACTACACTACAATAGAAAGAGAATCCCTAAGTATAATGTATGCTCTAATGAAATACATGAAATATTTATTAGCCACGTCCTTTAGATTCTACACTGATCATGAACCATTAAAGTATCTTATAAACATACCAATGTTACAAGAAAGAAATTGTAGGTGGTTAATGTTGTTTCAAGAATTTGATTTTACAATAAATGTCAAACCAGGAAAGCTCAACAATGGTCCAGAGTACTTGTTAAGAATTGAGAATGGAGAGTATGAAGGCCCTATCCATAATTATTTCCCTAGAGCACACTTATTTCAAATCGAAGTCATACCAAAAGAGTTTGATGATATTGCTCAAGTGTTGCATATAGGAGAATTTCCAAGTGATTATTCCCAACAACAAGAAGAAATTTTGAGTATATCATTCTCTTTTACATTAATTCAGGGGACAATTGTATAAAAATGGTCAAGATAATGTCTTGAGGAGAATAGCATTAGAACATGAAAGGAATAATGTTTTGATAGAATCACATGAAGGTATTTTGGGTGTACATAATGGAGGAGAGAAGACAACAAGGAAAGTAATGATGACTGGACTATGGTGGCCTACATTGTTTAGAGATGCTCATAAACATGCTAGATCATGTGACATATGCCAAAGAGTGGGCAAGCCAAATGCCAAAAATGAAATACCATTGAGAAATGGGCTATTTATTTCATAAGACCAATTAAAACCAGTAGCTAGGAATTCCCAAGAAAGATTCATCATCACTGGAACAAAATATTTCAAAAGGTGGGCAGAGGTGGTCCCCAAAAAGGTTGTACTATGAGGACAACAACAAAGTTTTTGCATGAAAACATAATTACAATATTTATATGTCTATTCAAAGATCACCAAAGTGATCAAGGAAAGCACTTTATAAATGAAACCATCTAAGAACTTCTATAGTGGATTCATGATTAATCACCATAGAAGCACTCCATACCACCCTAAGGAAAATGGAATGATAAAATCATTCAATAAGGTATTGGATAAGGTCCTAATGAAGATTTGTTTGTTACAAAATGCTGATTGGGATTTAAAAATACTCACCTCTCTATGGGAATACCCCACAACATATAAAAGGATGAAAAATTACTCTCCCTTTAGATTGGTATATGGCATGGAAGCTGCAATTCCCATAGATTTCATCTTGCCTAACCCAAGAATTGAAGTAGCATTCAGGATGACAGAATACAAATCTATACATGAAAGATTGATAGAACTAGAGAAATTATATGAAAAGAGATTTATTTCTTCCTATAACCAAACATAGGAGAAGAGAAATCAGAAAGCATGACATGACTACCATATAAAGAAAAATCAATTTTGCATTGGAGATCAGGTACTCCTAAATGATAATAAATATGAGTATCATGGTAAGTTGAAGGTCAGATGACTAGGGCCATATATCATCAAGGAAATATTACCTTCAGGATCGTTAAAACTCCAAATATTACAGATGAAATAACTTCTAGGACATGTGAATGGCATAAGGCTCAAGATTTATGTAGCGTAATAAAAATATTTTAAATAAAAACTAAATTGAAAAATATTAGCCTATTTGAAAACTGGAAATTCGGCAAGTAGGTCAAGGGGTAGGATGAAAACCCGCAAGGGTGTCTCTACCCTTAGAAAAATAAAAACAAAAGAGAATAAAATAGAAATGCCAACCTATTTAAAAATCAGAAATTCAATGGGTAGGTCTATGGGTATGATGAAAATCATAAGGAAATCTCTAGCTTAGAGAAGGAGAGTGATAAACATGGTCCATGGAGGCAAAATACCCACACAATAAAGGAGAAGACAATCCATGGAGAAAAAATACCCATGAAATGAGGGAAGAGGAAATACACAGAGAAAGAATACTTGTGAAATAAAGTAAAATAGGTAATATCCGTGAGGTGAATAAACACAAGCATTCCACAAAGAAAAGAAAGAAAACAAAACCATGCTAAGAAAAACATAGAAAAGTCACACAAAAAGAAGAAGGATGAAAATGCAAAAGAAAACTATTATACAAAAGAAATCACAAAGGCAAACAATAGAGAAAGGTAGTATAAATCCGCAACACAAAAACATGTAAAATAAGCAACATAATGAAGCAAGGTATACCCATAGAAATAGTGGCGGAAGGAGAGTCAAGGAAAACCACACAACGAGGAAATAATTGGAGTATGCACAAAAAGTCGTAGAAGGAAGAAAAATATAAAATGTGGAAAATACAGGGGGTAAAATATGTGGCTAACACAAAGAGGATTTTTGTTAAAGTAGAAATAAATGTGGTAGGTGGGAAGGAAAAAATATAAAAGGTGTTAAAGGAGAATGAACTAAGGCACAAAAAGTTCAAAGAAAGATTGATAAAAGGGTGAAGAAGAAAACTAGGGCACAACAATGGAAAAGTCCGAAGAGAAAATGGATGTCCCAGTCAAAATAACACAATCAGACCTACCAATGCCAAAATTTCTAAATCACTCGTGAAGTCATACAAAACTGATCTAGAAGGAGCATTCTTGCATATTCCATTCAAAGTTGCGTATGCAAGAGATCTGTGAAGTACACATACTCTCAAATTCTAGAATACAATCATACAACACTCAAAGTGGAAATAGAATTACTCATGGAAGAAGATCTGACTACAAAGGAACTGGTATATAAGAATAATGTTGAGGTCATCAAGGAATTAAAAATTGATGTTTGGAGTCAAATACCCTACTTTCCTAGGGCATATTTTGTCATTTAAGTTCTATTAAGTCAACTTCACAATCATATGCTATATTTATACCAACCATATCAGATCAATACAAAGGTAATAGTTAGGGTCACTAACTTATGGGATAAAGGACATTCAACAATCACCAAAAAGAAGACGACACTAAAAGAAATGACTTGAGTGATGGGCATAACATAATCAAAGCGGGAGTATGTATATCAGATATTTCCAATCACACATTGAGGTATGCCAATAAATCCATATGCCTCAAAATTTATCATACCAATAGAGAGGATGGTGCCCATGGGCTTAATGCACAAATTTCCCTAGATATGGTTCAGTGTCACTTAGAGTATAACCTAGCTGAATTGTTAGCGGTTGAATTTCATGAAAATACTAGGAGAATAAAAGAAGGGAAGCACACTTTTTTCTATGGCTCACTCTTGATATGTTTGGCTATGTACTTTACCAAAACCCTACCTCATAAAACCAAAACAATAGAATGAGAGTAGATAAACCTATCACAGAACAAATTTGTACACATATGGTTAGTCTTGATGCAGTAACTTAGATCACATCATTGTTAGGATGGATTAAAAGGATTAGGAAAATCATTGGCAAAAATCTAGGATATCGAACAAATTGTTGCAAGATATGAAAAGGAGGTTTATTTTATTGCAGACATCAATTATACATTCATTTGGCCTATAGTTCCACACATACAACACATACCTCCATTACCTTATGAGGCATTAGATGAACTTGTGGCTACATCTGTAGAAGTAATTAGAAGTCTACCTGTCGAATCAACCAAAACCAAATTACAAAATTTTGATGAGGTAATTGAAGAAACATTGAATAATATAGACAAAAATTCTCCACACAAATGGAAAAGGTAGAGTTAAGCGAATCCCTTCCTAAAACATACAAATGGAAGAAATCCCCTAACATTAAAAACCCATTACAAAAAGACAAAAAGCTCTAGTAGAGAAGGCAAAACTGAAAGAATCCATGACCAACAAAGGAAAAGATGAAACAAAGTCTGAAGAAATAGAAGATATTTCTGAATCAGAGGAAGAAAAATCATACACTCCATCACCACCACATTCACATAACCAATCGAACCATCAATTTTAGAAGAAGTGTAACTAGTAGAAGAAACATGGCTTAGTCAACAAGCATATAGCTATTATCATAAATGTTTAACTACTGGCAGAATTTCATAACTTTCACAAGAATACACTGCAAGTACAAGAGGAGAATAAATGGCTATAGCAAAATCCATAGTGTACTACCTAGAGAAGAATTCCTTTATACTTGAATATATAAGTCATTTACTTACACCATCACTAGCAGAAAAAATACATGACCAAATAGAGATCGAGCAAACAAAAACCACATGGCGTAATTCAACAAATCCAACCACTGATGCGAATAAACTCTACACTAAGAAAGATTTACATCACATAAAGGAAGTGGAAGAGTTGATTGGACTATTGATGAAACAAAAGAAGGAAAGATCCAGAACAACAAAGGGTAAAATAAAAACATGAAGGGTTTCATAAGAAAATATTACATGAGAAAAACAAATCCACTCTAAAAGACAGCTTGCAGAAGTAAAAGAGAAAAGTGCTAATGATTGAATGAGGTGGTAGAACTTGAAGAAGGTAGGAAAGATTCTCTCTACCATAAAATAGAAAACCAGAAGATCAAAATCCCAAGCTCTCCAGAGAAGACCATAGAAACATTAGAAGAAGATAGAAAACACTACATTAGAGAGGAGATAGAGAAATATAAGAGGAGAACATAAAACAAAACAAGAAGGAAAGGAAGAAAAGGCAAAAAAACTTATCTATAAAATCAAAAGAAAAGAGGAATTAGAAAATAAATAAAAAAGATGGAGACAGAGTAAAGAAAATGGTATAACACGTGTACTATTGGATGGCCAAAAGAAATGGATAAAAGCAAAAAATGGAGAAATTAGAATAGAAATTCAAAAAAAGAATCTAGAAAATATGAATTTCTAAAGAAGAAAAATGGTACTAAAAAGAAAAAAATGGTAGATCTCAGAAAAAATATAATAAGAAGAACCATGAACACAAGAGAAAAATAGGAAAGGTGGATTCTAAGAGAATGCGACAAAGAATTATGAGGATCATGAAAAACAAATAATTGTCAAGATCAATGATATATGTACAAATCCACTCCTCCCATATAGAACTATCCAACACCTACATATCCACTAATGAAAATACAAAATTTCATAGAGTGGATAGAATAGGTGAATAACAACATTCGAATCCAAAGTATGAAAATAATATACTCCAACAAATAACAAAATGTATGTTTCTAAATTACACCTTAACTTACTCCATCCCAAAGTCAAACCCAGATCAACTGAATAGAGTGAAAACTGCTCCTTGATTAAATGCATATGCGTAGAAGTTTATGCCTACAAAGTTCTCATCCATAAATCTAAATCACGAGTCAAGAGGATCCTTTACCTATACCATATGTTTAAGTCCAGGTGGTTGATACCAATGGTAGGTGAATTTCTTTTTTTTTTCACACTACATTTTTAGATAGAGACAAATAAATAAGTCTTCATCATTTGTTGTCATAAGGAGGAAGGAGAAAACCTTAAAAGGGGGAAATGTTATAGAGTCTTAATTGATTTTTTGTATAAATTGTGAAGTGATAGAGATAGGTGTGCAGTGATAAATCTAGCCATGAAGAGAATAGAGAATATGTGGACAAGGGATAAAAATGTGAAATTACAAATCCAATACAAAAGCATGTTGTAATAAAAAGTGATATTTCTAAAGACATAGAGATAGCCATGTAAAACTAAGAAAATCCATAGAACTCACTAAAACTCACATAACAAAGACGAATCACTCTAGTACAAAACTAAATGATAGAGGCACGAGTCAAAGGAAGTATATTTTGAAACATATTGGATTTTGTATATCTATTGTACTAGTGTATTGTATATTTTGCATCATGAAAGACATATGTGAATGCCATTTTAAGACTACATATGAGAGTAGATTTAAGATAGAATTATAAGAACATGTATGTAATAGGTGAATATTGATGTAATCATTATTGATGAATAAATAAAGAATGGAGTTTGGAGCATAATATCTTAATATATGATTCATATTTCTATTCTTAGAGTAGAGGTGGTGTATTTCCCACATACATCCTTATTTAAGATCAATAACTTTCCTAAGCCCTACATATCCGTTGAGGTTTTAGGTCAACAACATGTGTTATGTTTATTAGATGGAATTATCGGTGTCGATCCAATAAACCTATCATTGTGAGTTTTGAGCAAGGATATTTACTTATACCATTTTAACTATTTTTGCATGTTGAACTCTTGGAAATCATAAATGAAAATTTTTTTCACATTTTTTTTTTTTGAATAAAACAATCTAGTCATCATCATTTGTTTTTCAGGAATCATTCTAAATGTGTTCTAGAAAGGATAATGTTGACATGAAACATTTCAATTGATTTTTGTATAAATTCAAGTGATAGAGATAGGTGATGCAAAGATAAAGCTATCATTTTTGGAGGTTATGGCTATTTTGGAAAAAAAAAATATGGGTATAATATCCATCGATAATTAGGTTTTCTATAAAAAGGTATTATAGCAACAATAATGGATGATGTTTGACCATGGTGAAGAAATGAGTGAAAATAATGTTTTAAAACTCACATTTTATGTTGAATCACTCTAGTAAAAACTTTAATTTAGCCTTGAGGTTAGAAAGGAAGTATATGTTCAAATCATTGGTTTTAATGGTTCATTGTGGAAATAAGGGACATATTTTGGCTCATGAAAGTTCACCTATGTGAATGCCAAGACGAAGAGACTACATTTCAGATAGAGTGATATGAATTAGTGAGAACAGGATCGTAATGAAAATTGACCTAATCATTATTGATGTCAATAAAGAATGAGTAAGGGCATAATATGTGTATTATCTTGATTCATATCCCCTTCTCCCTTAGAGTAATGGGGATAATGTTCACAAAACATTCACCCATGATGAAGGTTGGATCAAGTTTCCTAAGGAAGGGGGTCTTGTTGAATTTTAGGGCTCAAAAAACACTTTTAGCCTAATGGATGTCATATGAGTGCAATCCACCATCATTGTGTTTTGTTTTGCACAAGGATTAAAATGAGCATGGGGAACACTTTATTTTTTATCCCATTATGGACATGGGGGATACATACAAAAAATTTTTACTCACATTTTTAGATTTATGAATAAACAATCTAGGGCATCACATGGTTTTATCCCGGGGGACAAAATGACACTAAATGTGTTCTATAAGAGAGGAAAAGGGAAAATGTTTCACCTCATATCTCTTGTTCATCAAGGGAGAGATAGGGAAAACTATCATTTTGGAGTTTGGCTGTTTTAACTGGAAAATATTTTACACTAATAAAATAACATATAATTAGGTTTTTACCCTATAAGGTATATATTGGGGTCAAATTTTAATGATGATGTTTGACTCTATCCATGAAGAAAATGATAAAATAATGTTTTAAAACCTTTTATTTGAAACCTAGAAACTATAATTTTGGAGCCTCAAGTTATATTCGAGAGTTTAAGTGATGTTCAAATCAGGTTTTAATGGTTCATTCCTGAATACATTAACATAACAAAACATCAAAGTCCAGTCTTCGGGCACTTGAACCATGCCAAAATTAAAACATATGTCAGTGAATGTGGTGAGATGGAGGATCGGGAAAACACTATTAGAGTTTTGAGATGTTTTAAATGAATGATAAGGGATAAATATCATGTTTATTTTGACTTAGTCCCCCTTTCCACTTTTTCAATGGGGATAATGTTTATGTCTAAATTTAACCCATGATGAAGGTTGTTGTAAGTATCGAAGGAAAAACTTGAATACATCCCAAGTGGTGAAAAATACACATGTTGAAAAAAATGGATGTCATATAAGTGTCCAAGTTATTCAAATGAGCGGAAACTTTTTCTTATCCCCTTTATCCCATTATGGACAAAATCATAAAAGTGAAAAAATTTCACTCAATAAAAGGGATACAAAATAAAGTCCCTCATGTTCCCTTTATCCCAGGGGCATAAACTGACACCAAAGGAAAAAGAGGAGGATAAAGGGATAATTATGGTCATCCTCATTCTCTTGGTAATCTTATCGGCGTTTTTAAAAAATAGGGAAAATAAGTGCATTGAAAGTTTTCTTTTACCATAACTGGAAAGTTATATTTGTCCATTTTTACAAAAATAACATTACACTTACTTCTTTTGGACCCTAGATTCTTTAGTATGATATTTTGTCTAATTTTGTATGAATTTTACTCCAAAATCCATACAAGACTGATATAATAGGTTTCAAATAAATTTTTCCCCTTTTTATGTCCAACTCGTGAGATATACCTATACTTGTCCATTTGACTTCTCAAGAAATATTCACACCTCGATCAAAAATGATTATGCCATCATGTAAAGGATTAATAAATATTTCCAATGAATATTTTATTTCCTTTTAAATTATTATTGATCTCCTAAAATTATCTTGAGAAGTTTAGGTTCAACATTTAACTACTCATTCCTTATACCTTAAAACCTCCACTTTTGAACAAATTGTCCTTGAATGACCAAACATTTTCTAAATATTCCAATTTTTTCCAACTACTTGAAGTCTCTATAATAACACATCTAGATACTTAATAACTTTTCGTAACCCTCTCAGAGGATGCACGCAGGCTCCGAAATGGCCAAAATTGGCCTTTCTAGGATTCCCAAAGAACTGATCTTTCATTGCACTTCACCAAATGGAACAATAGACCTTATTACACCTTTTTGAAAAATTATAAATGTTCAACCAATGTATTATGGATAATTTCAATGATAAGGTGACCATGAAAGAGGAGGCAAGTTGACTAGGAGATAGATTTAAGAATATTTGAAGCAAGATTTTACATTGTGGCTAAGTTGTCATATTTTGAAATTTGCATTTTTGGGTCAGCAATTTAACATGACAAAAACTAGACTTGACTTGGGACATTGTAATGTAAGGGTAAATATATAATCTCATATTTCTCATGGGTGAGCAGACCCATTATTTGTTCAAATTGGGCCATATAGTTAATTCCTTAGTACTAGCATTGACGACAAACACACATAAGGGAAAACCAAAAAAACACACCGAATTGAAAGGAAACACACCAAAACTAGAAAGAAAAGACACAATGAAAAGGTAAATAATATTACATGGAGGAAATTTATTGAGATGAGAGAATAATATACACACACCCGATAATGGGTTGAGAGAAATATGTACCATCATGGAATAGTGGGCTAAATTCATACATCTAAAAATTGAATATAATCATCCATTCATGTCATGCTCTAGTGGTGGATCTGTATGGTTTGAGAAGAATAAGAGAGACCAATTTTCTATCCTCATATTGATATTACATAGAAAACACCCTTTCATTTAGTGACCACTTTTTTACATTTTTGGAAGTCCTTCTTTCGATAGTCTCCACCTAATGCCCCACAACTATGAGAATCCATTCCACCACATTTTCAGAAATGGAGTCTATACTCTTGACATGAAAGCATTCATCATATTTGAGTGAATGTTTCAGCATATATTCATGTTCAAAATTAGTAGGGGCTTTATAGATGGTGAAAACAAGATGCTTTTGACTCCATTCACAAGACTCTTACATATTCCCATTCATTTGTTCCAAATGATTTCTCTATATTCCTATCAATTCATCACTAACCTTGATATCACTTTCTATGATGGAGGTGATACCTTCATGACTAAATAAATCTAAACTATATTCAAGAATTTCCTTTCCCTTTGGTTCATTGTCGATGTAATCTTCTTCAAAAAATGGGAAAGGGGAAGACCTACCTTCACATTCATGCTCATCTACCAAGGATTCAAGGAGAAAATCAAGCTCATCTATTTATTCCATCTCATTATTGAATTTTTGTGCATCAAAATAAGGATCAAAACTTAAATAACTCATATCTTACATATTCATGAAATAGGTTGTAATCTCAAGACAAAGTTGAGGATCTTCAATTTCTTCCACAATATTCCATATGTCTTGCATAAATTCCTCCTTCAAATCTACCACATACTCATTTTAACATTCATGTGGAGAGTCTTCATATTGGTACTTAATGGTATGGATAAGAATCTAATCTTCATATGACCAGGACTCATTTGAAAAATTCTCTTCTTCATGACCCATAGTTCTTGTCATTCGGGGGTTACCTTCTTGCAAGTTCAGGAATACATGGTATTCATAATTTTCAAATAGGGATAATATATCTATTTTATATCGGAATGGTACAAATTTCAGTTAGAGATTCATGAAACAATCCTTGTGACAAGGGGAAGAGTACAAATTGGGGTTGTAACATGAGGATAATCTTCTTCTTTACCTTGAACATCTCATATAGATTCTTCTTATTCACAAAAAAACATGAAGAATCCATAATTTATATGGCGATTAACAATATACTCCTTTGGTGATGATAGGGAAATCAATTCCTTTGAGTGGTCATGTTCAATTTGATCATCTTCCTTTCTCTCAATAAGGGAATTGGATTATTCAATTTTCTCCATTTCAACTTTGGGAATTTGTGAATAAAAAGAGAGATAGAATTAAAAAGAAAAGTGGAAATGATTACCTCAAATTCGACCTCACGAAGATCTCATGGTGGGGAAAGAGGGTTCATCTATTGAAAAAATTCGTGTTTGGTGGAATCCTTAACAAGCACTAAATCATCCATCATAGAACAAGAATATTCATCTCTTATACACATTGTTTCTCTAAAGGGGCGTGCCTTGAGACAAATTTAATTAATGGATGGAGGATCATATTTCATGCTATCTTCATTTTCCTTCAATATTCTAAGTTGAATTTTGTTAGAAGGCTTTAGAACAGGGCATACACGAGGAACACATAGGATTATTTTGAGAAAAACACCTCATAATATAGATAATGATTAATATTTTCTTCCAAAAGATGAATCTCTTATTCCTCATCATTATGAAGTACTTCAATATTCTCATACCTTTCTTAAATAACCTCAACATAATTCAGAATCTCAATATTTGTTTAGGGATTAGGATTTTATTTTTCAATACTACAAATTCTTTGCACAAAATAGCTTTTCAAAGCTGTCCTTTCTTCATCTCTATAAGTGAGAAAACAATCTATAGGAAGAGAGATAAAAGACAAGGATTTTATTTTCTCCATCAGATGTGTGAAGTTCAAAACATTACCTTCAGGGGATTCTTCCTCTTTATGCTTTTCATCCAACATTTTGTATGTCCTCTACATATTTCTCATTATACCCTTTACATTCTTCATCATTGATAGGTGTAATTCCCATCCTCTTTCCTCTAAAAATAGTCTACTTGAATTAAAGCCATAAGGATTTGATGGTAGAAACTTTACAAGAAGCAATTTTATCGATTCTAGATACTATTTCCATAAATTTAGTAGAAGTGTTACAAACCTTATTTTCTTTTTCTGGTTGTATATTTTTATTACAACAAGAGACTTCTTCATAGTGTTAGAATCATTACTTTTTGAGATCTGGTCAAAATTAATGGTTGATAAAAAATTTGCATATCTTGGTAGTCACCTTATTCTTCATGGTTGTTGTCACTTACTAATGTTGAACGCCAATCTTGGAATTTCATCATCGTGATGTGGGAAATGAATGTTAGATGGAATCATTCCTTGATATATTTTCCTTTGAAATATGATTTTTTTTTTTGTTTTTGGAATGTATAAATTTGAAATTTTCATATAAATTTAAGGGTGAACAATGGCAAATCTCTCCCTAGTAGATTCGGCAATTTTTTTTTATGACATAATTCATTGTGCTTTATAAATTATTGAGTTTTCACCAATGGTCACGTGGCTAAGACCATTTTTTTTTGTATGGGGAGGATCTTATTATTGAATGTAAAGTAACTTAAAGCTATGGGTGGCCATTAGGTCAGGGATCACATAGGAATACTCCACTAAACCTATGGGAAATTCTTGTATATGGTACAAGGGAGGAATTTGTAGTGAAGAGAAGTAAAGGGGAGTTGGGGAAATAAGGAGAGAGAGAGAGAGAGAGAGAGAGAGAGAGAGAGAGAGAGAGTTATTGTTGTTAGTAGGATTTAAAAATTCACATATGGTAATCGGTGTAGGTCCAAATTCAATTATAAGAACACAACAATGAAAAAAATGATAAGGCCAAAAAATCATAGAAACAAAATTCCAATGACTCATTTATCAAAGGCACATAAACCTTTCTTATTTTTACAAGACTATCATGTATGAAAAGTTGGAAAGTATAGAAAGAGAGAGTTGACAAAGATAAACAAAGGAATAAAATAATTCCATATTTTATTTCTTGATGTAGTAGTTGTAATATCAACAACATACATTCAATCAATAATTTCCAACCCCTTGGAATGGAGGATCCATTACAATTTATACAAATTGTCTCATCATCTACTCCCCACATGACTTTTCACCTATCCCCGTCACTTGTGACATTTCATATTCCTAGGAAGTGAGTCTTTTCTTTAGTAGTGAAAAAGGATTCTTGCAATGTTAATGTTAGGAGTCACTTAAGTGAATATGAAGAAATGATAAAAAGTACATTCTTAATTGAAAATTAGAATATGAAGAGAGAGGGAAGAGAGAGAGAAGGGGTTGACTAATTTGATTTGATGAAGCCATTGCTAATGAAGAACCAACCAATCATGATCCATAAAGGAGAGTTCCTAGAATGAGCTCATGTACTTTAAATGAATGCTTCATGAATGATAATCTTGACCTTTGACCACCATTTGAACTAGAACACTTAGATTGTATAATTTCCTCTTCTCGTGAGATGTGAGAACACTCCAAAGTGTTGAATAAGTGTTTAAAACACTGTTGCAAGGCATTGCAAAGTGAACTTGAGATGACCACTTGCATCACCCATAATGATCTTCTCTGTCATGATTCTTATGAATATCACCTTAATGACATGATTTTTATGGTCTTCATAATTTTATTGATATCGATTACTACCTAAGTGACCATATGTGGAGTTATAACACCCAAATTATCCCCGGATGAGATGTAGAGACAACATGATACATTGAATTTGTGTTAAAGAACACTTTTATGATATCTATATTGAGGAGGAAGCTGTTGGTGTAGGATATTTACCATGCATATATTTTAAGTACATGGGATTCCTCCACATAGGTGATTCACCATGCTTATGTGCCCTAGGTTGTCATTATGGCCTTACATGTGTCATAGAGCATCATAGAAGTTACATTTGATTGGATATTCTAGGAATGTAACTACCAAATCTTGACATCTCATGAGCATTTGTAACTCCCCACAAATGTAGTCTTGAGAGGTGGGAGTTACATTCCTAGAATAGCCAGATCAAATGTAACTCCTAGGATGCTCTATGATGCGTGTAAGGCCATAATGACACTTTAGGACACATAAGCATGGTGAATCACCTATGTGGAGGAATCCCATGTACTTAAAATATATACATGGTAAATATCCTACACCAACACCCCCCTGAAGCATAGTTTAGGTGGACACATAGATGAAAACAAGGAGAAGCGGGTCTTGAAAAGAATCCTGATGAGGTACCCACTTACAAGAAACTCTCAAAAAGTGTAGTAAAAGGAGAAAACCTAGTGGGAAAAAATCCCCCAAAGAGAGACAAGTCCACTTTATAATCTAAGAAAGATGCCATAGATGGGTCCCAACCACAAATGAGCCTGTAAAGGTACCCATGTACAAAGAGGAAATATCTCAGAAAGAAGAAGAAGAAAGAAGAAGAGGGAGATGAGAGGAATGCAGAAGATGCCATGCACAGATCTGAACTTTGCAGCTCTAGGAGGTCTCCCAAAAGAATGTCGATCACGAGATCCTCTACCTCTAAACTGAAGAAGAGCCATCCACATAGAACTATGTTCCTACCCTTAGGAAGGATAGAAATGACATGTTAGAAGTCTGCTCACTCCATGAATGAAACCGAAGGAAACAACACAAAGAACTCTGAGTCTGGTCCATGAAAGTGTGACATAGGTATAACAAGTGAGTGCAAAGGAACCAAAGGTAATGTCATGAGTACAAAAGTGTCAGAGTATGAAGGTTGAACACCTATAAAAGGATGTGAAACTCAAAAAAACATCCCCCACAATAGAAAATGGATCCACAAGGAAGGGTGGATCAATGAAGGTCTCCAAAAAAGTGGAAGTGGTAAGATTCCCATAAGGGCCACTCCCAATAATGGAGATGATGAACTCCTTTGAAATACCTATAGATGGATGAGGAACATGTAGTGCATCACAAGTGGACTTTATGAAAAGATGACAAAGGTCAGGTAGATACTTTTCCCAATGAGGGGGATCAACAAATAGAAGAGCAATGTTAGATAGGTATGAGTCATCCAATTAAAGAGGAGTGAAAGGGGCCTCACACACTAAAGGTGGAAAAGAGGTGGGTGTGATGACTGTATGAGACTGAATAGGAGACTGCTTGATATTTGATAAGATGTGGGATGTGTCAACACTCTCTGGAATAGTGAGAGGAGGAGAAGAGTCCTCTGTAGTACTCTTGACATCAAAACTGGGTGCACAATCCTCATCATCATAAGTAGAATCAAGCAAGTTTTGTCGGAGAATTATCATCACACAAATAAGAGGAGACAAAAAGATCAAAAACAACAACAATGGTGGCATAATGTGAAGGGTCTCCATAAAGGGATTGAAGAATGCACTAGAAATGGTGGGGAGGATTTGAGTCTGCCACATGAAACCAGAGAGATATAGAGACATGTATCATCAAGTGACCAAAAACATGGTCACAAGTGTCAAGGAAGTCCTCCAGATGATGATGATCAGTGGGTGTAGGAACTGGCCCAAGTAAGAAGTGTGAAAGACCCTCGTGGGTGAAGTAGAATTCCATGGAAGCACATGAAGCTGAATAGTTCCCTCTCTCAATAAGAAGTGGAGAATGCTATAAGGAGATCCTATGATGCTCAAGTATAGAAATATCACTCTCCATGATGTGGAATCAAAAGTGAAAGGTGCACAAAAGTAGGACGTCAGACTCGGCCGATAATGCATCTACGTGTAAAAACCCAAGAGTACTAGTGAACCCCCTAGAATGCGGCACTTTATAAAGTAGTGCATTTACAAAATTAACAATATCATCATGTAGTTTGTAATAAATCATTCAACTTTGACTAAATAAGTTCTCAAAAATGAGTAGCGAGTCAAAATTTATAGCAAAAAAATGATTCCCGTAATTGATGGAAAATGCCAATAAGCTTTACAAACTGATTAAAAATGTGCCCAAAATGGGTGCAAAGGGTGTCGTGTGGGTACTCGTTGGAAATGGCATCAAATTTTAGGAAGGGTTTGTTTTTCTTGTGAGGGGGATTAGCCTCCTGCCAACCCCGAACCTCACCCTCCGTCTTCGACACATGAATGAAGGACATAATTACAAGCAAATAGAGCCCAAAAATTTACAATGCCAAAATAAATGTTTTTCACCTTAAAACATTAAAAGGGTTGTTTTCACCTCCAAACAATACTAAAAGGGAATGGATAGGGGCCCACGTTGCCAAGCCATGTGGTGGAAGTTGACTAAGCCGAGTGCATGCCACGTGCACGGTTGTAGTCTGCTGCATGTAATGTTCACAGTGCTGTTTTAACACAAAAAATGGCAAGATTGATGCCATGTCCACAAGCTAAGTTGGGATCTGGCCATGTTGAGAAAATTCAATGCCACACGTGCAGTGTAACCGTCTAGTAGAGTCCACCTTAAAGAGGGATGTGACTGTTTGTGTTAAATATGAATGATTTTGCACATGTCTAAGCCATATCCACGTGCTGAGTGCTGACCTCGAACTAAACCAACAACCAGGTGAGGTGAAATGGTTCCTGAGTAACTCAATGAGCCAAATGAAAATAGAGATCAAGGCACAATGAACAATGTGAGGTAGTAGCACGAGAAAGCTATTCAAGCATAAACCCACGAACATGGCATGAACATAATGACCTTCGACATAACTCAACTAAAATTTACAAATGAAAAGGAAGTTGAACTCCTAAGGGGAATGCACAACCATGGATAATGCTAAGGTATTAGTTGGTCAATGCAAGTGGAAATCGATGAATCGGTGAGTAACTTGAGTCATGGAAGACCGAATCATGAACAATGCAGGGTGTCGAGGTGCCAAGTAACATGGATTAGTACAAAATGTGCCTTTGAGAGTATTGAGACCAAAGCTTTGAGTGGTGAACAAGGCATGAGAAATCCAAAGAATGTACATAAAACACCGGTCAGGATGTCGATATGTCCATGCGAAGGAAGTATCAAGCCAAGCGAGACCAAAAAAACCCCATGCCAAATTACACACATTCGAACTAGAAATAGATCGTTGAGCCAAGGAAAAAATCAAGAAGGACCAAAACAATCCAATTTGATGGATGGATTGCATGGGAACTTTGCACGAGTTGGTGAATTTAGTGAATGCAACAAACCGAGCAATAAAGTCAAAGAAATATAAAAGAAATCACAAGCTCAACAACCGATAGTGTAAATTGACCAAATAGCCTTTAAAAATGTAATTAGAGCACATGCAAAGGAGATCTTACACAAGAAACTATGAGATGAAGAGTAGTAAGAAACTATTGCAAGCAACACGATTCCGATCCCTTAGCTCGATACCATGAAAGAGGGATTCACAAGAACCAATGTCAAAAACAATGCACCATAACAAAGTTGCACTCCGATGGTAATGTCAAGCTCCAACGCAATAAGCAAGAAGATTTAAACAATAGAGAGAATTTTTAAATAAGAAAATAGGTATGCTCATACTCATAGATCAAAAAAAGGAAGTACAAATAGGGGTGTTGTATAACCCCCATACCTAAACAAGGAAAGAATATCAATGACGCCACTGATGCATATGACGTGACTGACGCATATGACACCACTAAAAAAGGAGTTACAATTCCAAATAAGGAATGTAATTCCTATGATGCAATGACATAAATGACAATGACAGATTCTATGAAAAAATCTAACACTTTTCATTTGACTTCCTAAGACCTATGACTCTCACAAGGTGAGATGACTCACCAGTGATGTGGATGATGACCGGGCATGTCGCACACACCAACAGAAACATGATGGTTTCAATAACAGAAGTTAGGACATGAATATCACTTTTTTAATTCTTAAAATTTCACAATTTACCCTAATTACCACAAGAAACAATTCCATGATGCTCAAACTCTTTTGATGTTTTTCCTCCTCTTATTGAGATGGGTATTCATCATGCGGTGAAAGGATTACCCCTGAGTGAAATTATTATCATGTGGCCACCTGTTGGAATGAAATGAGGAGATGAAAACATCTTTCCTTCTTGAGGCATGACCACACAACAAGGTTTAAAGTGAGTGTTTAAGAACACTACCAAGTGGATAGTAGAAAATGATATGGGGATGATTTCTCATTATTGTATTCCCTTACACTTTCTTAATTATATTCCTCTTATGAGAGGGTTACTCTACTAAGAGAGACACATTTGGATGTCAATGTAGGGAACTGAAATAGATCAATCTTACATGGATCAAGAGAATTTATCGTATTTTTTTAATGATTCTTACCTCCTTATGAAGCTTATGAGAATAGGGAACCTCCATACACCCTCTTTCCTCATAGTTATTTTCAAAGGTTCTTTCCCAATGGAGCTTGATGAAACTCAAGTGATATTTGATTCCAATGTTTCTTCCTTTGAGGTATTCCCACATTGCTAGGTGTTTGAATGAGTGTTTAAGAGCATTGTTGTGATAATGTTTTCCCCCAAATATAGTAGTTTGTTTTTAAGTTTCTTTTATTTCAATGGATTGTATGTTGTAAATAGATACAATCCTTTGTAGTTTGTAACAATTAACTAAATATTCATATGTTTTTGGTTTCAAGAAATATAAATGAGAAAGGGACCTACCAACCTTTGTTTATGGAATAAAAACATAGAAAACAAAATGTCAATGATATTATAACCACAACAAACCTTGTGTTCTTGTTGAATATAATGTGTTGAATGACTAATCCTTCTCCTCTTTTTGTATATGACTTTGAAATCATATTTTAATATGCAAAATATTTCTTTAATTGGAATCTATTACTTTTACTAAATAAACATACAACTAAAATATATATTATATTACTTTTCCTCAACAAACATAAAAAGTAAATGTTATTATTTACATAAACAAACATTCAACTAAAACTTAGATTGTATTTGTTTATGTTATGTAATTATTTTATTAAATATATAGTATCCCTAAAATATTTTACCAATTTTCATTGAAAAGTACCTATCTTTTGATAGGAAAAAATAAACAAAGATAAAATTCACATGTCCACTTGTAATAAGTGTGGCATTTCCATTTTATGCAATTTTTTTATGGTGAAGATTTTATCCTTTTAATCTTCCCTTTTTTATTTGACATTAGAGTCTTTGACCTTCTTAATCATATTCCACTATTTAAGATGGATTTTGATGTGCAACACTAGGGGAGATGTGGGGGTGAATTTTCAAATTACTAGGAGAGGGAATTGAGATGTAGATTAAGATGGAGATTGAAATAATAGGAAGGGATCTTTATTGAATCCATGTCATATCACACCTTTGTAAATGATAAAATCACATAATGATAATGGAATCATAGGCTTAGACAGTAATAAAAAATGGGAAAGTATTTCAAAACCTCTAAGGTACCTAGAGGAGAAATTCCTAATAGATCTGGTGAGAGGGATGAGTAAAACCATGAAAATAAATGATTAAGGAACATATCCAAGTAATCCATTACAAAAAATGGCATATAATACTAATATAGTTGACTAGATGTGTGGAAAAAATAATGCCATGATAAATTTTCCAGTCAAATAAAGGGGCATGAAATTGGAATGGGGGAATTCACTATTAAGGATGTGCTTTTATTTTAACAGAAGATAGTAGGATTGAATAGTAACATATATTCTAAGAAAAAAGAATATAATGTCGATACTATCCACTACTAATCAAAATATTATCAGTGAGAAATATTATTCCAATAGATATTTTAATTTTGTCTTCCATTTACAAAAACAAATTGTAGAAGAAATTTTAGCAATGAAATATATCATCCTAATATTGTTTTCATTCATTGCAAATGTAAATGCAATGAAAAGAGTAAGAATAGATTAACAAAGACAACCTATCTGACCATGTGTAGTCAAGAAAAGAGGAAGACAAAACTAGAAAAGATAACCTACCCAGCCATGTGTCTTATTCTTAGTGGATGATAAAAATTAAAAAAATATGGCATTATCTATATCAGACTTATTAAAATTTTAAAATCAATAATCAAAATTAATTATTTCATGCTTCAAAAATTCAACCATTAAATTCCATGGCTCAAATTGTCCCAATGGCCATCCCTATATTGACAGTTTTTCCAAACTATAATGCATATCGGTGTAATTATTATTATTTTTACTAATGGTAAAAGGTTTTTTGACTAGGATCCTACCCAGAATACAAAAGGCCCAAGCCTAGATAAAGCATTGAAGAGAAACAAAAACTCAAAAAACACTATAAAGAAAGATCAAAATGAAGAAAAAAAAGGTATTGCAACAAAACCACAACCAAACATTAACAAGATCATAACAAAACAACAACAATATTAAGGTAGAACAAAAACCTATTTCTAATAAAGATTCACCCAAAAAATAATGAGAATGAACATCACCATGAAACTATTTCATGATTTTGGATAAATTCTTCTTAAAGTTGTCCAAGTTTCCTTTGATATCTTTATAGATGGAATCACTCTTACATTTTTATTTTCCTTTTCCTGCCTCTAGAAGAAGAGTGATGTTTGAGAGAATGGTTGTGTTACCCTTAAGAATGGTGGTTATATCACATAGTTTTCCTTTGATTTTATGTTGTTCTTTCTCAATGGTAGAGATCCTCTTTTCTAGTCTTCCAACAAATTATCATCCTTTTTCCCACTCTCAATGGCTATTTTGCAACCTCTAACTTTTTATTTTAGCACCCAACATTCCTTTCTGAGGCATGTGATCATATCATTATTGAGTTCTATTTCATTCCTCAGGTTCCCAATCATGGCTTTGTTTTTAGCATTTTTTCTCACGCATAGCCAAAAAAATGAGGGCAGCTTCATCCTCACCTAACGGAGAGAGAGGAGGGGGTAAGAATATGTATAGGGTTAACTGTGACATTCGTTTTATGAATATTTCTATTATATATTATGGATGCAATACATTTATCGGGGCATAGGTTGGAGGAGGTTGAGAGGAAAAGGTAGGCAAAGAAGCATGAGTGGAGTTTTCTATAATCATGTCAAAGTGTCTATAAATCAAAAGGATAAAAGCATGATGAGAGGGATGAGATCTCCTGCCTTGAGATACCATATTAACCAAATTTTCCAAGGAATGAAAAATATAGAAGGGAAAGCTAATAAAATATTCCTATGAAAATGATTAAGCAACACTAAATGGAAGTAAGGAGTAACTTTGAAACACCCTTATAGGGTTAGGTACTTCATCAAAACCAAACTAACCTTATCATAAGGCTTTGGAAAGGAGTCCCTCAGAAATTCACTCTTGACATGAGATATACTCTTTCTTGTTCAAGGAATTTTGATTCTTCCTCTATCCTATCATATTTGTTCTTGAAAAATTGATGCCTTTCGATGGAGACCCATGATCTTTGGCAATGATTTCTTCACTAATTGAAAATTCTTTATTCTTGTAGCTGATTTTTTTCCCTTACAATTCTTGAAAAATTCTTGCAAAAAATGGAAATCCTACCCACGAATTGTGTTCATAAAACGGTTAAAACCCCCTTATTCAAAATTTCCAAAAGGTCATCATATTCCTTACACTAGCCATTGTTAACTAGTTCCACCCTACAAATATTTCCTTCCAGTCTACTCTTAGAGACATTGAAGTCACTTTGGAAAAGAATGTAGAGAGGGGAAGGAAGAAATAATGAGGGTTTGCATACCAAAAGAAAGGAAATAAAATTACACAATTTCACTCATAATCCCAAGCTTAGGCATATGAATCACAACGATATTATTTCTTCAAGATAATAATGGAATGAACATTAGGGGGAAGATTTGTTAATTATGGAGCTTAATTGCTTCACAAGAAACTTTTTTATACATGTTATTGGTTCTAATTGTAATTGGCATCGGTCACTCTAGGTTAGGAAGTGGTCGTCATTAGAGTAACTATCGACGGATACCTGTGTGACGTTGCTTTTGTTTTTGACAAAAATTATAATAAATCAATTATTTTAAAGATGATTTATTGATTGTAAAAGAATATTTAAGTTACCCAAAATAGATATATATGCATGTATGCATTGTATGAGGGTAAGTAAGAAGAAGAGAAGAAAAATAGCAATTGTTTTACATGTAAGTTTTCTTGGTGAGAAAGAAAGAGTAGCTGAGTGAGGGAAAAACATTGAACATCCTGTGAGGTGTTGGAAGATAGAAGATCTTCATTGTATTTCCTCTATAAAGAATTGAATAATAATATTGGTCATTTCTTGGTGGACATAGCCCACACTAGGTGAACCACGTTAAATATGGTGTAATATTTCTCTTGTTTATTTTATCTTCTAGTTATTTCCACATTCATTGCTTGTATGATTTATCTAATTATAGATCATGCAACATTGTTATATGGTTTAACCCCAACAACTAGTATCAGAGATTTGTTTGGAGGTTTTGTGTGTTGACAAGATTTACTCATAGAGGGTTTTTTGATTGAGTGGGAGCATAGAAATGGTAGAAGATAGTAAATACCGAGTAGAGAAATTTAACAGTCATAATTATCAACTATGGAAGATGTAGGTGGAGGATTATTTGTATCAAAAAGATCTATACTTACCATTAGATGAACATGGAAATCCGAGTATGATGATTGATGAAGAATGGAAGGTTCTTGGTAGAAAGGCTCTGGGATCTATAATATTGAGCCTGGAAGCATCGGTGTCTTCAAATTTTGTAGATGCAAAAACCATGGTAGAGTTGATGAAATAAATTTGTATGAAACTCCTAGTACTTCGAATAAGGTATATTTGATGAAAAAATTGTTTAATTCTAAGATGTAAGAAGGTGGATCTATATCTAATCATTTGAATGATTTCCAGTCTATTGTAAATCAATTAAAATCAGTAGAAATTTTGTTTGATGATGAAGTGAAATAAATTTTATTCTTATTCTCTTTGCTAGATAGTTGGGATAACTCGGTAATGGTTGTTAGTAATACAATGACTGATTATAAAGGATTAAAATTTGATTATGTGGTTAGTGTAATCCTTAATGAGGAAATACACAACAAAAGCTTAGGAGAAGCATCATCTAGAAATGATTTAACTATTGAAAGTAGGGGAAGATCTAAAGTGATATCATCTAAGAGTAATAAGAATGGGAGATCAAAGTCAAGACATGGTAGATCTAGATCCAGGTATAGAGATTTATTTTGCTAGAATTGTGGAAAGAGAGGACATGTAAAGGAGTGTTGGTCCAAGGAAAACAAAGAGAATACATCAAAAAAAGGTAAAGAAAAAGGTAAGAAAGAAAAAAATTACAAGTGAGGTAAAGCAAGATGCCCTTATTCTCTCCTTGGATAATAAATTAGAATCTTGGGTGTTAGATTCTAGAGCTTCTTTCCATGCTACCCCTAATAAGGGTTATTTTAGAAATTATGTTCAAGGTGATTTTGGACAAGTTTATTTAGGTGATGATGAGCCATGCAATATTATTGGTAAAGGTGATGTTTATCTAAAGTTGTAGAATGGAAACCCATGGGTATTGAAAGATGTAAGGCATGTTCCAAGCCTTAAAATAAATCTAATATCTGCAGGGAAACTTGGTGAATCTAGATGCGTGGTTACATTCACAGCCGACTCTTGGAAGGTTACCAAGGGATATCTTGTTGTGGAAAGAGGTAAGAAGGTAGGAACTTTATATTTTTCTACCTATATTACTAATTCCTTTTCTGTGTTATCTACTATAGATTCAAATGCAAACATGTGGAATAATCGGCTAGGCCATATGAGTGAAAAAGGAATGCATATCTTAAAGGCTAAGGGTAAGTTATCATATTTGAAACAATTAGATCTTGAATTTTGTGAGTACTTGCATATTTGGAAAGTAGAAGAGAGTGATATTTCTCAAGGTTGGGTCAACAAAGGAGTAGAAATTAGAGCTTGTACACTCATATGTGTGGGAACCAAATAGTAGCTTCTATTGGAGGATCCTAATATTATGTGACATTCATGGATGATGCCACAAGGAAGGTATGGATCTATTGTATTAAGCGTAAATATGATGTTTTTGAAACTTTTAAAAGATGGAAAGCCCTTGTAGAAAATGAAACAAATTTAAAATTGAAGTGCCTTAGATATAACAATGGTGGTGAGTACTGTGCAAGGATTTTCATTATTATTGTTCAGAGAATGGAATATGAAGAGAAATAATAGTTCCTAGAACTCCACAGGAGAATGGAGTTGTAGAAACAATGAACATAATAATCATGGAATGTGCTAGAAGCATGAGGATACATGCTAGATTTCCTTTGAATTTTTGGGCAGAAGTAAGTGGATACAATAGTATAATTGATCAACCATGGGCCTTCAAAAACATTGGATGGTGGAATACCAGAAGAATCTTGGTTTAGAAAAGAGGTAGATTTTTCTTTACTTAGAGTTTTTGGCTTAGAATATTCTGTGCATGTTGATAGGGAAAATTGGAGGAAGTTGGATGCTAAATATAAGAGATGTACTTTCATTAGTTATGGATCTCGTGATTTTGGGATTTAAAATATTATAATATTGTTAGGAATCATGTCATTGATTGGAATGAAAGAAGAATGTACAGAGATCAGGTTTTGGTGCCTAAACATGAACAAGTTGAGGAGATTTTGAAGGAAAATCAATTTTTGGAGCTAAAATAGACATCCACAGACACCAACATCAATTCTATAGGAACCGATGTTGGTCAGGCTAACTAACATTGGCTGACAAGATCAGGTTCAAAGAAGTCAGCTACAAGAACTGGATTCGGTACTCCTAGAACTGATGTAAGTAAGGTAAACGCAATCTGTCATCAGGCAGAGGAACCGTAGTTGGTTATAGGTGACCGGTATTAGTCACTGATAGAGATTGACATGAATGTGTAACAAGCACAAAATGAGCCCCACACACCCCAGATCTTAGTGAGAAGGTCACAAAGGGTAAGTAGACCTCCATAAGTATTTTCACCTTCCTTTTCTTATTTATTACTGAGTAATAGTGATGAACCAAAAATATTTGAAGAAGCAATGTAGGTAGATACCCATGAGTAGTGGGAGCATGGCATGGATGAGGAGATGAACTCCTTGGAAAAAAATAAAACATGGGATTTGGTTACATTTCCAGTAGGTAAGAAAACACTGTAAAACTAATGGGTTTATAGAATTAAGGAAGAATATGGTGGATTAGAAAGATACAAGGTGAGGCTTGTGGTAAGGGGATTTACACAGAAAGTAGGTATTGAATTTGATGAGATTTTTTCTCTTGTAGTTAAGATGACTTATCTTCGTACTTTTCTAAGTTTGGTTACAATAGAAGATTTGTATTTAGAAAAGCTTGATGTTAAGATGGATTTTCTTCATGGTGATTTGGAGGAAGATATTTATATGTAGTAGCCACTTGGTTATGAAGTCAAGGGTAAGGAGAACCTTATGTGAAAATTGAAAAAGAGATTATATGGGCTCAAACAAGCCCAAAGGAAATGGTATTTGAGATTTGATAGTTTTGTGCATGAGCATGGTTATATGAGATGTGAATTTGACCTTTTTTTTAATTTCAAAAAGCTTAAAAATGGGAACTATGTTATTTTGTTACTGTATGTGGATGATATGCTTGATTACAGGATCTAGTATGCAGGACATTGGTAAACTTAAAGAAAGGTTAGCTCACACATTTTTAATGAAGGATTTGGGAGAATTAAAGAAAATCCTTGGCATACAAATTCACCGAGACAAGAAAAAGAAGAAGTTATATTTTTCTCAAGAGGCTTATATCAATAAGGTGTTGGAAATTTTTAATATGCAAAAAACAAAACCTGTTAATACATCTATTGTTGGACACTTCAAATTGAGCAAATATCAATGTCCTTCATCACACGAGGAGGTTGAGTACATGGCACATGTTCCCTATGCTTCATAGTAGGAAGTCTTATGTATGTCATGGTTTGTACTAGACCAAACATTGCACAAGAAGTGGGAGTTGTGAGTAGGTTTATGGCTAATCTAGGTAAAGAACATTGGAAAGTAGTCCAATGGATTCTCAGGTATTTAAGAGGGACATCTAGCATGGAGTTTTGCTATGGGGGGTCAGATACTTCTTTACCCGGCTATGTTTATTCAGATATGGTTGGAGATTTGGATGGTAGGAGGAGCACCACTGGATATATTTTCATAGTAGGTGAAATGATAATTAGCTGGATTTCGAGATTGCAAAAGGTTATGGATTTTTCTACTACAACGGTAGAGTATGTTGCAGCTATAGAAGCTAGTAAGGAGATGATATGGATGAGCATGTTTATGGAAGAGTTGGGTAAGGAGAAAGAGGATTGTAGACTATACAGTGAAAGTTAGAGTGCGATTCATCTGGAAAATAACTCAACATTTCATTCAAGAATGAAACATATTCAATTGAAGTATCACTTCATAGATGGAAAATCCATATGGATGAGAACCTGCTGCAGACATGATAATGAATCCATTCATAAGGGATAATTTGGAGCTTCACTCAACTTTTTTGGTCTTCAATTTTAAGACTTGAAGAGGAAGAAACAGGCCAAGGAAAAGGAACCAAGGATGGTGATGTATAGTACAGTGCAGAAATTGATCTCCAAGTGGGAGATTGTTGAGTATGGAGCTTAATTACTTCACAAGAAACTTGATTTTACATGTTACTAGTTCTAATAGTAACCGGCGTTGGTTAGGATGTAACTAGCATCGGTTAGGGTGTAACTAGCATCGGTCAGTCTAGGTCAGGAAGTGAACGTCGACGGTTAGGAAGTAACTTTCAACGGTTACCTGTGTGACGTTGCTTTTGTTTTTTGACAAAAATTAGAATAAATCACTTGTTTTAAAGATGATTTATTGATTGTAAAATCATAGTTAAGTTACCCAAAATAGATATATATGCATGTATGCATTGTATGAGGGTAAGTAAGAAGAAGAGAAGAAAAATAGTAATTGTTTGCATGTAAGTTTTCTTGGTGAGAAAGAAAGAGTAGTTGAGTGAGGGAAAAGCATTGAACATCTTATGAGGTGTTGGAAGACAATAGATCTTCATTTTATTTCCTCTGTAAAGAAATGAATAATAATATTGGTTGTTTCTTGGTGGATGTAGCCCACACTGGGTGAACCACATTAAATATGGTGTAATCTTTCTCTTGTTTATTTTATCTTCTAGGTTATTTCCACATTCATTTCTTGTATGCTTTATCTGATTATAGATATGTGCAACATTTTTATATGGTTTAACCCCAACAAGATCATTGTCTTAATACCAAATAGTGTAATTACTTGTAAGGAACCCTATGTTAGTTACGGAGTTGGATAATTTTTTTCCTTCCCTAAAGGTATGAATAATGGAGAAGCTAGGAAAGGTGTTATTTAGTTTTATAACTTCCCCTATGAAATTTTCAATAGAATAACTAGCTTTGGCTTAACCCTTAAGACAATTTATTATATTCATTTAATCTCCCTCAATGATAATGTTCTAAATATTAAGAGAAATAATAAGTCTAATTCCCCATAATGTTGTCAGGGCTTCCAAAATGTGATTGGTATTGATCCCCATAGAACAAGAAAAATTAGTTATAAAATTATCATTCTCCCCTTAAATATAACCCCCACCCCATGATTTATCTCGTTTACCCTTTTGAGGCACCATAAAAATTTAACTTGAAGAAATGAAGGGTAGTTCTAGACTAAACAAAGTGAGAGTTATATCAATGTTTTGGAAGGGAAGACTATTGATAAATAAGGTAACATTCCATTTAACCAAAAATTTGCTTCATCCTCATTTTGAGTAAGATTCTTTTTGGGCTTAAACTTGGAGATATCTTGTTTGATGCCTTCCACAAGGTGATTGAAGAGCCTTCCCCAAAAGGGTGTTTTATATTAAAAATGATGGCATTACGATCCTTCCAAATGTACCATAGAATATGGGGAAAGGATAATATCCAAACTATTTTGATAATTTGATGTTTAAATGGAGGATGCCATTTTTGCTAGGTTGAGAGAATGTTATATGGAAAGACCTAGTTGAGACCCATAAACCTAAAGAAATCATTCCACACCTCAATAACATAAGAAAAATGAAGAAAGATGTGGTTGATTGATTCCTCTAAGGTTTTTCAAAGGCTACATCTATTAGGGATGTATTTTCCCCTTTTAATCTAATTATCCATGGTTAAGAACTTATTTTGAACTCTAAGCCATAGGAAAAGTTAATCTTGGGAGTCAATTCTTTGAGCCATATCTTTTTCCAATCAATGCAAGAAGGATGATTTATAAAAGAATAAGATAACCACATTTAATTTAGTATGATTCATCCAAGGAGTCCACCCAAATGAGTTCATCTGGATTATCCTTGACATCAAGATGTTGATACCAAAGGAGATCCTGTAAATTCTTGATATTATCATAGAGATTTTGATCAATACAAGGAAGTTAAATACAATATTTACCTTCTGAATTGTTCTTTATGTAGTCTTTGAAATTCATCCCAATCCTCTTAGAATATGGGGCTGCCAGTTGAGACAATTCATCCTTATCTTTGAGAGTAGATGAGGAGATCCACTTGTCCTCCCAAATAGATATATTATCACTATCACCAAGTTTCCATTTGCTTCCCTTCATCAAAATATTCCTACAGTTAGATAAAAAAATTCCAAAAAGGGGAGACTAAAGGAAAATCATATCTATAAATCAACTATTGTTCTTATAATTCTCCAAGTATTTGGTTTTAACAAGATTTTTCCAAGGGAGGTATTTCTTAATTAGTCTCCATCCCATTTTAGCCACCATGGATTTTTTCATTTGAATAATATTATTAATACCCAACCCCCAAAAGATCTTAGGTTGACACACTTTGTCCCACACGACAAGATGAATCTTATCCTTTTCTTCAACACTAGTCCAAAGGAATATCTTTTGGATTTTTTCAAATTTATTAATAAACGCCCTAGGGATTCTAAAGAGGGACACCAAATAGATAGGGAGATTGTGTAAATTACTTTTGATAAGGATACACTTACCTTCTTGGGAAATAATATCTCCTTTCTAGAAGCTAAATTACTTTGGAATCTTTCAAGAAGAGATTTTTAGACTTCAGCTGGAATTTTACTAGAAAAGAAAGGAATGCTAAGATAAGAGGAAGGAATGGGATGGATATAGTAGAACAAAAAATTAGAGATCTTATTCTATCTAATATTGGTGTGATTATTCACTCCTCTCATATACCTTCTTTTATTTCTTATTTTTCAAATTAAATATAGTGGTTACTTATTTAAAATAAAAAAATCAAAGTACAAGATCTAGAGAATATGAGAATATCAAGACCTCGTGTTGTATGGGAAAAAATATATCTATAAATAAATAATAACAATTATAATTTATAAAATTTAATTATAGTTTAAATGTATGAGAAAAAAATTAAATTAATAGTTTCATTGTTTGAGGTGATCCTTGATCTTATCTAAATTGGTACCTAAAATTTTACATAGAAGGACATAGGGAAAAGGTGTCACGAGTTAATTGAACTATCATTGGATCATTAAATGGGTAGGATAATTTATATGAGGTGGTGAAACATCAAGGATATGTCTTAAACAATAGGGTACAAGTGTAAACAATATTATCCAACCTGAAAAAGAAGCATCATAGTATGATACATGGTTGGGAAGCTTTAAGAGATATTATGTAGCCTCATAAAATATTTTCATCTTAGAATAATGTCCTATGAATTGATAATAACTACATATCTTTGAGATATACTTAGTATCATTTACATGGGTTGATATAACGACATTGAAAGAAGGGAGACAATGAAGAGGTGACCATGATTATAAACACTCAGATTTGGTTAACTTATGCTTTAGAAATGACAAGTTTGGCTATTCTCTTATGCTAAGTCAAATTCTCCCATTATAAGTCCAATAAATACATCTCTCTAAATTTTTCTTGACTTGATCATCTCCACACTCATCTCTATCACTAAATTAATAAATATTAATTAATCAAAGCAATAAATCATCTATTTGCATCATTCCAAAACATTCAATTCCACATTATATTATTTCTAATGTGGACCATACCAGTTATTTAGGATGTGTTAAATGACCTTGGATAATTTGTATGATCATGGATATTCTTATTTTCCAACTTTGATTTCAATTTGAATATCTTCAATATTTCATTTCATCTTCCTAGGGTAAAAATTATCATAACATTTCACCTCTAGAAGGATATATAAGTAAGTCGATATAATTTTAAAATTATTTACACCATATTTAAATTATATGTGTAATGGGAATACAAAATAATAGAAAGGATGTAAGGGTTTGTACAGGGACTATTATTATTAATTAGCATCCAAAATTAAAAATTCATAATAAGAATACATATTAACAATTGCAAAATTGATAAACTAATGAATAACTACTAAAATAAACAAGAGGGGAAAAAAACATAATTTTACAACTCAAATAATGGAGTATCTAGGTGTGTAGAATGGTAAAACAAATAGATGAGAGACTAAAATTACTTCAATGCAGTTTTTGGAATAGGAAACTGAATAGGGGTAGGACCATACAACTATTTTCTATGTGTTGCTCTTACTTTCATAACTTTGGGATGACCTATAATCACCTAAAACAAATTAAAAACCCTAAAAAATATAGAACCCTTCATTAGAGAATTAAAAAACTAAAAAGAGAAAACATGTGTGTGTGGTTAGCCTATAATACCCTTGGCAATTAGACTCCCAGTTGAACAAATTCAAGTCTTGTATTTAATGTTCTTGTTGTGGCATCAAGCTTCATGTAGTTATCCCAAGTGCTTATGAAAGTGTGAATAATTATCCAACCAACTACTGGTTCCCTCATGTATCTTAACATCAAGATAGTGGGTTAAATGTATGGTATATAATGTACTCAATTTTATAATAGTATGATGTTGTGTGCCTCGGTGATGTGACCTAACCCTTTGTTCCTTGAAATCCTTTAATAATTCTTAGAGTGACCTTGCTCTTGCTAAGACATAGCTCGATGACCTTTGCATTCTTGGAAATGGAAGACTTTATACTCTTTGACCTATTTGAGTGCTTAATACTTGAAGTAGGGACTACTCTAATTGATGTGTAGTTGATTTGGGAAAATTTAGGGAACCCTTTGGTGTTTTTTTAGAATGAAATTTGCAATAAGATTTTGTAATAGTGGCAAGTGAGTTGTATACACCTAAAATATGTCATGCTAATTCAAGTTCCATAAATTGCACAAACAACATCAACACAATTATTCACTTATAAATTAATGACTCTTGATTATTTTATCATCTATTAAATACTAATTAACAACATTATATTAATTAAAATCATTTTTTTGTCAATAACCCATCATTAATTAATTAAATTTCCTTTTCATCTATTAATTAATGACCCAAGATTAACTAAATACCACTTTAATTCATCTCTAAATCTCATAAATTCATATAAGTTCATCACAAATAGATTCCATAAGTCCATCTAATCATATTAATTAATCCATAGTTTATTAATCAAACCCCCTTTCTTCCAATCTAATTCCCATGGATTATTAATCCCACTTAATTAATTTTAATCCTAATTAATTAATCTTGATAATATATCTCCATTATCCCACATTCTCTAAAAAATTTCACTTTTCCCAACAAGGAAAGATATAAAATCAACCCTCTACCTCCTTCCCAAAACACACTTAACTTGCATGTTAACATTCTTCTTCTAAAAAGAAAATCCAAAGTTGAAAAACACCTTTATTGAGAAAAAAATAGATCCAAAATATAGCTCACACAAATTATAATGTACCTTTCACCTCATCAAAATCCCCCTCTTGAGTAACCAATATTTTTTGCACTTTTTTTTCTCTTGGTTCAACCAAAGACATCTACAAATCAAAGACAAATCCAAAGATCCATGGGAGATGTTTGAGGTTCTTTTCTTCATTACTTTTTTATATTTCATTTCCATTGCAATTTTTACCTTAATCTACTTATCTTTAAAATTCTTAATGTAGGATGAAATTTATAGGTGTAAGTTCACCTGATATTTAAATTATGCCATTTTACCATATTAAATACATTTAACACACCCGATGGGACACCCCTTTGTCTTACACTCATTTTTATTCAAGTTTCATGTATTTTTCATTGAATTTGATTTAAATTATACATGATTTGGTAAATATTTATCATGCTTGGAAGTGTTGAGTTGGTATTGTAGGTGTTAAGGAGGCCATAAATTGTAAAAATTTAGACTTGGTGACAAAAAATCAACCTTTTCAATTTTTTACCTCAGTTTTCATGCCAAATTCATCTTCAATAGTTGCATTCTATGTATTATCAGCCTCATGGTTTTCCATGGTGGCCTTATGCAAATGGAAATTCACATTTTCTCATGATCAACAACCTCGAAGAATTTTTATAGTGGCCTTTCCGATTATTTTCATGGTTCACTAGAATAAGTGGCCTTGATATAATTCCCAAAGGCCATGTACAATTTCAATGACCTTGCAACATTTTTATGGAATAATTACTTTTCTAAAATTGGTTACACATTTTTTCACTTTGTTTATTAGTTTTTATTGTTTTCCTGAGTTCTATAGTTTTATTTACTTCTCCTTTAGTCATTATGTTGTCTTATATCATATTATATTGTTATTTTGGTTAGCTCATACTTATAAACGTTTTGGTGTCTTACAGGAGATTTTTTTATCATGTTCAGTGATTTAACAACACTTCATGGTAGTACTGATTAGGTTGTCATGAGAAAAGTGTTCATATGTAATTCATTTTGGTGGCCTTTCTGCACTTTGTAGTGAACTTTTCTATTTTAGTGGCCTCACTGAATTTTGTAGTGACATCACTCTTTTTAGCATTCTTTTTTACTTTAACAAAAAATTTATTCATTTTAGTTTCCTTGATATACTATGTGGCAGCCTCACCATTTTCAATGGCCTTTCCCTAGAAATCAATAAACCTACTATATGTTTTAGTGGCCTTCTGATAGAGACTTGGATTTTACCTTTCCTTGACGTTCATTACTCTATTTTTTCATGAAATGTTATTTTATTTTTTTTCTAAATCTACTAAACCTCTAGCAAAGGTACTTTATCACTTTTCAAAGATGAAAATATCAAAAAACAAAAAACTAACATGTAATATGTTTCTTTGAGTTATTTCGTAGCACTTCTTGGCTTTATTGTACCTTTTTATTCAAAAATTGTACTTATTCATTCAATATTTACTTATCCAATTTTATTTATCTTTTCTTAATCACATAGTTCAATTTTGTACTTTTCTTTCACGTGTTTTTCAAATTCTCAATATTGGATTAACCATTTCTCAAACACATTTATGAGGTGTTTATTTATATTCTATTTTTTTTTGTTTTTAGACTCTCTTCTAAACTTTGTATTCTCTTCTCATGTGTCACAAGGTGATCTTGGGAATAAAAAATTAGATTTTTTTACCTTATTAGGATTTGGTTGCTTGTCGTCACTACCAATCATTATTATAAAACCTATGTTCTGATAGACTATATATTTGTAGAAGGATTGTAATTTTTGGCTAGGCATTAGATTAATTTTACATGTTTATTGTGAAGTGAGGGGTGAATTTTAATCCAATGCCAAGGCACCAGGAAAGACCCTATGGGAAGTGGTAATTTTTTTGTTCAAGCTCCTCTAAAATAAATGGATTGAAGGTAAGTAGGATTTGAACCTTTGAACCGCACCATTAGAGAGCACTTCGTAATTTCATAAAATTGTGCCTTAGTACTAAAAGGTATATTGAGAATCCCATAGAAACATTTTATCCTAATTAGGTACAAAAAATTAGCATAAGTTGTGTTTGAATTACTCCCTTTACATCTTGTTTTAAAAATTAAAACTTGTTACTCTATCCATTTCAAACCTTGATTATCCCAACTAACAAGGAAATTTTATTTATTCAAACCTTGTTTTAGTAATGTAGACACTCATTTTGGTAATTTATGTCTTGTAACAACATAACAACACTCTTGCACTAGTCCACACTTTTCCAATTTGACCAATTATGATATCCCCAATTATATATCACTAATTTTTTATTTTACATAAAACCTACTTCTTCACATAAAAATCATATTCATCCATCAAATTATTTTATACTCTCATATAACACAATTCCAACTTGTTCACATAAAAATTATATGACCCACACATGCATCTAGGACCATACTTGATAGGAAGGGCCATAACACTAATAAACTATGGGTTGACACAGAACGCTTTGGTCCCTCTTTCTATAACAATAAATTTTTTAGATCGAATTCCTTTGGTACACTTCTAACAGGTCTTATTCAAGTTTTATAGATCTAGAACACATATATAAGTAAGTTATCTCTCATTAAAGAGGATATTTCTATCTACTTGAATCCTAACATTCTGATGAGAAAAAATAATAGAAATGTCAAGAAAATATATTCCAAGACTCCCTTGAGCTCCAAATACTCTACATACTCTTTCTAGGGTAGTCCTCCACTAAGATCTATAAGCGCAAAGAGGAAATCATCCAAAGTAAATTTATTCAAAGGTCAATTACAATCACATTGTTATAAGGTCATGATTATTAATTTAGTTGTATACAATCTAGATATCATATGCTAGGCAAGAATAATATGCAATTTGATCCCTCTTCAGAGTAGTGGTGACATACACAATGCACAGGAGTGATCACAAACCACCTAATGTTTGTTTTTTAACACACCTTCCCAATATATGGTTTTAAATATTCAATCATATCTACAAAAATCATCATGCGGTGTCAAAGGTCCAAATTGCAGATATGAGTAGATAAGGTAGCATTGCATAGACCCATTAAATTTTTAGAGATAAAAGTGAAGAGGGAAAAGGGATTACAGAAAGGGACATAAAGGGGTACACTTTGGGCTGTAGCATAGGCCTTGGACATACAAATTTTTAGGACATTGTTTCAATAGTGAGGCTTTTCCAGATCATTTCTTAGCTTTTTCAATCATCAAGAAAACCTAGATTAGCATAAAAGTAGGGATATCAAATAATTCTTATTCTTCTTATCATTTATAGTACTTGGTTTCATTATTCATCATTATTTATTTTTTCATATGATTATTCTTGATATTTTTGTAATTATCCTTGGATACTAATTGATCAAGATAATCTACCATAAGTTACTACCCCCTTATAGATTATCCATTTAGGTTTAATAATTTGGTGAACTTGATGTTTGTATATTGTGCATCATATATATCTTCTCCTCTCTTACATATTTATTCTAGGGTTATGTATAATTATTATTCTTTCACACCTACCCATGTGTATTCCCAAGAAAATATTAAGTCTGAATATATACTAGTTCTCACTTAATTCCCTCCTTGATTCAATCCTATCCTTGTTCATTCTATTGTTAATCTTGTGACTAATTTATGAAATAAGTAAACCATGGGGAGACCTACACCACATTTACAACTTTTTAGTGCGAAACATCTCAACCCATTGAATCATCCAAATATTATGATATTATTAGATAAATTAAAGCATATCCGTCTTGAGATATCTATTTTTGATCTTCTTCACAAATCTCTTGATTTTCGTCCTACATAAGAAGAAATATTGTTATCTATTTAGTTACAAAGTTATAATCCCCTATAGAATTTACATATATCATGGAAATTTTTAATATCAAAGATAAATTAATTACATTCACCAACAAGGATATTCCAATCACCTCTTCTATTGATCTTTATCCTCCTCTTCTCATTACAACCCATATATAGGGTTTCCACATTAAGTACGTACTCATCGGAAATGGATATTCCTTGAACATATATCCTTTATCATTACTAAAATAATTGGGCATGTCTAATAGTGTAATGGAAAATTCTACTCTTTCTATGTGAGGTTATCATACCACCACCCAAAAATATATAGGAAAAATCACATTAGCTTTGCAAGTTGGGCCTCAAAAAATCCCCACTTTCTTTTAAGTTATGGATACTCCATTTCAATTCAATATTTTTCTTATTTTCTCATATATCCCTACCATACAAAGTTGTCCCATTCATGGTACAACAATGTGTTAATTTTTCTATGATGGGTATGAACACACTATTCTTACTAATCTTGAATTAGTCAAATGTTGTAAAATTGATCCCATCACTTCCATGGTTATCCTATCATCACAACCAATTCCTCCTCACTGTATAAATACATATAATATTGGGGAATTAAGAAAAACCACCAATGTACTAACACCCCCACTACTTACATTCAATCTGTTGCTACCGATTTTGTATCTCATGCTATATATTCTCATATGCCATCCTTTACCTTTGTTCTAAATCCTGTAGAGAATGTTGATCAACAATTTAATGTCAAGATTGAAGAGTCATGTGATGGTGATGATAATTACATTGAACTTACCCATGAGAAATTTCATATTTTATATTTCAACCCTATTGATGATCATGAATCCATGTTTTATTCTCTTTATACTACAATCAACCCTAAAAATATTAACTCCATCATGTTACTCCTCCTGCTACTACTAATCCAATGGTTCCTTTTCACAATGTTATTTATGAGCTTGATCTTATTGCCACTTTTTTCTCTATCAAAATTCCTACACACAAAGATACACCATGTGATCTTAAACCCATTCTCCTAGATCACAGATTTCTCATTACCACACTAAATGACATGATTCTAATAGAAAATATTTTAGACAACTAGACACTCCATTTTGAAATCACATTATTTTTGGACATATAACTAATGACTATCAATACCTATTACAATAAAATCTCACCCTTGAGGCCAACAGAGTCATCGTTATTTATCAATACTTAAGTCCTTACATACACCATCCACTTCTCTAGATATACAACTGACACCCACACAACATATACTTAATATATTCACTTTCACACTCTAAATCCAAGAGAAATATTGGAAACATGTTCCTTTTAATCAAAATAATAAGTAAAATGTATGCACATATGAATCCCTAAAGTAATGAGGACTTAATCCCTATGACATTATTCCCCTTCTATAACCATATAGTGATTATTAAGGCTACATCATACTACTAATTGATTTCATGCACGAGTCCTTTCCATGAAGGAGTGAGTTACCCTTGAAACCTAACCTTCTCCACTCAAAATTGGCTTCTCTTTGTTAAGACACATCAAAGGTAAACTTGACAAGAATAATAATACTATCACCTACCCTTTACACAATAAAATTGCCACCATTCATAAAGATTCATTATCTGATTACATGCTTAATATGATATATTGGACTCGCCACGTGACCCAATATAGACCACCCTACACTAATGAGGAATATATCACGACCATGTATCACTTGCATATGGAAAGATTCGTATTTGGGCCCCACAACCTTTTACATATTATGTAATTGACTTAGTACCTATAGGCTTTGATCTAGATGTAGATGAAACTGTTTATTAGTCTTTACACTACTCACCCATGGGGGATCCAAATTTCCCCCTTTCCCGATGACACACTCTTTTTATAAGTTTAACTTTACTATTAAAGGAGTGTCTTCACACCCAAAACTTACTTTGTAGAGATAAATTGGGGGATAACCTTACTTCCCCTATCTGGATACATAATATGTATTCATCCAAAGCCCTAAATATTTAAATATTCCTCCTCTTATGGGATCACCATTCCTTCTCTTTGTAGAATAGTTTTCATATATACCCTCAGGGGGCCTAAAAATTCAAAAACATTCATATATGCTAAAAATACAAAAACATTCAAATATATGTCAAAATTCAAAAATAGTTGCATCAATTTTTCTTGGTTATTTATATTACATGTTTATATTATTCTTGTTACACATTAATTATCATATTAGTTAAATAAATAGTATGTTATATCCTTATTTTACACATGTGCATTCATGTGGTACATTGATTTTATGAAATATACACAAAAATTATTGCATGATGTAGGATACTTGACATCACTCTCTACCGAGTTCTTCCATAGCTACTTGAGGCATCCACTTTAAACCTTTTGATATACATGTGCTATTATTCCATTCTTTTCTACTTTAATTTATCTTACATCATTCACTCAATACGTACATTATTTCATGTTATTTATTACTTTAACATGATAATGGGTGTTTTATGTGTAGTAGATGTTTTGCACGTTACTTCTAAGGCTAGATTCATCTTCATACCATGGCCTTTTTCTCAATTTACATGTTTGCTCCGTGCTTTCACTTGTTTTCAAGAAATACCCTATGTTACTTGATTTTTTCTTATTGCCATTGAATGATTTGATTTTTTTGCAAAATATTGAGTGGTGTCCCTAGTATGTTGCATATTGTCTACCATGATATTCTATTTGTGTTTCCTTGTATGATTTTTCTTACAACTATCTGTCTTGTTTTCCTACTTCTTATTACTAACACTTTGCTAGTTTTTATATTATATTACTATGTATGCAACATGGTATACACCATGAAAACTATCATCTCTCCCCTATAGAAATCCTACAACACATTCACATCATATTATGTCCTCTTTTTTGGTCCATGATCACATTGCACCATCTCACATGCCCTAAACATGGGAGAAATCGTGAGATGATATATCACCCTCATAGTAGTTTAGAAATAAGTAACAAAATAACATGTACATAATCGAGATAATTCAGAGGTCTAAAAACATTATGTGAAATAGACTTGGGTCAAAAAACACACATAGACAAAAATGTATTAAAAATACCATAATATTTGGATGTTGTGGCCCATACCATACAATTCCCTCATGAGGGTAAATTCAATAACTCTCTTTGTTGGTATAGTTTCTCAGGGACATTTACAGGTTCTCTACTAAGTTTCAATGATAGAATGCATGGTAAAATTCATATTATAGTGGCAATAAATGTATATGCAAGCTAGTATTACCCCCAATATATCATAGAAACATTTATAAATCAATTGGGTTCATGTTCATCTACAATGACACTTATCCATGGGTCTTGGGAAGTGCAAGGTGACTATTATCCTCATAGGCTTGAATTCGATTACTCATATTTTTTGGATGGATATGAAGTAACAAGAATGTTACCCATATAATTCTCTTTGCCAAGAGGGTTGTATTTGTACTTATTTATATTCTCCTTGGCACATTACACCTGAGGATTGATCATGACCAAGTCCTTCCAACTAGATCTAACACAAATTTAAAAAAATATCCATAGCAATGGTAGCAGGTGTACTCTCTCCCTCTCTCTTAAAAAACAATCAGGTGTACTTGTCCTTTGTTTTAATTTTCTACTTTCATATAGATATTTTCATACTAAGTTCAAATTTTTCAAGTTAATTTTTGTTTTCCTATACTATAAACATTGAATAAAACATTTCTCTATAGGTACTCACCCTAGAAAAACAAACATGAATTGAATAAAGACAAATTCATAGATCAATTACAAGTCACTAAAGCAAATGAAAAGTGTGTCTACAAACTCAGGTGAATTTTCCTTTAAGCACATAATTTTCAATTCCATACTTATAGGGGGAAAGTTAGATAGTCATTTTGGTAATTCATGTCTTGCAATAAAAAAATTGTATAAGACTCTTGCACTAGTCCACACTTTATCAATTTGACCAATTATGATATCCCTAGTTATATCTTACTCATTCTTGCTTGAACATGAAACTACTTGTTTGCATAATGGTCATATTAATCCATCAAATTAGGTTATACCCTCACATATCACAATTATAACTTTTAGATTGTACGCACATGCATTTGGAACCATAGTAGACAAGAAGGGCCATAAAAACCATATGCTATGGAATGAATTAGCTATTTTGGTCATCTCTTCCTCTAATGGTACTTTTCTCGAATTGAATTCCTTTTGTGAACTTATAATCATCCTTATTCCATTTTTCTAGATATATAACACATATATACGTAAGTTATTCATCTCTCATTAAAGAGGACATTTCCATCTACTTTAATTTTAGTATTCCAATGACAACACACTAAGATAAATCAAAATAAATTATATTCTTAGACTCCCTTGATCTCTACATACTCTATATACTCATTCTAGGATAGTCCTCCACTTAAAAATACAAGCACAAATAACACATCATCGAAAGTTAAACTATGAAAAGGTCAAGTACAATCACATTTTTTGATAATGGTAAAGGTTGTGTTTTTTTAGGGACCATACCTTATTCTGAAGAAATTTCATCAAGCCTAGATAATTCCATTAACACATAAAAATATGAGAAAACAAAAACATCCCCACAACAAAAACAACAACAATAAACAACATAATAACGTCACAAAACAATAGAAATATAGTCAACCCAAAGAAGTAGATTGAGATGTAAAATTTATGTGTAATGGAATGCAAGTATTCTTAGAAGAACCTATTTTATTATTCTAGATAATGTCCACTTTTCTTTGTTATTGTCATCATCAAGTGTAGGCTCATATGGAAGATAAACTTTAATGGAGTTTATAGGACAAAATACATTCTTAGAAGGAGAGGAAGGGGATTCCTTCTCATTGAACATCCCAATAAATTTATGAGGTGTCAATGGTTGAGACTCGTGTAGAGGTTCCATAGGAGGGAGTTCATTAATAATAAGATTTGAAATAATATTTGAAGGGCACATTTCCCAAATAAGTAAAATGTTATCCTCCAATGAGTCGGAGGGGACATTAAAAGTGAGGTGAGAAGGACAAGAATATTTCCACCAAGCTGGTTTAGCCCTAATCTTACACTTCGAGTGCCCACATTCCAATTTCAAATGTACTATTTCAAAACACTAATGACAACAAGAAGAAAAACTTTTGTAGTCATCTGATACGTCCACATTCTTTCCTTGATTTGTAGATTAATCTCTAATGGGATGTATTGGGAGATGTATAACTTTAAATCCACTAATATTCAAGCATAAGTAGTATGATACTACCGAGAGGTGGAATCATCTAATTTTTCAAAGGTCCCTAAATAATTTACTATGAATTCAATACATGAATCATTTAAGAGTTACAAGGGGATACCTAAGAGTCTAACCCAAGTAGGAATATTGTCAAAATAACTAGTTAATGGATTAAACAAAGAGATACTCAAGTTTTTTCAAGAGGCCATGCTAGCCCAAAACCAATAGTATTTATTTATTAATTCATGATCTTCACAAGTATAAAAACAATAAAATAAGCTCTAGATTAGGGAAAGAGATCAACCTTACCCTTAAAAATGGGAATCCATTTTTGTAAATCCAGGAAAAAAAATTTGCCTAGAAATGGAAATGGGATATGAGTCCCACTTTATCAAATTTATTCTCAAGGCCCCATACTTCATGTAGTATATCCTCCTAAAATTTGAGAACCAATGTATTGTTTTCCATCTTTAGAGGTGGTGATATCCTCACCCATTTCCATGTTTAGAGTCTCCATTAAAATAATATGTTCTGGTTCCACCATCATGGTCATTGTTTTGCCATTTTCTACTCTTGGAGGGGTTCGTTCCCCATCTCCAACATCCTAAGAAAATACCTTTGAAATCATTTCCTCTGGATTAATTTTTCACACACAAGAAAGATATTTACTCTCCTACAGTAGGATATTTAGCTTAGAAGGTTGCAACTCGATCTTGATCCTAAAACCTTCACATGTTTCCAACTGTTGAGTATGGAGCTAAATTACTCATGTTTTAGCATGTAAATAGAACTTCTTTGGAAGTTGTTAGTAACTGACATTGGTTAGAGTATGACCAGAATCAGTCAGGACAAGTTGGAACCGACGACGGTTGGGCAGAACCAACATCGGTTACCTGTGTGACGAGTTTTTAATTAACTCTTGGGATTTATTTCTATTTTGAGCATTGGAATAGATTTAATGAATGTAATTGCATGGCTAAGTGCCCTAAAGTCTTAAACGACTATTTAAAGCATAAAGCTAGGGTTTAGAAGGAGAGGATTGATCATAATTACAAGATAATTATGTGAGAGAGAATTCTTGGTGAAGAATAAAAAATCTTGAAGAAAAAAGTATTGAACATCTGAGAGGTGTAGAAGATTTTAAATCTTCATTGTATATCTTGTCAAAGCTTTGGATAATAGATTGGCTTGTTTTTAGTGGATGTAACCCACCTTTGGATGAACCACATTAAATTTGGTGTTGATTTATGTCTCTTGTTATATAATTCTTCTGATAGAATATCTTCTTTTATTTACATGTATGCTTAGATCTGATATATTGTTTATACAACTAGTGTGCTAACCCCAATAGCTAGTATCAAAGCTTTGTTTGAGGGTTTTGTGTGTTGAAAAATTTACTCATAGAAGGTTTTATGATTGAGTGGGAGCTACAATAATGATAGAAGATAATAAATACAAGGTAGAGAAGTTTTATGACTGAAATTATCAATTATGGAAGATGCAGATTGAGGATTCTCTATATCAGAGAGATTTGTATTTACCGTTGGATGAGAATTCTAGACCTATGAAGATGACTGATGAAGAATGGAAGATTCTTGACAGAAAGGCTTTGGGATCTATAAGATTGAGCTTGGTAGCATCTGTGGCTTCCAATATTATAGAAGCGGCTTCTAGGGTAGACTTAATGAAATATATTCCTAATTTATATGAAAAACCTAGTGCTTCAAATAAAGTTATTTGATGAAGAAAATTTTTAGTTCTAAGATGCATGAAGGTAAATATTCCTCTAGTCATTTGAATGATTTCTAATCTATTGTAAATCAGTTAAAATCGGTTTCAATACCATTTGATGATGAAGTAAAAGAAATTTTATTCTTATGTTATTTGCTTGATACTTGGGACAACTTGGTAATGGTTGTTAGTAATTAAACATCTGCTAATAATATTTTGAAGTTTGATGATGTGGTTAGTATAATCTTGAATGAAGAATTTCACGGGAAAAGTATAGAGAAAACATGATCTAGAAATGCTTTGAATGTAGAAAATAGGGGTAGGAAGAAGGAGAGATCAAAGAGTAAGAGTAATGGGAAATCAAAGTCAAGGGATATCACATCTAAATCCAGTAGTAAGGGAATTACTTGTTGGAAATGTGGAAAGAAAGGACATGCAAAGAAAGATTGTTGGTTAAAGAATAAAGAGAACGAACAACCAGACAAAGGTAAAGAGTTGAATCTTGATGCATAAGAGGTAATGTAAGATGCTCTTATTCTTTATTTAGATAGTAGAATTGAATCATGGATTTTAGATTCAGGAGCTTCTTTCCATTCAACCCCTAATAAGGGTTATTTCAAAAATTATGCCCAGGGCAATTTTGGGCATGTCTATTTGGGTGATGATGAACCTTGTAGTATTACTAGTAAAGGGGAAGTTCATCTAAAATTGTAGAATGGAAATACATGGGTATTGAAATATGTGAGGCATGTGCCAAGCCTTGGGAGAAATCTTATTTCTGTAGGGGAAACTAGGTGAATTTGGTTGCATGGTTACTTTTACAGGAGACTCTTGGAAAGTCACCAAGGGTGCTTTTGTGGCAAGAGGTAAGAAGGTAGGAATGTTATATTTATCTACCTATTACTGATTCCTTTTCTACATTATCTACTTCAGATTCAAATGCATGCATGTGGCATAATCGGTTGGGTCATATGAGTCAAAAAGGAATGTAGATCTTAAAGGCTAAGGGTAAGTTATCGATTTGAAAGATTTAGATCTTGATTTCTATGAGCATTGTATCTTTGGAAAGAAAAAGAGAGTGAGATTTCTCAAAGTTGGGGCAACTAAGAAGGAGCATAAATTGGAGCTTGTACACTCAGATGTGTGGGGACCAGCTCAGGTAGCTTCTCATGGTGGATCCCAGTATTATGTTACTTTCATTGATGATGCTACAAGAAAGGTATGGGTTTGTTTTATTAAACAAAAAATATAATGTTTTTGAAACTTTTAAAAGATGGAAAGCCCTTTTTGAGAATGAATAATGTAGCAAGGATTTTAATGATTATTGTTCAGTGAATGGGATACGTAGAGAAAGAACGGTTTCAAGAACACCACAGGAGAATGGTGTTGCAGAGAGAATGAACAGGACAATCATGGAACGTGCTAGAAGTATGAGGATACATTCTAGATTGCCATTGCGAGTTTTGGGCGAAGCAGTTGATACAATGGTTTATTTGATTAATCGTGGCCCTTCAAGTTCACTAGATGGAGGAATACTAGAGGAAGCATGGACTAGAAAATAGGTAGATATTTCTTTTCTTAAATTTTTTAGTTCAAAATATTTTGTGCATGTTAATAGAGAAAAAATAAAAAAGTTGGATGCAAAATCCAAGAGGTGCACTTTCATTGGTTATGGATCCGATAATTTTGGTTTTTCATTTTTGGGATTTAGAGAATTCTAAAATTTTTAGGAGTTGTGATGTTGAATGGAATGAAAATAAAATGTACAGGGATCAAATTTTGGTACCCAAGGATGAGAAAATTGAGAATTTTATTGATGAAAATAAACTCTCGGGTTTTAAAGAAACACCTACAAAAATACACAGTAACCGTGGTCAGTTAGGCCCTGACTGACATCGGTCAGATGAACCACCAACGGTTACAGAGGATCATAACTAGCATTGGTTAGTCAAACTGATGTCGATTATAGGTGATCGGCGTTGGTCACTGTCATAAGTTGATACTAATGTCTAGGAGGTCCAGCTTGAGCCTCAGGTACCCCAAACTCCTGTGAGAAGGTCAAAAATGGTAAGTAAACTTCCAAAAAGATTTTCACCTTCTCTATTTGATCTATTATTGACTAATAGTGGTGAACCAGAAAGCTTTGAAGAAGCAATGCATGATAAAAATCACATTCAATGGGAGCATGGCATGGATGAGGAGATGAACTCTTTGAATAGAACCAAACTTGGGATTTGTTAAATTTCTAGTAGGAAAGAGAACATTACAGAACAAGTGGGTTTACAGAATCAAGGAAGAAGAGGGTGGACAAAAAAGGTACAAGGAAAGGCTTGTAGTAAAGGGATTTGCACAAAAGGAAGGTATTGAATTTGGTGAAATATTTTCTCATGTTGTTAAGATGACTTCTATTCATACTGTATTGAGTTTAGTTGTAATAGAAGATTTGCATTTAGAGAAACTAGATGTGAAGACGGATTTCCTTCATGGTGATTTGGATGAAGAGATTTATATGCAGCAATCACTTGGGTATGAAGTCAAGGGTAAGGAGAAATTAGTGTGCAAGTTGAAAAAGAGCCTATATGGACTCAAGAAAGCTCCAAGGAAATGGTACATGAGGTTTGATAGTTTTATGCATGAGCATGGTTACTTAAGATGTGAATATGATGATTGTGTTTATTTCAAGAAGCTTGAAAATGGGAGCTATATTATTTTGTTACTATATGTGGATGATATGCTTATTGCAGGATCTAGTATGCAGGACATAGGTGAGCTTAAGAGAAAGCTAAATCACATGTTTGCAATAAAAAATTTGGGAGCTACAAAAATAATCCTTGGCATGCAAATACATAGAGATAGAAAAACAAGAAATTGTATTTGTCTCAGGAGGATTATATCTACAAGGTGTTAGAAAGGTTCAAGATGTAGAATGTAAAACCTATTAGCACACCTATGGTTGGACACTTAAAATTGAGTAAAGATCAGTGTCCTTCATCACAAGAGGAGGTAAAATACATGACATGAGTGCCATATGCTTAGCAGTTGGAAGTCTCATGTATGCTATGGTTTGTACAAGACCAGACATTGCATAGGTAGTGGGAGTTGTGAGTAGATATATGGCTAATCTAGGTAAAGAGCATTGGAAAGTAGTCCAATGGATACTTAGGTATTTAAAAGGGACATCTAGCATGCATTTATTCTATGGAGGTTTGGATATTTCATTATGTGGCTATGTTGATTCAGATATGGCTAGAGATTTGGATGGTAGGAGGAGCACTACTTGATATATTTTCATAGTAGGTGAAACAACAGTTAGCTAGATTTCGAGATTACAGAAGGTTGTGGTTTTGTCTACTATAGAGGTAGAGTATGTTGCAGCTACATAGGCTAGCAAGGAGATGATATGGATGATTAGGTTCATGGAAGAGTTGGGAAAGGAGCAAAGTAATTGTAAATTGTTCAGTGATAATCAGAGTGCAATTCATTTGGTAAAGAACTCAACATTTCATTTGAGAATGAAACACATTCAGTTGAGATATCACTTCATACGGCATGTATTGGAGGATGGATAGTTGAATCTGAAAAATATTCATATGAGCAAGAACCCTATGAATATGCTAACGAAGACATTATCAAAGGAGAATTTGGAGCTACAGTCCACTTTTTTTGGTCTTCGAGTTTGAAACTTGAAGAGGATGAAACAAAGCTTAGTAGGATCTAAGAATGGAGCTATACAGGTATAGTGTGCAGTAATCAATCTCCAAGTGGGATATTGTTGAGTATGGAGCTAAATTACTCATGTTTTAGCATGAAAATAGAACTTGTTAGAAGTTGATAGTAACTAGCATTGGTTAGAGTGTGACCGGCATCGGTCAGGGCAAGTTGGAACTAGCAACAGTTGGGAAAAACCGGCATCGGTGACCTGTACGATGAGTTTTTAATTAACTCTCAGGATTTATTTCTATTTTGAGCATTGGAATAGATTTAATGAATTTAATTGCATGGCTAAGTTTCCTAAAGTATTAAATGACTATTTAAAGCATAAAGCTAGGGTTTAGAAGCAGAGGATTGATCATAATTACAAGATAATTATGTGAGAGAGAATTCTTGGTGAAGAATCAAAAATCTTGAAGGAAGAAAGTACTGAACATCTGAGAGGTGTAGAAGATTGTAAATATTCATTGTATATCTTGACAAAGCTTTAGATAATAGATTGGCTTGTTTCTTGGTGGATGTAACCCACACTGGGTGAATCACGTTAAGTCGGGTGTTGATTTATGTCTCTTTTTTTGTATAACTATTCTGGTAGAATATCTACTTTTATTTGCATGTATGCTTAGATCTGATCTATTATCTATACAACCGGTGTGCTAACCCCAACAACAATAGTTTCATCCCACATTCTTTATAGAGACATTAGGTTATTTGTTTTCCATACATAGTTAGGTCATGTGGAAAATATTCATGTATAATCACATTTTTTCAAGGTCATTCTTATCAATTTAGTTACATGCATTCTAGATATCACATGTTAGAGGATAATAACGTGTAGTTTGATCCCTATTTAGAGTAGTGGAAATTTTGTGGTACATAGGGATTCCCAAAACCTACCTAATGTTTATTTTATATGTCTCCTTTAACATTTATGGTTTTAAAGATTTAATTAAATGCACAATGAACATCACACAATGTCAAAGGTCCAAATTGTAGACATGAGAAGATCTGGTAAGTAGAGAATAGACCAATTTTTTTAGGAGATAAATTTGTAGAGGGACAAGGGCATATAGAAAGGGCCATAACAAGGGTAGGATTTGGTCCGTACCATATGATTTGGGATAGACAACTATTTAGGACATAATTTCAATTACAAGGGTTAGTTAGATCATTTAAATCCTTTTCAAGTCATCGATCAATAAAAATTAGCACAAAAATAATGATATCAACTATGTCTTCTTCTCCCTCTCATTTATAGTACTTGGTTAGAGTGTTCATAATTTTCTATCTTTGTTCATATGATTATTCCTAATATTGCTACAATTATCCTTGGAAAATATTTGATTAGGATAAGATACCATTGGTTACTACCTCCTTAAAGATTAATCATTTATGTTAAATCAAGTAATAAAACAAGGTAAATATATGTTTTATTTGGACTTTGTTTACATCAAACATAAAGACCTAAAATACTACTAAAATTCAACCATATTTTCCCACAAAATATCTTGAAACTCTGCTGGAAAATAAAATAAGGTTCTTAAAAATCAACACTTGAACTTTTTTTTATGTTTTATCAACTCAAATAAGTTATTATGCTACAAAAATTTACCTATAAATCCCTAAAAATACATAAAACAAATCAAAATACCTACATCAATTTTTAAAATCTCAACACAATGGTACCTATTATATGTCTAAGATATGAAAATTGTGAATATAAACTCTCCCACGTAGACCTCTTGATCTCTTATTTGAAGATAATCATAATATCATAGACCATTGTGGAAATGAAGAGAGATCACATGGTATCTTTGAGAACAATCTAGCCTAGGTAGATAATTTTTTATTCCAAAATAAATAAAATTTCCTTCTTTGGTTAGTCAAATTAAGAGCTAAAATTTTTGCTGATTTTGATCCCACTTTCCTTACAAACATGATTCAGGAGGAAGAAAATGAAAAAAATATCTTTTGTATTTCATAGAAGAAATTTTAAACTTAGGGCATGTGTCTATGCCTGGAACCAATGAATAACATAGGGAGGACTATATTGTAAATATACCTCCTAAATCATCCAAAAACACAATCAAATATCTTTCATAAAGAAAATTTGTGACAAGGAGAAAGAGGTTGAATACCATACTCATATCCTCATAATGGAGATCTAGTCATCTATGATTAATGACAAACCTTTATCCATCAATTAGAATTTATAGATTCTCACATACAAATGAAGAAACCTAAGGTGACATATGAAGAATAAAAAAAAAACGATGATGCAATGATGTATCCTCTAAATCCAATCTCATTAAAACCCCATGAACACCCACTCACATGGAATCATTATGTTGGCTATATTTTATGCAAATTATAAAACCTAGGTAGTCATGAGATAAATATCCCTCATTTAACGATGAGGCTCCCATGTAAGATGTTTACTTATTTTGCAGGGGTGAATCCTAATAACTACTTTCAGGGGTTTTACTTTAATTCCCACAGCTCGTGAACCACAACTGGGCAATTTTATAGTAAGCAGTTGTGATTGGAATATTTGTAGATGGGGGAAATAATATAAGTAAGGAAAGAAGAAAGGAGGATGTGTTGAATCAAATAATAGTTATCAGATTTGGTCTCATCCACACAAATTAAATAAACATAAAGATCTCATAATAATCACAAGTAAAGGAATTGAATAGCTTCTAACCTAAATCTTAGATAACACAAAGTTTATCTAAAAATTAAAATATAAGAAACAAGAAAAACACTTTGTAGACACAAATTTCTCTAGAAATCCCCTTTTATTCAATTTCCAGCTTTCACAAAAATAACAACACAAAGTCTTAAGACTCCAAAATGCACTAGAAAAAATTGTGATCCTTTAACCCATAGGATCTTCCTCTATATATAGTGCATAGAGGTAAATTAAAAATAGGAAGATTTCAATAAACTACCACATACGAAATCTATAGAAAAGGAGAAACTTGGAATTCCTTCTCCTAGAATCCTTATTTGCATGATATGCATGATTTAGAAATTAAAATAGAACCTTTTATTTTTCATGTCTGCCACCTATTTCTAAGTAATTTACTTCTTCCAAGAACTAAAGAAGTAATGGCTTTTAAAGCTAATTACCTAAGTTTTACAATTTTAATTGATTACTCAATTAATTTGTTGGAGAAAAGAAGAGAAAGAAAAGAAGAAATTATAAGAAAGCTACACACTAACAGTCTTCTTCTTCTTCCATACTCTACATGTTGATCCAACCTATATTGAAATTCCACCTCATGAATGATTTAGATGATATTTTTCCTTGAATCTCATATGTTTTTTTCTTACAAGTGGTTGAATCTTTTCCTTTGATTCTCACCAAACTGGATCTAGAAGCAATCGACTGTGATTTTTCTTGTGAGTATTGCCTCTAACCTATCTTCCCATTTTATCCCCAAATCTTTTGCAATTCTTCCATAAAAATTCAGATAAAACTCATCACCTTTTATTTTTAATTTCATATGATCAATTTTAAATTTTGGAAAGCACTTTGGGTGAAGGAAAATATAAGTAAATTCAATGAAGGATTCAACTAGAAGATTGGGAGCACATGCACAAGATTCTAAAGGGATTTTTAATGCATTGAATTCCTCCTTAAATTTGGCACCAACTCTTGCTAAATATAATTACAAGAAATAAACTTTGAGGAATGAATTTATGCCATAATGGATTTTTGGCTAGGAATTGTGGAAAAAACATGAGGGTAAGGAAGTGGGAATTTTCAACCTTCCAGGCAACCTCAAAATTTCCACTTTTCACTTAGGTGAATTAACTTACTTTTGTGTGAAAAACATGAGGGCAAGGAAGTGGAAAAATTCACCCTTCCAAGCAGCCCCAAAATTTCCACTTTTCACTAAAGTGATTTAACTTTCTTTTGTGTGAAAAACATGAGGGCAAGGAAGTGGAGGAATTCACCCTTCCAGGAATCCCCAAAATTCCCACTTTTCACTTAAGTGATTTAACTTGATTTTTATGAAAAAAAATGAGGGAAAGGAAGTGGAAAAATTCACCCTTCCAAGAAGCCCCAAAATTCCCACTTTTCACTTAAGTGACTTGTGTGAATTTCTAACCTTCCCGATAGCTCCAAAAAGTGTGACATTCCTTAGAATTGATTTTATTTTATGTGAAAAACATGAGGGCAAGGAAGTGTGAATTTTCAGCCTTCTAGGCAGCCCCAAAATTCCCACTTTCCACTTAAGTGACTTGTGTGAATTTCTCACCTTCCAGGCAGCTCCAAAATTCCCACTTTTCACTTAAATGACTTGTGTGAATTTTAACCTTCCCAAAGCTTCAAAAAATGCAACTATCTTGAAAATATAATTCTTCCCAAAAATGTGAATTGCTCCCTTCCTCCATTGTCAGAAACTGGAACTCCATGATCACTTTTACCTTTTTGTGAGGCCATGGATGACTTAAAAAATACTCCAAGAAATTGAACTAGTTATGCAGAATGGATTAACAGATCAAGGGGAATTATTAGATAGACCATGAAGAAAAAATGAAACCAAACAGAAAAGAAATAAATAAAAACAAAAAAATCCAAAAGTCACTAATAATTACTTGAAAATAACTTGTCAATTAACCAGTGTGTAAAAATTCTTCCCCGCGTGAATAATCCTCTTAGATGTGAAAGTAATACTGGCGTGGAAATTCACGATGGGTTTTAACTTCAACACAAACTATTTCAAATGAACTTTATCTATTTAATGAATAAATAAATAAAACATTTTCGAGAAAAATCCTGACAAAGGGATAGAGTGTTTTTTAGCGTGTGAGTATTTGTTGAATTTGGATTATATTATTATCTAGGGATACCTTAGAGAAATGAAGACAACTGTAGGAAACAAAAACAAAAAATGAATTGTTACTTTGAAAAGAAAAAAATGTTTTAAAACGGGTAGTCCCAGATTTCAAGGTGAAATCTTAGGGACAACAGTCATCTATTTTTTTGGACATTTTTACTTCAGTCAAAATGAAAGAAGTGAATATGAGATCCTAGTGTAAACAATGAAAAATCACCTAAGAATGGAAGAAAAACAAAATACAATGCAAACCTCCCTGTAATCCTTTAGTGTAAACCTCAGTAAGGTTGTGGAGACTTTGTCTATGGAACCTTGTAAATGGATGTGGGTGCTCTTGAATGTTCTCCAACTATGAGTACAAAATGCTACAGACATAGATACTTTGGCTTGGAAATTTAGTAGAGTGATTGTACTTAAATCCAAGAGGATTTGTAAGAGAGTAATCCTGTAATTTATAGAGGCATAAGTAGTTGGAAATTAGTTACATACATGATTGAATGCACATGCTAAAAATAACATTGGAGGAAGTTACAGTAGTGCCAAAGAATTTAGGGTAATTAAATGAATTAATTGCAAAAGTTACATCTAGGGAAGGTGGTTGTATGTGAAATTCAATTTCCTCTACCTTTCTACGATTCTAGAAGTACATTTAACTAGGATAAGGATATGAAGTCCAAGCAAAGTCCAAGTGGATGTTGACCAAGTGGTAGTTGACTAGGATGTGCACACACTTAATTAATTAATCATTTAATTAATAAATGATAATTAAATTAGCCAAAGGGGTATAAAGGGTACTAGGGATTAATTTAATTAATCCAAAGGGTATAATGTGTATGAATTAATCAATTTAATCAATTAATCAAAAATGGGTGAATAACAGGGTGTATTAGGAAGCAAACTAGGATAAGATGGAAACAAGTGTGTAATTTTGGGGTGTCTACATTTTCCCCTCTTTAAAGTTCTATTGCAAAGTAATAGTGATTTAAAGATAGTAGAAACAGCAAATTGTGAAGCATTAGGATCCCCAACGAGTGGAAAATTGTGAAGCATTGGGATGCCCCAACAAGAAAAATAGTAGAGGAATTCTCCCTTAAGTGGTGGATGATGTAGCAAGGTGGTTGAAAACTACTTGATAGGAAGGAAAACAAGGAATTGGAACAAGGATGGAAAAAGGACTGTGCTCGTAGCATAAGGGTTCATTTGGAGAATATTGTTTTGAACAACCTTATTTTTGTTGTTTCACAATAGAGTTATCACGATGATTATAAGAGAATCAAGATGGTTAACCCAGATTTGCGTAAACAAACACACACAATTAAGAAAAGATAAAAAGGGAAAAAATCCCAATATACAAAGTATGTGCCGACATCGGGGTTATAAAGATCCAAGATGTAATCACACTACTATTAAGTGGTATAAAAAGTAAACATCAATAATGCAACACAAATTCAAAAATTAGACAATCAACTATGCCCCTAATGCATGCCACAATGATGATTAAGTAGATACAAATGCTCCCAAGTGGGAATAGGATCAGACTTGAAGAGTGGAGGTAAAGAAACTCCTTATGACACTCTTTTCAATCCATTTTTGAAAATGATCAAAGTTGAAATTTCCCAAGGAAAAGTTATACCGTGAAGGAAAAACAATTTTGTGGCTTGCCCCAAGCAGAGTTAACATATCATGCAAAGTGAAGAAAGTGGTAGTTGTAAGATTGGCATGATCACCAGGGTAATAGATAAAAGTATGACATTTATCAATATTTTATTGAAATGTTAAAAGATTCACTTCAAGGGTTTTCCAATTGTAGGGTTTCTATGATAAGTGAATGTTTATTCAAAAAAATTGTAATTTCTTTAATTTTTTTTAGTTTTTTTAATTTTGAAATGTCTAATTTTTTTTAATTTTGAAAAATTTGGAAGGAATTGAAAAGATAAATTCATCAAAAATAAAATAAAACATGAATACATAGAAAAAAGGAAAATGCTCCATGGCTTAAATAAACCAAGAGAAAAAACAACACATGTAAATGACAAAAAGATACAAAACAAGCAATAGAAATAAACCCAATATGAACAAGAAGGATCCACACCAAAGTTATATGTGAACTAAGATGTAAATAAATTTCTTGTAATTGGTCCATAAGCACATTCTAGATACACAGAGTATTGGTTATTCTAACTAACAAACATAAGAGACTAAGCTAAGAATATACAAGACAACATTCCATATGTACAAACTTTAAACAAGCAAATACAACAAACAAGCTAGTGAACAAAACACACCAATGTTAAATACTAACAAGTAATCTATAATATAACACAACTCACAAAAATAATTTCCAAAGACTTTCCAATTGTTTTATATAATGAACAAATGAACAAATGTCAAGTTTTCCCCAAGATAAATCCAAAGCCAAGTGATTTCCCTAAGCAAAGTTACATTGTAAAGAGTGGCTTGATCGATTGGAAAAGATGATTGGGAATAATCAGATGAAGAAAATGGCGAACAAAATTACATAGTCACAAGTTTTTTTTTTGGAAATTATTTTCAAATATTTTATATGTTTTTTTTTTTGTATTTTCTGAACAATTTTATATTGTTTTTGGGATTTTGAACAATTTTATATTATTTTTGAAGTTTTTTGAAGTTTTTTTAATGTTTTTGGTCTTTTTGAAATTTTTAACCACACGCCAAAGAAGAGGAAAAGGAAATTCCCAAGTCAAAACCAACATGCTACACATGAAGGAAGTGAATGAAAGCATAATGGAAGGTGAACAATAGTGGTAGACAATGGGCATGACAACCTAACAAGGAGAACATGTGACACACGACGAGGTGAAAAGTTACAAGTGGGAAATAAAGTGAAATGATGAAACATGTGGATGTAATGGTATGCCCCCAAACAAAAAGGGTTACTCTTTGGAGACTTAGGAGTAGAAATTATTCATATGAATGGAATTCATAGGCTCCTTCAACTCTTTACCATCCTCGGTAGATAGTTTATATGTGTCAGATCTAAATTTGGTAGTTATAACATAAGGACCTAACCAATTAGGATCAAATTTTCCCTATTTTTCTTATGGTTTAGTTGTGTTCTTCTGGTTTTCCTTTAGGACCAAATCAATTATTTCAAACTATTGAGGTTTGATCTTGCGATTCTAATTACGGTGTATTCTATTATGATATACCTGCATATGGTCTAAGGAACAAAAATGTCTCTCTCATCCAAAATTCCATCCATGCAATTCATGCAACATGGTAATCCTCTTCATGAATAAGATGTTGGAGGGAGACACGAAGTGAAGGTAGTTCAAATTCAATAGGTAATATGGATTCAAAGCCATATACTAGGAGAATGGAGTAGCTCTTGTAGGAGTACGGAAGGAAGTGCGATAGGCCCAGAGGGTGGGATACAACTACATATGCCAATTACGTCCATGTTTATTGACTATCTTTTCTAGAATGGATTTGATAGTCTTGTTTGATGCTTTGATTGGCCATTACATTGTGGATAGTAGGGTGTAGCCCATTTTAGGTGGATATTATATTTTTAGCTAGGGCCTTGAGATCCTTATTTTTGAAAGAACCACCATTGTCATTGAAAATAGTAACGGGGATGCCAAAATGACAAATAATATGGTTGAATATTAATTTAAAAAAATTACACCTCGTAACATTGGTAAGAGGCATAGCCTCAACCCACTTGGAAAAATACTCAATGGAATTTATATTAAATGTGTGGTCATCGAAGATGTAGGCTTTATTTTTCCAATAAATGAAGTCCCCATTTTTAAAAATGCCAAGGGGAAGTAATGGGCTGCAAGGCTTGGGATGGTGCATGAATGAGATTACCATGTTTTTGGAAAGCCTAACATTTCTTCACAAATTTGCATGCATCTTCCTCCATTATGGGCTAGTAGTATCTAATGCAAAAATCTTCTTCACAAGGACCATTCTATTGGTATGTGTACCACAAATACCTAAATTTACTTTAGCTAGCATCTGATTAGCTTCATCTTGATTGAGACATCTTAAGAGAGTCCCATCATAGCCTCTTTGATATAAGGTATCAACAATAAGGGTGTAGCGTGAAGCACATTGTGCTAAGGATCTTTTATTAGCTAAATTAAAATGAGGATAGGATTTAGTTTGAATGAAGGTATATATATCGTGGTACCAGGGATGATCATGACCAACAATCTCACAAACCATGGTGGAATCTGGAAATTCATATGCGGGCACCAAAATATGTTCAATGAGGAACTCGTTGTGAGTTTGATTAGTGTTAAATGAAAGAAGGGAGGTGATAGTTGTCATGAAATCTGCTATTTTGTTTTATATCAAGGAAATTGTTCAAAATTGATAATCCAGAAATACCCTCTAAGGCTATGAACCATTCTTTTATAGGGTAAGATATTTTTATCTTTTACTTCATACTCTTCATTAACTTGATTAATGAAAAAGAGAATTTCTAAGAACTGTCAATTCTTGCAGGTGTCATGAGATAGTAAACCTTAAGCCTGTTATCAATTCTTCATACTCTTTATGTTATTTGTGTAAGGGAAGATGATACGATAAGATTTAGGTATGATAACTCCATCCAGTGTACGCAAGATGATTCCTACTCTAGAACCATGGATGTTGTAAGATCCATCAAAGAATAACATCCATAAGGGTGTTGCTTCTATATGCAAAAGGTCTTCATATGGAAATTCAAAACTTAATGGTTGTGAACCTATAAATGGTGTTGTGGCCAATTTATATGCTAGTGTTTGACCTTTGATAGCTTTTTGATTAAAATTTTCAATGTCAAATTTGTTGAATAGTGCAATCCAGCTAGACATTCATCCCGTGATGACTTGTCTCAAAACTAGGTACTTAAGAGGATCAACCCTTGAAAATGGATTGGTGGTATGATTTACTAGATAGTTTTGTAGCTTGCTAAAAGTATAAGCAACCGCTAAATAATCCTTTTTAACCTATGAATACTTGGTCTCATGTTCAAGAAGAGTTTTGCTCAAGTAATACACAACTTGTTCCCGACCCTTATCATTGTGTTGCACCAATAATGCCCCAATGGAATGTTTTTTTTTAGATTTATATAACAACATATTATTATCCTATATAGGTAGCATGAGTACTTGGAGGAGATGTCAGGTATTATTTCAATTTTACAAAGGCATCTTGACAGTCTTGTGTCCATTTGAATTGGACATCTTTCTTAAGAAGTTGGTTGAAGTGATGGCACTTATCTTCCAATTGAGAAATGAAGTAACAAATAGACTATATTTTTCCTTGTAGACTCCTTAGTTGTCGAAGGTTCTGAGGATGTGGTATATCTATTATAGCTTTGACCTTGGTAGGGTCCACTTCAATTCCTCTTTGTGAGACAATGAATCCCATAAGTTTTCCTGAAGTGACACCAAAGACACATTTTTTTAGGATTAAGGAAAACCTTGTATGCCCTTAACCACTCAAATATACACCTAAGAACTTTTGGATGATCCACTTTAGTCTTTGATTTAGAAATAATATCAACATAATCCTCCATGATGTCATGAAGAAGGTCGTGGAAAATAACAGTCATGATGGGTTCATAATTTTCACCTGAATTTTTAAGGCCAAAAGGCATGACCTTGTAACAAAATGTCCCCCATGGGGTTGTAAAAGATTTTTTATGTTGGTATTCTTCAGCAATTTGAATTTACTTATACCTAGAAAAACCATCCATAAGGGATAACATCTCATGGTATGTAGTAAAATCGACAATCATGTCAACATTAGGCAAAGGGAATTCATCCTTGGGACATTCCTTATTAATGTCACGAAAATCTATCCAAATACGGATTCTGAGAGTATTCTTTGTAATTGACACCATATTAGATATCCACTCTAAGTAGTCAATGTAGTTTATAAATCTTACATCCAATAATTTTTGTAGTTCAGCCTTAACAAACAATGTGACCTTGGGATGCATTTTACATAGTTTTTTCTTTATAGGTTTAGCATCTGGGTGCACCACAAGGTGATGAACCACAAGAGAAGGATTTATGCCTAATGTATCTTTGTAAGACGAAGAGAATACATCCTGAAAAATGAGTAGAAGTGTTTATGAAGGCTTTGATTTCATTTTTTGATAAAATGGCACCTAGTTGTAATAGTTTTGGTTGGTCTTTAGTTCCAATGTTGATGGTTGTCATCTCTTCTACCAAAAATTAGAAGTGTCATTATCTTGAAATGATATTGTAGGCTTGTGTAGATTGTCTAATATTTCTAGATCCGAATCTCCTCTCTCTAGTGCCTCTAAAAGGTTTTCACTAGGAGATGCATATTTTCCTTCTTTTTCTTTTTCCTTTTTTCTTTCTCACATAGCTCCTCAAAAAGGTTTTCACTATGTGAGATATTTTTTAATTTTTTCTATGTTTAATTTATTTTTCTTTAGAACTAGAGATTGTAAGTTCTTTTCCAAATTAGGTGGTAGCATCAAGGTTTATATCGAAACCCTTCTTGTGATCCGATAAGGGAAAAGGGTCTCGAGCCCGAGGAACTCCTAGATGGCCTCATCATTTTGAAAGAGGTCCATGGAAATATGACACTATTGGTCCTGATCAATGAGGGAAGGGTAAAAAACATCAAGGGTTTGAATGGATAAGTATTCAAGGAAAAGTGTAGTCTCAACTAGGTCTTCAAAGAGGCTATGTGTGGAATCGGTCTCAACTTCAAACTCTGAGTCCTCATCACTAGGTAATACATCAAAAACTATAGGCCTCTTCTCATATGTCTCATACCCTAGACCACTTTTGTAAAGATTAGAAACTATATTCATAGGTTCAAGAACACCATGTTCTTATGATCCAATACCTCTTCCTTTCCAGTTCATGTTTTTCATCATTCTATGGCCCTTGGTGTAATCAATGGATTCATAGCATTCTGCCATCTTGTCTTTGTATAGCCAAGAGTAATCAGAGATTGGAATATGTTCATCTTCTAGATATCCATATCATCTCCAAAGATTGTTTCCGATAGTAAGCTAGAGGTTATCATAAATGAGGAGTGTTAGGAAACCCATAGCTACGAGGCAATAATGAGAGTTTTCCAACAAGAAATGCATTTTCAAGTGTGTACTCACCTAAGCCTTTATGGGAGAATGTATCTTCAGGTGACACCTTAGATGTAGATGCTTCAAAGGAAGGCACAAAGGTGTGAGGAATATCCTCAGGTGATGCTTTAGATGTATATTCTTCAGAAGAAGACGTGGAAGCATGAGGGTGCAATATTATGTCATGGTTAATACAATTGGTAATAGGAGTTGCGCTAGATCTAATTGTGCTATCAGCAGATAAACACTAATTTGATTTTTTGTACCGTGCTTCAAAAAAATTACAGTATTCAAAGGGGTTAGTATCATCACGCAAGGTGAAATATCTACTGTTATGTGGAAAATTTATGTATTGATGAAAGGTGGAAGGTACTGTGTGCATTGCATGTATCCAAGGTCTACCTAGAAGAAAGTTATAAGATGTTTCTACATCAACTACATGACATACAATGTCGAGGAGCTGCGAGCCTACTTGTATGGGAAGAGTGATGGTACCACATGACTAGCACTTGGTATTATCATAAACATGAATGGTAATGATATTAGCATCTAAATCATCTATTGTGTGACCAAGGCAATAGAGCATTTTTATAGAACAAATGTTAAAAGTCGCTCCATTGTCGATAATAAATTTCTTGACCTTATGATCCATAACGTAGGCTTCGATGTACAAGGATGTATTGGTAATCAGATTTGGGTTCAACATATCTTGAGGGACAAAAGATAGAATAGGAGTTTTAGGCATAAGATTTGTGATCATAGCTTGAAACTATTGAACATTGAGAGTATGAGGAACACGTGATTCATTTAGATCATGAGTGAGAATATCCTAAAATCTAGGTGACTCTTTTAATAGTTCCATTAGAGATATATGCATTGGCATAGTTGGTAATCACTTGATGAAGTCATATTGACCAAGAGTTGAAGATTTGGGATTAGAGTTTGAATTTTGATTCAAAGGAGCTATTGGTTTGGACGTTTGAGGTTCTATAGAAGATGTAGAAGGTTGGTTTGCCATGGGAACCCATATCTTCCTTTGGCATGTGGTCACAACATTACTCAAAGGTTTGAATTTAATGGTCACCATTGTAGATGGTACTTCCTCAATAAATGAGATAATTGAACTGAAATAAGTGTTATTTGCAGGAATATTTATTTTCACCGACATGTTTGGGAAATGGGTTTGAGAACACCTTAATATTTTTTGGGTGTTTTATTTGGTGATGGTTCTTCAACAGTGATATCTCCACTATCAATGAGGTCTTGGAAAAAGTGATGTAAGTGAAATCATCAATCAGTTGGTGACCATCAATGCAATGAAAATCATAATAATTATTAGCTTTATACCAAGTAGGCTTGGGTTCTCCCTCAACCCAAGGTCTAGTGATGGGATATATAACCATGTTTTCATTAACGAGTTGTTGGAGGAAACTTGATAGAGGTTCTCCCAAAGGATTGAAATGACATCGCTTAGAATCAGGAGAGGAGGAAACCTATTTTCTAGAAATAATAAGAGGTTGTTTTCCTTTGTTTGGACTAGTCTGAGTGTTTTGGACGTTGTGGAAATTACGGTTATCTATAACACCATCATTGACCATATTGCAATTTTGGTTAAAATGTTTAGATTTGTCTTGGTGAGAGCTATTAGGATGGTTACTATGTTCCCATTATATTTTGAATGAGGTTTAATCAAACCTTTTGTGACAAGGACTTTTTCAATCTGCAATCCTTTCTCAATAACTTCTTCAAAAGTATTAAGGTAATGCATTTGCATGTGAAAGGATAGCTCACTATTGAGGTTAGGTACAAAGATGCTCACAATTTGTTTCTCAGGAATGGAGCATGGGAAATGACTTGCAATCCCATGCCATCTTTGTCAGAATTGTGAAAAGGTTTCATTTGTTTGTTGTTTAGCATTACACAAATCCATCATTGTAATTTCAGAATCTAGGTTGAATGAGAAATGTTTAATGAACTTCTCTGAGAGGTCCACGAAAGTTTGTATAGAGCCCTTGGGGAGGTGTAGAACTAGTCTAAGGCTTGTCCACCTAGACTTCATGGAAAGATATGCATTAAGAAGACATCAATATAGGCCACCTCTTGGCAAGCCATATTAAAACCATTAATATGCTCTCTAGGATCATTATTTCCCTTGTATTTTTCAAATTTGAGTATCTCAAAATATTTGGGAAAGGGGATACGTAAAATTTCCTTATCAAAGGGGTAATGACACAATTATTTAAATTTAAATTGTTTACATTTGCATGTCCTTCATCATTTTCCATTCTTGGGAAAATGGTGAGTTTTTCTACAAGAAAGATAAGGAACCATCACTTGTAGAGTTGTTGTTATCTTTGGTGTGTGTGGTATGAATCTTAAATGAAGCATCACTAGTTTTATTTTGTGCCTCATTATTATGGGATTCATTGGTGACTTTGGAATTTAAGATAGCAAGTTTCTTAGCCATGTCATTAATTTGATTCATGAGGGCTTGAGTGGGATCGGTGGCTGAATCAGTTGATTTTCCTTTGTTCCCTTCATTATATTTGTCTTTGTTTGATTCATCACCTTTGGTGTTGTTTGAGGTGGACTTGTTTCGATCATCATTGTTTATGTGACTAGGGCCTACCTCATCATCATTATTTTTCAAAAGGAAAGGTTCACCCTTGTTAGGTGGTGGTTTTCCAAGTAATGTTTGTAGAATATCCTCATCAAAATCAGAGGGTAATTTTTCTCCCATCTCAAGGAGATGAAGAAAAAATTGGTCCTTATTCATACGTAAGATATTTTTGACATGGGATTTTTCTTCGAGTGAGATGTCATTCTGATCATCCTCAAAGTTCTGGTCATTGTCACTATCAAAATTTCCAAAAGGATTTTGATGTCGTTCATTCCTTCCAAAAGGACTATAATATTTTTGTCGTGTTCCCACCATTTTTAAAAGAGGGAGGAGCAAAAGAGAGATGTAAAATATAACTCAACCTATAGCAAAGTGAATGCGATGATGGAAGAGAGGTGTGTGATTAAGTTTGGTAATAACTTGTCCCTTAACAAAGTGAATGCTAAGATGGGAAAAAGAAGTTTGGAAGATATGAATGACACAACCCTTAAAAAAGTGAATGTCAAGATGGAAGCATGTGAAAGTGTTTGATAAACTCGACCCTTCACAAATTGAATGCCAAAATGAAGAGTGGTTTGATGTGGTTAAGGTTCTCATCCTCTAACAAAGTGAATTATTGAATGGAGGATAGTTCTAGTGATAAATTTCCAAATGTGCAAACCTCTAACAATGTGAATGCTAGAGTGGAGGAGAAAGGATAGATTGATTGCAAATGCAATCTACCACCTAGAAAAGTGAATGCTAGATGGGAAGAGGGTATGAAAAAGGAGTCAAATCGTATGTGATTTTCTCAACCCTTAACAAGAATTAGTTAAGAAGGAAGAGGCTAATGAAATGATAAGACTCAAATATTGATAACGTAAGCATTGGGAAAATAAGATATGATGAAGTGTCTAAAACAATTTTTTTCAAGTTAGAGATGCAAAGAAATCAAACGTATATAGTTTAATGATGATGATGTCAAACTAAAGGATGCAAGAAGAGAATGAAAATAAGATGTGATGAAATTGAGTTTTGATAAAGTGGAACACAACACTTTTAAGATGTGAGTCATAAGATAAAAGTGATTAAGTGAGGACATGGATATCCACAACTCAAGACTTGATGTTGAAAACGAGATGGAAACCTGAAATTTGGGAAATGTAATCCAAATGTTTAAGTGTCAAATGAAATGGGAGATAAACTCAAAATGAGGTGAATACAAAAGATAGAATAATTTGATGACCGTGAAAGGGGAAGAATCAAATAAGTGAAAGAAAAATCCAAATGAATGAAAGAAGGTCAAATGGAGAACACAATGAGGATGAAAAAAATGGAATAATGAAAAAGAGACGAAAGTTCCAAAAGGGGAAATTCAAGAGTAAAATGAAATTTAGTGAATAATGAAGATGAAGAGGAAAGATGATGAGAAGAGATGAAATGAGAATGAAAGTAGAATCCAAACAAGGAGTGTTTAGAAAATGGAAAAAATATAAGGAAAGTGAAAGATGGATCCTAAACAAGGAGTTTTGGGAAAAAGTGAGTGTGGAACACTACTACAAAAAGAAAGAAAACAAAATAAGAAAATAGAAAAAGATGTTTTTGTTTAAATGTTTTTTGTGGCCTCTACCTTAAATTGTCTTGGACAATGTTTGGCTTCCTAGGTGTCTCCTTCAACTAGGTATCAGCCAGTATATCCAAGCGAGCCCGACACTATTGCTAGTCAAAGCTTTAATTTACCCCTTTTGAAACCATGAAAAAAGATCTTGCTCAGAATGAATCACACTGGGGTCACCACTAAGGATATCCGTAACTCTAACTCACAAGGATTTACTAGTTAGGTAGGATTAAAAGGTTCTTGTTTCTTCCACTAACTCCCTCAAGATGTGGACTACTTTGGGGTTCCTAGAACCACCCCCTTTGTTAGAGCTTAAGGCTTATGCCAAGGGGGTTATGTTCTAGTTAAGTAGTTGAGTCTTAGCTCTTAACTGAACCTGCAAATATAGTGTTTTGAATGTGGTTGTGTTGTACACCATTTGATAACCTACAGTTATTAATTTTTGAGTGTTTTATCCACCTTTGTGAGAGAAAGTCATGTAAAAAGGATTATAATGTTTTTTGGAATGAGGTAAAAAGTAAAAAAGGACAAACAAACAAGGTAACAAAAGAAAACCCACATTTTCTGACTTCCAAGATCACTTTAAAAAATCATGAGGAAAGAGCATACATGTGGATTGGATTTGATTAAGTGAAACATTAATTCCCAAAAAAAAAAGAAAGAAACGACCACATTTCTAATTCCCAAGATCTCTTAGAAAGTGTGAGGGAAGAGCATACATGGGATTGTTGCATGGTTAGTCTCACAAAAACAAAAGAAAATGACGAAGGAAAAATATACAAAAACATGTTAGAAAGCGTTAGTATAGTTTGCAAAAGAAACTAAATATATACGAGAAGACTAGTAATGTAAGGAAACAAATTGGACCGAAACATCCAATAATGCTAAATGTGCAATATTCACAAGTAGGATATATAATTAAACGTGATGAGAAAGGGGTTAACACGAGTGTATGGGTAAGAAATAAAGCACAAAATGATGATGATCTGAACTAAAAACACTTAAGAACCTTGCATGATCAAATTACACACTTAGTTATAGTGAGCACAATGTATGAAAAATAATAATAACAATAATAAGAATAATAAGAAATCGAATGTAATGGAGATGACCTAATTAAGTTAATGAGACAAATTAAATAAAGTAAGTAAACATTAATTAGAAGATAATAAGAATAATAAAAAAGAAATAAAGACTAAAGTTTTAAACTGAAGTTAAAAAAAAGAAAATTACGATCAACTCATACATTTTGTCAGATATAACATTTGTGTATGTATAATTGTATTATACATACAATTTAAATTTATAATAGAAATTGATAATGGTAACTTACCAATCCAAAAGTATAATTTAAAAAGGGGAATAAAAAAAAGGATTGGATTATATTTGGTCTGACTATCCAAATAGTTGCCCATTTTAGGGTCATGGGCAATCGAATAATTTGAAACTATTCATTTCATATTTTTAGTTATCGGTGAGCATTACAAGACAAATCAGTGGGATTTTCACAGGGGTATCCTTAAACCTAAGGTTAGAAACTATGTTATAAACCTAATATTCAATGAGTTGCATTTGTTTTCGGTGTGTGTGTGTGTGTGTGTGTGTGTGTGTGTGTGTGTGTGTGTGTGTGTGTGTGTGTGTGTGTGTGTAGGGAAAATGGTGGGGATCACGATGTGGAGGTAGGGTGTGGGCTGGGGAAGAGCCAAGGGCTCACGTAAGGGATGTGAGGTGAGAGGACCGGAGAGGGCTTGGGGATTGGGAGCGGGTTGGGTGAGTTGAGTCGGTCGGGTGATCCGGGTTGTGTAGGAAAGTGGGCTAGGAGGGGTAGGATGGCTCAGGGTGAGAAGAGGGGTTAGGTCAAGGGAATGGGGAGCATTATGGGAAACAGGTAGTTAGGTGGCTCATGGGTGGGTAGTTAGGATGGGGCTCATTTGGGTGGGGATGGGTTCCATGGGAGTTTAGAGGAGGGACATCTCGGTGAGCTAGCCAAGATGGGGGGGGAGAGGAGGTGAGGGATAGGGGAAGTGTTTGAATTTTATTTATTTATTTATTATTATTAACTAATGTATTTCTCCTGTGTAGGCTATAAAAATTAAAAATATAAGAAAAATTATGAATTGTTAGAAACCCTTTTTGTAATTTTTTAATGATAAAATATGATTATTGTGCTTTGATTTTGTAGGTTGTGTAGAAAAAATCGAGAGAAAAAATGTGTAAAGATGGAAGAAAATAGTAATGCAGAGCAATGCAAAAATTGATAAACTAAAAGAGAAACATATTTTAGAAAATTCACAACTCCTTCCTATAAATGTAAACTAGTAAACAATGATAACTTCCCAATTCACTTATGAAATTTGCACACAAACAAGAAGTTTTCTTATTTTGAAACAAATAAAACAAAGAATAAGAAATGAAACAAAAAACAAAATAAAATGGGGTGTGAGTCCCACCAAGCGTGCCAAAATGATAAATAATGAAAAATAACACGAGAATGGAAACCTTCCAATAATCCTTTAGTGCAAACCTCAGTAAGCTTGTGGAGAATTCATCTGTGGAACCTTGTAAATGGATGTGGGTACTATTGAATGTTCTCCAAATGTGAGAGTAAAATGCTACGAGACACGATGCTTTAGCTTGGAAATTTAGGAAAGTGATTATAATTAAATCCAAGAGGATTTGTAAGAGAGTAAGCTTACAATTTATAGATGCGAAGTAGTTGGAAATTAGTTACGTACGATTGAATGCACATGCTAAAAATAACATTAGAGGACGTTAAATTAGTGTCGGGTATTTAGAGGAATAAATGAATTAATTGCGAGATGTTGCATCCGGGAAGGTAGTTGTACGTACAATTCAATTTTCCCCACCTTTCTAGGATTCTAGAAGTACAGTTAACTAGGATAAGGATATGGAGTCCAAATGGATGTTGACCAAGTAGTAGCTGACTAGGATGTGCACACCCTTAATTAATTAATAATTTAATTAATATATGATAATTAACTTAGCCAAAGGGGTACAAAGTGTTACTAGGGATAAATTTAATTAATCTAAAGGATACAATGGGTATGAATTAATCAATTTAATCAATTAATTACAAATGGGTGAATAACAGAGTGTATTGGGAAGAAAAATAGGATAAGATGGAAACATGTGTGTAATTTTGGGGTGTCTACACCCAGCACCTATGATTTCATGTCTTATCCATTGGGTTCAAGGTTAGACCAAAAAGAAAACAAAACAACAAGAAAAGAAAAAAAACAACAAAAACTTATTTATGTACAAATAGGTTTTACCCTATCTCTCAGCTTCTAAACAACTTTATATGTTTCTCATTGAATGACAGTGTTAACTCAATTCCATCTTGGTAGGCAAGGAAGAAATTATCTATTCTAGCATCTCTCTTAATCATCAAAGGCCCTTTCTAAAGTGAATCATATCCACCATGCATGCCCTTCGGTTTGTTTCTCTTGTCCCACAAGAATACCTAGTCTCCAATCTCAAACTTCCTTTCTCATGCCTTCTTGTCGAATACCTCAGGAAATTCCTCATCAACTTTATCTTGTGGTGGCTCATCCTTTCTTCTACATATGGTGAGTAAGTCTTCATCAAATTCTTCATACCTAGATTTATTGGTTGCATTCCTGAGGAAGAACTATCAACATGTTGTTTATTCTTCTTCGGGTATTGATCATGCTTGTTGAAAGTCTCCACTAAGGAAACTAAATCACTGGGGATGTTGTTACCTTTTGGTTGGATTAATCCACTATTTTCATCATAATCTAGATCAGTTTCATTTGTGGTTGTTTTTCGTGGTGGTGATCTCTCCCTTCAACATAGAATTTGTCAAAGTTGTCTTATTCCATACATGCAAAAAAAAAAATTTCATCATTGAAAGTATGCCACTATTCAACACTATCAGATAATTCATGGTGGTAGACCATCTCCACCTTATGTTATTTTTGTCTAAATATGGATAGTGGTATATCTATATTTAATAGTTTAGTTGTGACTACTAAAGAGTCTTCCTTGGAATTCTAATTTTTTGGAATGAAGTCGATAAAAAGGTTTGTGAAATTGAGTGTGGAAGAAAGCATTCTATCTTTGTAATGTTTAGATTATCTCTTTTGAGTTTTATTTTCCTAAAACTTGCTTTAGTATAAGATATTTATCTCCTAGATCTTTGAGTAGTTTTAATACTTTCTTTCTAGCTTGTTCCATTCCTAATAACAATACTTCATAATCCGTCGTATTTTTGGTGTTCTCGAACATCAGCTCGTGGGAGTATGGGAATATCTCATGATCTGGAGATATTAATATAACGCCGGATCATGACCCAAAAGAGAAAAAACTTCCTTTAAACTCCATCTTCCAAAAATTTTCTTCTTCTTCTGTTGGTTATGGCTCTGGTTGAAGTTCTAGCTTTGGAACATCTTTATCCATTTCCAAGAAGCATACACCATGATCGACCCACAATTTTTTTTTCGAGATCTAGGATCTTCAAATTTTGTAATAGTTTACTTGGACTTATTTTCTTGCTCTAGCTTATGGTTAATCCCCTTGATAGAATGTGGGCATGAGACCAATACATATTTACTTCTCCTCCCATCTCTTTGCAAAATTTTCTTCTCAACAACATCATGTAGGAGACATGAATATTTGTAATGAAGATTGTCATCTTTAATATTTTATCGAAACTTTTCTAGAAAAACTTATGCATATGTGATTTGTTTGATTAAAGGGACTTGTCTCTCTATGGAGCAGTACCTTCCTATTGACTTCATTAAGGTAAGACAAATATTATCTAAAACTCTAATTGGCATGACATTATCAGAAGCATTTCAATCTAAAACGCAGTTACTTATCTTGAAACCATCAAGAAATAAGGAGACATAGAAAGGTTATAATATTTCAAAAGATGATGGAGTGTTAACAACTGCAACGTTATTTTGGGAAGGATTATACTTTGGTTTAGGAAAAAATCCTTTTGATGTATTAGATTATCCTGGTGACTACACATACTTAACTAGCCTATTCAGCTTCTCAAGAAAGGTTCCTAGGAATTCAGATTTAGACATTTGAACTTTGGTTTTCTTGACAAGATCAATAATGTCAAAAGAAGGAATGGATTTAAATACATGAGTTTCTTTCTGTGGTTGAGATGAGTAAAAAAATTATTATCTCTAGGAACTAAGGAAGAAGGTAAAAGGCTTCCCCTTCTTTTTTCATCAGATAATGCCTCATCTTGGAGAGTTTGTGATCTTGTAAATACTACATATGTATGACCATGATTGTCTTCAAAAATATATTCATAGTCATGTTTAGATTTGTAATTAAGGTAATTAATGTTGGAGTTACCAACAGAACCTAAAAAATCATCATTCTCGAGATGATTAGTGAAAAATTATTGGTCTTCTTCATTCATCTCCATGTTGTTTCTGGGAGAAAATTCAATTGCTAATCTTTGGGAACCAACTATGTAGTTCTGGTTATTGTTGAAATTATGAGCAGGAGAAGTGTTGTTTCTCTGAGCCATTTGATCCATTTGTTTCTTCATCTACAAAATCTCATTTGCTAATTTTTGAAAAAATGAATCAAAAGTAGTAGCAGAAGATGAAATTTCAACTCTATAAGGGTTTTTCTTTATCTTTCCAGCCATGACAAGGTAATCTTCAATTTTAACCACCATGTTTTGAGTTGATAACAAGTTAGTAGGATGTTCTCTTCACAGTTAATAGCTTACTTTAGGAAGTAAGGCATTGATGATGAATACCTTTTGATTCTCATGATTCAGACAACCAGATGTCAATATTTTCTATAGTAATCTTTGTAATTTTACAATAAAATCATGCATGTGCTCTTGTGGCTCTTTTTTAGCTAAATCGGTTGATGAACAAGGTAATGGAATATTTAGCTTGCTTTAATCTCTTTAGGAATGCATCTCGCATAGTAGACCAGTTGGTTATAGTGACAGGAGATAACCAGTAAAACCATTCTCCAACCAGATCATGTAAAGTCTCTATGAAGAATCTGATAGATACATCTTTATGTTTGACTGAAAACACTCCACATGATATGAAAAATGTAGCCAAGTGGTCATCACAATTATTCTTTTCATCTCCAAATAATTTTAGGAAATTTTTTCTCGTCCCTTTGGGTAAATCATGCATAGGAGTCATATTTAGATGTCCAAAGGTTACACCCCATGGAATAGGTGTTTCAGGGGAAATTCATTGAATCTGCATCATGAATGGATTACGTATACTTCAAGAATAGACATGGTGAATAATCCCAGTTGTTAGATTGTATTGGATACGATCTAGATCCAGAGGAGTTTTCACTCTTCTTCCTATTAAAAGACTAGATCTACGGCTTCTAACTTAAGGAGGTTGATTGAAATTTAATCACTCTTGCAATCTATAAAAATTATCAGTCCTTCTTTGAGCTCTGCTAGACCAAGTGAATGGACATTCTGCTAGGTTGAGATTATAATACAAAAGGGAATTGGAAATAAAAATCTCTAGTCTACTAATTTATGTTGTTCCCTACCAGAGTCTCCAAAAATTGTTGGCTAGATTTTATGCACAACATAAAACCTAGGAATTCATGAGATAAATCTCCCTCACTTAACGGTAAGGATCCCATGTAATATGATTGCTTATTTTCCAGGGGTGAATCCTAATAACTACTTAAGGGGTTTTAATTTAATTCCCACATCTCGTGAACCACAACTAGGCAATTTTTAGCAAGCAAATGTGATTGGAATATTTGTAGAAGGGGGAAATAATAGAATTTAGGAAAGAAGAAAGGAGGATGCGTTGAATCAACCAATAGTTATCAGAGTTGGTCTCATCCACACAAATTAAATAAATAGATAGATATCACAATAATCGCAAGTATATGGAGAATGATTAGGAGAAAAAAGGATTTTGAATGAGTAAAATGAAAGGGAACTTTCAATGGTTCAGAAGGAGAAGAAGAATGTGTTGAATTTAGAGTAGGATCACATGATTGATTTGATAAATGATAATAAGGATGAGTCTATGGTGAAGACTATGTGAGCTGAACGAATGGTTGGCAAAAGATTGGATAGTAAGATTATGGATGGATTGGAGCATTCCAAAGAGAAAGGTAATTTATCTCTTAAAATCCCTGAGATTCTTTTCACTAGAGATAAATATACGATGGAAGGATATTTCTTTGTGAAATTTCTGGGACCTAGACCCAATAATTACTATTTTAGAGGATAGGCCAAGAGGAGATGGGCTTCGATTAGAGCCATTTAAGTCTTTGCCTATGAAAATGGTTTCTTCCTAGTCACACTTCCCAGTAAGAACATGTGGCTAATATTTTGACAAAAGGGTCATGGTTTCTGGGAAAATCACATGTGGTGGTTCAAAAATGGGAACTAACCTTTAACCCTTTTGAGAAATATGTTTATGAGTTCCCAATCTAGGTTAATCTCCCAAGTCTACTCCTTGGGTTTTGGAAACCATAGGTCCTTGTAGGTATTGCAAAGAGCTTGGGCTCACCTATAGCTTTGGATCTAGTCACAAAATATAAGACAAGACTTACCCATGCAAAATTCTATGTAAACATGTGCCAAGGTACTAGTTTGGAAAGTAATATTAAATTGATGACCACAGATGGAGTTTGGGTGCAAATATTTCATTATAAACCATCCCCTTTTACCTGTAGTAAATGTAATTTGGTGGGCCATGACTACAAAATATGCCCTCTATCAAATAAAAAGAATGAATCAATCACCAAAACCCAAATTCTAATAAATAATAAGGTGAATTTGGAATGGAGGTAGATTGGGAAAAATGGTATGGTGGTATTTAATTAGAAACCAAAAAATAGGGATTTACCAAAAGAAGTCATTCCCTCGAACTACCTAAGGATAAATCCTCGGGAAAGGGATTGGTTGTCACAAAAGATCAAGACAATGAAAAATACAAAGAAAAAAAGGATCCTATCTTGGAAGGGGTGGTTCTATAAATATAGGATGTGTATCTAGGAATCAGAAGGAAACTATGTTTTGCACGTTTCTTGTCGACCCTCACTGGATGAGGTTTTGTCAATAGGTCAGAGCTCATTTGGTCAAAGATAAGAAGAGGCCTTTGTAGCCTCAATTTTTTTTGGATTTTAACAGATTATGTTTCGAACAATTATGAAAATATTGCATCTCGGAAAACACCAGTAAGTAAATCTAAACTAGTTACTCAAATGAATTCTAGAGTAGATGTAGGTAAAGATTCAACTATAATGGGTAGGAAAAGTAATAAGTAATTAAGGGGGGGGAAATTATATGAAGGAGGTGGATACTGGTATAAAAAGTACTTTGGGGAAGGATTTTTCCTGTAATAAGAAAGTATAAATGATTATTCTCTCATGGAATATTAGGGGTTTGAATAACCCCAGTAAACATAGAATAGCTAAGGACCTTAGAACTAGAAATAAACCTAATATTTTAATGCTTCAAGAAACTAAAATGAGTATGGATAGATTTAAAGAGGTGGGTAGGATTATTTGGAAAGAAGGTTGTTGGGATGGAAGCAGCTCCTTTGGAGCCTCGGGAGGTATAGTTACTATGTGGAATCCTAAAGTAGTGAAGGGTGAAGTGATTCTCACTACCCTGGGCATGTGGTTATAAGTTTTATGGAGATCGAGTCAAAGAAAACCTGGTATGTTTCAAATATTTATGCCCTAAATAATACTTGTGAAAGAAGGAAATTATGGGAATATCTATCTAAGTTCATAAAAAAATTCAAAGAAAAATATCGGATCATTGGTGGAGATTTCAAACCCCCCCTTTCCCCTGGAGAGAAGGGGGGCTTCATTTCTTACTTTGATAGCATGGAAGATTTATTAGATTTTTTAGTTAGAAATGATTTGTTTCATTTGGAATTTGAGGGACCAAAATATACTTGGATGAATAGAAGGATGGGGTCTGAGATCATTCAAATTAGACTAGACATATTTTTGATGAGCCATTTGTGCATGATTAACCAAAATTACTTTCTTAAAACCCTTCCTAGAATCGAGTCGGATTATAATCCTTTACTCCTAAATTTAGGGATGAATCAACTGAAGAAAGAATTGAAAATATTTGGTTGGATCATCTAGATATTTTCAATATAATTCAAGAATGGTGGGGTATCCAAGTTCATGGGGTGGCTAGTTTTAGATTGATTTTTAAACTGAAGAATGTTAAAAGTAGTCTCAAAAGATGGAATAAGGAAACCTTTGGGAATATTTTCTAGGAGAAAAGTAGAATTACAGAGGATTCAAGAAATACGAGGAATTAATGGATAATGATGCCTTTAAACCTATTCTCAAAGATCAAGAACATAAACTATTGAGTGAATAACATGATACTTTGGCTAAGGAAGAGCTTTATCGAGACAAAAATAAAGGGTAAAATGTCTCAAGGAGGGTGAAAGGAATACTAATTTTTTTAATTTACAACTACTTCAAAAGAAAGCCTCCTAAAGATTAATGAAATCATAGGAGAAAATGGGGTGATCTAATAAAAAAGTAAGGAAATCAATGATACAATAATAATTTTTTTTGAGGATCTCTTCCATGTGGGACAGGTTGTGGAGGAGAATGCTCAGAATAAAGTTCTTGATCTATTTCAAAATGTGATTTCCCCTCTTGAAAATAAATATCTCTTAATGATAGCCATAAAGGAGTAAATTTGTTATGCCGTATTTGAATTGGAACTAGATAAATCTCTTGGTCTTGATGGTTTCCCCACATTTTCTTTCAAAAATTCTAAGAGGTGATCAAGCAAGAGGTTATTGAGATGGTTCAAGATTTCTTCAACAATGGGAACCTTCTCGAGACAAATGAATAACACTTTCTTAGTCCTCATTCCTAAAGTTTTTGGGGCCAAAGAAGTTAAGGAACTTAGACCAATAAGTCTCTATAATACCAGTTATAAACTGATTACCAAAATCATTGTTGGTAGGATCAGATATGTTTTGGCCAACTTCATCTTAGCTAATCAAGGAGATTTTTTTGGGAAGGAAAATTATGGATAGTATTATTGTGATCCAAGAAGCTATTCATTCTATTGAAAACTCAAGAAGATAAACTATGTTTGTTAAGTTGGATATTCATAAAGCTTATGATATGATTTCTTGGTCCTTCCTTTGGGGAATTTTGATTGAAGTGGGTTTCAATAGATCCTTCATGAACATGATCATGACATGTATCTCCACAAATAGATTTTCAATTCTTGTGAATGGAAAATTGGAAGGTTTTTTCCAAGTGAGTCGGGGTTTGAGACAAGGAGACCCTCTCACCCTTTCTTTATGTTATTGTGGCTGGGTCTTTAAATAGGCTTTGTCAATGGGCTCTATCTTTCAATAGTATTTATGGTATTAAAATCTCTAATGGTCTTCCTTCAATTTGTCTTAATCAATTTTTTGATGATAATTTCATGTTGGGTAAATCTCTTTTCCCGGAAGCCTCTAACTTTAAGTTTGTTCTAAATGACTATGAACTAGTCTTAGGACAACTAGTTAATTTTCATAAAAGTGTTATTTTTTTCATTAATGTGGAGCATCTAGTACAATTCATATTTAGGAATTCCCCTTGTCCTTGATGATATTAGGAATGCCCCTTATTCTAAATGACTATGAATGGAGCATCTGGTCCAATTTTCTTAAACAATTTCCATAGTCCTATTTAGGAATGCCACTTATCCAAAAGAATTAAGATGTTTATTTATGGAATACTCTATTGGAGAGAGTGAACAGAAAAAATTGTCTTCTTGGAAGGGTATCCTTCTCTCTCAAGAAGGTAAGATTCAATTACTTCAAATTTCCCTTCAAGAAATCCCTATTTATGTCATGTCCCTCTTTAAGATTCCTTCAAAATCATTGGGTCCCTAGAAAAAATTCAGAAAAGATTCCTATGGGTGGGAGTTGAGGATAAGTTCAAGTTTCCGCTGGTGGCTTGGGAAAAAGTTACTAAACCCAAATTATGTGGGGGTCTAGGATTAAAAACATCACTCTCATGAATGAGGCACTGATAGCTAAATCTATTTAGATAGCTTTAAGTTACTTTTTGCAGTTTTATGACATTACATCCTTGCAAGTTACAAAATATTCCTTCACACCCATAAACCAATAAATGGTGGAGACATGATACTTTCAACAAACTACAAAATAATTCCTGCACCCAATACTAAACTAGTTGTTTTGCCATAAATTTTGATTCAGAGGTCTATTTGACATGAGATCAAGTACATTTGAAGCATATTTTAGAGAAATTAAAAAAGAATTCAACTTGAAGAAGAATGTTAGAGATTCTTGGTAGATTTCAATTGCATAATTTTACGGTGTATCCAATCACTTTCATAAACCATATGATGCCAAATTCAGTTGGGGATGCTCTATTTGATCCCTCTTCACCTCATGATGCTTCTTAGATGGAATATTCCTATCAACCCCCACTATAAATAAAGATAGTGATCAAAATAACAAGAAGTGAAAATTTAGTAGTTTCCTCTTCATTCAACTCCCAGATTGTGTGGGTAGTCATTGGTTTCTAGTTTAACCTTATCCTTTGAAAATATTTGATGGTTCCTTGCAATTGAAGGAATCTCTATGGAAATATTTCATGATTACAATTCTTTATAGGGCATCTTGGGGATATTATTTCAAGGAAATTTATTTTATAAAAGTGAATTTTTGTCTTATTTTTTAGAGGTTTGATGGCTTCTAAATTTTGGGGTTGTACTAAGGTGATTACATTTATATAGTCATTAGTAGTATTTGAGAGCATGTTCATGTCTCCCTTGTTAATAAAACAAATAAGATCATTACTCCATGCTTAAATTTACTTTTAGTAGTGTAATTTGAGGTGGAATTAAGAGATCTATTCCTTTCCTTGTAAATATTGCATTTTTCATGGTAATAAACTACAAATAAGCATGTTTTAGTTCATTGTCTGGATTGGGTATTGAGTGAATGTTTCCTTGTAGTGTTACCTTGCAACATTTATTTCAATTGTAAAATTCCTTTATAAAATTTGTGGGAATGAACATTTATTGCATTAAAGTATCCTTGGGTTTTAAGGTTTTGACATGGTAATGCATGAAGCTATTATCTCAAGTGTTTGTGATGAAGTTTTAGGGATTGTTTTGTATTACTTTCATATATTGGATGTCCACAAAGGTAAATAATCTTTGATGGGTCATATTATATTAAATTCAAATTTGACTGCATTATAGGATCATTAGATCAAGATGGTCAATGTTGTGGTTTATTCCCATTAGATTCACTACTCCATTTTTATATCCATCAAATTTCTATCCATTTTCACTACAATGCATTATCCTACCCCTGTAGATTCCATCATCCTTTCATATCCAACATGTTGTCTACCAATAAGCATATGTGGCTTACCCCGATTCAAAAAGTTTTGCATCTTACATGTCATTTTAATATAGGTTGTTAACAATAACACACACACACACACACACACACACACACACACACACACACACACACACACACACACACACACACACACACACACACACACACACACATAAATCTTGTGTGAAAAATCCTTTGAGTGAACATTTCATATGTGGCTATATTTTCTTCATATTGAATTTTGAATAGTTACAGGGGAGATTCAATCATAATATCCCACCCCACTAAATCTACCTTCTGGGTCCTCTCACGTTAGTTTAGGTAGATGCAAAAGTATCAGGGGATCAACCACTTCCTTTATACATGCATCTAAGTGATTTCCAAGACTTGGTCATGGAAGAATGTTAAATATGTCCCTTGATACAAATGAGACATTTCAACCATCTATCATTATTCTTGTAGTTCCTTGAATTACAACTGAGACTTTGGGGTGTAAAACTAGGAACCAACAAAAAATTAGCACCATTGCTGGGGAATAGAAGTAAGATTTATCTATTCCTATGGTTTAATAAGTTTTTAAGTATATGTACCATGCTTTGATTTATTTAAGGTTTAATGAGGGTTTATCAAGTCATCATTTATTTTCTTCTTTCGAATTTCATTCAAGGTGCATTTTTAGGTTAATCTACCATATCTAGAGTGTAATATCTAGTGGAAATTCCATTATAAGTTATGGGTTTGACCGATGCTATATTATTTGCTATATTTTTTTGGTAAGTTCACAGTTTAAAAGATGGAAGGATTGAGATATTCATTCGCACCAACCCATGCTAAGGAGCTAATTGGTTAGATATATTTCATAGAATGAGGAAATAAGTTTGGAAACCATTGGATGATCAAATTTCTCAAGGCAAGGGTTTACTATCATATGATCTTATTGAGCATAATATGGATCATCATCCTCCACACACTCCTTTTAGAGTTCAAGAATTTATACCTATTAATTTTGGGGACATGTCTGGATATTCTAATGAGGTCCCTTATGAAGTAAGAAATAGACTACCCAAGTTTCAAGGTAAGAATGTTGTTTCGGAGATAAAACTTTAGATCCTTTCAAATATCATTAATGATTATAAGATTGAGTATGCAGATGTTTATGTAAATTTATTTGTGCACACTCTTGAAGAAGATACTAGATAATGGCATAATTCATTACCTCATGGGAGTATGGATCATTGGGAGGACAATATGAATGTATTTAAAATTAAATATAGAGATAGAACTAATCCTATATTTCTTCTATCTGAATTTGAAAATATTAAGAAAAACCCAAATGAATGTGTGAAAGATTTCAACACTAGATTTAACAAGACTTTGATGATGTTTATAGCCAATTTAAGGCCAAATAATGAATCATGCTTATTAAAATATTGTGATGCTTTTGATAAGAAGGAATCCTATGTATATAGCTAATTTCTCACTTTTTACTTTTCATATTTCATACCTATTACTAACAATCGTCCTTGTGTAAATAAGGGTTGTTGATGCATCTATTTTCTGAGTGGGTGCCTTCAGGGGCATGATGGGAATGGGGAATGGTTATTCACGTAACCATTATGGGTTAGAGATAGTACATAAAGAGACTATCATTGTTTAATCTTAGCCTTAATTTACATTAGGTATCACTGTTCTCCTAGGTCTCATGCATATCACATTCATGGATTATTACATGCATTTTACCATATTATACCCTTTTCATTCTCTTTCATGACCCATACCACAATTATTTATCTTTTCATGACACCTTACCTCTTTTTCAGCATTCTTGGACGATGTCGTCACCCCTAGGTGATGGTGTTAGTGTTTTATTTCCTCATAGATGATACCATGACCCATGGGCGATGGCATCCTATATATACCTAAAATTAATTTGATAGTCATAAGGAAAAAAGAAACTAAGACATCTTAACTGCCACTTTTATGCAATGTAATTTAATAGACAAACAAAGATAAAGAAATAAAACAAAAATATTATACCTTCTTTTTAAATCATACAAACCTCAATTGAGATTGTAGAATATTTTTAAAAAAATTGATCTTGTTAAAGATTGGATTGTGGATGTTCTTTGATGTTACTCTCAAAAGGGATTTACAAATGCTATGAGTAGATTTCACAATGATGTAGATGTCAAATTGGTGGAAGTTAGATGTAATTTTCTCAAAGCTCCTAATATATATTTACAAAGGAAATGGATTGCTTTTATAGTTGATGGTAGAGCCATGGAAGGTGGATGAAATATTGACTAAGCTCCATGTTAATTGTTGAATCACTCGAGTTAGCAAGTAGACTTGGAAATTGGTAGTTGCAAATTTACAGGGGAAATGGACATTTGGAATAACAAAAGTTACATCTATAAAATTGGTTGTATGCATAACTCTATATCCCCCTTGTTTATAGGAATCTAAGAGTGGGTTTCAATTTGAGTTGACCAAGGAGAGGAATTGATTAAATAATTAAATTAATTAGTATTTAATTGTGAGGGAATAATTAGCCATTTATTTATTTATATTAGCTAGGAGGGTGTAGGAATTGATTTAATTAATTCCAAGCATGTTAGAATTAAATTATTTAATTCCAAAGCGTAGGAATATAACTTAGGTAATAGAATTAATTTAATTAATTTTAAAAGGTTGTATATAAATGGTGGAATTAATTTAATTAATTCCAAAGGGGTGTATTGTAGCAAGATATATTAATTTAATTAATTATAATTAGATATAAGTGGGATAAATATGTATGTATTATTAGGGTGTATATATTTTCCCCTCTTGAAAGTGTGTAACATCCCAAAAATTCTTGTAAGTTAAATTAACTACGGTTAAGTCTAAACAGGATTAGACGAGATCATCATTGGGTGTAAAATTTATTTGGTTCGTCGTATCATGACCCACAACTTTTGTTGCGGGGCATGACATTGTGGAACGAATAACCCCGCACCCACATTGATGATCCTTCCTAAAACATGATTACACCTTAATCATAGGTAAAACAGTTCATAAATGATAGTGAATATTTCGGTTATTTGTATTCTGGTTACTTTATTTTAATCGTTTTGGTCATATTTTGTTTTGTCTGAATTTTGTAATGACCGTGATGAATACTGCCTCTATTTTATTTGACAATGCTATATCAAACCAGATTTATGAGAATATTTGAATTATTATTTACGGACTTGGTTATTTTCATTTGTTTGAATGTTTTGTATGGAACATGGGAATTCGAATAATTATTATGATAACATATTGTTGGAAATATGTGGACTTATATTATGATGATTAATTTTACCATTAAAGTTAGGTATTAACTAAAATAAAAATTAAAAAATGCATTATTAATTTGTAAAATTATATATTTAAATCCTAAAAGGATTTGGCATGTAAATCAAAAGTTAATAAGAATAATAATAATAATAATATTTTAATATTTAAAATTTGAGAGTTTTGAAAGGGACACACCTTCATCTGACACCAAGTATGTCGCATGCATTAACACAAGAAGAAACATTAGGAAGCCCAAAAATTCTCCATTATAGTATAGTTTCTTCATTATATTTTCTTTTATTTCTCCTTTGTTTTTTTTCATTCTTCTCTTCTCGGGATACCTACGTGATTTTTTTGGAGGAAGGATTCAACTTGTTGAAGCTGGAAGAGTAGGAGGTTGCTGATTCTGAGTTTATTTCAGGCATGAATATCTTCTCCCCTCTCTACAACATTATTTATAAATAATGAGGAAATACACATTTTGTCTTAAATGGAAATTAAATGAATTTATGGATAGCTTCCGATTTAATTGCTTGGAAATGAAATCTAAAAAGGAAATTGATGGATTTTGTATTCTCTTAAGTTTCTTTTATCTGGTTTAAGCTAAACCTAGAAAAAAAAACACAGATGGGTGGTCCTAATCAATTTTTATTTTATTTTATTTTCTATTTGAATTTGATTTTTGGAAACCCAAAATGATTCCTGCCTCTGGGTTTTATTATAGTCAAACAATAATTTATTTATGTGAGCAAAGTGATTTCTGGGTAGTGTGAAAAATGTTTTTACTAGGTATTTCATCATTTTTCCTGATATATTTACTTCTGGATTCTATTAATTTCTAAACAGAAAAGAAATTAATGCTTTGAACGGACTGATTTTTATATGTACAAGTTGATTTGCATGTAGGTATAATTTTATTTCCTGATTGAAAAATAAATTAGCGTTCATAGTCTATATAAGATGACTTAGTTTTTCTCAAAGGATTTCATTGCTAGAAGTGTTAGAAACTTATTTTTTTATTCTATGCAAATAAATGTCAAAATTATCATCTTGTGGTATGTGGGTCAATTTCTTTTGTTATCTATCGGTTACCTGAAAGTACATGTTAAAATGATTTAATAGAGATGTTTTTACATTGTTTAGTTGGATTGTTCATATATATATATATATATATATATATATATATATATATATGTATGTATGTATGTATGTATGTATGTATGTATGTATTTATTTTTTTTTTGAAATAAAGTTATTGTTAGTTTTATAGAGCTACTCATTACCTAGAGGGAATATGTCTAATTGGTATTTGGAAATGATGATTTCAGACAGTTTTGTTAAGATGTTTGTTGATTGGAAGGTAAGAAAAATAATAGTTGAATCTGCACCATGTGAAGCATGATTTACTTGTGGTTTAATCATATTTTGGATGTTTAATGATTATGGTTTGATTATGTCTTGATCCTTGTGATTAGAGTGAAACATGATTGCTGAAATAAAAATTGGTTGTATTACCATACGTTTGTTGATAAAATAACATGTATATCATTTCATATTTTATTAAATAATTGCATCAGAAAATAGAGGCAATATTCATGCTAGTTCATTTTGAACTGACAACATACCACTACTCTAGTCTTGTAGGACAATTAGCCATCACGTTCGGATATGTGGAAACTCATGTCTTGTGAAGTTTTATCATAGCATGGATCTAAATGAGATACTTGGATTTCAATTTGTAGAAGGATGATATCCCAAAATTTTGACTAAATTTATTGGGATCTTGGACCCATTGTTAATATTCAAACCTCACTATGTGAGAGTTACCGTAATAGTTATATATTTCACCTTAACGGCATATGTAATTTATGATTTTATTAAAGAGATTATTACCTTGTAAATAATAATATCTCAATATGAGTAAATGATAAATACTAGAAGTAAAAATCTTACTTATCATAAATTGTTAAATTCATTTATTTGATATTTATTAATTTATGAAGCCGATAATTGGGAAATTATTGTAACAATCAATTGTCTTTAATTTCTAAATTAAATAAGCCATTTAGTAGCATAGATAATCTAAGGAATAGTTAAATATACATGTTTTAATATATATATATTTAATTCAGCCTTTTGGTAAACTTGGTATTAATATGATAAGATTGTAAATCTTGTTGTATAGAGAATGGAAGAGTATTGTTGTAAAAGGTAATTTAAGGTTAAAAAAACCAAGCATCAAGAAAATAGAAACTAAATGGGAAGATATATAGATGAAAATATCCATTAGGCATATTAAGGATAAGTACATGTGAAATGTTAAAATAGATACATTTCAAGCATAACAAATATACTTATCTCATGATGATCCTAGTTGGCCTTTGGAATTTATCTCGATATAAACTCTTACAAGATAGGTTAAATGGTAAATAATGTAAATACAAACTATAAGATCTAGATAACTATGAAATGGATAGTTGTGAGGTGGAGGAACACTTAAACTCATAAGACTAGTGTGTTGTCTTGAGTTTAGCCATTACCTGCATGATGGAAAACTTTGGCCAAAGTAATGCATTGATGGTTGTGCATTGTTTGATCACCTAGTCCTCCAATTAAATTAAAATTGCCAGTAACCTGATCATGGGGTTGAATATTGAACATGAGGTAGGAAATGGTCAGATATCGGAGTACGAATTCAAAAAAATAGCTTCGTGGTAGACCCAAGTAATTTCACATGGTTCCCATGAGCTGAAAAAGGTTTAGCCAAAATGCTAGTAAGCATTGTCACTCGAAATAGTGGAGAAGGGAGATCATGGAGATTTGGATACACCCTTCTCAGTCACACATGGCTTATGTGGATGTTATCAGATAGAACAAAAAAATAAATTTGATTAAATAAATCTATACGATTATAACTGTGTAATCTATTTTTATGTATGTTTTAAAAAAATATATCCTCATTTTCCAATTCTAGTCATGTTGAGCGTGACATTTTGGTATCGAAGCCAGAGGCTCATATACTTGGACATTAATGGGACACACATTCTAATAAAAATTATCCTCTTTTATAAAAACAAGAAACTTTGGTTAAGCCGACAACAAGAGCTAATATGACAAGTGATAGTGGTGTAAATAATGATGATGTGATAGATAATACAACTGCTAAGTTAGAAGAAATTCTCAACCTTTTGAATGACACCCGAAACTGAATTGCTACCATAGAACAAAAATTTCATGGTGGTGAAGAAGATAAGGATCGTAGGGATGATGAGCAATGTGATGATCAACCCAAGCACCTAAATGAAAGGGAAAATAAGAAAGTAAGGATGACTGCTAAGTTAGTGAGGGACATTAAAAAAATATCCCCACCTAAATTTGATGGTACAACTCTTAGGATGGCGCTGAAAATTGGCTATCTGAAATGGAAAACTATTTTGAGATTAGAGACTTTTTAGAGGAGACAATAACAGTATGGGGAGCCTACCGATTGTCCCGTGAAGCATCTTCCTAGTGAGATAACCAGAAAATGGAACTAGGAATTGATTCTTGTATGATCCCGTGGGAGAATTTCAAGGCCTACTTCCATCAAATATGGCTACCTCAACTATACTTTGACCAAAAGATGGCAAAATTCCCAAATATGACTCAAGGAAAGTACTCAGTTACAGAATATTGGGAACATTTCACTCGATTTCTAAAATATGTTCTTATGTATTAAAAGGATGAGAAGTTTAGAGTGAGAAAATTTATAATGGGATTGAATCCTAGCATTGGTGGTAAGGTATATGTTCATGGACCTACCTTGATGGAAACAGTGTTTGAAAAATCTATCAAGCAAGAACAAAAGTTGCGAAGTATTTATGCCTCTAAAGAAGAAAACAGAAGGAAAAATAGCAATTTTCAAACACCAACCGCAAGTAAACCAACATGGAAAAAGGGAAACAACAAGTTCAGGCCTATCAGTAAAAGAGGAATAGCGGGTAGAACTGTTGTGAATAATAAAAATAATGAGCAACAAGGAATAAGTTTTAGCCAGAATAAGATTGAGAGAAAAGGACCTCTGGGCTAGATGTTTCAAGTGTGGTGGTGATCATTTCACTAACAACTCGCCTTGCCCGAAAAGAGGAAAATGGAATAACCAATAGAAGGGATCTAATGTAGTAAATAAAGAGGGCAAAAACATAAGATTTATGTTGTAGTCCATAATAAGCAAGCAGAAAAGCAAACGACTCCAATAGAAACTTCAGGTAAGCTTTTTGGAGAACTTGTTTCTATTTTATTTGATTCTGGTTCAACGAATGTTTTGTTTCATCTAAATTTGCTGATAAACTCAAAATAAGAGTTGGGTACATGGAACACACTTGGACTATACAATATGGAAATAATTTTGTACATAGAGTGAATCAGTGTTTGTTTGAAGCACCACTAGAATTACCTGAGTTCATGAAAAAATTAAACTTGTATGTGGCACCTCTTAGATTCTATGATGTTTTCGTAGGTATAAATTGGTTAAGTCAACATAATGAAACCTTAGATTGCTTAGGGAAAAGTATAACCTGTTGTGATGATCAACAGAAAACAAGTGTTCAGGGTGTTAGAAGAGAGTTTGTCACTAGGAAAATTTTTGCCATGTAGCTAAAAAAGGCAAAGCGGAAGGGTTACCATCTATATGCTATAAAAATAAAAAATTTGAGACAGGAAATTGAGCCTGAAATTGAATCATTTCCCATCCTAATGGAATTTAGAGATGTGTTTCCAAATGAGTTGCCTAGACTTCAACCTAAGCGTGAATCTGAATTCACAATAGAGGTCAAACTAGCAATGAAACCAATTTCCAACGCACTGTACAAAATGAAAACAATCGAATTAGTTGAATTGAAAGCTGAATTACATGATTTTTGTCCTTGGGTTTTATTAGACCAAGTATATCACCATGGGGTGCACCAGTTATCTTTGTAAAAAAGAAGGATGGGACCCTCGGACTTTGTATCAATTCATGAATGCTCAACAAGGTAACAAATGAAGAATCGGTACCCATTGCCCTAAATCAATGATCTATTTGATCAAATGGGGGTGTAAAAGTGTATTCTAATATTGATATTAGATCTAGTTATCATCAAATGTGAATCAAGGATGAAGATATCCATAAAACCACTTTTAGAACAAGGTATAGGCATTACGAGTTTATAGTTTTTCTCTTTGGTCTAAAAATGCACCTACCACTTTCATGAACTTGATGAACATTGTGTTTAGGTAATACTTAGACCAATTTGTACTTATCTTTATTGATGATATATTATTATACTCCAAGAATGAGGTAGAACATGATGAACATTTAAGGATTGTGGCTTTGGGAATTCTCTGAAAACATAAATTATATGGAAAATTATCTAACTGTGTTTTCTATCAATACGAAGTACAATACTTAGGACACTTATCAAGCAAAGAGGGAATCTTGGTGAACCCTTCAAATATTAGTACCATCATGGAATTGCCAGCATTGAGGGATGTGCATGAACTGAGAAGTTTTATGGGTCTAGAAGGCTACTATCGGAAGTTTGTAAAGGACTTTTCTAAGCTAGTGGGAAATATCACTTCTTTGCAAAAGAAGGGTAAGAAATTCATTTGGGACATCAGGTGTGAAGAAGCCTTTAAGTAGTTAAAAGGTAGACTCACAAGTGCTCCGGTGTTGAAGATTCCAGATCCAAACGGGAACTTCTTAGTGGTAACCGATGCTTCAGGGGAAGCTTTGGGTAGAGTACTACTACAAGATGGGCATGTGGTAGCTTTTGAAAGTAGGAAGTTGAGGGTGCATGAAGTAAATTACACACCACATGATCTTGAGCTTGCTGTGATTGTTCATGCGCTGTAGGTATGGAGGCACTATTTGCTAGGAAAACCTTTTGAACTCAAAACAAATCATCTTGGCTCAAGTACATTTTTACGCAGCTGAATCTAAATGTAAGGTAGCAAAGATGGCTAGAGTTCCTAGAAAATTATGACTTTGATATAAATTACATTAAGGGAAAAGAGAATAGGGTGGTTGATGCCGTAAGTCACAGAGAGAAAATTGCTTCTATAATTACATTAAGAACCTAGTTAAAAGATGAAGTTAAAAATGAGTTAACCAATGACCCCTACTACAATCATGTTAAAAAAACTCTAGAAAAAGATCCAAGGGACAAAAGATATGATGGTTTCCAGGTGGAAACATATGGTATTCTTTGTTATAATAGCAAAATATATGTACCAGAAGGTAAATAACTCGAAATATAGTCATGAGAGAATTTCATGATGCTCCCTATTCGAGACATCCAGGAGTAACAAAGATGATGCTGGACATCAAAAAGTAATACTTCTGGAAAAATATGAAAAGTGATGTGATTATTTACGTCTCATAATGCCTAGAATGTCAGCAAGCAAAGGATGAAAATTCACATCCAGCAAGATTGTTAAATCCTCACAATGTGCCGAGAATATAAGTGACAAGCTATAAGTATGGATTTTATCCAACGTCTACCTATGTCCCAAAATAAACATGATGTTATGCTTGTATTTGTAGACAATTTAACTAAAGTGGCACATTTTATAGCAATTAATTTAAAGGATAATGTTGTATATATTTCCCCCCTTTTTGTGACACCGGAGGAAGAACAGGACGGCGCGAGAGACAAAGAGAGCAAGGGCATGGCGGAAGGGTTGAGAAGCCCGACACCAGGGCAAAATCGCGGAAACCATGCGGAAGGAGGAGTCGGATAAACAAGGAACGAATACATGTCGAAGGTTTTTTAAAACCCGACAGCAAAGGATTCGGGTTTCCGGGTCGGGCAAGCATTTCGGGTTTCCATGGCGCGAATGCATGTCGGGGGCCTAAAAACCCGACGAAGAAAACAGGGCACGGGAAAAGAAACATGTCGGAGGGGCAGAGAATCCCGACAACAAAAAATATGTATGCGGGCTTTCAAAATCCGACGCCCAGGAAATATGTCGCGAAGGCCGAAAAACCCGACGCGAATGCAAACGCGGGTTAACAGGTCGGGCGAACAAAGAAAGGGAAACATGTCGGGGTTTCTTCCAAACCCGACAAAGGAAAAATGTGTCGGGGGGTCTCCAAAACCCGACGCACCTAGCAAATCGGGTTTCATAGTCGGGTTTGCACGCCGGAAACGCATGGTCAAAAAGCATGTCGAGCCGCCCAAGCCCGATGTAAATGCACAAGGGAGTTCCGAACCCGACGGGGCATTGGAGATCTCACCTACCACCATGGTGTTGAAGAGTTAAGTGCGGCTCTTGGAGGTGGTTGGGGCAGCGCTTCGATTTCCTCTCTTCTCCTCTCTCTTTTCCTCCATATAAAATGTAAGGAGGGGGCTGTTTTTAAAAGGTTGGACATTCTTGTTTTGCCCCTCCTTCTTCTCTTTGGCGGTGAATCAGTGGAGTTAAAACCTCCCATTTAAAAATGTAATGCAGCTTTGCCTCTTGGCATTTTGGAGTGTGTTGTATCAATCTTTGGAGCAAATTAATGCATGTCTGTGGATGATTATCAACCCTCTCAGTGTTTATTTGCATCTTCTTGATCTTTCACTGTAAATCTGGTTATCTGTGCATGATCTTGCATTACATTTCTGTGGTCTGTGTTTAATTGGCAAAACATATGTTCTTCATTCCTCGGTGCATCACCTCCTTAGCTTAGGTTTATTTTTCATGCATTTCTCTCTCCCTGTCTCCTTGGTAGTTAGATTAGGTTTTTGGGGTAAACCTCTGCGTTTTATTGGTGCATCTGAACAGAGGAATAGGAGCCGGCCTTCATCCGGAGAGCTTTTCCGATTTTGCAAGGTCCCACACTTGGGAAAAGCTCCATGTTGTGCAATCGCACTGGGAGTCTCACACGATCACGTTGTGAGTCCTGTGGGTGCTTGTGATTCGACACCAACAGTTTTGGCACGCCCGGTGGGACCAAGAGGTCATTCCATCAAAAAATTTGAAGGAGTTTTTATGAAATTTGCACTAAAAATTGCAGTTTTTTACAAATTTCGAATTTTGCATCTCCCAGCCTGAACCCCGAAATCATTTTTCAAGGGCTTAACTTGCTCAAAACAAGTCAAAATTTCAGCAGTTGGTAGATCTGAGGGTAATCTTCAAAAGGGTATCTTTAGATTTTTGAGATTTTGATTTTCAAAATTTCATGGTTTTTACCATTTCGGGTTTTCGGGATCCGAGAGCATCAAAGCAGGCACAGTAGTCATTTCGGGTTTTGGGAGATGCATTGCATGGTCCTAATCCCGACAGCAAAGAAAATCGGATTTGAGGGATGTCGGACATGTTCCAAGTTCCGACACATAGCAATTCGGGTTTTGTGAGTTGCATTGCATGACCTGGGTTCCGCCTGTACCTTTCAGGGATCCGCAGCTGCACAACAAGGCCTGAGTTCCGAACTGAAGATTGCATCCTCCGGGTCCTTCAAATTTTAAATCTCGATTTCGATATTGTCAAGTTTGGTGTGTAACTTGGCAACATCCAGCCTTTTAGAGGCATTTTCAAAAAACACATCTGGTGACTCCACCTGATCAGCAACCCATTTCTCTGAGTTGCAGACCCGTTCCCATCCATTTCCACCCATCTTTCTTTCCATCTCTTTCATTCTTTTCCATTCCATGAAGTTGTGCAACCATGACTTCATTTCCATCATGGAATCCACATCAACAGCAGCAATATATCACACCTCCAACATGTTTTACAAATCCTCCAAATCAGCATTTTGGTCAAGTTCAGGATCAACATGCATACCCATATGAGCAGCAATGCCAAAATCAGTTTGGCTATGGAGCTTTCCAAGAGCAAGGGTACGCATGCAATGAAGACAATGAAGAAGAAAATGCAGATCTGCTGGAGAAAATCCAAAAGATGGAGGTGAACATGGTGCAATCTAGGGCTCAGGCACAAATGAAAGCATTTGGAATTGGTTGCAGAGCACCTTGTCCATGGGTGGGACCTTTTCCAAGGCATTACAGCTCTCAAGAGAAGTTAGACTTCATGATTGCAACACTGCCATTACTTACAAGGTGGATTGAAGGAATAGAGGTGTATGAGAGAAGTATTCAGCAACCTTGTCAACGGGTAAGCACACCATCTCATACTCTTTCTTTTCCCCCCTCTCAATCTATATCATTTCAGCAGTATCAAGTTTTACATTCACCATCTGCTGTCCTAAATGTTGATTCCATCCCTCCACCCCCTAGTCTTCCATCCCATCTCAGTTTTTCTGCCCTCTTCTCTTCCAAATCCAAACCCCCTCCACAAGAGCTAAATGAAGTACCTTCCACTCCAAAGAAACAAGAGGTTTCACCACCTCCACCACCACACAAAATTTTCAAATCAGTTGAGTTTCAACCTATCCCTCCTCTTGCATTCCCAAACCCATGTTGGGAGGATGAAAATCGAATGCCACCAAGGAAAACCACAAAGAAAAGAGAGTGCCAACAAAGAGGAAGAAATTCAAAGTCCAAGAGTTGGGCTCTTAGATTTGGGATGACAAAGATCCCTCGATGGTTAGGCCTACGAAGAGGTTGGGGTTGGAGAACAAATGGTGGTCAGGACTGATTCTGTTGCAGCAGAAGAAGGAGATCTTGCAGTCCCAACTTGTCCTCTAGAGCAGCAGATCGAAGAGTTTGACTTGACAAACTTCATGCTAGAGGAGGAGCTCATTCAAGAGCAAGATCGTCTTCGAAAATTGGAGGAAGAAGAAGCTGCTCCAAAGGCAAAAGAAGAGGAGCACATCCTAGTTGTGGAGGAGAAAATTGCGGATCCAAGGGCTTTGAGCGCAAATCAGGCTATGGGAGAACCTTCAGTTCTTCTTTCTATTTCATCTCTCTCGAGTTCTAGTGCTGAAGAAGAATTTTATCTCTCGAACTCAATGTCGGAGAGTGAAGGAAACCATGGTGGTCAGGTTACAGAACAAGAAGACACCATGGAGGAAGTTGAGCATTTGCAGCAGGACAGCCATGAGGCAGTTTATCTGTCAGATTTGGAAGATTGTTTTGATGGGGAGGAGCCGGTTGAGTTTCCACCACTCTCTTTTTCATCATCCCCATTCCAAACACTCGAGTCTCACGCATGAAGGAGAGTGTTCATTTACAAAGAGCTTTGCATCTTATAGCAGCTCTTTGGAACCAAGATTGGAAGATTTTAATCTTTCACAATCAGCCATGGAGGAAGAGAAAGGGAAGAGGAATTTCACCATTTCTTCCACGCCATCCATTCAAAGAGGTCTACAAGAGAACTCCATTCCTGGAGTTGAAAATCAGAGCAATGGGCATACTCAAAGGATCATGCCGTGCCCAATCAGATACTTGGCTTCATTGGAGCCAAGGGAGAAGCCAAAACCAGTCATGCTCGCTTCTGAGCATGAGGATGAGCTACAAAGTACCAAGGATCAGCTGCCATACCTCTCCAATCCAAATGCAGAGAAACTAAAAGAGGTATTGGATTTTTCAGTTGATACCTTGGTGATTTGGATAGAAGACCAGCTTCTTGTTGATTTTCCACTCATCCTAACAGCCATGATCAGTGCCAAATCAATTGCATGGCTGCCAATTTTGAAGAAAGGAAGCTATTTTGCACAACCAGTTGCAGGGTTTGTTTAGCTTGCCTTTGCTTCCAGTTAGAGTAGAGTAGGTAGGTTTGCTTTCAGCAGAAGAAGTGCTTGTGCACACTCTGCATGTTCCATTTGGGGCATGTATGATTTCCAGTTTTGTACATAGTTTTTGTGGTGTTGGTTTTGCTCTGGCATGGTTCATTGCAGCGGTTTTGGTGAGAACAACTCTTAAGTTCAGTGTGCTCTCAGAGAAGGAGTTGCGGTATCAGGTTCAGGATCGGATATCGGGTTGGTTCAGGATATCGCTTATGACTCCATGCCCAATGGATTGCTAAAAGGCCACTGATCTTCTACCTAGCAGGCAGGTAACCCCGTGAGTCGCCAAATTGTTGTATATATTTCCCCCTTTTTCATGCGACACCGGAGGAAGAACAGACAGGACGGCGCGAGAGACAGCAGCAGGCGCGAGGGCATGGCGGAAGGGTTGAAGGGTTGAGAAGCCCGACACCAGGGAAAAATCGCGGAAACCATGCGGAAGGAGGAGTCGGATAAACAAGGAACGAATACATGTCGAAGGTTTTTTAAAACCCGATAGCAAAGGATTCGGGTTTCCGGGTCGGGCAAGCATTTCAGGTTTCCATGGCGCGAATGCATGTCGGGGGGCCTAAAAAACCCGACGAAGAAAACAGGGCATGGGAAAAGAAACATGTCGCAGGGGCAGAGAATCCCGACAACAAAAAATATGTATGCGGGCTTTTAAAATCCGACGCCCAGGAAATATGTTGCGAAGGCCGAAAAACCCGACGCGAATGCAAACGCGAGTTAACAGGTCGGGCGAACAGCAAAGGGAAACATGTCGGGGTTTCTTCCAAACCCGACAAAGGAAAAATGTGTCGGGGGGTCTCCAAAACCCGACGCACCTAGAAAATCGGGTTTCATAGTCGGGTTTGCACGTCGGAAACGCATGGTCAAAAAGCATGTCGAGCCAGTTTCCAAGCCCGATGTAAATGCACAAGGGAGTTCCGAACCCGACGGGCGTTGGAGATCTCACCTACCACCATGGTTGTTGAAGAGTTAAGTGCAGTCTTGGAGGTGGTTGGGGCAGTTCGATTTCCTCTCTTCTCCCTCTCTTTTCCTCCATATAAAATGTAAGGAGGGGGCTGTTTTTAAAAGGTTGGACATTCTTGTTTTGCTCCTCCCTTCTTCTCTTTGGCGGTGAATCATGGAGTTAAAACCTCCCATTTAAAACCGTAATGCAGCTTTGCCTCTTGGCATTTTGGAGTGTGTTGTATCAATCTTTGGAGCAAATTAATGCATGTCTCAGGATGATTATCAACCCTCTCGGTGTTTATTTGCATCTTCTTGATCTTTCACCGTAAATACTGTTATCTCAGTGCATGATCTTGCATTACATTTCTGTGGTCTGTGTTTAATTGGCAAAACATATGTTCTTCATTCCTCGGTGCATCACCTCCTTAGCTTAGGTTTATTTTTCATGCATTTCTCTCTCCCTGTCTCCTTGGTAGTTAGATTAGGTTTTTGGGGTAAACCTCTGCGTTTTATTGGTGCATCTGAACAGAGGAATAGGAGCCGGCCTTCATCCGGAGAGCTTTTCCGATTTCGCAAGGTCCCACACTTGGGAAAAGCTCCATGTTGTGCAATCGCACTGGGAGTCTCAAACGATCGCGTTGCGGAGTCCCAGGGTGTTGATTCGACACCAACGATAATTCACCCATATTGGTAAAAAGGTTTGTACAAGAATTTTTTTGATTACATGGAGTTCCAGAGATAATAATTTCAGACAGGGACTCAAGGATGACTTCTAGATTTTGGCGTACTTTGTATGCTACCTTAGGGACAAAACTGAACATAAGTTCTACCTACCATCCTAAAACTGATGGTCAAACTAAAAGAGTAAATCAAGTGTTGGAATATTTACCAAGAATGCATTGCATGGATCAGCAATACAAATAGGAAGAGTATCTTCCATTGGTTGAATTTTCCTAGAATAACACCTACCATTATTCCATTTAGATGGCTCCTTTTAAGGCCTTATATGGTCGTAGGTGTAGAACACCAATAAGTTGGGATAATCCTGAAGATAAATTACTAATTGGACCTGAAATGTTGTCGGACATGGAAAAATAGGTTAAATTAATCGAAGAAATATTGAAAGAGGCGGCAAATAGACAAAAAGGTTATGCAGATTTAAAAAAGAATTGATAGGAAATTTAATGTGGGAGATAAAGGTTTTCTTACGGTCAAACCTAAAAGAATTCCATTTCATTTGGCAAGTCAACCAAACTATCTCCTAGGTTTGTAGGACCATTTGAAGTCCTAGAGGTCATTGGACCAATAGCCTACAAGCTAGCACTGCATCCCGCTCTATCCAGCTGCATAATGTATTTCATGTATCCTTGCTTAAGAAATATGTACTGATTTAACACATGTAATTAATTGGGATTCATTACGGGTTCGATCTAGGGGTAATCGCGGTTGATCCTATATGGATACTAGAAACATAGAAGTTAGACTTGAGAAACCGCGAGTTTTCATAATGTAGGGTCTAATGGGACCAATATTCTGAAGAAAGTGCCACTTGGGAGAATATGGAAGATATCGGACTACTTTTCTGCATCTATTTCACTAATTTTTATGAACATGTTTTATTAAAGTACTAAATTCAGTTATTTATAAAAGTGGTAGATAATAAAATTCTATAGATAAGCCTACAACCGAATATTGGGACTAAGATACTTTTTGATTAATAGTTCTTGTAGAAGATTTTGTTAATAAACCCAATTTTTTTTTCATTTAGGAAGTAATGTATTATGTATACAAATTATATGATTGATTTTATAGATATATAAGGAATGTTGTGACCTTTATGATTCAGCTAAAATGATATTGATATAAATTTTAAGCTAATTTGAAATATATTAATGCAACAAATGAATGATGGGTTTAGTTTATCTATTTATCCTGAAATCATCAAGACAATGATTATTCTAAGGGATTGAGTATGTAACATCCCAAAATTTCTTATAAGTTAAATTAACTATGGTTAAGTCTAAACAAGATTATATGAGATCATCATTGGGTGTAAAATTCATTTGGTTCATCGTATCATAACCCACATCTTCTGCTATGGGGCATGACATTACAAAATGAATAACCCCGCATCCACCTTGATGATCCTTCCTAAAACATGATTAGGCCTTAATCATAGGTGTTAGCCAAAATGTGCCCCTACTCATTTTTGTGGCTAACTCCTTGTGTTCTTACCTCTCTTGTGCCTCAGTCTCTTTTTGTTTGCTTTTTAGGCACTCAATTTTTTTTGGAAGTGGCACCAATGGATAGAGCTCTTTCTCAGCTTTCCAGAAAGGTAAATTTTGCCTCCTAACTCCTCATATTTTTCAAGTTATGGATTGGCAGAGTTTTTGTGGAAAATTTTCCCATTGGAGGCCCGCAACCAATAGGAAGCTGCCACGTGGCAAGGGAGTTCGGAGGTCGGAGGTGAACTTGGAAAAATTTCCAAGTTTTGGTCAAAGGTTCAAATGGAAAATTTTTCCTGCGGGGCCCACGGACCAATCACGGTGTGACACGTGTCATAAGGGGGAGGCAAAGTAAAAATTGGCTAAGTGTTTGAGCAAGAAATTTTTGAATTTTGGCCCGCGGCCAATAGGAACTCGACACGTGTCGAAGGAGGGTCGTGGGTGGCGGAGGAAAAATGAGAAAATTTGGCTAAGTTTTGGTCAAAGGTTCAAGTGCAAAATTTGGCCCGCATGGCCCGCGCCCAATGAAAATGGGCCACATGTCCAAAGGAGCCCGAACCGGCGGGGGAAGGAAATCAAAAATCGGCTAAGTGTTTTTGCCGAGATTTTTAAGGGCGAAGTTTGGAGGATTGGCCCGAGCCAATGGAAACATGATAGGTGGTAGAGGTGGCCAGGGAGCTCGCAGTGTGGGAGGAAGAAATGAAATTTTTGCTAAGTGCTCGGTGGAATTTTCGAAGGAGAAAAATGGAGAAAGGGGTCCGCGGCGAATGGGAATAGGACACGTGTCCTAGGAGGCCGGGGAGTTCGGAGCTGGGGAGAATTTTCAAATTTTGGCCAAGTTTTCGGAAAAAGGTTTAAAAGTGAAGGATGACCCCGTGCCCCCTGTCCTCCAATGAAATCATGCCACATGTCCACAGCTGGCGGGGCGCGGGGAAAAAATGGGAAATTTTCCCAAAGTATAAAAGGTCAAATTTTCAAAGGAAAACCCGCGGAGGAAGAAGGAGAGAGAATTCCAGTGGCGAATCAGAGCCCAACATGTGGCATCCAATCAATCAGAGCATGGGATTTTTTCAAAAAATTTCCAAAGACAAAAAAGAGGTAAAATTCAAATTTTTTCCCATGATCCGTTTTCGGCCCTTTTTTGCCCTAAATCTTCAAACGATCATAACTTTTGATCCAGAGCTCAGATTTTCACGTTCTTTATATCATTGGAAAGATGTTGAAATTATCTACATGATTCCATGGTCAATTTTGAATTTTGGTTCAGTTTGGAGAGAGAAAATTCAAAAATACTTCTGGTACGTGTTCATGGCCAGAAATGACATTTCAACAACCAAATTTAATACAAAATGGGTCGCATTCTTCTCTAGCATGGTCAAAAATGTCAGGGCATGGATTTGTAAGGACCCCCATGCTGTTTTAATGCATTTTTAGTCAATGAGGAATGGCTCCCATGTTTTTTCACGTTTTCTCTCTCCTAGGCTCGACCCATGTACTGTAAAGCCAGATTTGGCTCATTTCTTGTTTTTTGGAGAACACTTTTGGCATAGCAAACTTCTTCTTTCACCTCCAAAGATGTGAATTTTGTATGAATCAGGCCTTTTTCATGTATTGTAGTAGGTTTATACCTCTTTGATGGTGGAATGCAAGAGATTTTACATGGAAATGACAAAGGTCAAACTCGTGAATGCTTTCACCCTCTCTGTTTGTATTGTTTTACTTCATTTTAAGACCTCTAATTACATCTATCACTTTGTGTATGTTTTCCTTGTTGCATTTCATGAATTTGTGTCTATTTACATGGGAAAAATGTTTCACCACTCCGTTGGTGCATCACCATCATTAGTTAGTTTCAATTTTTACATTTCTATCGTTGTCTCCTTGCAATTTAGGGTAGGATTAGGATCTCGAACCTCTCTGTAGTTATGCAAAATATAGATCTAAATCAGAGGATTTTGAGGAACTAGCCTCTAATCTGGAGATTCCTCTCTCATTTTCACAAGTCCCACACTTGGAGAGAGGTTTCCATGTTGTGAAATCACATTGGATGCCTAAGACATCATTTAGAACCTTGATTTGCATCCAGGGGTGCTGCTGATTTGCAACAACAGTTTTGGCATGCCCGGTGGGACCTTAGAGGTCTCATTTTTATTGCAGCAAAGTTGATGTGCATCTGCTACAATTTTCTTGCTTGAAAAGAGCTATAATTTGCATATCTGGCGACTCCAAGGGGAAGAATCAACTGGTTTCAGCAGTGCAGGCCTGAAAACTCATGAGAAGAATCACCACAAGGTCAAGAGTTGGAGAAGAAGAAGTGTTGTTTGAATACCTACAGTTATCTCCAAGAATAAGGCAAAGAGGAAGAAGGATTCAAAGGTCTCCATCTCCACTAAACAGAACTCTATCAACTCCTCCACCCGTATGCCTTTCATTCAGTCAACAAGGGTTTTAAGACCAATTAGAATGGCACAAAACAACCCCTAAGTCAACTTCATAGGTAGCATCCCACTTGCCCTCAATGCACAACATTCAATTCCAATTGCAGCCTTGAAGAATATTCCATACTTCACTGGAGAGAATCAGACTACTCTAGGTGATCATGTTAAAGACATTGCCAATCTTTGTGCAATTCATGAAATCAATGAGATGTAAGTGGTCACAAATTGCTTTGCATCTTCATTCAAGGGAAAGCATTGCAATGGTTTAGGAGCCTTAGAGCTGGTTCTATCACAAATTGGAATCAGCTATGTATAGAACTTCATGAGCAATTTGGAGAGAAGGAGACAACTTGTCTGCTTTTGGAGCAGGTGACAACCATTAAGAGAGCTCCCAATGAGCAAATGACCGACTTCAACTTCAGATTTCAAAAGACTTGGGAGATAATTCCAGTGGCAAATCGGACCAACAAAGCGAAGGTGCTTTTCTCTACTATCTCAAAGCTCTAAATTCTGATATTTCTATGTTGATTCAGTCCATGGGAGGCATAACTATCCCTATGGCTTATAGCATTGCCATTAGGGCTGAAAATTGTTTTATCCAAGATGGCAAACTAGCCCCTAGACCTCCCATGCCATTGTTTCCAAGTTTAGAGATTCCAAACACCAATCAAGCACCTAATTTGGCTCCTTCTCCCACTCATAGAAATCAGAGTTCAAATGAAGCTTCTACTTCATCTCCAATTGCCCCAAATGAGCTTCAAGAAGTCATGAAGCAATTACAAAATTTAGGCAATGAGCTGGTTACTCTCAAGAGGTAACAAGCCCAAGGTTTTAGACCTTATCAGCCCCAAGCTCAGCCTAACAGGCAGCCATACCAACCACAAAGACCTCCTAATCCAACTGCAAATATAAATCAAACAAGGCCTCCTGCCAATAGACCATTTCAGCCCTATAATCCTAATGCCATATCTACCTCTAAGGCATTGGTGCCAACACAAAACAACATTGCTTAGGAGTATGATTGGTGTTTTCCATGCAATGAACCTCATAACCAATCTATGTGCTTCAATGGTGCTTTGAATCAAGCATTAATGGTGACAACTACTGGTGTGGAGGGTGAGGGCAGTCAAGGAAACAACCAACAACAAGAAACATTCCAACAACAATCAGCTCCAAATGACACCACATTGGTAAATTGGCAAGCAGAGGATTTTTGTGGCATGAATCAAGCAGTTTCTCAAGGTGTTGTAGCCAACACAAGGTCAAAAAGAAGGAATTTGGGTGAGGAACAGCCATTAGCTCCAACCAATCTCCAACCTTCCATGGCTCCACAAGTGGTTGGCAAACAAAATCCAATTGTAAATGCACAAGGGCAGCCAAGAATAGCTCCTAGGCCAACTCAAATACCAGTTGTTGCTACCCACGTGCAAGGAGTGAATATGCAAACCAAGGGACAACAAAGAGATCCTTCATCACCATTCAATATCATTGATCAGATGAAGAAGACAAATGTAAATATATCAATGTGGGAATCCCTATCTATCCCAGGCCAAAGAGATTTGCTACAAGCTGCCATGAAGGACTGGCCAACTTTGAATCAACAAGTTTAGATGCAAGAGAAAGTGCTGACAAATGCTTCCCAACCTGAAGGGAATCATGGAGGACATCAAGGTAACATGTTGAATCCCCCTCCCTTCTATGTTTCATTAATCATTGGAAATCAGTTAGTGCATAATTGCATGATAGATTCCGGGGCAAGTAGCTCAGTGATGCCTAAACAAATAGCTGATCAGCTAGGGCTCTAGTATGAAACCATATCCAAAGGGGTAGTGCAGCTAGATGGGACAGCAGTAACAACAGTTGGAGTGATTAGAAACTTGAATCTTACCTTGCATGCATGTCCAAATGTTGTTGTTTTACAAGATGTATCAGTTATAGACCTTCCACCACTCTTTGCCCTATGCTTGTCAAGGGACTTCATAGCCAAGATTGGAGGATATTTGTCTGCTGATTGGTCACACATGCTATTCAGAACAAGGTATGGAACCAAAGCTACAATTAGGTCTGAACCTATTGCAAAATTTCACATTGAGCCCTACACTCCAAGTCAGATCAATGTCAATTGTTCAACATTTGATCAAGAAGATCACCCAAGCACTGATGAAGCTGACACTAAGGTTGGAAGCATCCCGGATCTAACTCTTGATGAATGGGCAAACAAGGTACATGCTTTTGATCCTTATCAAGAAGTAGAAGAATCTGAGCTAGGGGTCTATTGCATACATGAAGAAAATCAGCCCATTCCTAGCATCACCAAACCAAACCACAAGGATGAGAATGAGGTATGGCAGCTATTTTTTGATGGATCAAGGAGTAGACAAGGTGTAGGAGGTGGAGCTATGCTTGTTTCACCTCAAGGAGTAAGGTACTATTCATCTTTTAGGTTTCAGTTTGCATGCTCTAATAACACTGCTGAATATGAAGCCTTGGTGTAAGAGATGCATTGGGCAATCAAAAAGAAAATAAAGAACTTGCAAGTCTTTGGTGACAGTGAATTGATTGTAAATTAGGTCAAGGGACAACATGCTGCCAAGAATGATCTACTTAAGTGCTACAAGAACAGGGTGTGGGATCTCATGGAAGACTTTGAGGGTTTTGGCATCAAATCTATTCCTAGGAAGGAGAATCAAGCTACTGACAAGCTTGCAGCAGTAGGGGAAGCCTTTGACATTGTGGAAAGCATTCAAAAAGACAAGGTACAACCAAACATCCACATGATTGTGAGGCCTTCAAAGTGTCGGATAACAATGTCGGTTGGCAAGTATTTGAGAATGACCGAGAAAATCATCCATTTCTTGCAAGAAGAAGTTGAGTTCTCGGTAAGAATCAAGAAAAACTGAACAAGAGTATGGTGACCAAATGGTATAGCTGAGAACTAACAAGCTTCCCAAGGGACTTATCACTTTGGAGTCCATTTTTAATCCCAATGATCAGTTTAGGAAGGAGAAAGCAAACATTCGAGTCAAGAGAGAGGATTTAGTATCCATCTTAGTGGAAGAGAACAAACCATTGCAAATTGGAAAGATGACAACTAACAAGAAAGGTATGAGTTCATGAAGCGTGTCAAGAGTTCCCCGACGTGTTTGCTTGGAGCTATGAAGACTTGAAAGGTTTCAATCCCAACTTAGCTCAAAGATACCATCGAATTGGATCCAAATACTAAGCCTCATCAGGTAGAAACAAAGACCACCAATCCACACAGGAGCCTCTCATGAGGAAAGAATTAAACAAGCTGATTGAGTCAAGGATCATATTCCCAATCAAGCATTCTAGTTGGGTTTCCAACCTAGTTCCAGTCAAAAAGAAGAGTGGAGAGATTAGATTGTGTGTTGACTTCAGAGACTTGAATAGAGCATCTCTCAAAGACCATTACCCACTCCCTTCCATGGAGCAAATCTTACAAGTTGTGGCTGGCTCTGAGAGGTTTTCACTACTTGATGGCTACTAAGGCTACAATCAGATTATGGTGAAGGAAGAAGACTAGTTCAAGACATCCTTCACAACCAAATGGGGAACTTATGCATATAGAAAAATGCCATTTGGGCTATCCAACGCTAGTGCTACCTTCCAAAGAGCAATGGACATGGCGTTCAAAGGTTTGATTAACAACATGGTGTTGATATACCTTGATGATATCACTGTTTTTTCTAAAAATGCAGCAGACCACCTCTCTCATTTGAGACAAGTCTTCACAAGGTGCAGGAGATTTGGAGTGTCTTTGAATCCTAAGAAGTGTATCTTCCTAGCACATGAAGGAAAGCTACTTAAGTGCTACAAGAATAGGGTGTGGGATCTCATGGAAGACTTTGAGGGTTTTGGCATCAAATCTATTCCTAGGAAGGAGAATCAAGCTACTCGACAAAGCTTGCAGCAGAGGGGGGGAAGCCTTTGACATTGTGGAAAGGATTCAAAAAGACAAGGTACAACCAAACATCCACATGATTGTGAGGCCTTCAGTGTCGGATAACAATGTCAGTTGGCAAGTATTTGAGAATGACTAGAAAATCATCCATTTCTTGCAAGAAGAAGTTGAGTTCTCAGCTAAGAATCAAGAAAAACTGGAACAGTAGTATGGTGACCAAATGGTATAGCTGAGAACTAACAAGCTGCCCAAGGGACTTATCACTTTGGAGTCCATTTTTAATCCCAATGATCAGTTTAGGAAGGAGAAAGCAAACATTCAGGTCAAGAGAGAGGATTTAGTATCCATCTTAGTGGAAGAGAACAAACCATTGCAAATTGGAAAGATGACAACTAACAAGAAAGGTATGAGTTCATGAAGTTTGTGTCAAGAGTTCCCCGACGTGTTTGCTTGGAGCTATGAAGACTTGAAAGGTTTCAATCCCAACTTAGCTCAAAGCATACCATCGAATTGGATCCAAATACTAAGCCCATCGGTAGAAACAAAGACCACAATCCACACAGGAGCCTCTCATGAGGAAAGAATTGAACAAGCTGATTGAGTCAAGGATCATATTCCCAATCAAGCATTCTAGTTGGGTTGCAACCTAGTTCCACTCGAAAGAAGAGTGGAGAGATCAGATTGTGTGTTGACTTCAGAGACTTGAATAGAGCATCTCTCAAAGACCATTACCCACTCCCTTCCATGGAGCAAATCTTGCAAGTTGTGGCTGGCTCCGAGAGGCTTTCACTACTTGATGGCTACTAAGGCTACAATCAGATTATGGTGAAGGAAGAAGACTAGTTCAAGACATCCTTCACAACCAAATGGGGAACTTATGCATACAGAAAAATGCCATTTGGGCTATCCAACGCTGGTGCTACCTTCCAAAGAGCAATGGACATGGCGTTCAAAGGTTTGATTAATAACATGGTGTTGATATACCTTGATGATATCACTGTTTTTTCTAAAAATGCAGCAGACCACCTCTCTCATTTGAGACAAGTCTTCACAAGGTGCAGGAGATTTGGAGTGTCTTTGAATCCTAAGAAGTGTATCTTCCTAGCACATGAAGGAAAGCTCCTTGGCCATATTGTCTCCAAAGAAGGATTAGTAATTGATCCAGAGAGGGTTGAAGCCATAAGAGCACTACCATTGCTAAGCCATAAGAAAGCCCTTCAAAGTTTCTTGGGAGGATAAACTTTGTTCGGAGGTTTGTCCCAGATTTTGCAGCCCTTGTCAAACCTATCACCAAAATGTTAAAGAAAAGCATGGCTTTCAAGTGGACAGCAGAAGGCAAGGAGAGTTTTGAAGTAATCAAAGAAGCCATCTCTCAAGCACCAACTCTCATCAACCCGGACTTCTCCAAGGATTTCATCCTCTATGCATTTGGAGGTAATGACACTATTTCTGCCATTTTGGTATAGTAGAACAAGGACAATGATGAGTAGCGAATTACTTTCTTCAGCTAGAGCCTAGATGACTATGAGGTGAAGTATTCTTTTATTGAGAAGCATGTGCTGGTAGTAATTAGAAGCTTGAAGAAATTCAAGCATTTAGTCTCAAACAACAAGGTCCAGTTGCTGGTCTCACATGATGGGGTTAAAGAATTCCTCCTCAACAAGGATTTGAATGAGAAAAGGGCAGGTTGGATCACCCATGTCATGGAGTATGACATTGAGATCAAGATCACCAAGCTGGTAAGAGGAAAAGGATTGTGTGAGCAGCTGGTTTTGGGGAAGCAAAAGGAAGCATGTAATGAAGAAGAGGCTATTTTGACAGTTCAAGACAGCCATGTGCAAGGCAGCACTCAAGAAGAAAACAATATTGCCCCCACTCCTTGCTAGACCCAAGGTATTATACACTTCCTAAGCATAGGCCTATGCCCTCTGGAGATGAACAAGACCCAAAGAAGACACTTCAGATTGCAGGCTGTCTCATATGCCATTGTTGATGGAGTTTTGTTCAAGAAAGATGTGAATGGAGTGCTGCTGAGATGCATTAGCACAAATCAGATTCATAGGTTATTGGAAGAGTTCCATGGTGGACCAGCTGGTGGTCATTTTGCAATGAGAATGACAGATCTAAAAATCATGAAGGCTGGTTATTATTGGCCTAAAATTTTTAGTGATTGCTATGCATGGATCAAGAGGTGTAAGAATTGTGCATTCTTCACAGGAAAAGAAATACTTTCTTCCCTTCCATTGCATCCAATCTCGGTTGACCAGCCATTCATGCAATGGGGTTTGGACTTCATTGAGTCATTAATCCCAATTCAAGTCAAGGGCACAAATGGATTTTGACAGCCACGGACTACTTCACCAAGTGGATCAAGCAAAGAGCACTCAAAGAAACAAATGAGTCCAAAGATCTTAGACTTTTATGAGGATATAAACAACCAGATTTGGTATACGTGCTACAATAATCTTAGATAATGCATTGGCATTCATTGGATCCAAGGTGACTAAGTGGGCTGTGAAGAATGGGATCTACCTAAGCACTTCATCAAACTATTACCCTCAAGGTAATGGCCGGGCCGAGTCTACAAACAAGAACTTGTTGAGGATCATTAGGAGGACTCTTGATGAGAATCGAGGTCTTGGCATACCAAACTGAAATCAACCTTATGCGGCTGATAGGATAACCCCCAGAGATCCACAGGTAACTCTCCATTCAAGCTTGTTTATGGAAGAGAGGCAATCTTGCCCATGTTACTTGAGTTTCCAACATTGGAACTCATGAAGTAGTTAGAGTTGCTAGAGTTTGGGCCCATGGAGGTGAGATATGTAGAGTTGATGGAGCTACAAGAGATCAGAAATCAGGCATCCCAAGCAATGGAGAAGGATCAAGCTTTGATCAAGAAGACCTTTGATAGGAAGGCCAAGGCTAGATATTTTCAAGTTGGAGATCTAGTGTTGAAATGGGATGTGGATAGAACAAAACCGGAAGACATTCAAAATTTTATTCTTGCTTTCCAATTGGCCTCATTGGATGGTGAAGAACTGCAGATTTCAATCAATGGAATCTATCTCAAGCATTGCTTCTAGAGGGAAATTCTCCACCTTATAAATATTAGATTAGATTTTCATTCCTCCAAGTGCTTTGGACATTATTTTACTATAGGTTAGTTTGCTTTCCCTAAGTGCTGCTTTGGCACACTTGCACTTGCTCCCCTAGAGATGTTTTGCGATCCTTGCTTCCATCGGTGTTATTCCATCTTCCTCCTTGCAACATTCTAAGTCAGTTGGGTTCCAAATAGAGAATTCGATGACTCCATGCCCAATGGAATACTTCAGGCAACTGGTATTTTCATCTAGTAGGCAGATGACCCCTTTGAGTCGCTAAATTGTTAGCCAAAATGTGCCCTTGCTCATTTTTGTGGCTAACTCCTTGTGTTCTTGCCTCTCTTGTGCCTCGCCTCCTTTTTTTGGTTTTTAGGCACTCAAATTTTTCTAGAACTAGCACCAATGGATAGAGCTTTCTCTCAGCTTTCCAGAAAGGTAAATTTTTCCTCCTAACTCCTTGTATTTTCCAAGTTATGGCTCGGCGGAGTTTATGTGGAAAATTTTCCCATTGGAGACCTGCAGCCAATAGGAAGCTACCACGTGGCAAGGGAGTTTGGAGGTCGGAGGTGAACTTGGAAAATTTTCCAAGTTTTGGTCGAAGGTTCAAATGGAAAATTTTGCCCGCGGGGCCCGCGGACCAATCACAGTGTGACACGTGTCACAAGGGGGAGGCAAAGTAAAAATTGGCTAAGTGTTTGAGTAGGAAAAAATTTGAATTTTGGCCCGCGGCCAATAGGAACTCGACACGTGTTGAAGGAGGGTTGTGGGCGGTGGAGGAAAAATATGAAAATTTGGCTAAGTTTTGGTTGAAGGTTCAAGTGCAAAATTTGGCCCACATGGCCCGCGCCCAATGAAAATGGGCCACGTGTCCAAAGGAGCCCGAACCGGCGGGGGAAGGAAATCAAAAATCGGCTAAGTGTTTTTGCCGAGATTTTTAAGGGAAAAGTTTGGAGGATTGGCCCGAGCCAATGGAAACATGATAGGTGGTAGAGGTAGGCTGAGGAGCTCGTGGCGTGGGAGGAAGAAATGAAATTTTTGCTAAGTGCTCGGTGGAATTTTCGAAGGAGAAAAATGGAGAAAGGGGCCTATGGCGAATGGGAATAGGACACGTGTCCTAGGAGGCCGGGGAGTTCGGAGCTGGGGAGAATTTTCAAATTTTGGCCTAGTTTTTGGAAAGGTTTAAAAGTGAAGGATGACCCCATGCCCCCTATCCTCCAATGAAATCATGCCACGTGTCCATAGCTGGCGGGGCACGGGGAAAAAATGGGAAATTTTCCCAAAGTATAAAAGGTCAAATTTTCAAAGGAAAACCCGCGGAGGAAGAAGGAGAGAGAATTCCAGTGGCAAATCAGAGCTCGACACATGGCATCCAACTAGTGGAGCGTGGGATTTTTTTGAAAATTTTTCCAAAGACAAAAAAGAGGTAAAATTCAAAAATTTTCCCGCCGATCCATTTTTGGCTCGTTTTTGCCCTAAATCTTCAAACGATCATAAATTTTGATCCAGAGCTTAGATTTTCACATTCTTTATATCATTGGAAATCTATTGAAATTATCTACATGATTCCATGTTCAATTTTGAATTTTGGTTCAGTTTGGAGAGATAAAATTCAAAAATGCTTCTGATACATGTTCATGGCCAGAAATGACATTTCAACAACCAAATTTAATACAAAATGGGTCGTATTCTTCTCCAACATGGTCAAAAATGTCAGGGCATGGGTTTTAAGGACCCCCATGCTATTTTAATGCATTTGCAGTCAATGAGGAATGGCTCCCACATTTTTTCACGTTTTCTCTCTCCTGGGCTCGACCCCTGTCTTCAGTAAAGCGATTTGGCTCATTTCTTATTTTTTGGAGAACACTTTTGGCATAGCAAACTTCTTCTTTCACCTCCAGCAAGTGAATTTTGTAAGAATCAGACCTTTTTCAAGTATTGTAGTAGGTTTATACCTCTTTGATGGTGGAATGCAAGAGATTTTACATGGAAATGACAGTGTAAACTCTGTGAATGCTTTCAATCCTCTGTTTGTATTGTTTTACTTCATTTTAAGATCTCTAATTACATCTATCAGCTTGTGTATGTTTTCCCTTGTTGCATTTCATGAATTTGTGTCTATTTACATGGTAAAAAATGTTTCACCACTCATTTGGTGCATCACCATCATTAGTTAGTTTCAATTTTTGCATTTCTATCCCTGTCTCCTTGCAATTTAGGGTAGGATTAGGATCTGAACCTCTGTAGTTGTGCAAAATATAGATCTAAATCAGAGGAGTTTGAGGAACCAGCCTCTAATCTAGAGATTCCTCTCTCATTTTCACAAGTCCCACACTTGGAGAGAGGTTTCCATGTTGTGTAATCACATTGGATGCCTAATACATCATTTAGAACCTTGATTTACATCCAGGGGTGTTGCTGATTTGCAACAACAATAGGTAAAATGGTTCATAAATGATAGTGAATCTTTTGGTTATTTTTATTTCAGTTACTTTATTTTAATCGGTATGGTCGTCTTTTATTTTGTTCGAATTTTGCAATGACCATGATGAATACTTCCTCTATTTTATTTGACAATGCCATATCAAACCAGATTTATGAGAATATTCGAATTATTATTTACGTACTTGGTGATTTTCATTTGTTCGAATGTTTTATATGGAATATGGGAATTTGAATAATTATTACGATAACATATTGTTGGAAATATGTGGACTTATATTATGATTATTAATTTTACCACTAAAGTTAGGTATCAACTAAATTAAAAATTTAAAAAATACATTATTAATTTATGAAATTATATATTTAAATCCTAAAAGGATTTGGCATGTAAATCAAAAGTTAAAAAGAAGAATAATAATAATATTTTAATATTTAAAATCTGAGAGTTTTGAAAGGAACATGCCTTCATCTGACACTAAGTATGTGGCATGCATTGATGCAAGAAGCAACATTGCGAAGCTTGGAAATTCTCCATTATAGTATAGTTTCTTCATTATATTTTATTTTATTTCTCCTTTGTATGTTTTCATTCTTCTCTTAAGGATACTTGGGGAGTTTTGGGAGGAAGGAAGGATTCAACTTTTGAAGATGGAAGAGTAAGAGGTTGTTGATCTGTGTTTACTTCAGGCATAAATATCTTCTCCCCTCTCTGCAACATTATTTGTAAATAATGAGGAAATACACATTCTATTTGAAATGGTAATTAAATAAATTTGTGGACAACTTTTGATTTAATTACTTGGAAATGAAATCTGAAAAGAAAATTGATGGATTCTATTTTCTCTTAAGTTTCCTTTGTGTGGTTTTAGCTAAACCTAGAAAAAAACATAGATGGGTGTTTCTAATCAATTTTTATTTTATTTCATTTTCTATTTAAAATTGATTTCTAGAAACCCAAATTGATTCCTGCATGTGGGTTTTATTACAGTTAAACAATAATTTATTTGTATGAGTAAAGCAATTTCTAGGTAGTGTGAAAAATGTTTTTACCAGGTATTTCATCCTTTTTCCTGATATATTTGCTTCTGGATTCTAATAATTTCTAAACAGAAAAGAAATTAATGTTGGAACGAACTGATTTGGATATGTACAAGTTGATTTACCTACAGGTATAATTTTATTACCTGATTGAAAAATAAATTAGTGTTAACAGTCTATGTAATATGACTTCGTTTTTCTCAAAGGATTACATTACTGGAAGTGTTAGAAACTTATTGTTGTTATTCTATGCAAATAGACTTCAAAATTATCATCTTGTGGTATGTGGGTCAATTTGTTTTGTTGATCTATCAATTACTTGAAAGAACATGTTAAAATGATTTAATAGAGGTGTTTTTACACTGTTTAGTTGGACTATTCCTCTAAATATATATAAATGTATTTTGATTGTTTGAAATAAAGTTATTGTACATTTTATAGAGATGCTCATTACCTAGAGGGAATATGTCTAATTGGTATTTGGAAATGATGATTTTAGACAGTTTTGTTAAACTGTTTGTTGATTGGAAGGTAAGAAAAATAATAGTTGAATCTGTACCATGTGAAGCATGATTTACTTGTGGTTTAATTAGATTTTAGATGTTGAATGATTATGGTTTGGTTATGTCTTGATCCTTGTGATTAGAGTGAAACATGATTGCTGAAATAAAAATTGGTTGTTCTATTTGTGTACATTCATAGTTGTATCTTGATGAAAAACATGTAATAATACATCCTCCGTTGTATTACCATACATTTGTTGATAAAATAACATGTATATTGTTTCATATTTTATTAAATAATTGCATCAGAAAATGGAGGCAATATTCATGCTAGTTCATTTTGAACTGACAACATACCACTACTCCAGTCTTGTAGGACAATTAGCCATCACATTCGGATATGTGAAAACTCATGTCTTGTGAAGTTTTATTGTAGCATGGATCTAAATGAGATACTTGGATTTCAATTTATAGAAGGATGATATCCCATAATTTTGACTAAATTTATTTGGATCTTGGACCCATTGTTAATATTCAAACCTCACTACGTGAGAGTTACCGTAATAGTTATATATTTCACCTTAACGGCATATGTAATTTATGATTTTAATAAAGATATGATTACCTTGTATGTAATAATATCTCAATATGAGTAAATGATAAATACTAGAAGTAAGAAATCTTGCTTATCATAAATTGTTAAATTTATTTATTTGATATTTGTCAATGTATGAAGCCGATAATTGGGCAATTATTATAACAATCAATTGTCTTTAATTTCTAAATTAAATAAGCTATTTAGTGGTGTAGCTAATCAAAGGAATAATTAAATATGCATGTTTTAATATATATTTAATTGGGCCTTTCGGTAAACTTGGTATTAATATGATAAGATTGTAAATCCTTCTGTATAGAGAATGGAAGAGTATTGTTGTAAAAGGTAATTTAAGGTTAAAAAAACAAAGCATCAGGAAAAGAGAAACTAAATGGGAAGATAAATAGATGAAAAGATCCATTAGGCATATTAAGGGATAAGTACATGCAAAATGCTGAAATAGATACATTTTAGCGTAACAAATGTACTTATCTCATGATGATCCTAGTTGGCCTTTGGCATTTATCTCGATATAAACTCTTGGAAGATAGGTTAAATGGGAAATAAAGTAAATACAAACTATAAGATCTAGATAACTGTGAAAGAGATAGTTGTGAGGTGGTAGAAGACTTAAACTCATAAGACTAGTGTGATGTCTTGAGTTTAGTCAACTTTCGCATGGCGAAAAAATTTGGCCAAAGTAATGCATTGATGTTTGTGCATTATATTATCACTTATTCCTCCAATTAAATTAAAATTACCAGTAACTTGATCATGGGATTGAACACTAAACATGAGGTAGGCAATGGTCGAAACCAAATTACAAAGTCAGAAAACTAGCTTCATGGTAGACCCAAGGACTTTCACATGGTTCCCATGACTTGAAAAAGGTTGAGCCAAAATGCTAGTAAGCATTGTCACTCGAAGTAGTGGCGAAGGGAGATCATGGAGATCTAGATACACCCTTCTCAGTCGCACATGGCTTACACAGATGTTATCAAATAGATCAAAAAAACAAATTTGATTTAAAGAATTTGATTAAATAAATATGTAGGATTGCAGTTGTGTAATCTATTTTTATGTATGTTTAAAAAAATTCTCATTTTCTAGTTCTAGTAATTTTGAGCGTTATAAAGTGTTATTGCAAATTAATATTGCTCTAAAGATAGTATAAACATATAGATCAGTGAGAGGAAAAAAGTGAAGTATTTGGATGCCCTAACAAGTACCATGTTAAGGGAATTCTCCCTCAAGTGGGTGGATGATGTAACAAGGGAGTGAATGGCTTATTCATAGGAAAGATAAAATAATGTTGAATAACAAGGATGGGAGGAATTGTTATCGTATCATGAAAATCATTTAGAGAGAGTGAATATAAGAGAAACATTAATTTTATTGTTGCATGATAGATTTTTCACCATGATTTTTAAGGAATCAAGATGGTTAACCCATATGCACATAAACAAACACACACAAAGAAAAGAAAAGAGAAAAAGGAAAACAATCCCAATATGAATAGTAGGTGTAAGCATCAGGGTTATGAAGAAATCAAGATGCTATCAGACTACTTATAATTGGTCCAATAAGTAAACATCGACAATGCAACACAACTTTGAAAAATAATATAATTAGTTATGCCCCTAATATGTGCCACAATTATGATTATGTATATGAAAATTCCCCCAAGGTAGGAATAGGATCACACTGAAGAGAGGATTAAAGCTACTGCTGATACTCTTATAGAATCCATTGTGCAAATGATTTGAGAGAAATTTCCCCAGCCGAAGCTATATCGTGAAGGGAAAAAAATTGTGACTTTCCCAAGCTAAGTTAGAAATCATGTGAAAGGGAAGAAAGTGGAGTGATATTCATAAGATCGAACAATCACTAGGGTAATAGATAAAGGTATGAATTTGTTGATATTGTATTGAAATGTTGAAATATTCATTACAAGGGTTTTCCAATTCTAGGATTTCTGTGATAAGTGCATTCTTGTTTGAAACATGTTTATGATTTTTCTGATTTTTTTTAGTTTTTTAATATACAATTTTTGTTTTGAATATATTATTTTTTTATTCTTACGAGTTTTTGAAAATTTTGAATTACAAATGAAAATAATTGTAAACAAATATGACTACATAGAAAAAGGAAAACATACCATGGCTTATTTAATAAGCTAGGAAGAAGGCAAAATAGGTGGAAGAGAAAAAAAATAAATGAAACAAGCATACAAATTAACCCAATATGAATATGAATGAATAACATAAAAGTTATTTGTGAACTAAGATGCCAAGAATTATCCTATAATTGGTCTAAAGGTAAACAAATTACAAACTAAAAGAAGCAAAATAATTGTCACAATGTTGAAAAACCACAACATTACAACACATTTTGTAATAATGACATCTAATGACACTCTTAATGTGTTCCATATTGAATAATTAGAAAAATATGAATTCCCTAGAGTGATAGACTAGAATGGAAGAGATTGTATCAAGATGAAGAATAGAGTGACACTTAGATACTCCAAATAACTCTTATTGTATCCCATTGAAGTTTGATCTGTATTGTATTTAATCCAAGTGTGCCCCAAGAAAATTTATATTTTTTAGAAATTCTAGGTAGTGAGAGGGGAGTGAATCAGTGCTCATTCAAATTTTTACAAACAATTCAATTTCCTTAACCTTGTTATGATGAAAACACAAAATCATACACAATAACATAAAAAAAGAGCATACACAGAGACACAATATTTAATGTGGTAAACCCTTCAAGGGAGAAAAAACTAATAAAACCAAATAACTAGCTTGGACAAGAATGTCCTGTACATGTTACATTGATTTCATGTTGACCATCCACTCAACTTGGAGATGCAACTCCAAAATTTAGTCAAGCTACAACCTAACCTTTACAAATCTTTAACTTGCATGGGAGTTTCAAATCCAAACAATTCAACCAAGATTCAACTTGATCTTCAGTAAGTTTCTACTTAGAGGGAAGCTTCAACTCCCATATTTCTAAGCATCCACTAAGACTTTAACACAATTTTTTACCATTTCTTTTGTGTTGTCTCTCATAACTGATTATGATCACTTCTTCAACTCAATTCCTAATATTCACACTCTCCTTCATATTCTGAAAGCACTATAGCTCAAGGATTCTCACATACACTTTTTTTTCATGCTTTCCCAATAAGATATCTTTCTCAAACATCATCTCTTTCATGTCCACACCTAATGAAAAATTTTAGACTAACATGCATTAGATTATTCTCTATTTTTTTATCATCTTTTTTATGTCATCAATTCCACATTCATCAACAACAACTAGATGCACACACTCATATGTTTTAAATATTCAGTTCAGACCTCTTCAAGGTCTCATCCACTTCAGCTTACCTCAAATGCTCTACATATTCATATATAAAATAAAATTATTAGATGAAACAACTAAAAAAGAAACTATCATTTTTTCATAATTGCATTTACAGTTGACATAAAAATTTATGTCAGTTTCAAAAACTAATTTATTCTTACCAAAAATGAAATAAATCAAGAATAGGAAGATTAATCAACAAATTTGTAACTCATCTTCAGTTTATTCCATCTCTTACCTCCTTACAAACTGACTTATAATGGTTATGAATAGTTTTAACTTCTTTTAAGCGAGTATATTTTTCCTATAACTCATGAGATAAAAAAACATCAGGTTTCATCCACATGCACATGCATTAAATAATTTTCCTTTTGTATTATAAATTATCCATAAATTTCCCTTTCAAGATTTAGACTCTAGTGAACTCTTATTTTCAACTAGGACCACATACTTCAAAATTACAGACTTAGACAATAGTGTATGGATCGGTCACTCAAATCAGGTTATGCAAACAATGCCTAGCAAGAATATTCTTCTATAGGAATCCTAAAATTTCATGGACTTGGAGGCTCATGTCATGGACAAGATTACTTCATTCAATCTCCTCATTTCAACAAGGCACACAATCTTGAAACTCCCAAGAATAACTCATGGAGTATCTTCATTTTCAATGAATATATGCACATTAAAACCATTATAACACTTGGAGAAGGTCATATACTACTTTGGGTTCATCTTCAAAGAAAATGAAGCACTTCAGTCACCTCCATTCATGCAATGAATCAATGATCTTGGGAAAGGACAAATAGTCTTTCAAACTCAGAATTTTTTCCTTCAAAATTTTAGTAGTTTCATGTACTAAATAACACATTAATGGCTTATAAATAAATTTTCTATAGATTACTCATACTTATTAAACTCATCATTCTAATAAGAAGCTTCATCTAAAGTTATATAGGCCAAAAAATCTTCCATTTGAGAGACACACAAAATTTCTAAACACCCAAAGACTAGTGTTGATTTGCATGGCTCTAGACACTTCAATTGTAATTTCATGCTTAACAAAATCATGAAACACTTTTCAAAGGACCTAAAATTAAATTTTAACCCATCGTTTGCAATAATTTTAAGGAGAAAGGCCCATTTAACGTTCGCATAAACTATTTTTTTCCTTCATAGCATTCTCAAGCAGTAGGAATGAAAACACACATGTACCTTCACATTTATCCAGATTTAATAACCCATATGGATTCATAAACATAAATTACACATCCCCATAATCCTTCACAAATTTTTTATCAAAAGTTAATTTGGAAACTTTATCTATACACTAAATTTCTCAAAAATAGTTATTTTCTTGTGGGGCCCACCATGTTTCATGAACTCAAACCATCATGAAAATATGATATAATGAATTATCTACATTATAATAATTATAAATAATAAAAGGAAATTTCATTTAAGCATCTAACCTAACAATTTTGTCTATATTGATCTCGAACTATGGTTTAGGAGGGTTTCAGATAGCTTCACAAAAATGGATAGAACTTTCTTATTTCTCATCCATTTGACCTCATAATTTTTACAACATATTTTTATATTTTTTATCTTGAAATTTTTATCCTATAACTTATATAAAGGATAATCCAAAATTTATCTTGAATGCTACGAAATCAGGGTGTTCTATTAGCACACCTTACTTAACCTAGTTTTAGTTAAAATGCAATATCTCGTGCAAAAATCCTCCTCAGGTCCTCAAATTCGGTCCAAACCTTCATGAATACCTCATCCATGATCTTAATTTTTCATTTTTTCACAAATTATCATGTACATTCTTTTCCAATCTCATTTACACATGTTAAACTTACTTGTCCTAAAGGGCAGTCATACCAATGACCCTAAAAACGCTTCTAACTATTGAATTTTGACACATAACATCATGTGAGGACTCTTGACACCATTCCTACATCCTTCCCATGATTTTATTTTATTTTTATGACATTATTTACTTGAGATCCTCATGTTAGGTCCTTGAACTAAGCCAATTTGAGCTAGTTTACATTGCAGCTCACCATGAGTATATTTTTCTTCACCTTGTATACCCTTATCCATGTCATAATATTTGTTTCATGTGTCTACCATGCTTTATCATCAGCCTCAAGAATTTACTTCACCTTGCTAGGTCACTTTCCTACTTAGGCCTAGGGAATAGGCATCCTGAAATGAGCTAGTCTAACGAATTCAACTTATGTGCCCCTGTAACCATCCTTATGACCATGTTTCCACATTATAGACATGTTATATTGTGTATAACCCATCCTAATATACTATCATATCATCACTCTGCATGTACTATTTAATGGCTCCTCAATAAGTTAGTGCTTACTCAGGTGTTCTCAAGCCTCTCCGTCCTAATCTACCTTGTCCGACTCACTTCAAGATCCCTATATCTCTTATGAATCCTTATTTTTCATTAATATTCCTTTGAAATAAATGAAAACTCAACATCCACATGCCAACAATCTCCCCTTTGTCATTGATGGAAAAACCTCCTGATTCTTCTCCCATTTTTTATGTTAATGACAAAGTACATGGTTTTAGTTCATGGTATTCTCTTACATCATTTCATTTGGGATACATATTGGTTGGAAACATAAAAAAAAATTCATCACTTGAGATCCTCCTCTTTTATTTTCTTCCTTAGTCTCTAATTTTGTCCTGCTTTTCAAGCATTGAAATCACAAGTACTACCCTTGATAAGATACCACCATGGTACATCCACATGCCAAAAACCTAGTTTTAAGTGAAACAAAAATTATACCACATAAATATGTCTATCTTAATTTAGAAATCTTAGTTTTAGGCTTAATTTCTCCATATGCTACTTGTAGGCAAGATTTAGAACTTAGGTCCCTAAAGTACCTTTTTAGTACATTGTTGGCAGTCTTTAACTTGATAAATAAGCTCATTTGTCTCATGAAAATATCCTTTATACTTCCCCCTTAAGGTGATACAATATATATCTCTCGATTCTATAAAAAATTGGCCTTTAAACTTGATCTTAAGTCATATGTGTGTGTTAACATCTCCATCACTTTCCTGAAGCATAGTTTTAGTGTTCATTATCCTTGTTTTTTTGAAAGGATGACTCACTTAATAATTCACTAACTCCCTCAATATAATTTCCAACCTAATTTATTTCACCTATCTCTCCTTATTGACACTTGGACCATCTGATATGGATTCATTATCAGTTATCTTTTCTCCATATAGACCTTTCTCGGGTTGTAGGTCATTGTTTCATACCTGTAGTTTCTTTCTTGTGTGGAATACTAGCTTGCCTAGACATTACCCTTGCTATCCCTTATATTAGTTATACCATAATCATCAAATTTCTACTTTTAGTTTTCTTAGCATCACCATTCACCAACATTTTACTCTCTCCACCTTAAGATTCATATACACACTAAGATATCCTCATGTACAGTCTGTAGCAGATCATATTTGCTCTTGCTAACATTGTAGTCATCTTAGCAAGGAACTCAAAGACTACAATTTATAATTATACCTCTTGAAAACATGTCCTACAATTTATGAGTCTACATAGAATACACACTTTCTCATGAATATTGGATACACATTCAAGGACTTCAAACTCTATCATAATCAGATTCAAAATGATATATCTCAAACTAACTATCATAACAACTTTATTTCAGTGCTCTAGATGAGATACAATCTTGCAAATTTCTACCTTTGTCTCTTTAATATAACCCTACAATATTTCAAGTAAAAATAATTTATCTCCATGTCTAACCTCACTATGTAAACCATTTTTTCTCTCATACATGCTATGGAAATTTCTTCATACACTTGTAATGATGATATTACACTGCAATTTAAGATCTTACTCATATTTCATGGTTAATTGTTGATCTTTAAATCTTAATAGATGCTTTTTATGGTGTATCAGACCTTTGTGAACTTATACCAAATAGGTTTTAGACATCATTTATTCTTTTATACTCTTTACATGGCCTACATACTTTGACAAGTTTTTCATTGCCTCCATAACTCTAGGAGGCATCATGTCTTGACTTTTGACACTCACATTACATTATAATGGAAAAGGATTTTACTTCATGGTCATGCCACCTTTTGATCCTTGAAAAAATTTCATCTTCAATCTTGATACCAATTTTATCATGATAAAAACACAGTTCACTCAAATTGTTACACTCAACTTCTTGCATCCATATTTTAGTGTTCTAGGTCAATTCCATTCATCTCAAACTTGTAAGGTCTTATTTTATTGCCTTGATCACTACCATTAATTTTTCTTACAATTTTCATGCCATTTATGACACTAATCAACAAGGTACATATGCCAAAAGGCTATATTCACTCCTTTAACTATACTAAAATCTTGTTATTTCAGACCTAACACATTTTATTTATTGGTGATTCCATGGATCTAACAAATCATGCATGCTAAAAAAATATGAACATTTACAATCACCCATTAAACTTCTCTAAGTGTGGGATGTAGATATTGGCATGATTATTTAGGTAAATTTCCTTTCTTTAATAATATTTTCATTTGTTTGACTCTTCCTTAATAACACTTCTCAAAGTCAAATTCAGGTTTAACTTCTGATGCAAAGCTTCAAATTATAAGATGATCACCAATTTGAGTACCCATTTGGGCCTTTTTCAATTGTTCCAAAATTTATCATGGATTCATTTGTTGAATATTCCTTAACTTCATAGTCCTAATCCTCAAATTAGGCCTTTCAAGATGAGCTACAAGATTTCAAGAAGAATTTCATAGATTTAGACGATTAAGAGCTTTACCACACTAAAATCCTCTTGATTCTTGTTTATTGTATCATATATATATTTGTGTTTTCTTGAGGTTTGTATCCATTTTAGTTGAGTTTAATACTTTCAAACACCTTCCTTACACCAAACCCTAAGAGGGATTTACTCAGAGCTCGAGAGTGATTATTGAGTATTTTCTCACCAAGTTAGACATAGCAGTATTCAATGCCTTTAATTACTTGAACAGGTTAGCATACATGATTATGAGCTTATAGGTCTACTAGTATGCAAGAGCCTTCACCAAATCAATAATTTTCATCTAGAAACACCATACTCTATCCTTTCAAATTAGAGTTTCGATCACAATCAAGACATTCTTCAAGATTTAACCAACTATATCTTTTCAAAAATATGCATCCTTCCTTATAGACTTATAAGGACCCCAATATCAAGACACTTTATTATACAACCTATGAATATACCTTTAGACTCTTCTTATACTAGACTTCTTCCAAAAGTAAACTCAAAATCACTCTAACTTTAGGAATTTCTTGTACAGGACAAGATGCCTTTTCATCCATCTAAGATCATGTTCCTAATTCAAGCATTTAAGGACCTACCTATAGCCCTTATTTATAGTCTTCATCTATAGGTCATGAATCTCAAGACAAACTTTCCAATTTTCTCCCAATTTTACCTTTTGAAATCTGACTATGCTCTTAAAAGTTGTAATTTGACTTCAAGATTGCAATAGATGATTTGAGTCATTGTAGGTTCCTTAGGTTTCCTTGAGTGAATTCATGACTTGATTTCCCTTCCTTTTACTTCATTTATCCACAAACATATTTATCAAACATGATAACTATAGTTTTCAATGGCATTCCTTTTGGATCCTCTATCTCATTCTTCTAAACACTTAACTTCTCTATCACATCACTATGCATGATCTCAAAAGACTAAATTTCAAACTATGAGGTCTCTATATATGTTTTTAGCTATTCAAAAACCCTAATTTTTCATGTATTGAGCTTATAACCTCTGAATACTTTACCTATTTATCTTACAGACATGGGAGATGTGATTTAACTTATATTGGTCACCCTTAGACTTTAAATTGTCATATTGACCTTAAGACTTGACTGAGAGCATATAAGACTTTCATGAATTGACACATTTGAATTTTCCTTGCAACCTTAATAGCTTGTGTGAAATTCTCATATTATTTGATTTAGACTCAATGCCTAACCAACTTATTCATCATTCAATATTGACATTTTCTTTTCTTGGTAAAACATACATGACTTCAACCATACATTGTTATGAATTTTCAAGATTCAGGTAAATGTTCATTTATCAACTTATACTGATGTAACAACATGTGACCATGTTTTCTTCACACTCAACCTAGGAACACCTTTATACATACTATAAGGGATGAAACTTTTGGAAATTTTGATGATCATACATACTCTTCTTAGAACCCCTACTGATTTAAAACCAAACAAACTTTTATTGAAGAATGAGATGATACATCATAGTTAGTTGTTACTCACTTGATTAGGACTTGGAGGTTTGACATCAACACATGATCTCAAGGACAATTTTACATCAACATTTATTCTAACATAGACCTTATGACTGTGATCATACACATTTATTTGTTTTTACATAAGAGATACCTTTAAATACTTCAATACTGATTATGTAGACCTTTAGGAAAGGAACTAGGATCTAGACATGCATACATTATGACTGTTCACACAATTTACAACATGGAGAACCTTATATCAGCACCTACTGAAGATTAATTTACCTCAAGATCACACTAGAGATTCTTTTAAGTATAATATTCCTTCTAGAATCCTAGAGAATGAACTCTATTTATGTTAGACCCCATTAGAATAATAGGAGGTCATCATATGAGCTTGATGACTCATTATTTCCTCTTGTTTCTCTTGACACATTCTCATGCTTCTTGAATGTCCTGCTAGAAGTTCTAAGTTCATCTCATCATTATTTACCACTCGATTGAATTATTTTCAAACATGTATAATGGATTTCATTTCCTTTTCTTATTCGACTATGCATGGAGGTTATTCATGATTGGCACTAGGTTTTCTCTCAACTTTCTTAGTGGGCTCACTACCTTTTGATGTCTTTCTTTATATAGTATCTCCTATGGATTTACATGACACATTCTTAGGATTTATTTTTACTCTGTTTCTTCTTAACCTTCCCTTTACCTACTTGAGTTATGTTGTTATGCCTAGTCGTTTGGTTTTTGCAACAATGCTTAACAATTCATCTCGGTTTATGGAAATTGAAACACACAACTTGATTCATTATTGTATATAGATATGGATTGAGATTGCAACCATACTTAGCACTCTCATGACTTTGGAACTTACTAGAAATATGTCCAATCTTGTTATAACTATATAAAACTATATTATTCATACCTCTAGAGTCTTCGATTCTCCAAAACTCAATGTTTAGTTCTTCAAGGAAGTATTGAGCTATGTGTCCTTTTCTTTATAGTTAAAGCATACTATGTTATTTATTCTCTCATCTATGTTATCCCACCACATATGGTTATTCATGACATGATTTTTGTATTCCTTAGATCTATGTCCAAAATTACGATACTAAAAACAATAACCATTAAAGGTTATTTCATACCTAAATGCATTTGGTTTCCTAACTGATTTATTCCTTCTTGAATTCATCTTCTTGGTCATCCTCATGTTTTATTTTATTCTTGGACCATATTTTTCATTCTCACACCTATTCATGGGCTCACCTTTGAATCCTAGTCCTATCTTGTCTCCTGCTACTCTTTGATTATCCATAATTCCATCTAGTGTTTCAGATCTCTTATATAACTTTCCATACATCTGAATCCTTTATTTTTCTTCTTCTAGTTAAGTTCTTAGGGATATCAACTCTTATTTATGTTTGATGAAAGTGTCTTAATTTTCATCAATTTATTTTTTCATTGTATCAACTTGAGATTTCAGCTCCATATTGACATTGAAATTATCTTTCTCTTTGTATTCGAGAGATGATGATGTTCAGCTCCAATTGTGCCTCAAGTTATTTGATTCCATATTCATATTTATACTTCTTCTTTTCCTCAAGAAGATTTATTTTATCTTCATAATATTTCATCACTATATTCAATTTTTATTATTTTTCCTTTTGTGTTTTAATTCCTCTAGGGAAATGATCAATTCTACTTCAAGATTCACTTTAGCTTCATGTCATCTTCACTAAGATACCTTTCTCTTGAACTTCTTCCAAAGACTATTTCTAAAACGATGCTTGTGTTTTAAGAGGACCACCTCAAAACCATTAGAATTTATTTAAGAGAACTAGGATATGATACCAACTATTGGAAATTCTAGGAATTGAGAGGGGTGTGAATCTCTACTCATTTAAACTTTTATAGACAATTAAATTTCCTTAACCTTGTTATGATGTAAACACAAAATCATACACAAGCAATCAACAAAAGAGTATACACATAGAAATGAGATTTAATATGGCAAATAATTCATGGGAGAAACCCCATTGAAACTAAATAACTAGCTTAGAAAATAATGTCATGTAAATGTTACATTGATTTCATGTTGAGAATCCACTCAACTTAGAGCTGTAACTCTAAAATTTAGTCAAGTTGCCACTTGACCTTTAACAATATTCAACTTACATGGAAGATTCAACTCCCAACATTTCAACCAAGCTTCAAATTGATCTTCTGTAAGCTACTACTTACAAGGAATATTCAAATCCCTGATTTCTAAGCATCCACTTAGACTTCTTCACAATTTTTACCATTTCTTCTTTGTTATCTCTCACAACTGATTATGATCACTTCACCAGCTCAATTCCTTCTCTTATCACTCTTCTTAATATTATACAAGAACTATAGATCAAGGCCTCTCACTTACACTCTTTTTTCATGAATCTCATATCAGATATCTTCCTCAAACATCAGCTCTTTCATGTCCATACCTACCGAAAAATTTCAATCTTACATGGATTAGATTATTCTTTGATTTCATCACCTTTTTTATGTTATCAATTACACATTCATCAACCAAACCAAATGCACAAAATCATATATTTGAAATATTAATTTTAGACCTCTTCAAGATCTCTTCTAATTCACCTTACCTCAATTAATCTACATATTCATATATCAATTCAAATTAGGAGATGAAAAAACTACAAAATAAACTATCATTTTGCCATAATTGCATCTATAGTTAACATCAATATTTATGTCAGTTTTAAAAATTGATTTATTTTTATCAAACATGAAAAAATATACATAGGAATGTTAATAAACAACATTTTAACTCCTCTTCAGTAAATGACATCCCTGACCTTCTTACAAATTAACTTGTAACGACTATGGACAATTATAATTTTCATTTACAAGTAGATTTATCCTATAACTCCTTAGATAAACAACACCAAGTGTCCTCCACATGAACATGAATTTAATAACTCTCCTTTTGTATTATATATTATCCATAACTCACCATTTTAAGATCTAGATTCTAGTGAACTCATGTTTTCAACTAGGGGCACTAGCTTCAAAAGCACAAACTTGAACATTTGTGTATGGATCAATGCCTCAAATCAAGTTATGTAAAATATTCCAAGAAATAATATTATTGTATAGGACTCCTGTAACATTATGGACTTGGAGTATCATGTCATGGAAAAGGTTACTTCATTCAATCTCCTCATTTCAGTAAGGCATACAATCTTGAAAACACCCAAGCAACACTCATGAAGTATCCTTATTTTCAATGAATATATGCGCATTCACACCATTATAACAATTGGATAAGATCATAAAATACATGAGGTTCATATTTAAAAATAACATAACACTTCATTCATCTCCATTCATGCAATAAAACACTGATCTTGGAAAAGGACAAATAGGATTTCAAACTCATAAATTTTTCCTTCACAAAATAAACGGTTTCATGCACTCAATCACACATTCATGGCTTCTAAATCACTTTTATAGAGATTACTCATCCTTATTCAACTCATCATGCTAACATCAATCATCATCTCAAGTTTTATAGGCCAAAAACTATTTCATTTTAGAGACACACAAAACTAGTTTCAAAACACCTAAAGACTAGTCTTGATTTGCATGGATCCACACACTTCACTTAAACTATTATGCTAATAAAAAGAATGAAACAATTTTCAAAGGACCTTAAATTAAATTTTGAAACCATCATTTGCAATCATTTGAAGGATAAATACCCATTTAACTTTCAAACACAAAGACTATTTTTTTCCTTCATAGCATCCTCAAGCGGTAGGACTGAAAACACACATGTAACTTCAAATTTATCAAAATAAATAACCCATATGGATTCATGAACATCAATTACACATACCCAAACAACCTTCACAATTTTTTATCATGAGTTACTTAGTAAACTTTGTCTATACAATGAATTTCTCACAAAACAAGTGCTTTATTGTGGGGCCCAACATGTTTCATGAGATTTAACCTCCATGAAAATATGATTTCATAAATTATATATATCTCAAAATCATAAACAATATATATTTTTATTTAAGCACATAACCAAAAATTTTCTCTATACCGATCTGAATTGAGGTTTAGGAGGGTTTCAGACAACTTCACAAAAATGGATAGAACTTTCTTATTTATCATCCATTTTACCTCATAATTTTTGTAACATATTTTTATCTCTTTGATATTAAATTTTTCTATTATCATTTATATAAATTATTCTCTACAATTTATCTTGAATGCTAAGAAATCAAGTTGTTATTTTAGACTACCTTACTTACTTAACCTAGTTTTAATAAAAATGCAATATCTTGCAAAAAAATCCTCCTCATGTCCTAAAATTTAGTACAAACATTCACAAGTACCTTCTCCATGATATTAAATTGTCACTTTTTCATAAATACACCTATACCATCTTTTCCAATCTCATTTATTCATGTTAAACTTACTTGTCTTGGAGGGAAATCATACCAATGACCTTGAAAAAGCATCTAATTGTTTAATTTCTACCTTATATTAATGTGATAACTCTTTAAACTATCCCTACACATTTCCTATGCTTTTATTTCCTTTTGACATACCTATTTTTTTCAAACCCTCATGTTAGGTCCTTGAACTAGGCCAATTTGAGCTATTTTATATTGCAACTCACCATGTTTGTCTTGTTCTTCACCTTGTATACCTTTAGCCATATCTTATTATGTGTTTCATGCCTCTACCATGCTTCATCATCAACATCAATCCTTGACTTCACATTTCTAGGTCACTTTACTACTTAGACCTAGGGATTAGGACTCCTAAAATGAAATAGTCTGACAAATTCAACTCATGTGCCCCTATAACCACCCATATGGAAATTTTTCCACATAATATACATTATATTTTATGCAATAATCCATCTTGGTATGCTCTCACATCATCACTAGCTTGTACTAGTCACTAGCTCCTCAGGAAGTCAGTGCTTACTCAGGTGTTCTCAATCCTCTATATTGTTTTGCTTGTTTTGAATCACTAAAATATCCCTCTATCCCTCTTGAATTCTGATTTTTAATTAATATACCTTTTAAATAAATGAAAACTCAACATCCACATGCAAAAAATATTACAAAAGGGTAATTGACTGCCTCGAGCATAGATACCACGAGTAAGAAAAATGATTAACGAAAGATGATATTGAATGATCATGAGGAGAGCCATCAAATGGTGATTGTGTTGAACTATGTTATTTAGTTTCTAAAAGTTGGTCAGACATTATCTAAATGTTTTTGTTTTTGACAATTTTATACTATTTTTAATTTTTGAAACAATTTTATATTGTTTTTGTATTTTTTGAAACATATTTGAGTGTTTTTTATTTTTTACTTGGTAAAAATTGTTGCATAACTTGAATGAAATTGAAAACAATTAGAATCATTTCATTTTATTGATAGAAATGTAGATGATGTAATGATATGATGTTTCACTTATCTCGTAACTCCACACAACTAGGAAGATGTGAGGGGTCATCACCAAGATCCAAGAAGTTCATAACAAAGATGTGAAGAGTGATATTAAAATGAAGATTGTGGATGCTAAGATACAAGGTTTATTAATGATCCACGTGAGAAAAATGTAACACATCTCCAGTTAGGATTATTTTACCAATTCTAAGATGATTCCACTTTATAGGTTTACACTCAAGTTAGATCCGTAGATGGCCTAGTGATTGGCTAGATCCAATTGAATGAATTATTATATCTCTTAACTTGAGTAGCTAAATTAATTCTTGGGATGTTTTTGATTAAGAAATTTTTATTCTAAAGGCTTTATTTATTGGTTGATTTTTTTTTTAAGGACCCCTCCATGGTTCCCCATGCCACCAAGTAAAAGACAAGGTCTCAACACCAAAGAAAAACTATAGGTGAGTAAGGACACATGTTTCCACTCCTAGTCTCATACTACTAGTAATACGTATGGGCTCATCATCAAATACTATGAAGGATGAAAGGTGTAATGATTGATTTATTTATTTTTTTGGATTTTAGATGTATTTTGTCTTATTTATGTTGATAGTTTACTTGTTAGGAAGGAACATTATTCCCCCAAGTCTCAAGCTCATTTGACTAGTAGGATGCAAGGGTTAAAAAAGTAGACTTAGATGTACATTCAAAAGTTCTAGGTAATGAAGTTTGAGAATTCTATTAAATACAGATCTTATTTGAAAGTAGGATTTTCCATCATCAAGCTTCAGGAAAAACTATAGGTAAAGAGATATGAAATGTTAGAAACCATAATAGGGACGAGACACACATGTTGATAAGGAACAAGGTTAAGATGTGTCTTCTAGGTGAAGAATGAGAAGATATTATAATTGTGTAATTAAGATATCTTCCAATGGATGAGACAATTAAAATGTTTTGAATCATGAGTTAACTATGCAAGTATCCTTCCGTAGTGCAAAGAGAGCCCATGGAAGAAGATGTTTATAATTCAGTTTTTTTATGTTCAAATGATGCTTTGAGAAACAGTTTTATATGGACTTTTATTCTCTTGTTTATGTTTGTTGATGTGACAAAAAATTGGAAAATGAATGTTTGTAATGGAATCATTAGGAGAGAGGTCCATGTTTATGAAATTTGAATGGTCCTAACTTAAGATACTTGGGAAGATGAGATCCAAGTCAAAAGGAGTAGGTATAAATATTTTCAATGTATCCATGATTGAAGTCGTCCTAATGTATAAGACTTTGATGGACAAGTTCCAAGTTAATAGAGAGAATGAAAATATTAAAACAGTCCTTGTTAGAAGGAAAATGGATTGAGTGGGGTTGAATCAGTCCTTATAAAAAAATCAAATTATATTTCAGATGTGAAACTCAAAATACCATAAGCATACAACCACAATAACCACTTATAAAAATTTTAATATGTGTACACCATAAACCATCAAAAAAACATATAAGTATGAAATCAAGGAAATACCAAAAGAACACAAGATATAAGTGGGAAACCCTCAAGGGTAATAAAACCCACTGAAATAAAATCTTATCTTGATATGTTTCTGAATTTAGTAAGGCACCAACCCCACAAGGATCACCAACCCCTAGTTTTATAGAAAACCAACCCTACAAGGAGCACTAACTCCAAAAGGAATCTACAACCTCCCAATATGATAAAACACCCACTCAACCACCTTATTATGTTTATATCTCTTATGTGTTTCTACCACAACTAATGGAGATCAAATATTCAACTTGCATTTCTTCTCTCAAACCCTAGGTGATCAATCTTCAAAAAACAAGATCCTCAAACTCTCTAAAAATCATCAAAATATTTCTCTCATATTTTATGATTTTATCAACCTAAAACACATTTATTTAAGCTTCAAAGCATACTCAAAAACTTGCAATCACAATTCACCTATATTTCTCCACATGCACACACATAACTAGTTCCAAAAAGCACCCACAAACATGTTTTTATATACTTCTCCTCATTTCAAACTTAGGAAAAACCTTTTCCCTCAATTTGGTTCAAAAAATACATCAAGGAAAAATTTAAAATTTTAAATACAATAGTCACAAGTTACCTAATTAGGAAGGCATAGCTAAAAACCTCATTATATGTTCCAAAAATGGCTCAAATCACCATTGGCACAATCTTAAAATTTCTCTAACATTATTACAATACTTTTACATGACCCATGAACCCTTAAATATGATTAAAATATCATATTACATTCATAAATGGTCAAAATTTATCTCAAACAATAAAATTATTTCATTTAATGGGCCCAATTTCCTTTACCATTCTCAAAATAGTTGTTTCTTGTAACCTTCAACACCTTGGAAACTTCATCTGATCATAAAATAACTTATACTCAACCAATACATTCCATGTGACCACTAAAAATAAATTTCATAACATTTATAAAATTTCTAAGAAAGTTATAATTCATGAAACATCCTTCACTTCAAATCATGACAACATTTGCCTTCATCAAAACAACCTACCTAAAAAATTATTTCCAAATGTTAGCTCATAAAATAATTTCTACATACATTCAAGACATATAAATGGATTCATTTTATGTTATATTCATCCCTATTCACATTATATGTGATAGGAGGTATCACCCAATCCATCTCATTCTTCAAGTATCATAAAAATTCCATTAGAACACATGTTGTCTTGAACGGCCAAAAATATTCTTTCTCAAATAATGACCTAGATCCTGTTAATTGAATTCATCATGAGGAAATAATTATATCACTACAAATACATATAAATTCTCTTTCCAACATAACTTTCATAAGCTCTATAATCTACTTGTAGCTTAAGTTATTCTCAAGTCAATAGACCCTGTTATATAAGATTCCAAAACTACCCTTTAACCAGTCAACCTATTTGGACCTAAAAACATCTTGAACCTACATGAACATGCTATGAAATTTCCATGTACATAAATAAAAACACCCATTCATCATGCACTATCAATTTTGCATGCTTCTCCTTTGGACCAACTTTTCCTAAAGCCTTCATTCCCAGAAACTACTATGTTTATGTGGGGCCCACTCATCACCATGACCTCAACCATAAATTTCTGGAAATATTAAATATTCCTCTACAACATCCAATCAAAAATTTTATGAACCAATACAAATTGGGTCGTAAAACTTCACTTTCTACCAACTGGTCCTAGTTAGGGTTTAACTAGGGTTTTAAACAACTTTACCTTCTTAACATTCATTCATAAAAACATGAAATTCAACTAACCTCGTTCTTTTTGTGAAAGTTTCATAACTCACCATCAAAGATTCCCTAAAATCCAAAAGTTCCCATCACAATGAGCATCTAAAGATGCACTTCAAACCGGAAATGCACTAGATTTTCACCCTGTCTCACAAAATCAGTCATATCTAACAAAATACTCAACATCGACACCTAAAGTTTTATGAGAGAATCATGACTCATACCTCTAAAATTTCAAATCATCATAATATCAATTTCATAGCCCAATATCTCCAATAACTAAGGCTTACCTATATATGGATGCTAGATCCTCACTGCAACAACTAGGGACAACTGAAATAATGCAATAACTAAACATGAATCCTCTACAAAAAGCCTAAACATAGCTCATATGTCATGATACACTTGATTACATGCTTCCTTGAGCACAAATGGATACAATCCACATTTTCACACCTCATAGTTGTCATACCTTCTCCCAATGAGCATATCTAACAAAGTGAACCAGTTATACTTACACCATAGCACTAGTGTGAGTGCTTGATAACCATCATAACATGCTAGATATTATGTCAACATCCTTCCTAAGAATCTAAGAAACTCATAATACTAAGATATACCTCCTAGGAACTTGTATAGGCATGCAAGAGCAAGCACACATCACTAAATCTAACTATATCAGCTAATAAACATCTGAACCAATATGTTACCACCATAAAAAACATCACAAAATCTTGATACATCATTCACTTTGTAATTAATGTGGATTTTCATCAATGACAACACCTATTAGGATACCATGCCAACAATCTCCCCCTTTGTCATTGATGGAAAACACCTTGAACTTCTCCCCCTTTTTACATTAATGGTAAAGGAGTACTTATAGCTCACATTCTTTACCTTCTTCAACTTCATGCCCTTGTTATTTGGTTAGAAACATCAACCAAAAGTCTCAAACTAGCTCTATTTTCTTGATTTCACACATAATCTTATTTTTACCTTCATTTTAGACATGTAAACACCATGCTCCCCCTAGGATAAGCATCTAAAACATCTTAACATCATCAATAAACATGAAAGAGGAAAAATCATGCCTTATTATGAGAAAAACAACAATCTCATCCTTCTAGATGTGTAAATTAGGCACTATTTCTCCTCAACCCTATTTTTCTCTTTATGGAAACATTGTTTCTGAGTGTGATTTAAAACATACTTCTTAAGAACATGCCAACAATGTTAGTTACAAGCTCATAAAATCATTCCTTCACCTTTATATACCAAAATCCATCATTTTTAGGCATAATACAAGATTTACAATGCGTCTTCACACTATACCTTTGTGTTAAAGCCTTGAACAACCCTTTTAATGCAAAAATGAAAAATTTCAACATGTAACTGTAGATCCACCATATTTATACTCATTCAATAATTATTCCCCATGGATAAAACACCTCAAATACTAACTCAAGAGTATAATATAGGGAAACTAACCTTGCAATCATACCTTGAAAACACCATTACAACTTTTTCAAGGTCCTAAAACTCCATTTTGGTCTCTTATAAACCTATTTGACTAGGATGAGTAAATATTGGCTTAGGCATGCATAAAAAAGCATAGATCATACCTCAAGAGCATTGAAAATGTCATATTTACCTTCTAAAAGTCCAGGAAATCTATGAGAGGAAATGTAATTACTTGGGAAAAAATTTCATACCTGAAACAACAATTTTTCTTGCAATAACACCCTTTTCAACATTATTAAAAGACTGATAACAACTTTTCAATATAAAAATCTTCATTTTGAATGCAATAAGGTGTCTTGTGGCTTCTAAAAACCTAAAATAACTTGCATTGAGAGGTAAACAAAACTCCCCTATCCTTAGAATAAAAACACAACTTCTTACCACTCATCCCCTATCTCATAGCATTGTATATGTGTCTCAGTCTTTACTTAAGATGCAAGAGTCAACCAAAAAACCTAAAACTTGATCATTTAATCCATGAGATACACTACACCATACATATAAATCATGAATAACTCAAACCAAGGAGTGAAGAGAATATTTTAATATTCTTCTCAATTATTATCATGCAAGATATGCATTTATAGGCCTGTAGAGTGTTAATTTGGAGTAAAACACAATTTACAAGTCTCTACAATAAACATTAACTTTCCAAAACTACCATCACTTATAAACAATGAATGGATGAAGAAACTTACCATTCCAAATAAGAATTCACTTTGGGACACATAATAAGCATTTGTAACCAAGTAACTCTGCCTTCTAGACCTGTACGTGACCATTCTTATCATGGAGTACTGAGATACCTTCACAAGAACTTATCAAAATAGATCAATAGTAAATGCACTTGAAACTATCTTGAGACACTTCAAGGGCATCTCAAAGATAAAAACAACACAAAAAATGAAGAACCATCATACAACTTAACCCAAGAACCAAAATCTCTACCTCTGTACATTATCAAGTAATTTTAGCATGCAACATGGTGAAACACAATCATGTCTTCATCACTGCTTATTTTTATGCAAATGTGAAACAAGGAAATTGTTAATTTCAAGCATGACAACTATACCCCTGTGTCAAAAATTACAAGTTTTACCCTTTCGATATACCCTGGTTCTACCCAGTCAATCTAGTGACCTCTCAATTGATGTTAAATCATTCCCCTAGGTGATTTAGGAGAGTCAATTCAAAACCCCTAGGTGATTTTAGGAGTTCATTGAAAAAATCAAACTTCAGGTAGTTGTGGGAAGGGCTATCACTAACCTTCTAGTATTGGAAAAATGCCATGGAGTGGAAAAGAGAAGAAAAACTAGACTCGAAGTGAATCAAAGGCATTTGAACATCATGGAATTTATTTAGGAAGAATTCAGAGAAGTTGGGGCAGTTTCACAAAAATCAGGGTTCACACGCTTAGGCAGTGCACAGGCCAAAAAAAGATGTTGAGCTTCGAAAGGTGATTCTAGGAGTTATAAATTGAGTTATGAGAAAAAAAATACATATTCAAATAGGAAATTCCAAGCCCTGCAATATGGTGAAATTGTTTTTTTCACAACACTTAGACACATATGGGACTCAAGTTGTTTTTCTTATGCATAGTGTAGTTCTAGATCAACAATCCACATTTTCAAGGATAAAATGAAGGAATAAAGACATGATACCCCCACCATTGGATTCAAAATGCCATTTTAATTCAATATCATATAACTTTTCATCAAAAACTTCCATCGGGAGCTCGAGATATTATCATTTCAAGTTGCCCTCTAGAAGTGTGTTTAGGAGTTAGCCAATTTTTTAACAAAACACATGTTAGCTCTAAGATGTTGGCACACTTTCATGTCCCTTACATCCATAAATAAAAGGGAAATAAAGGTAAAAAAATTTCCCATCCCTTATAATCCCTTTGGATCCTCATATGACCTCTCTAACCGCTAGTTGAGCTCCTAGGAGCTAGTGGAGCCTTCATCCCCTGTCGTCGGATCAAGTGCCACATGTCATCATCAGGTGCACTATGTAATTTTATGTCCCTCTCATCCATTTTATATGAGGGAAATAGAGGTCTAAAAAATGTTCCCATCCGCTAAGGAGACTCTTGGTCACCCATGTGACCCCTTCAAGAGTAGTTTTCAAGCCCCGGTGCTTGTCATGCCTTCATTCTCAACCAACGGATCAGACGCCACATGTAATCTTCTGGGGCACCATGAAATTTGATGTCACTCATGTCCATTTGTGTTGAGGGACATTAAGGTCTGAAAATTGTTCCTAGTCTCTCCAATAATCCTCATGGTTCTTCATTTGACCAACTTTTAGCCCCTCAGTGCTTTAAAACTACTTTTTTCTCTAATCCCCTGTCGTCGGATCTCCGCCACATGTCACAACCAAGTGCCACCTGAAATTTAATGTCCATAAAATACCTTATTGATTAAGGGACATCAAGGCCATGATATTTCACCTCACTCCCACCTATTATTTATTTCAAATTTTTAAAAACCCCTCCTGCTTCCCACTTTTAAAATCTAACCTTTCTATGCACAACCTCCTCTTTAACTTCCTCTGCAACTTCCCATCACCTCCCACCATTACAAAATATCCAAACCAGATTTTAAATGGAATGAAATATTCTACCCATGGTAATATTTTGGTATCAAAAGAATATTTATCAAATGAAGAATGAAGAATGAAGAACGAAGAAGATGAAACAAAGAAATCCTTCTTGGCAGCGAAATAGAAATTTTAAGAGATCTTGCAAACGGATGCATGGATTAACAATTTTTTTCCTCTATAAAAAGCCATCAAAAACAATCCTTCAAACCCTCCTTCCACAGCAAAGACCATTTGTAGAAAATAAATCCATTTCTTTGCACAACGGGGATAAAGCTCAGTTTCTCGTCAAACCAAACTAGATCGAGGAGAAATTTCACTAGTAAGATAAGAAAAGAAAACCATATTAAAAATAATAATTTTCATCATGAACAATGGAAAAAAAAGACCTACAATTTTCAATGGCCGCCATGTCTAAAAGCACTACCATGTTAAAAATTTAAAAGTTTAAAATATCCTTAACTATTGATTGGGTAAGCACAAAATTTCAAAGGGGTGATGTTTGGGGAAAACCCAATTCGTAAAACTTCATTCCACGTAAATCCAACCTCCATAATCCTACTTTCTAAAAATATCATTTCTTTTGAATAGAGCACCGATATTTCAGGAAAGTCATCAACAAAAGAACCTGCGAAGGAGACGTTGAACACAGAGGATGTAATGCAGTGGAAAATTCATTACAACGGGCATTTCAGTCAAAATTTGACACTTACTAAAAATAGTAAGTGGTCCCACAAGCACTTGCTGAAAATATAAATTTGATCCAGAAGGTAAGAGGAACACAAAGAAAAAAGGAATTCAAAGTCGCAACATCTAGTTGAGGTTTGGGAGTTTCTTTTTCATACTCACTAAAAATAGTAAGTTGTTTTTTTTGAGGAAATCATGAAGTATAAGTGGATGGGACAAAATCTTACATAGCCCTTCACCTATGAGTATGAGATAGAAGATATTGATGTCTCATACATGGACCTAAATAACCTAAGGGATTGCATGATAGCCAAGGAATAGGGGAAGATTGAGGATCAGGTATTCACCAGTAGATTATTCACAGCTGCAGGACACCCCATGTCTATACAAAGCCTTGAATTTTTCCTGGCTTACTCTCACCACTATGAGCCAAAAAAAAAAAGAATGATCTGAGCCAAAATGGACAATGATGGCATTCATTAGTCCTAGAACCATCTCACTCTCTATAAAAATCCCGACATCACCTAATATGGTTGTCATCTCAAAGGATAGGGCCTTGCACGACTGATAAATGATGGATGCATATGTGTAAGGGGTTGCACTTTGTTTGTGGTTGAAGAAAGGGAAAATCCCTCAAGGATTCCTAAGAACCTTCACAGGTGTGAGTTTCGTGAAGGATATTCAGATTCCATCATTCTCTTTAGTAGGGTTATTTGTGAGAAAAACACAAGAAACTTCAAAGACTAGATGGGCATTTTCATCTTCATGGTGATAAAATGATGATTATCTCCCATGTAAAATAGTGCTGCCAAGGTAACTATGTTCAAGAAGGTTCCATAATTAGTAATGGAGGAAAGCCATAGGCATTTCACCCATGTGAACAATGCATTCATAATGTATGTGGTTTGAAGCTTGGAAGGTGATTTGGAGGTTAGGATGTTACCACAAGCATCATACCTGATTAAAAAGTATTGCTCTTACTTTATACAATTCTCGACCTTCTCCTACCTGTAAGTTGATAGCTTCGACCAAGATCTGCTAAGGTTTCTCAAGTACCTTAGAAACCAAATTTTACTATTTAATCTCTGCATGTAGATCATCCAATTTAATAATAAGCTTAGAAGCAAGAAGAAGAAGTTGATTTCATTTCCTATCTCTCTCAAGGTATTCACATGCAAGAGATCAAATGATGCATCTCATCTAGAGGTCTCTTTCATGCATTTTACTTTGCATTCCTACATTTTTAGGCCTAATTTTGACATCCGAGATGATCCCGAATCTTTCTATGTCCCATAATTACAACATGAGCCACAATTTTAGGACTACTGGGCTAATAGTGCTGATGAATTTGAAGTACATGAAAATGACCATATAAGGATGACAGTCAATGAGATGATTAAATTAAATCTCTCTTGGTATGAAAATATTTTTCATGATGATTGGACAGAGATTTACGATCTTGAATACACGGAAGTCAAAATGTCCCCATTACCTCAAGTCATCAAGTATGTTCATGAATCAGGTGATATAAAGGAGTGGATTGTTAAGGTGGTAAGGAGAATAATAAATTGGTTTTAGAAGAAGAGAACCATGATCATCCAGTCATGAGGAATTCCTCCAAGTCAAAATCAAGCCTCCCATCAGTCATCTTCAAAAGTTATAGAGGTGACCTTCACTTCTAAACATTCTGGAGCAAGTTCGAAAAGAAATGTCACAAAGAATGGAAACCTCCCTAAAAAAATCACCAAAGAAGGCCATGATAGAAGAAGACTCCTTTTCATCACTACAATATGAATACTTGATCATAGAAATGGAGGAATAAAATACAATGGTAGAAGCAAAATCAAAGGAGAACACATGGTTAAAAACCTAGTCTTCAAACCACCACAAGAGGTCTCACCTCTTGTTGACATTCATACCTCCTTCATCCAGGATTTTCCTCCTCCTCTAGAATAGGAAACTAATGATGCACTTTTCATAGAAACCGAGTCGATGAGATGTTCTATTACATGTGGGAAATAATTTCCCCTGACACTTGCATTATTGAATAAGTGGCATTCCCTAACCTATTAGCAATTTTCTCACTCACTAAAGAAAATAAAATGAATTTCACCAACACGGCATCGTGGGTTACACAATGGGGAAATAGGTAATCAATACATTGAATTATCTAGGCTAAAGGTAATCAAGATAGTGGATGAGATGACATTGGCTGACAATGAGATGAGCACAATCTAACTAGGGCCAACAACTCATGAAGGGGATTTGCACATGTATCAACAATCTTCTACTCACATGGTAGAAAGGAATAAGGAATACAAGAATAATCTTGATGATCTAAAATAGCATGTGTGAAATATGTCATCCTATGTACAAAATATTGTTGACCTAAATGCAATGACCATTCTCATTGAGAAATTCATACCCATTAGTAGCATTCAATCCAAAGTCTATCAAGAGGATGCACAAGTTCACAATGTAGGGGTGAGCTAATAACAAATGGATCAATTCAATTTTTGAAAAGGGAACTCAGTGATCCAAGAGGAATTCAATATATTTTCATACATGTGTACAAAAAAAAAAGGATGTGAGCACTCAGAGATGACTTGGAGAAAGAAAGAGACTATTGGGATCCTCTAGGTCCAATGGTTGATGAAATGAGAAACACTCGCCACAAGGAATTAATCAACAAGAATATTTTTGAAACTCCTTCAGAAGACTTTTCACATGTATGGGTGAGGGCCTTGGTGATCAGGTTTGAAGCAATCAATTGGGCCATCATAGAACTTGAGGAAAAAGAAGAACAAGTGTACAAGTTGCATGATAGTATAAATCAGAAAACTCAGAAACTTGGAGTACCTACAATGGGCAAGGACACAACTACCGATGAGTTGATTGTTCCATTTGAAGAATGTTTCAAGAAAGAGGTAGGAAATCATTTTCCTTCACTAAGGGTACACTATATTTCCTCTCTAATATTTGGGCCTCCATTTCTCTTATCGAGAAAAACATTCATCATGGTTTGGGAAGTACAAAGATATCAATAGTGTATCTAATGGGTGGACAAATACCTTAAGCTGCATTTGCATTTCTCATGCTAAAAAAGTTGAACCTGTAGTAGCTCATTTTAGTAAAAAATTTGGAGCAATAGAGATCTTCTTGGCAACATGAGGTGGAGACCAGTCAGGTAGAGAGATCAAATTCACTGCAGTGGCTCATTCTTCTACATAATCCTTCTTTCTTCCTTCTTCTTCTCTTCTTTCTCTCTCTTCTTTTCCCCCAATTCTCTCTCTCTCTCTTCAATTTTATAATTTTATCATTGGTGTTTGCACTTTTTGATATATCTTAAGTGACTTTAGAAATATAATGTAACATTTAAGTCACCTTGTTTTTATAAAAGGGACTTAAATATTTGATAGGAATATGAACAATCTAAAGTCAAAAAGGGTATTTTAAAATTCACCAGGAAGATGAAGAGTTGCTTTCTCTTCTATAAATTGTAGCAAGCACCTCATTTGAGGGTCTTCTTAGACTTCTTAGATTTTGGAGATTTTTTTTTTGTGAATTCATGAGAGAGACATCCTTGTGAAGAGAACAAAAAGATATAAAATTTCTTCCATTTTCCCTACTCTAAAATGTCTTCCATTCTTATGTTATGTACAATTTCTACTTGAGCATCAATACAAGAAGAAGGAATTTTAGCCTTGTTTGACTAAGGAGTTTATTCATACTTTGTGTTCTCACTAAATGCTATTTGGTCATGTTGTTGTAATGCAAATGTGTTTTCTTCTAATTTTTAGTGCATGTGATGTGATTTCTAATTATTGTATACAAGCATCTTATTTTCTACTTACAACACTAGTTTCCCTCATCTAATATTCTCACTACCTTTCCTAATGTCCTAGAAAATTATTCTCTTATAGATAGATGTAAGATTTTCCACAAGGTCAATGGAGTGCCCCTATTAGATCCCCAACCAAAAGGCCACTAGGATAAAACTCACTTTTTACTTGTGCATTCATATGATAGTTGCACCGGTTAAGTAGAGGGACTTAGACTCCTAGAGAATTTGCAAGAATTCATCAATTTGTCCACGAAATTTTTTATCACCAACAATTTTTGGTGCCCACTTTGTTGGGGTAGATTTTACAAAGATCTACACCCAAAAAATGACCTTGAAAATACAAAAAAATCATAAATTCAAAAAAGAAAATTTCTAAAATTTGAATAGTTATCTGAGCCTCATTTTTGCAAACCATGGTTATTCTCATAAATCATCCTCTTAAAATACCTGAGCTACTCTTCCACATTAAAGAGGATATTGCTTCAGATTTAAGAGAGGCTATTTGGTATAATAGGTAAAGTGTCAACCTTCATCAAGAAGAATGTGTTCCTTGAATTTTTGAAAGATAAAGAAAAATTCAAGCACCACAGAGAAGAGCATAAATCTCCAAGATAGTAGATAGAAGATACACCTAACAACAAAGACAAGGAGGACAAATCGATCCTACTTTTGAAGAGCTTCAAAGAAGACAAGAGATTCTCCAAATTCAGAGGTCTCCTTTTCATCACACATCTGGTCACATTGGGATTCCAAGCATTGTAAATCCATTAGACTCTAAGCTACCATACATCAATGATAATATTGAAGATTTCACTGACATAGAGACCAAAGAAGAAGCTAGAGAAAGAGAAGCAAGATCTGAAGCCAAAATAAGAGCTTAAATTGAAGAAATCTAAAGAGCTCAAGCTAAAGCAGATGCAAGAGCAACAACATAAGCCACAAACTTAGAGAGGTTTGAAGCTAGAATCTAAAATGGAATGGTAGATCGTGATTGTGAGGACCGTAGGCCTAATGTACCATGGGGTGGAAACACCGCCCACTTGCCCTTGCTCAACCACTTCATAAGCTACCAAAAGGCTCAAGAAAAATTTTTCCAAAATTTAGAGGGGATGGTTTCAACTTCTTGAAGAACATGTAACAACATTTATCATCACTTATGGTGTATTGGGTGTTGAGCACGAAGATGTGTCAATCCCACTCTTTGTGGAGTCACTTCAAGAAAAAGCTTCAATGGTTCTACATGTTACCCCAAGGGTTTGTCAATTGTTGGGGAAGATATAAGAAGTGCATTGGAACATAGGTTCAAGACCACAAAAGAATGTTAGGATCTCTTGGTCCAATTGGTGAAAATGAAGAAGGAAACCTTTGAATCAATGAGATACTTCGTAGTAAGATACGACAGGGTGATAAGAAGAATTCTGAAGATGTGGTGCCTTCTAAAATAATTTGAAGAGATTCTTCATCAATGCCTTACCTTCAAAAGTAGGTTTCTTCCTCAAAAGAGCCCAACCAAGAACATTGAGGGAAGCTCAAGACTTCAAGGATAAAAATGATGATGATCTAATCTTATTTGATAAAGTGAAAGGCCCGAATGGAAAGAAAAAAGGCCAAAATTTAGGCTCAGTCACCATGGACCCAATGTTCCAAAAAATGGCAAATGACTTGGTTTCCTTACAGAAATAGTTATCCCATATCATAATACAAAATAATCTAAAGAAGCCAAATCCTCCCAATAAACCAAGTATTTCTCCACCTCCTCACCATATTTCTCTCAAAGCACCACCATTCAATGCCTCCTATGACACTAAAGAACCAAGGAGGAAGTGGAAATTGAAGAACCTAAAGAAGAAAATGTGGGTGATGATGAAAACTATCTTGAGGTCAAGGAAGTTGATGGTGATATGCATAATGGCCTAATTGAGTACATGTTGATGATGAAGATGATGATGATGAAGAATCTCCAATATTATCATGCACATTTTTCACTCACACACAGTCCAAGAAAGGTGCTTCATCCTCAATCGGATGCATTGAAGGAAAAGAAGAAGAGGGAGGATTATTCTGTAGAGGTTCCATAAAATAAAATCATTAGTAGAGGATCACCACTACCACCTTTGATGGAGTTCAGCTAAAAAAACTAGACCCACTAGTTAGCAAGGATCATGTTGCCATGCAAAGTATGTCATCTAGTCCTTCTCCTAGCTCAAAAATTTCTAAAAATAATTCTCCTTCAAATTTTGTTCCAAAAAAAACATCTAAGGTCCCACCAAAACCTACATTCCCATCTCCTTCCAAGCCAGCTACTATGTCCTTGAAAGAAAATCCAATCCCCAAAGTAGAAAAACCTTCACCATGTAAATCTTCTGATCATTTCTAGAACCTCTTCCTCATCCACCATAACCCCATTTGACTTTGTGGAACATGCAAGAAAAAATAAAGTCCAACTCACATAAATAGAATACCTACAAACATCCTTCCTAATTTGATAGGTTCATTGATGTAGTCCATGGTGGTAATCCTATAGCCTTAGGTCCAAATTCCAAAGGATTACTCCCACACCATCCACGCCACCTTCTCAAAACATGTTAGCCCTCAGTGCATCCAAAACTAACAAGGTTGAACCTTTCTACCTATCACTTCTCATTAAAGGCTTCCAAATAAATAATTAGATCATAAATTTTGGAGCCTTATATAATGTGATTCTCATCAAAGTTGTGAATTATAAAGGCCTCATCTTGACCCAAGAAAATGGCACCTATTATTTTATGGAATCCAAACAATTACCGTTGGTGGGAAGAATCAAATATGCATAGGTAGCACTAGCTGATTTTCTAGAGAAGAAGGTGTTCCTCACCATCCTGGTGGTAGACATCCCAACATCCTTTGGCATGCTACTGAGTCAAAGATTCTAAAGAGACTTGGGTGAAGACATCAAAATGGATTGGCCATCTATAACTATTCTAGTGAAGGGTGAAATGAAGAAATTATTTCTAGTGAGAAAGATGAAGTACATGGTACGAAAGTTTGATGATCCAAAGGAAAACATTATGTTTCAGGACATTAGGCTAGGCAACTACTTCCTCACATCAAAAAGGATGAGAACTTGCCACTTATTATGGAGGAGGAAGAAGACTAAGTTTGGACATGGAATTTTATGGTAGTCACTCTAGTGCAAGTTCATGAGGTGGTGTGGTGTTGTACTCTCCTTCTGGGGAATTGTACCCATTTTCCTACAAACTACAATTTGATAATACAAATAACATGGTAGAATATGAATATCTCATCTTGGGTATGGGCATAGTAGAAGATATGGGAATCAAGAAGTTGAAATGCTAAGGTGGTGTGAAAGTGATAGTAAAAACATATGTCCGACATAAAATACTAGGTTAAAAATCCAAGACTCCGTCATTACATAAATAGGGTGTGGGATTACATTGAATCCTTTGATGAATTTTCCATCAAATATATTCCATCTAAAAATAATGCAAAGTCTGATTCCCTTGCATTCTCATCTTCTCTAGTGACACCCCATCCTTCTTTTGGAAAAGACAAAGTGACCATTAAGATGGTGTTAAGGCCTAGTGTACTAGATAATGCAAATCATTGATAAGTCTTTAATGATGATAATCAATTTTTGGAATTCTTGGAGCAAAGAGATAATTTCAATAACATATTCTTTGAAGGAAGTGACAATCCACACCGAAAAGTAGTAGCCGAAGAGGAGAAAGAAGGAATTGAAGGAGTTGACAAAGAAGGATGATCAATTGAAAGGAAATAAGATTCCCAAAGGCCTAGTTTCTCTGGAGGACTACTTTGATAAACATGACAAATTCATTCAAGAGAAAGCAAGGGAATATTGTTGGTTCCCAACTAATTTTGAGAAGGAGAATATTGACACTCTAGAGTATCTAAGGATGGTCAATATCAAAAATGTTGTTCACCCGAGGAGAAGAGAAGGTTTGTCTCACTACTCAAGAGATATTTGGATGTCTTGGCCTATTCCTATGATGAGCTCAAATCCTTCGAAATGAAATAAATTCATCACTCGATCCCCTTGAAGCAAGATGTCAAGAAATTCAGAAAAATAAAAGGCTTTATAATCCTAAAATTTATGATACCATCAAGGAGGAAGTAATGAAGATGCTTAATGAAAAGATCATATTTCCCATCCACCACTCAACATGGGTGGCCAATATTGTGTCGGTGCTGAAAAGAAAAATGGCAAAATAAGGATATGTGTAGATTTTACAACTTGAACTAGAATCATTGAAATAAAACTACCCCCTCCTAGTTATGGATCACATTTTGCAAATGGTCACTAGATAGGAAATGATCTCACTTCTCGATGGATTCTCAAGGTACAACCAAATCAAGGTGGCGGAGGAAGATCATACCAAGACAACCTTCACAACACCTTGGGGCACTTTTTCATACAAAAAATGCCTTTTGGTTTAATCAATGCAGGAGCCACGTTCCAAAGGGATGGACTTGGCGTTAAAATATTTGAAGCATCATATTTTCATATACCTTGATGATCTCACAATCTTCTCTAAAAATAGGGGAGATCATATTCACCATCTTGGAATAGGTACTTGCAAAATGTAGAAAGCATGGTATATATTTGAACCCAAAAAAGTGCATTTTTGGAGTTACAGAAGGCAAGTTTTTGGGGCATATCATGAACAAGAATGGAGCACACATTGACCCAAAAAGAGTGAAGGCCATTCAGGCATTATCTCTTCCCACAAGCAAGAAGGGAGTTCACTCCTTCGAGAAAAGTAAACTTCCTTCATCGCTTTTTCCTTGGAGTTCACTGAATTAACAAAACACATCACCACCATGATGAAATCTCAATTAAGCTTCAAATGGAATAATAAAGGAAAAACAACTTTTGAAGAAATCAAAAATCCATTTCCAAAGACCTAACTCTCATGTCTCTAGATTTCAAAAAATAATTCATCATGTATTTTTATGCATCGGAACACACACTCTTTTTTGTTCTAGTCCAAAATAATGATGAAGGTGTGGAGGCACCCCTTACTTTCATGAGCTTCCCATTGAAGAAGAGTGAACTGAAATATAGCCAATTATAAAAACATGTGTATACAATGGTTAAGGAAGTGAAAAAATTTAGATTCTACATACTCAACTCTCATATGATGACACTATAATCAAGTCCATCTTGAAACAAAAATATCCTAGAGATAAAAGAGGAAATTGGGTTACAAAGACTCAAGAGTATGATTTGTAAATCCAACTCTCCAATTTGGTGCAAGGAAATGGTATGTGTAAATTAATTTCTGAAGATGAAGCCTCAAAGTCCAACATGGTTAAGATAAATTTACTTTCTCAACTTGATTTGAAGATGATCCACGAGTTCTTTTTGTAACCAATAATGAGGAGTGGTATGCGGACATTTCCTATTAACTAAACTATGGAGAATTCCCTTCTCATCTCGATTACAAGAAAAGAAGAACACTCAAGATGAAGGCAAAAAAATTTGTAATTTGGAACCACACACTTTAAAAAGAGGTCTTGATGGATGTTTTCTTAGGTGTGTAAACAAAGAACAACAAGAGAATTTACTTAAAGCATACCATGATCAAGCATGTGGAAGAAATTTGTTAGCACCATCTTCACTACACATAAGATCCTCTGAGGTAGGTATTATTGGACCACTCTCTTTGTAGATGCTCAAGAATGGGTTTCCAAGTGTGAATCATGTCAACAATTTATTGGGAGACCACAACTTACAACACTACCACTTAGGCTAGTTGTCATTAAAGAACCATTTCAGTAGTGGGGGCTAGATTTTATTGGTTTTCTAAATCCTCATTCAAGTGCGGGGCATACCTATGTGCTCGTATTAATAGATTACTTCAAAAAGTGGGTAGAATCCATCCCAACCAAACAATCTAATATCGAAACGGTATGTAATTTCATCAAAGATAACATCATAGTACATTTCAAGTGCCAAAAAGATCATCATTGTATGTTATTTCTTATCGAGGAGTTGACCGGCTACAAAATCTCTTTTCTCATTCACTAGAATACTATCCAAAAGGAAATGGATGTTATGGATATTCTATGGGTAGTTCTCAAATTTGAGTAATGTTTTATGATGAGTTGTATTTTCATATATTTATAATATTATTATCAATGAGTTATATTATCATGACAACTCTATTAATAATAAGACTACAAAGATATGAGTTTAAATATAACTCATCACACACACCTTATTCAAATGTGAGAACTAACCATAGAATATCTAGAATAATGGACAGAATGAATCAAGCAACAAGAACATCATGGCCATTTTTCACAAGCTCGTGGATGAAAATCAAATGATTTGGAATAAGAATTTGTATGATGCATTGTGGGTGGACATGATCACTCCCAAAAAGGAAATAGGTATGTCACCATTCCAACTATTGTATGGAGTCGAAGAATAAATTCCCATCATGGTTGAGATGCCAGCTCTCAAGTTACTCCAGGAATAGAAGACAAATAGTACAAGGATTCCATTGATAAGAGGATCCTCTTTCTTGAGAAGCTATAAGAAAATAGACTCTGAGTGGTGGACCGTATCAAAGAACACCAACTGAAAGTGAATAATATCTTTGATAAGAAGGTCAAAGTGAGATAATTCAAAGTTGGAGACCTTGTCCTACTATGGGACAAAAGGAGGGAACCAAAAGGTAGTCATGGAAATTTTGATTCATTATGGCTTGGCCCATTCCAAGTTTTTGAAACTTGTGGCAGAGAACATTTTTCTACTCTCATATCTGGATGGAACACCACTAGAATTTCCTTGCGTAGGGAAATACCTAAAATTGTATCATTAGTGAAAGTGGGTTGTCCCCCACCTTATACCATAGGTGATTGTTAGGTGTGTTTCCCTTTTTTTCATGTGTGTTTCCTTCCCTGTTGTGTTTTGTGTGTTTCTTTTCATCATTTTTTTCGATGTGTGTGTTCTCTCTCTCTCTCTCTCTCTCTCTCTCTCTCTCTCTCTCTCTCTCTCATTATACATGACTCTACATGGCCTAATGGATAAGGCATTGTCAATGGATCATATGGTCTAAAGTTGAGATTTTGGATTCTCCATGTCATGTCTTCATTTTCTCAGTCCATGTCATGTCCCCAAGCTAGAGCCAACTATTTTCATGTAAATGTGCAACAAGGAAATTGTCAATTTCCAAGCATGAAAACTATACCCCTATGTCAAAAATTACAAGTTTTACCCTTCCGAGACACCCTGGGTATACCCAATCAGTTCGACCTCTTAATTAATGTTAACTCATTCTCTTAGGTGATTTAGGATATTCAAATCAAAACCCCTAGATGATTTTAGGAGTTTAATGAAAAAAGCAAACTTCAGGCAATTGTGGAAAGGGCTACCATTGACCTTCCTAGTACTAGAGAAACCCCATGGAGTGGAATAGAGAATCCAAATTGGAAACATAAGTGAATAAAAGTCCTTATAATATCATGGAAGTGATTTAGGAAGATTCAAGAAGGATTCAGGGAAGTTGGGGAAGTTTCACAAAAATCAGGGTTCACAGGCCTAGGTAGTGTATAGGAAAAAAATTGCTTAAGCTTCGAAGGTGATTTCCACAGCTCTAGATTGAGTTAGGAGAAAAAAATACATATTCAGAAAGAAAATTATAATCCCTACAAGATGGTGAAATTATTTTTTTCAAAACACTTTGGCGTAATGGGTTTGCAAGCTTTTTTTCTCATGCATGGGTGGAGTATCAGATCAAAAATATGATTTTTTAGGGATCAAATGAAGGAATAAAGACATGAGAACCCCACCATTTGATTTGAAATGAAATTTTAAAATAAGATAATATAAATTTTCATCAAAAACATCCATCGAGAGCTCAAGATATTTTCATTTCAAGTTTCCCTCTAGGAGTGAGTTCGAGAGTTAGCCAATTTTTGAACAGACACATCTGAGCTCTAGCAGCCTGGAACAATTTCATGTCCCTTAAGTCCCTCAAGAAAAGATACATAAAGGTTAATAAAATATGGCCCCAGCCCCTATAATCCCTCTGGATCATCATGTGACCTCTCGGACCACTAGTTCAGCTCCCAGGAGCTAATGGACCCTTCATCCCCTACCGCGAATCAAGTGCCACGTGTCATCACTAGGTGCACTTGTGTGAAAAATTTGATGTCCCTCTTGTCTATTTGTGTTGAGGTACATAAAATTATGAAACATGTTCCCAACACATAAGGAGACTCTTGGTCACCCATGTGACCCCTTTAAGAGTAGTTTTCCAGCCCCTAAGTTCTTGTCAGGTCTTCATTCTCAACTGTCGATCAAGCGCCACATGTCATCTTCTGGCTCACCATTACAATTTGATGTCCCTCATGTCCCTTTTTTTTTAGGGAAATCAAGGTATGAAAAATGCACCTATGACCTCTAATAATCCTTATGGTTCCTCATGTAACTAGCTTCCAACCCTCGGTTTTTTAAAGCCACTTTTTGCTCAAACCCCCTATCGTCGGATTTTTGCCACATGTCATAACTAGCCACTGCATGAAATTTTATGTCCCTCATGTCCATTAATTCTTAAGGGACATCAAGGACATGAAATTTCACCTCACTCCATGATTTGTGATTTATTTCAAAATTTCAAAACCTCTCTTGCTTCTCGCTTCTAACATCTAACCTTTCGTGCACAACCTGCTCTGTAACTTCCTATGCAACTTCCCATCACCTCCCACCATTACTGAAAACTCCAAACCAGATTTAATACAGTAATGAAATCCTCTACCCCATGGTAATATGCAAGTCTCAAAAGGAATATTGATCAAATGAAGAATGAAGAACAAATAAAAAAGAAGAAGAAACAGAGAAATCCTTCATGGCAACGAAATAGAAATTTGAAGAGATCTTGCAAACTGGATGCACAGATTGACAAACCAAATTTTTGATGTTTGTTCCTCTATAAAAAACCATTAGAAACACTACTTCAAACCCTCCTTCCATGGCACAAAATATTTGCAGCAAATAATTCCATTTCTTTATACAACGGGGAAACATCTTAGTTTCTCATAAAATCAGAAACCGGATTGAGAAGAAATTTCACCAGTGAGATAAGAAGAGAAAACCCATATCAAAATCATAATTTTCATCATGAACAGAGGATAAAACCAGACCTATAATTTTTGAGGTCCATCAATGGCCATCGTGTCCAAAAGCACTACCAGTCAAAATTTAAAAGTTTAAAATCTCCTAAACTATTGATCGAGTAAGCACAAAAAATTTCAAAGGGTGATATTGAGCAATAACCCATATCAAAAAAATTTGTTCCACATCAATCAACCTCTAGAATCCCACTTTCTAAAAATAGTAGGTCTTCTTTATAGAGGACTATTATTTTGGGAAAGTCATCAATAAAAGAACCTGCGAAGGAGACGTTGAACACAAAGGATGTACTACAGTGGAAAATTCATCAGAGCATGCATCTCGGTCCAAATTTAACACTTAATAAAAATAGTAAGTGGTCCCACGAGCACTTGGAAAAAAGAGAAATTTTATCTAGAAGGTGAGAAGAACTCAAGGAGAAAAGAAATTTAGAGTCACAACATCCAATTGAGGTTCAAGGGAGTTACTTTTTCATACTTACTAAAATCATGAAGTGTAAGTGGATGGGATAGAAGCCGATATAGCCCTTCACCTATGAGTATGAGATAGAAGATAGTGATGTCTTATACATGGACCTAAATAACCTAAGGGATTTCATGACAACCAAGGAATGAGGGAAGATTGAGGATAAGGTATTCACCAGTTGATTGTTCATAGCTATAGGACACCCCATGTTTGAAAAAAAGCCTTGAATTGGTCATGGCTTTCTCTCACCACTATGAGCCCAAAAAGGAACAATCTGAGTTGATAATGGTACATCAATGGTGTTCATTATTCCTATAACCATCTCACTCTCTCTACAAATCTCGTCATCACCTAATATGGTTATTATCTCAAAGCACATGGCCTTGCACAAATGGGAAATAATGGATGCATATGTGCAAGGGGTTGCACTTGGTTCATGGTTGAAGATAGGGAGAAAGCCCTCAAGGATTCCCAAGAACCTTCACAGTGTGAGTTTCATGAAGGATATTCAAATTCCATCATTCTCCTCAAGAGAGGTTATGGGTGAAGCAAACATAAGATACTTCCAAGACTAGATGGGCCTTTTCATCTTCATGGTGACATAAAGAAAGTAGAGAATTGACTAGGGTGGATCATTAGTGACAATCTCCATCTGCAACTTCTCCAACCACCCATGACGAATAAGTTTCACATGACTTCTTACTTGGTCTATCTACTTTCTATTTGAAGATCCTTCAAAGATTGACTCTCACACGAAATATTGCTATAAAATGTACCTACGTTTGAGAAGATACTGTACAATTGGTAATGGAGGAAATCCATAGGTATTTCACTCATGTGAATGATGCATTCACAATTTATGTGGTTCAAATCTTGGAAGGTTATTTGAAGGCTAGGATGTCACCACAAGCATGTCCCTTGATTAAAAAGTATGGCTCTTACTTCATACAATTCTCGACCTTCTCCTACCTGTGAGTTCTTGGCTTGACCAAGCTCGATAAGGTTTCCCAAGTACCTTAGTGAACAAATTATACTATTCAATCTCTGTAGGAAGATAATCCAAGTGAATAGTAGGCCTAGGATCAGGAATAAGAAGTTGATTTCATTTCCTATCTCTCTCGAGGTATTCATGTGCAAGAGATAAAATGATGCATCTCATCTAGAGGCCACTTTCACTCATTTGACTTTGCATTCCTACATTTCCAAGCCTAATTTTGACATCCGAGATGATCCCAACTCTTCCTACATCCCAGAATTACAACATGAGCCACAAGTTGAGGACTACTTGAGGCCAATTGTGCTAATGAATTTGAAGTACATGAAAAGGACCATATGAGGATGAAAGTCAATGAGATGAAGAAATTCAAGTTCTCTTGGTATGAAGATATTTTGCATGATGATGGGATAGAGATGTATGACCCTGAATACATGACAGTCAAAATGTCCCCATTACCTTAAGTTAACTCATACTTTGGTGAATCAGGGGAAATAAAGGAGTGGAGTGAGAAGGTGGTAAAGAGAGTGATAAATTGGTTTTAAAATAAGAGAACCATGATCATCCAATCATGAGGAATTCCTCCAAGTTAGAAGCAAGCCTCCCATTAGTCATCTTCAAAAATTGTAGAGGTGACTTCTAGTTCTAAACACTCTAGAGCAATTTCAAAAGAAAGGCCACAAAATGGAAACCTCCCCTCACAAAAAGTCACCAAAGAAGGCCAAGACAGAAGAAGACTCATTTACATCACTATAAGAGGAAGAATTGATCACAGAAATGTAGGAAGAAAATCTAGTGGCAAAAGCAAAAATGGAAGGAGAACACATGGTTCAAGACCCAATCTTTGAACCACCATAGGAGGTCTCACCTCTTGTTGACAATCATACCTCCTCCATCCAAGATTTTCTCCTCCTCTAAAACAAGGAACTGATGATGCAACTTTCATATAACTTGAGTCTGATGAGATGTTCCCTTGATGCGAGAAACAATTTCCCCTGACACTCACATTGTTGAACAAGTGGAATTCCCTAACCTATCAACAATTGTCTCACTGGCTAAAGAAAAGAAAATGAATTTCACCCACATGGCCTCGTGGTTTTATAGTGGGGAAATAGGTAATCAATATATTTAAGTAGCTCAACCAAAGGTAATCAATCTAATGGATTAGATGACATTGGTCGACTATGAGATGATCACAATCCAACTAGGGTCGGCAACTCATGAAGTTGATTTATACATGTATCATCAATCTTCTCCTCATATGGTGGTAAGGAATAAATAATACAAGAAGAATATTGATGAGCTAAAAGAGCATGTTAGAACTCTGTCATCCTATGTAAAACATCTAGTTGACTCGAATGCCATGACCATTCCCATTGAGGAAGTCGTGCCCATCAACAAATTCAAACTAGATTCTATCAGGAGGGCACCCAATTTCACAATGCAGGGGTGAGCTAATAATGAATGGATTGATTCATTTATGAAAATGTTTAGTGCTCCGAGAGTTAGTAAATATCTTCACATGTGTGTGTGACGTGTGATTAGAAAGAAATCACTATTGGTAGGATCCTCTCATCTATAGATGAAATGAGTGATAATCACCACCAAGAGTTGATCAACAGTTCCTTTATCCTTCATGTAATGGCATGTCATGGGAGTACATAATGGCTCAAAAACTTGACATACCAGTTGATTTGTCCATTTGAAGAATATGTAAAGAAAGAGGTAGTAAATCCATTTTCCTTCAATAAGGGTACACTATACTTCCTCTCATAGATTCAGGATTTCATTTCTCTTATCATAGAAAAACATTCATCATGGTTCAAGAAGTGCAAAGATATCAACAGTGTGTCTATGGGTAGACAAAGACCTTAAGCTACATCTCGCATTCCTCTTGCTTGAAAAAGTGGGACATGCAAACTCAGCTGATTTCAGTAAAAAATTTGAGGAACAAATATCTTTTCGATAGCGTGAGGTGGAGACCAGTCAAGGAGCGAGATCAAATCCATTTTAGTGGTTCATTCTTCTCCATAATCCTTCTTTCTTCCTTCTTCTTCTTCCTTCTCTTCTTTCTCTCTCTTCTTTTCCCCTAATGCTCTATGTCTTCAATGTTATGATTTTTCAGTTGGGTTTGCACTTTTTGATATATCTTAAGTGACTTTAGAAACATAATGTAAGATTTAAGTGACCTTATTTTTATAAAAGGGACTTAAATATTTGATAGGAATATGAATAGTCTAAAGATAAAAAAGGGTATTTGAGAAGTCATTGGGTAGATGAAGAGTTGTTTTCTCTTCTATAAATTGTAGCAAGTACCTCATTTGAGGGTCTTCTTAGAATTCTTAGATTTTGGAGCTATTTTTTATAAATTCAGGAGAGAGACATCCTTATGAAGAGAACAAAAAGATAGCAAATTTATTTCATTTTCCCTACTATAAAATTCTTCCATTCCTATTCTATGTACAATTTATGTTTGAGCATCAATGCAAGAAGAAGGAATTTTAGCCTTGTTTGACTAAGGATTTTTGTGATACTTTGTGCTCAGTAAATGAATATTTGTTTTCTTCTTCATTTTAGTGCATGTGATGTTATTTGTAATTGTTTTTTACAAGCATTTTATTTTCTACTTGCAGCACTAGTTTCCTTAGTCTAATATTCTCACTCCCTTTCCCGATCTCCTAGAAATTTGTTCTCTTACAGATAGTTGTAAGATTTTCCACAGGGTTAGTGCAGTGCCCCTGTTGGATCCCAAGAGAAAAGGCCAATGATGGGTGTCCTCATTGCCTTAATTTAATCAACTTCTTATTGATGTCATATCAAACCAGGGGTATGTCTATAGCTATATGCAACAAGAGTACTTTAATTGATATAGTAGTTGAATGTAGCTTTTTTTTGTATTTTCTGGGGGATCTCTTTAATGTATTAAGGACCTTTTGGTAAAACCTTATTTAAATCAAACTATGAAAACTTGTTGAAAGTAAAACACACTGAAAGCTTTCTTGAAAAGGAAACACACCATGCAGAATGGAAACACACTTGTTGTTGGAAAATAAACACACTTGCTTCTGAAAGTAAACATACTTGCTTTTGGAAATAAACACACTCAATTTAGAATTCTTGAAAAAAATTGCAAGAAATATAAAGATTTATCTAAACACCTGTAGGAACAAGTATACAATAGAGTTTAACTGAAAGAACTAAAGCAATAAAAAATTAACATATCTAATCTATTTGTTGAAGAAATATAAATACCAAATAAATGAATATCCTGGTCCTTGGGGAGTGGTCCCTTGCTCCTCCTTGAATCAGGATTTTAACAACTCAAAATTCTCTCAAATCAGAATGGCTATTTTATTGATAAAAACATTTAGTATTACAAAATGTACTGGATCTAGGTACTTAGTCTATTTATTTTCTCTGTTCTATATCTATCTCATTCTATATCTCTATCTTTTATATCTATCTATTACAGGTCTACCTATATATACATTTTACAATCACAACTATCTCAATGATTCTGATGAAATCAAATCATGCCTAGAATAGATGCTGATTTGGATGGCAATTGATCAGATAGCTATAGGATAACTCTCCTTGGATCGGCATTAAGAAATGTTCTCATCCTTCATGATTGAAAGGGTCGTAGATGCAAAATATCCGTATGTGGTTTAAAATAGATAACTCCCATTGGTTCCGAACTTTGGAGGAGTTCTAGAACCATAGGAAATTTTTAAGAACCAAAACCTAGTGAGAGTTCTCGAACTGTCCCCATGAGTTTCAGAACTAACTCTAAAAATTCTGGAACTAATACTGAAGTTCTGGAACTAAGTCTAAAATTTTTGGAACTAAATGATGGGGTTCTAGAACTAAGTCCAAAATTTCCAGAACTAAATGATGACTATGTGATGGAGTTCTGGAACTAGCTTGGAAGTTCTAGAATTAAGCTGTGTAGGAAAAGAAACTATCAAAAACATATTAAACACCAACTACTTCATTTCCTTGACTAATTAGACCTGATTTATCACAAAACTTAATTTAAACACACACTATGTCAGGAATTTCAGAGTTTTAAAATTTAGGATCACAATCAATCAAAAGACAGATAGTTACATCCAACTCATATAAGATCAACTAAAATTCACACAATGCAATCAATCTTAATCAAAAGGAGAGTATGATGAGATCATATATTATACATTAATCGAACATATTCGGGCTCATCATTTCCCCCTAACTTACTTGTTTGTAATTCCCTTTACAAAATCATTCTTCAAAAGTGGGATCATATGTTCTGCATTTCATTTGATTTCTTAGATCAAATGGTTGAAACTAAATTTTCCAATGCTTAAGCTCATATGTACTATACCCAGCTCCTTTTCTATTTTCCTCTCCCACTTTTCAAATTCAGCAGGGTCTTGAGGTTCTCTATTTTGCCAAGGAGACATGGGGGTGAGAAGTAGAGGTGGCCTTGTTCACATTCCCATCCATATTTGGCCGTAGGTTTCATTGACTTGGGGAATTATTGTGCATAATGCTTTGGCCCTCTCTAAACTCCATATCAGATTTGTAGGGGAAATTACTTCCCTTATTTTCAAAGAAACAGTAAGGAGTTCCCACCTTTTTGAGCATCCTTCATAAATATCTTCAAAATTTTCCTCCTCATAGGAGGTGAAGGCATCAATACTCTTTTGCAGAATGGCAAGGTAATGTGTCTTGAATCTCCTATCAAAGGCATGAGTTCTAAAATGTGTGAGGAAGGTAGAAGGTTTACCATAATGAGCTCTCATGCAAAGGCCTGTTGAGCTAGCTTTCAATAAAAATTTAGATTCCCTTTCCTTCCATGCAATTTGGTTTTGTAAAAGAGAGACAAATGCATTGAGTTGGATCTCCCCTACATACAAGTTAATCATAAATCCTATTTTTTCTCTAGCATATAATTGCAAAGATAAAATTCATACATGAGATTTTTTTGCTCAGGGCCTAGATAGAGAGTAAGCTGTCATGAATTTAGATTCATCTTGTAGTTCATGTGGAAGCCCACATGTAATTCTTGACAACTGCTAGCAAATGAACTGCTCTTCCAAAAACACACTATATGCAGGAGAAGGCCTCCTATAGGAAAGCAATTTCTCACTCATAATACAGACCATATGAATTTTGGCAAGACATTTATATTTATTTCCTTCCTCATAAAATTTTTCTTCCCATTCCTTTCTTGCCTTCATCTCTTCCTCCATCTTGGTCTTTAATTCCTCATTTGATGTTTTGGATTCTCTAAGATCTCTGTAAATATCATCCCATTGTTTTTTGAGTGGAAAATAGGTCAACTCAGTCAGGCAGAGGCTGTGGACACAACACTCTATTTTCTAGAAGTCTCAAATTCTTCCTCTTTTTCTATTAGCTACTTCTTGGTTGCTGATAACTCCTCAGTCCTAGCTGTAAGCTGAGTTGTTAGCTCATCAATGAGCATTTCCCTTTGTTCTAATTTAAGTTTGAGGAAGTCCAATTCCTCATCTTTTTCTCTGATAATGATCTCTACTCTAGACAAGAACAAATCTTGTTTAACTTGTTGTCTTTCCTCTTGCTATGAAATTATTTGGGAAGTCGGGAATTCTTCCTCTATTAAAGGAAAATTTCCTTTCCTTATCCTAGATGCCAACTCTTCTTCTTCATGTGGCACTACTGATGGCTCACCCAACTCCTGAAAATCTTGATCTTCAAATCTCTCTTCTCCTCTGTCCATTTCAGCATGACTTGGCTCAGGTGGAGTCATGGCCATGCTACCCAAAATGTCAATAGCTTCCTCTTCCATCCTTTCCTGCTCACTTCTTCCTTCTGGAGTTCCCCTTGACCTCTTATGAATTTTTCTTATCTGGGAAGTTCAACATGCCCAGTAGTGAATTTCCCTCTAGAAATTCTTCTTATTGTTCTTTCTTGTTCTTGTGTGGGTGAGCTATCACCATCAGAGATAGATATTGGCTCTTCTGAAGCTATTGTGGAAGAAGGAATTTCCTTCACAGGTACAAAAGGCTCTGTTGTTTTTATCTTCCTCACCAACCTTCTTTTTCTTGGTATGTTTTCTCTTTCCATTTCCCTTTGTCCTTCTATAGGGGCATCAATTTCTAGATTAGCTAAAGGAGAGAATGGGGCTGGAATTGTCCTCATAATATTAGGGTTTTTCTTGAACTTTCCAAGAAACTTGTCCCAAATTTCTTCTCCATTCTTCTTTGACAGGAAATGGTGTTGGCATATCAAATGAATTAGACCATGATGCCTAATTGTCCCAACACCCTAGGAATACCTCTAAGCCATGGTTTGAATGGAATCAAAAAGAAACCCTGGGAGGTTTATTATGTATTTAGGCTTGGTGGCTCCATACTTCATATATATGAGCATTTTTAAGACTTCTTTTCCCACATACCCAAATTGACCGTCATAGGTTAAATATTTTACTATCCAAAATGCTACCCTATCAAAGGGTTTGGGAAAACTGGCCCTTCTAACCCCTTTTATGATTTTCTTTGTATTATAGATGTACTGGGGTTCAACTCCTTCTTCTTGCAGTAAGACTTCAACCAGTTCTTTCAAAGTCCCCTTAGCAGGTTGTGGGACATGAACAATGGGCACTCTAGACACATTACTTACAGTATTTACAGAAAAAGGAATAAATACATTTCTCACCTTTTTGTAGATTGTTTGAGGTTTATGATGAATTATCTTACTAATTCATCATTATGTTTTGAAATTTTCTTCAGGAATTCAAGCCATCCTGCATGCTCAAAGATGGATGCTACTTCTTCATCTGCGAGCAACTGGGAATCGTCCTCTGGTTCTGATTTCTTCTTAATCCCCATATCGGCTTGAGTTTTGTCTCTTTTGATTTTGTGCGAATTGGTTGTAGGCCTTCTTCTTAGCTATGGAACTAATAGCTTGGCTACGAAACCTCTATTTTCGGAACCTTAGTTTTTAGCTACAGAACTTTTGAATTCTCTTTTATTTGCTGCGGAATACAAACTCAATTCACTTCTCCTTCCTCAATATATTTTTTAATCTTTATTTCACTTGATATTTGCAATAATGATTAATAATGATAACCATGCCACCACTTATTCCATCCAAATCAATTTCATGATTACACACTTGTAATCATAATGTATAAATAGATTACTCATCATACCTACTTTTAAATTAAATCACATCACACATACAAACATTTAATCAACCCTAAATAAGTTAAAAGACATAATTACTGCCCTTGATGATGTATGCATTTTTCTATGATGACTTGTCATTCCTACAAGTGGAACAAAACATGATTACATAAGACAACTAGAGTTCAAAAGAATTCCTTTATTTGAACTAGCTAAAAAGTGGTCAACTGCCATTTGCTGGTTTTCAATTGATCTTGAGAGATTTTTTTATTTTTTTAATTATTTTATTTTATTTTTGGGGAAGAAAACGCCATTTTCTAGTTTTCATCTTCTTCCCTTTATTCTGGATCTATCATCTATTATTTGATCATTTTGGAAGAACTAAGTTCTTCCATATGATCAAATTCTTTTTCTGCTTCAATCTTCCTCAAAAATTCATTCTTAGCGGGAGGTTTCCTATAGATTTTTAGCCTATGTCCATTGACCAAAAGTTTTCTGTTGCTGCCATCAATGGGAAGTAATTGAATAGAACCATTGTCAAAAATTTGATCAATCTGATAGGGTCCCAACCATCTGGTTCTCAATTTTCCCTTGAACTATTAGTACTTAGAGTCAAACAGTAATGCCCAGTATCATACTTTGAATTTCTTTTTTCTTGATACGTATGTCATGTCATTTCTTCCTTTGCTCTTGAATCATCTTTGTCTGTTGAAGTCCTTTTAACCTTAATTCATCCAACTCATTGAATTGAAGGATTATTTCTTTTTGAGTTGTATTCAACTCAATTCCCACTTTCACTGTTGTCCTTAATATCTAAATTACAAATTCTATAGGCAACAAGGGATTTTTCCCATAGACTAATTCATATGGTGAAAACCTTGTTGTAGTTTTCCAAGTTGTATTATAAGCCTAGACAACTTTAGGTAGTCTCTTTACCCAATCTTTTCTCCCAGCTTCAACCGTTTTGGTAAGGATGTTCTCCAATTCTCTGTTTGTTACTTCAGCTTGTCCATTTGACTATGGATGGTAAGGAGATGACTTCCTATGATTGATTTGGTAATACCTTGTGAAATCTTGGATCATATTAGACATGAATTGTGGTCCCTGATCTGAAACTATGCTCCTTGGTGCTCCAAACTTGATCATAATTATGTTCCAAAGGAAATCAGCAACTACTTCCTCAGTGGCATTTGTCAATGCCTGCACTTCTGCCCATTTTGTCACATAGTTAGTACATACAAGAATATATTCCTTCCCTTATGAAGGAGGATTAAAGGGATAAAAAAAATTCAATCCTTATCTCTCAAATGGTTCAATCTCAACTTGAGACTAAAGAGGCATCTCATTGGTGAAAGTTGGATGTCCCATCCTTTGACAAGGATCACACCTCTTGATATATCTTTTCACATCCTTGTACAGAGATGGCCAATAATAACTAGTGCCAAGTATCTTATGAGCTGTTCTTTTTACTGAATAGTGTCCTCCACTTGGTTCATCATGACATGCTCTGAGGATGTCAAAGATTTCATCCTCTCTTACACACTTCGCAAGACAAAATTAGGACCACACTTAAATAGAATTCAATTTAACCATTTGAATTGTGCACTAGTTTTAATTAACTTCTTTATTTGTTTCTTAGTGAAAGGAGGGAACTTCCCTATTACAAGATAATTTTCCATATCAGCAAACCATGGTGTACTTGTTGAGATTACAAATAGTTGTTCATCTAGAAAGTTATCCTTGATTAGATCTTGTTCCCCTATGGTGGTTAGTCTTGAAAAAAAATCAGCTACCACATTAGATTTACCTGGATTGTCCACAATGGTAATATCAAATTCTTGCAAAAGTAATAACCATCTAATGACTCTTCCTCCAACCACTGGTTTGTTCATTAAATACTTAATTGCTGAATGATATGTGTATACAAATATCTTGTACCCTATAATATAATGTCTAAATTTATTGATTGCATAAATTACAACAAGAAATTCCTTTTCAGTGGTGGTGTAATTATTTTCAGTGGGAGTAAGATTCTTGCTAAGATAGTAAATGGCATACATCTTTCCTTCTTCATCTTTCTATCCCAATACTGCACCAATGGAATAATTTGAGGCATCTGTTTGGATATGAAATTACTTTTCCCAATTAGGACCTCTCAATATTGGGGCATTGATTAATTTGTTTTTAATTTCTTCAAAAGCATGTTAGAACTTTTCATACCAAAGAAATTCACAGTCCTTGGTCAGTAATTTAAACATGGGGGCAGCATTTTTACTGAAATATTTTATAAATCATTTATAGTACCTAGTATGTTCTAGAAATGATTTGATATCTGTGGGGGTCTGAGGGATAGGTAAATCTGAATTGATCCTAATTTTGTTTTGATTGACCTAAATTCCTTTATGTGAAATATGGTGTCCTAATACAATTCCATCATCCACCATCATAAAAAAAAATTCATCACTAAGAGATAGGTTGTGTTGTTCACATCTTGTTAACACTCTATCTATATTTCTCAAATCATCTTCAAATGTATCTCCATGTATAGTGAAGTCATCCATATATACTTTAACACAATCATTTGTTAGATCAGCAAAGATTACAAGTACAACTCTCTGGAAATTTGTAGGAGCATTACATAAACCAAATGGTAACACGCTATAGGAAAAGGTTCCCCATGGACATGTAAATGTAGCTTTGTCTTGATCCTCAAGCAACTCTGATCTGATTGTACCCACTAAATCCATCCAAGAAAGAAAAGTATTTTTACCTGAAAGGTTATCTAGGACTTGATCTATGAATGGTAAGGGAAAATAATCTCTCATTGTGGATTTTTTAGTTCCCTATAATCAACACATATTCTCTATTTTACATAATTTTTGGGAAAAATTACAAGAGAAGATACCCACTAGCTATCTCGAGCTAGGGTAGATAAAACCTACTCGTAATAGTTTTTCAATTTCTTGTTTGACTATATCCCTTAAAGCTGGGTTAATCCTTCTTTGAGGCTACCTAACTGGTTTAGTGTTTTCAGTATAGATGTGATGAGTGCAGATACTTAGATGAACCCCCTTCATATCTTTTTAATCCCAAGTAAAAGCTTTAGTATGGTTTTTTAGAACATCAAACAATTTAGCTTCTTCATCCTCCTTCAACCAACTGTTAATGTTTAAAGTTTTACCTGGTTGAATTTCAACATGTTTGGTTCCAATATGTGATGAAATCATTTGTGGAAAGGGTTTCATTAAATTATTTAATGGACATGAATGTCACAACAACATATGGTATGTAGAAACATCTCCAAAAGTTTCTTGAGACAGAATCGGAAAAAGGACAAGAATGAGAATTACGATACTTATCTCTCTCAAGGCCAAATTCCTCGTCACTATTACTTTCTAGAAATACTTCACCAGCTTCTAATGTACTTGAAACTGAAGCTACTTGATTCATCCTCTCCCCATGAGAAATCTCGTTTCTCCAGAGTGAAATCATTTTCAATCAAAGATAATTGTTGTTGGTTCTAGAACTAAATGTGGTGGTTCTAGAACTATAGCCACAGTTATGGAACTAATTTCATGGGTTTTGAAACTATTTCTTATCGTGCACCGAAGATAGCAGGTTCTTATCCAATGGTGGATTAATCATCTCTTATACTTCTCGTACATGATCATGTAATGTGATCATAGCCAAAGAAGACAATTTTTCTTATTAGTTTCATGAGAATCAACCCACAATTTTTCATGATTATCAATAAAAGGTTATGCAGTAGGATATAAGGACATTTGTTTAGAGTTCTTACCATTTGAGATTTTCATATCACCTAACCTACAATATATCAAAGAAGCAACTGTAGCTAACCATGGTCTACCCAAAATAATGGGATAACCCAATGTTTTACCTTTTGGATGCAATATAAGGAAGCCAACTGGATATTCCTATGACTCTACCATAAACACCATGTCTTCAATAATTCCTTCTTGTTTTTCTATAGACTGATTTGCCATCTATAATATGGTATTAGTAGGTTATATACCTATTAATGGTAATGTTTTCAAAGTATCCATTGTCATTACATTGATAGCATAGCTCCCAAATCTATCAAAACAATATGTACATCCTTATTCCCTATAGAGACAAAAATAATAGGACTTTCACGATCTTTGTATTTGGAAAGTAAGGAGTTTTCCTGTTAATAAATCAACAAGTTTCCTTCTACTTTTTATTCTTAGGATAATGTTTCTTTCTTCCAGTGATTTTTCATGCATAACATTTTGATTAATTTATTCTATTCTCGAATATCTTTAATTGCTTATAACAATGGTATTTCAATATTCAATCTCCTTAGTTCATGTATCAATTCATACTCCTTAATTTCTATAGATTCTTTGAATCTCTCTGGAAATGGAGTCTCAATAGTGTTGCTATCGACTCCTTTTCTTTTCTTTTTATATCCTCTTTTGGAACAACAGTACTAGGGATTTCATTTTCTTCTTTCATTTCAGTGATTATAAGGGGTGGACTATTAATGATTTTCCCAGATCTAGTTTGAATATCCTTATAATCCATAACATGTAAATCAACTAATTTTTCTAGTTATGTTCCATAAACATGAGTTGTTTGTTTGTTTATGGGGTTTTCTACTAGCTATTATGGCATTTGTGTTTGAAATACATTCTCATTTTGAATTTTTGCAGGGGATCCCATGATGGCATGTTGATTTTGATTTGGATATATTCTTCCTTAGGAATAATTATTAGGTTCCATCTAGATTGTGACTAAGCATAAGGATTTCCTAGACCAGCCCATGGTTGTTGATGTCCCCGAGAATACCAAGCTTTATTTTCCCAATCTTGAGGGTTCCAAGTTGGTTAAGGTACCCAAGGTGGCCCCCAATATTGTGGTACTTTCTGAGTAACCCATGTCATTGTCCATGGATTAGGAGCTGATCTTGGCATAAACTATCCTTGGTTAGGTTGTCTCTAAACAAAATTCATTTCTTTAGTTGTAGATGAGGCACTGGTTTGTTTAAACTAATTTTTAATGGCAAGAAGTAAAGAACAAACATCAGTATCATGTTCTTTAGATTCACAGATAAGACACATTTTTTTTTTATCCAAAGGACATTCTCTTAATGCATTCTTCTTCCTGCATCTAGGACAATACATTGCCAATGGTTCAGTTTTGGAATTTTCTTTAGCTTCTAATCCATCCATAGTAGAGGTTAATTGTAATAAAATTTCTATTTTAATGTTTTCTAACTCATCCATTATTTTTTCATATCTGGATTCAAAATTTTCACTAATTTTCCTTTTCTAGGTCCACCTCTTGTTCTGGGATAGCTTCTACAAATCTCTTTAATTCTATTCATTTTATCTGATCAATGTCTCCCCCTCCTATCAAGTTAAGGGATTCTCTAGATTTTTCATCCAAACCTTTGAGAAAAATGGTTTTACTTAATTCCTCTATAAGCAAAAATTCACATCTTTTTCTAACAAAGAGGAATATGTCTAAATAGTCTTCTATGTTTTCGTCCTCTTCATGCTTGATTTTGAAGAATTCTTCCTTCCTATTTCTCCCTCTGCAATAATCTTGGTATTTATCTAGGAAGGAAGTCTCCATTTGTGCCCAAGTGCTAATAGAGTTGGATGTTAATCCCATGAACCACCTCATTACTGCATCCTTCAAAGTGGATGGAAACAACTTGAGTTTTTTATTATCTATTTTATAATCATAGGTCTGACATAGTACCTTGAATTCAAACAAAAATTGGTCAAGATCTTCAAATGGCATCCCTATGAAGGTGGGTAAATGTGTAGGTGAGATATTTTTCATTGATGTGTCATCATCTCCCAATTGGATTGGATAGGTAAAGGTCCTATCAGTTACTCTCTCAGCTTCTCGTGCCATTTCAAAAATATTTTCTGAATTTTCCTCCCAATCAATGTGGTAAGCTATATGCCTTGGGGAAGGTGAAAAATAAGGAGTAGGAGGTTGAATACTCAATTGAGAATCAAAACTTACACTCAATGGATCTTGGGTAATAATCCTTCTCCTAAAATTTCTACTCCCTTCAGGTGACTGATATAAGAATTCCAAAAATGGCAATTTTGTTTCTTGTCTGACAGGGGATGGTGGTGCCTCCAATTCTTGATCAATTTCCTTATTTTGACTAGAGGATGTTATGAATTCTTGTGAAGATGTTTTGGAAGGAATCTACCCTGTGAGTCTCTTGGTCTACTCATATATTTTGTGATATAGTAGGGAAGATTATTCAACTACTAGATGTATGTTTTGTTGCTCTTGCTAACACTTAATTAGAAAATTCCAACTGGTGTTCCCTAGAAATGGCACAAAAATGATGGGTGTCATCATTCCCTTCATTTAATCAACTTCTTGTTGATGTCATATCAAACCAGGGGTGTGTCTATAGCTATATGAAACAAGAGTACTTTAACCGATCTAGTAGTTGACTGTAGCTTTTTTTTGTATTTTTGGGGATCTCTTTAATGTCTTAAGGAATTTTTGTAAAAACTTATTCAAATCAAACTATGAAAACTTGTTGAAAGTAAAACACACCGAAAGATTTATTTGAAAGGAAACACACCGTGTAGAATGGAAACACACTTGCTGTTGGAAAATAAACACACTTACTTTTTGGAAATATACACACTCAATTTAGAATGCTTGAAAAAATTGCAAGAAATATAAAGATTTATCTAAAGACCTACAAGAACAAGTATACAATTGATTTTAACTGAAAGAACTAAAGCAATACAAAATTAACATATCTAATATATTTGCTAAAGAAATATAAATACCAAATAAAAAAATATCCCGGTCCTTGGGGAGTGGGCCCTCTCTCCTCCTTGAATTGGGATTTTAAGAACTTAGAATTATCTCAAATCAGAATGGCCATTTTATTGATAAAAACATTCAGTATTACAAAACATATTGTATCTCGGTACTTAGTCTATTTCATTTCTCTGTTCTATATCTATCTCATTCTATATATTTATCTTCTATATCTATCTATTACAGGTCTTCCTTTTTATATACATTTTACAATCACAACTATCTCAATGATTTTGATGAAATTGAATCATGCCCATAATAGATGTTGAGTCCGATGGCGGTTGATCAGATAGCTATAGGATAACTCTCCCTAGATCTGCATTCAGAAATATTCTTGTCCTTCATGATTGAAAGAGTCATAGATGTAAAATCTCTAGATGTGGTTTAAAATAGATAACTCCCATCGGTTCTAGAACTTTGGAGAAGTTCCAGAACCATAGGAAATTGTTAAGAACCAAAACCTATGAGAGTTCTAGAGCTGTCCCCAGGAGTTCCGGAACTAAGTCTAAAAATTCTGGAACTAAATACTGGAGTTCCGGAACTAAGTCCAAAAGTTCCGGAACTAAATGATGGGGTCCCAAAACTAAGTCCGAAAGTTCCAGAACTAAATGATGACTGTGTGATGGAGTTCTAAAACTATATTGGAAGTTTTGAAACTATCTTGGAAGTTCTGAAACTAGCTTGGAAGTTCCATAACTAATCTATGTAGGAACAGATGCTATCAAAAACATATTGAACACCACCTGCTTCATTTCCTTGACTGATTAGACCTGCTTTATTATAAAAATGAATTTAAACACATACTATGTTAGGAATTTAAGATCTTTTAACATTAGGATCACAATCAATTAAAAGATAGACAATTACATCCTAACACATATCAGATCAACTAAAAGTCACATAATGCAATCAATCTTAATCAAAAGGAGAGTAAGATGATATCATATATTATACATTAATCAAACATATTCTGGCATCATCAACCACTAGGATAAAACTCACTTTTAAATTTTGCATGCATATTTAGAAGTTACACTGGTTAAGTAGTAGAGGGTCTTAGACTCCCAGAGAGTTTGCAAGAAGTCCACCAATTTATCCCCAAAATTTTTTATCTCCAACACTAGTATAAATAACCATGAAGAACACTTCATATACCATTTTGAGCACTCATTTATAATGATACCACATGTTGAATGTCTTGACAAGCCTTGAGAAATCCAACTGTTAGGTTTTTACTAACCATACCCTTCCTCATTGTGTAACAAGAGAAAATCTCTTATATTTTCATAGATAATTGAAACATTGTTCATACATGAAACTCCAAACTCATACATCCTCTATCCCCACATATCTTGATGAAAAGTACAAAATTTCAAGCCAAATTTTAATTTATTAGCACCTTCACACATAATTTTCCATGCATACCACTCATGGGGACTTTGTAAACCTAGTCAAGGACATTGAACTAGCAATTTTGAAAAACTATTATCTTCTTCAAATAACATTTCCACCTTGAAAAAACATACTTGAACTTAATAATAACCTTATTCAATGATATTTCATCATGATAAATCACTTTCCATACCTATAGCACTCCATTTTGCTTGAAAATAGAGCCATCTTGACAATATTACTATCTCAATCAAGCTTCTTGAGATCAAATTGATCAAGTAGGACTAGATCACCTTAGACCACCTTCAAAGGGACTTAGAGGACTATATGTCACATTTTCAACTCATGATACAAACCTAAGAAATTTAAGAACATGATACAAACTTGACACGGAGGTTAAAAAGACTAATAACATATTGATATGAGTGAAAGACACCTATTTTCAATGTAATGACCATACTTGTGGATCCATAAATATATAATATACTATGACACACATTTCAAGATAATTTATGCATCTTGAAAATGTATATAACCTTCTAATGACTCAGACAAGAAAAAGTAGACATTCACAGGCCCAGTGATAGAATAAAGGAAAAATTTGGAAACAAATGACATGAGCATGATATTCAAGACCACTAAATCATTAAGACTCTCATAGAGACATGTCAAGATGACATTTAACCCTTCAATACTCACCACAAATTAATTACATACCATGAGAACTCATACACAAACCACACAAGCTACTAACAAGTACAACTCAGATATGTAAGACAAAATGACAAGATATTTACACAAGAATCAACTTCAAACAAAGAAATACTATGAGGATAAAAACACACATACCTTTACCTCATATAGATGACACACAATGAAATCAACTACTCCCCTCACCTAGATGCTTCATTTTCATTGATATACCTTCAAGAAGTATAGTGAAGGTATACTTGTTCCAAGGAGACCTAAAATAAGGTCTTGAAAAGGTCCCAAGCCTTCTTAAGAACCTGAAAAACTCCCTCATCTTCCCTTCTATAATATGAGCTCTAAGAAACACATATCATTTCTCCATCATCTACTCTTGAAGATACACCATAGACTCTCCTAAGTTCCCAAGTCCTTCTAGGAGTGTTTTCATGCATTATAACTCTTTGAACACCCAAATCTTGCATTCTAGAGCATGAGTAACTTCTCATATGACCTGAGAAGGATTGAAAAAATTTCTTTGCTACATGACCAACTTTGATACAATTGTACCATATAACTATATTCTTTTTTTTTAAACCTTCATTTTGACTAGGTATATCATATAAGCATTATCTAACAAAGTGTCACCTTATTCATTGCAATTATAACATATTATTCTTTTAGAAAACTCAATTCTATCATATCTCCAAGGATTATCATCTCTAGTGTATCTCTAACACTCATTTTCTCTATGACCAAAAGCATTGCAAGTAAAAAATAAGCATTGAAAGTTATTTCATACCTTGAAGCATTAGGATATCTAATTAACCTTGAATTTTTATTATTTTTGATAGGTGTCACCCTCTTTTATTATTTCACAATAGGTTTATCTAATTCCTTTCTTAAAACACCAACTTCTTACTTAAGTTCTTCTTTAAAGCCCAAAATAGTCATATCATCTCGTAGCCCTTTGTTTTACAATTAGGTCATCTAGATCCTTGACACTCTTTTCAAATTTTTACAAGGACATAGTCTTCTTACTAATTTCTAATAGCTCAGCCCTCAAAAACTCTATGGCTTGTTCATAATTGGTGCACAAATTCTCTTTATCCTGTAGGTTAGACACAATAAACTTCACCTTTTCATATAATAACTTGTTTTCTTCAATTATTTTAGTAGACTCAACCACATATTGCTCATCAATCTTATGAAACCTATTTTCATATTCCTTAATCTACAAGGTAATTTTTTTATTATCTTTTTCATCTTGTTCAAGTTCCCTTTTGACACTTTCAAGATCATCTATGTCATCTTCACATTCCTTATCATAATAGTTACCATAACCAGAAATAAAATCACCTAATAGAGAAGAACCATCACATGAACATCACATATATTCTTTATTCATGAAAAATATTCGTTACCTATGATTTCATATGAATTTTCAGATTTAGATTCTAATACACAACTACTAGCATCTGAAAAAAAATCATCTTGATTTGAGTAAGAAACTATTTTATCATTTTTGTAATTAGGTCTCTTAAAGTTCTTATTACCTTTGAAAAACTTGTAGTTCTTCTTCTTAGGTTCTTCCTTGTGATCTTCAACATCATCATTATTCATCTCATGCCTACGAGCAAACTTAGCAACAAAATTTCCTACTTCTCCACAACTGAAGATTTTGAAAGGGAGTTTACCTCTATACTTACCAGAACCTTGTTTCAATCTTATATCCATCATAGCAAAGATCTCTTCATATTCAATCTCTAGAGTGGTATCATCCTCATTTACCTTCTTATCTTTTGTTTTAATTTCATATTTGAATGCAATCTCCTTCTTGGATGGTTTTGAGTCTCCTATCCTTATTTCATAAGTAGTCAAAGTACCATGTAACTCATCCAATTTCAAGGTGGTTAGATATTTTTCCTCTTCAATAGAAGAAACCTTAGAATCAAACTTATAAGTCAAAGACCTTAGAACCTTTTGAACCACAACTTCTTATTTTACTTCATCTCCTAAACCCTTCATGTTATTCATAACTTATCAAATCTAAGAAGGTATGTAGAAATTGACTCATTATCATTCATTTTAAGAATTTCAAAATAAATTATAAAGGTTTGAAGTTTTGCAATTTTACCTTTGAGTCACCTTCAAAACTTGGAGTTTTTCCCATGCCTCCTTTCATTCTTATAGTGCATCAATTTTCCAATTTCTTATTCTCCAAGTCCACTTAGGATTGCATTGAAATCCTTTGAGTTGTTAGTATAATCATTATTTTCTTTCTTAGTGCTTGAAGGGTTAGTAGGAGGAACATAATCCTTTTTATAACAGCCCAAACATCAAACCCTTGTCTCATGATGAAATTATTCATCCTTATGCTCTAAAACCAATAATTTCATATATTGGTGGCTTTCCATTTGCAGAGATGTTATCCATTTTGTGCTTCAAGGATATCCTTTTAAGTTGCCAAACTTCTGTAAAAGGATCCACTTTGATACAAATTTTTAGAAGCACAATGGACTAAGAGGGGGCGTGAATCAGTCCTTACAAAAACTTAAAATTATATTTCAGATGTAAAACTCAAAATACCATAAGCATACAACCATAATAACCACTTATGTAACTTTCAATATGTGCACAACATAAACCATCAACAAAGCACATAACCATGAAAGTAAGTAAAAATCATAAGAACACAAGATATAAGTAGGAAACCATAAAGGGGAAGAAAACCCACTAAAACACAATCTTATATTGATATTTTTCTAAATTTAGTAAGGCACCAACCCCTAGTTTAGTAAATCACCATCCCTACAAGGAGCACAAACTCCACAAGGAGGCTACAACCCCCAATATGATCAATCACCCAATAAATCACATTATTATGTTTATATATATGATTTTTTTCTTCCACAACTGATTGATATCAAATATTCATCTTGTATTTCTTCTCTCAAATTGTAGGTAATCAATCTTCATGATACCAAATCTTAAAACCCTCTAAAAATCATGAAACTCTTTCTCTCATATCCTCTATTTTTTCTCAAACTACAAAAAAATTTTTCATCCACAAATCATTCTAAAAACCTACAATAACACTTCACCTAGGTTGCTTCCACATGCACACACAAACTAGTTCCAAACAACACCCAAAAAATGCTTTTATATGCTTCTCCTCATTTCAAAATTTGGCACAAAATTTTCCCTCCATTTGGTTAAAAATTACATCAAGGAAATAATTAAATTTTAAATACAATAGTCACAAGTGACCCAATTAGGTCATCCTAGCTAAAAAATTCAGTACATGTGCAAAACATGGCTTAAAACCCCATGGACACAATCTTAAAATTACCCTAACATTAGTACCATACTTTTTCATAACCCATGAACCATTAAAAATGATTAAAATATAATATGACATTCATACATGGTTGAAATTTATCTCAACTAGTAAAATTATTTAATTTAATGGGCCAAGTTCCCTTTACAATTCTCAAAACAGTTATTTCTTGCACCCTTCAACACCTTGGAAACTTCATCTGATCACCACATAACTTATACTCAACTAAAACATGATTTGTGACTAGTCAAAATAAATGGAGTGACCTGTAGATCACTTATAAGTAATTTATAAGTCATGAAACATCCTTCACTTCAAGCCACAACAACATTTTCCTTCATTAAAACAACTCGCCAAAACATATATTTGCAAAACATAGCTCGTAAAATCATTTCTACATACATTCAAGACCTATAAATTGATTAATTGTATTCCAAATTTATTTCACTTCACATTACATGTTAGAAGAAGCATCACCCAATCCATCACATGCTTCAAGTATAATCAAACTTACATCAGAACACATGTTGTCTTGAACTACCAAAAATATTCTTTCTTAAAGAATGACCTTGAAACTCTATCAAATGACATCATAATGATGAAATAATTATATCACTAAATATATTTCTAACTCCTTTTTCCAAAACAACTTTAATCAGCTTAATATTTTACGTGTAGCTCAAGTTACACTCAAATAACTAAACCCTACTATTTGAGACTCCAGAACTACCCTTTGACTAGTCAATTAGTTTGGACCTCAAAACACCATGAAATTTCATTAAAATTATCTAAAACATCCATGTAAATAAATAAAAACTCTAAATAATCATGCACTATAAATTTTTCATGATACTCCTTCTGGAATAACTTGGTCATAATCACCATGACCGAAACAATAAATTTATGGAAAGATTAAAGAGTCCTCTAAAAAATTAAATCATCAATTTTGATGTAAAATCAAAACTTGGTCATAAAACTTCACTTTCTACCAACTACTCCTAGCTAGGGTTTAACTAGGGTTTTAGACCACTTTACCTTCTTAACATTCATTCATAAAAACCTGAAAATCAACTAACCTCATTATTTTTTTCAAATAGTCATAACTCACTATAGAATCTTCCCTTAAATCCACAAGGTCCCATGCAAAGAATACTATTTACAATAAGCATATGAAGTTGCACTTAGAACTAGAAATGCACTAGATTTTCATCATGTCTCACAAAATCAGTCATATATGACAAAATACTCAACATGGGCACTTGAAATTTTTCTTAGAACATAATCAATCATCCCTATAACATATATGATCATCATAATGTAAATTTCATTTCCCAGTCTCTCCAATAAGAAGAATTACGTATGCATGAATGTTAGATCCTCACTATAGAACTTAGGATCAACTAAAATAATGCAATAAAACAACATGAATCCTATTCAAATTACCCAAGCATACCACATATGTCATGATACACCTAATAACATACTTCCATGAGCACGAATGGCTCCAATCCACACTGTCACACCTCATAGTTTTCATAACTGCTCCCAATGAGCACCTGTAGCAAAGTGAACCAACTATACTTGCATCATGTCACTATTGTGAGTACTCAATAACCATCAAAACATGATATATATCATTTCAAGGTGATTATCAAGAATCCAAGAAGATCATACTACCAAGTTATACCTCTTAGGCACCTATATAGGCTTGCAAGAGAAAACTCACATCACTGAATCCAACTGCAGTGAATGGTAAACATATAAACCAATATGTTAGCACCATAAAAAACATCATGAAATAATCATATATCATGCACTTTGTCATTAATTTGGTTTTTCATCAATGAAAAAACCTATTAGGACACCATGCAAATAGTCCTAATATATAAGACTCAGATGGACAAAGGCCAAGTAAAAGGATGTGTGATTATATAATTCTACAATAGGATCAAAATACCTATGTGATGTTAGAGGAGGATTGTCAAGGAAAAGTAAATGTTGAAAGGAATATTCATTCATGATTGGAATAATTCGAGGAAATAAGGATTAATGTTTAGATGTATATCTAAGGCTCCTTATAGGTTTTAGATAGAGAATATTCAATGTTTCTCTGTCAATGTTGTGGATTATTTTGTTTGATGAAAGATTTGTAATTAAAGCATGAAATTTTTGTATAAGTATATTCCTTGATATACGTACCTCATAGAGTGTATGAATTTAGATGTCTTGAGACATAAGGGTCATCATTGATGAGATGCCTATAAGAGTGATCATTTGAGGGATTACAGACATGGAAGGTTACATTGTCCCAAGTGTCCAAACTTGTTGTGGTTGTGTTTCTATAACACGACTAGAGATATTTGGCATAGGAGCTAGAAGTGAAAGAATAGAATCAATCTCAATGGTGTTGGATGATGGAACCTCTTCTGTAGAGTCTAAAATTATATCAATGGATGTAAGGAAGTCTTAAAGCAACATCAAGCTCTCATTTGATTTTAGAAGGTGAGTTTTTAAAATAGGTTCAATGCATTTTTGAACTAATGAAAAAAAAATAGAATAAAGGGATTGGTTTTGGGTTAGAGATACTTGACCTTCATCATCATGATCTCATGCAGAGTTTTAATATGTATAGGAGGTTGGATAATGATCAAATATTTATTGGAAGTTGTGGAAGTTTATGTGCCTTTGGTTGCGATAGATTTTTCATCGAGATCTACAAATATGTCTTCATCTTCAATTAAGTATTGGACATAATGATGGATATTTGACCAATTATCAATATAATGGCATTCAATGTAGTGGTATTCACAATATTCTGATGTATTATACCACTTAGGCTTGGGTTCCCCATTATAAAAGGGTCTTGTTATTAGATACTTTATCATTCTATCCATTACTAGTTGATGAAAGAAACTAGAGAGACTTTATCTCGAGAGGTGTAAACTTACATTTAAATTTGCATGGAATATTGTCTCTGCTAGGTTATATGATTGTATTTTTTATTTATTCTTCATGCATGTTGTGAAAATTTCGATTATCCATGAAACCATCATTAACAAAATTTTGATTGCAATTGATGTACCAATATTTATCGTGACTAGTGCCAGGAATGTTGTTATTGTGATTGTTTCCATTTTCTTTAGAATGAGGCTTGATTAAACCTTTAACATTAAGGACTTGTTCTATTAGATTCAAGGTGATGTCGGAGTCAAGGTTAAAATAGAAATGTATGAAAAAATTCATCAAGAGGTCCAAAAAGGTGGTGATAGATCCCTTTAGAAGGTGTAAGAACCAATCTAAATCTTGTCCTCATATACTTCTAGGAAAAATACAAAAGATAAAGATATTATTATATTCCACTTCGTTGCACGTGATAGAAAATTATTTTATATGCTTCTTAGGATTAGTTATGTCCATGTATTTTTTGAATTTTGGTGTCTCAAAATATTTTGGAAAGTGTGTGCATATCATTTCCATAATGAAAGGGTAGAGACATAATTCATAAAATTTGAATTGTTTGTGTTGTTTTTGCATACCCAAAATAGTGTCTTTCATCATTTTCCATTCTTGAGAAAATGATGAATTGTGTGAATCCACCATTGTAATAAAAATGGGGGAGAATGAAGAAAGGTGTGATGAAGAACTCAGTCGTTAAAAATTGAATGATAAGATGCAATAGGGGAAAAGGTTTGAAATATCTACCCTTAGCAAAGTGAATGCTAATATGGAAGAATGGAAAAGGGTTGAAATCTCGACCCTTAACAAAGTGAATGCTAAGTTGGAAGAGGTGAAGAGGTTTGAAAAATTGACCCTTAGAAAAGTGAGTGCTAAGATGGAAGAGGAAAAAAGGTTATCAGCGTAATCAACCTCTAACAAAGTGAATGCTAGAATGGAAGGTATGATGAAATTATTGAAAGATGTGACCATTGGGAACATGCATGTTAGGAAGGAAGAGAGATTGAAAATATTTTATTTTTTCAAACCTGAAAATTTGAATGTGAATATGGATGAAGTGTGAAATTATGATAGACTAAACCATTTACAACGTGAATGTAAATACGAGAGATGGGAAAATCAAATTTTCTCGACCCTTAACTAATAGAACTTTAAGGTGGAAGAGACTTAGTGATGACAAAAAGTTACTCAATTCCTTACTAAGTGAATGTAAGAAAAGAGGAGTGGAAAAGATTTAATAGAATCAACCCTTAACAATATGAATGTTAATATGGATGAGGGATTTGAAAATTTTGTTAGATTCAACACTTAACAACATTAATATCAAGGTAGATGAAGAGAAGAAGCTTTGAAATCAAAAGATCGATTATGGAACTCTTAGAAAAATAAATGCTAAGATGGGAGAATTATTGTACGAGCTAAATGATGTGCTCAAACTTTTAACAAATTGAATGTACAAAAGAGATGAGACTTTTACAAGGTTAGTTTTCTCAACTTCTAAGATGGACATTTAGAAAAAAAGAGACTTAACAAGATGATGTGGTCAAATCTTAACAAAATGAGTATTAAGAGAGACACAATGGTTTGAAATGTTAACTCTTAACAAGATGAGTGTTAAGAGAAATGATAGGGGAAGACTTTGAAATAATTAAAAAAATGATTAGTGTTAAGGTAGAAGAGGGGATTAAAATGTTAGATTAGAGGAAACTTAACAAAGTGATTTTTAGTGATATGAAAAGAAATGAAAGTCATGTCTATCCTTTACAAAGTGAATGTAATGAGGAAAGATGGGAAAGAGGTTAGCTTTCTTAACTTATGACCAAATGAGTGCTATAAGAGGAGACTTTTAAATACCACAACAAAAAAACTCAATTCTTAACAAGATGATTTTTAAGAGAGGAAACTAGAAAATGGTGAGATTGATCGAATCTTTAACAATATGAATATTAAGATAGGAGACTTACACAAAGGAAGGATAATACTCAAATGAAAAAAATGTGAATGTCAAAATATATAGATGAAAAGATGATGATGAAAATCTTGAATCTTGACAAATTGAATGTGAGAGACGAGGGTAAAATGATTGGTTAAGGAATATGAGTGTTAAGAGAGGAGACTAGAAAAAAGGTGAGAGTGCTCTACTCTTTAACAAGATGAATGTTAAGAGAGGAGACTTACACAAAGTAAGTATAATACTTAAATGAAAACAATGTGAATGTCAAAATATAGAGATGAAAAGATGATGATGAAAATCTCAAATCTTGATAAAGTTAATGTGAGAGGTGAGGGGAGAATGATTGGTTAAAGATCTCGAATTAGAAAAAAGTGAATACTTCAAAAGAGATGAGGGGAAAAGAGGTTGGAAATTCAACAAAGTGAATGTGAAATTTTATGACGTGAGATGAATGAAATGCTTAAAGCTCAATAATGTAATGTCAAACTTAAGACTTAGAAAGATGAAGGATCAAAGTGATCACAAAGGTGCTTGACCATGATAAAGTAGTATCACAATGTTCAGAATTAGATGAAGAAGGATCAAAGTGCTCAAGTTTCAATATGAATGTCCGAACCCAAGACATAGACTCATTTGTGAAGAGGCAAAATGAGACAGAATTTGACCTAAATAAGGATTATTTGGAAACGTAAAAGAGATGAAAAAGTTAGAATGAAAGAAACAAGTGTTAAACACAACTCACTAAAGAGAAAATTAAGAAAAGAGAACGTGAAAACAAAAGTTTTATTTATATATTTTTATCCCTCTACCTTCGATTCGATGGGATAATGTGTGGCTTCCTAGGTGGTGTTATAAAAAAGGAGTACCCTAGGATTTGTAAATTACAAATTCCTATTTCTTACAAACATGGAACCATCTCTCAAGTTGTGGGACTTGCTACTTGTGAAGGAACTCCATAGAAGGTTGGTTCATCTACCTATTCCTAATGCTAAAACTACTCCTATAGAAAAATAAAATATAACTAATCCTACTCTATGCATTCCATGGGACCAGGGTAAGAGAGAAGGGTTAGAAAGATGCATGAAAGGGAAATTATAAACTAAAAGGGGTGGTGAGAGTACAATAAAAAGGGGGTGGTCGAGCTCTTTCCCGAGGGGAAGGAAAGGTAGAATATGGGAGAGAGGGAGAAAAATGTGCCATAGATAAAGAACCACAAACTCCACTCACCCATGCATTGATAACACAATAAACGTGGAACCTACAAAAAATGCACAAAACATGAAACAATAAATGGAAAGGAAATACTACAAGTAAAACAAGTTGGGGTAGACAAAATGTGCCATAAAACAAATTATAAAACTTAAAATATGCATAATTTCACTATATTCATGACACAAGGTACGAGATAACATTTCGTAGACTAGATTCGAGGTATGTAACTCATGGGAATTCGGCCACCATTTTGGCATGATGTCATTACAACAAAGAGACTCTAAAATAGCATCTCAAAACCCTTAAAATGAGTGAGTTCTACATATATATATAAATGGACTCCCACCTATTATGAATTAACTTCTAGATAGGTAGTTGAGCTACTTCGTATAATGTTCATTAATGCCCAATTGGTCATAGATGTTCCTGTACTCATCAGTTTGCAATATAGCCAAGCGAGTCGGTAACATCTCTTTCTCATGTCAGCCCAGAGATTTTTTTTGTCAAAAGGCTACATCCACACTATTGGCCGACTACATCTATGTTGTGTTCTTACTATTGTCTGGTAACATTATTTCTTTCTACTGATTGGTAGTATAATTTTTGTTATCTTCTAGTTGCATCCACGTTGTTTTCGTGTTGTAAACCGGTAGCATTATTCCTTACTACCGTCTAGTGGCATAATTTATTTTCGGCTGTTGCATCCATTCTGTAAAACCTACAAAATAATGTAGAAGAAATCCTATTCCATTTTTTTGTGGTTTCTAGCTATTTTCTTCAGCTTCTTCATTAATACTCCATCAACTTACCCAAGTTCATATTTTTCAAGTTAACTAATTTACAAGGGGTATAAAATTGGATAATAGCTTGTTCTCTCAACTAGGTGTCAACAATATACCCGAGTGAGCATATTTCTATTTCTAGCTATCAAATTTACTTTACCCCCTTTGAAACCCTGAGAAAATATCTTTCTTATAATGAATTTCCGGGATTGCCACTAAGGATATACGTGACTCTAATCTCACAAGGTGTAATAGTCAGGTAGAATTTCATTAGCCAATTCCCTCAAATTTTGATTACTTTTGGGTTCCTATGGTACTCCTAAAATGAGTTTTATGGCTTAAGCCAAAGAATATCCCATAGCTATAGCAGTTGGGAAATATCTTTGTCAACAGAACTTGCAAATATAATTCGAATTATTCATTTTTTCTTATTTAAAAGATGCGATTATTGTAACCATTAGTCTCGATAGAGGAAACTTGGAGTTAGTAATTTTTCTTAAAATAAACGTTCAAGGAACCTTTAATTAGTAGTTTAATAATGGTTTCCTATAGAGATGGTCCTGCAAGTAAGAATTATAACATTTTCCCTAAGTAGAGGAAAAGATGAAATAAGAAAGCCCACGTTTCCGATTTCCAAGGTCACTTATAAATTGTGAAGAAATAGCATGTTGTCCTAATTTTTCATCCCCTGCAAAATTAGATAACTTACAAAATCTAGACTTAAGCAGGTCGAGGGGGTATTGATGAAAAAACTAATAAAATCAGTCTGTAATGTATTGCATGCACACCGATCCAAATAAAAAGTGAGTGTAGTGATTTGAGATGAGATGGGAGTTTCAAGACCTAATAGTAGTATGAAAATATGATATCGTCCAATAGCATGTTAGAATAATACCATCTATTAGAAATTTTAGATGCTACTTGACTAGTAGAAAGAGTAGAAATGATGGGATGACAATGTAAGGAGTGGCACCAAAGTAGGTATGAGTGCTACCAAGTAGTAGTATTGAATTTTACTACTTGAATGACACAAGGATTATGGATTCTACCAACAATGGTAAAATGCCACATGATGCGCAGTCGACTCATCACTGGAGCAAGATGACTAGTTGGTGATTTGTGTCGCTGGTATGGATGGTACCGACTAGTAGTGTGGAAAAATGTGACCAGATGACAGAAAAACTAAGGCATGAAAATGTAACTGACCCAATCAATGAGCCAAGATTGGTATGGATGCTATTGGCTAGTAGTAAATTAATAGTTTTACCAACTAACAACTAGATCACAATAATAATACTACTGGCTTGCAACAATAATATAATGCAACCGGTCAGTTGCACATTTGATAAAACATAGTGCAAAGTATCTCAACAACCTATTTTAATTAGGGGTGGCACCCGTGTCTCTTTTGTAGGAAAACTACCATTAGGAAACAAATTTTTAAGGTGGTCAGTACCTCTTTTCAAAGATTTATTATAGGTTGTCGGTTAGTGACAACTCTTTTTTCTATATAATGTAAAAACTCTCTCATTTAAGGAGAGGCCCTTTATCGTAACGACACAATGTCAAAATTGTGACTGAATCCCATAAGATCCAAACCTCAGATTTGGTATTTACAATGCATTTATCACTTTTTCCATGGATGTAATAGAATTGTGCATATTTTAAGCAATACGTAATCTATTTTTTTGCACATCTATCTACCCTAGCTAGTTTTATTTTTCATTCTTTCCTTTCTTCTCATTTCTGGTCTGTTGTACATATTTTTTTACTTGTAGTTTCCATTTTTTTTGTGTTTTAAATGCGTGGGAGAGTAATTTTGCATGGTTATTGAATTTTGGCATGTATTTATGCCCTCTCTCCCATGTCTTATCTCTTTCCTTCCCCTTATGGAGATCTCTCACCCCTTTTTTTGGTGTTATCACCGCCCTTTTAGCTTAGGATTTTCCTTTTCTGCATCTCTCTCTCTAACCCTGGTACCTTAGAATGTGTATATTAGGATTAGTTAGATTTTAATTTTGTTGTAGGATTAGTTTTAGCATTAGGATTAGGTAGAGGAACCGACCTTCTCTAGAGGTCTATCTTAGGTTGTAAGGTTCCACAACTTGGAGACAGTCCCATGTTTCCTCAAAATCCCAAGTTTTTTATGACTTGGGGTAGGGTAAAATTTTTAGAGCTCTTACGCTTTTTGGCATGCCCGATAGGATAGAGTTTGAAGCACTTTACAACTTTTTCATCAATTTGATGTGCTCTTGGTGAGATCTCAGCCTTTGGAGGCATTTTCAAGAATATCTCACAACTCCACTATTCCAACGAAGTCATTATCTTGATATCATACCTTTCCCTTTCCTTCAATTCAATTTTCCCTTTCTTTCCATTCATTTCATTTTCTTATTTCATGAGGTTTTACAATCATGACTTCATTTCCTTCTTGGAATTCTCATTTTCAGTAGCAAAACTAGTCCCCTCCATTCCCTTATTTCAAAAATTCTCCTCCAAATCATTCATATGAGCCTTATCATGAGGAATATGCATATCAATCAAACCATGTTGATATTTATGGTTATCTAGTTAACCATGGTGTTTTTCAAGGACAAGGATATGTTGATATTCAAATACAAATTCAAGAGATGGAGGAAACATTGCTATAAGGGGAGGAGGCATACAACATCATGACGACTAAACTACCTTGTTTCAATGAACATTTTCCATGGGGTAGACCTATGCCAAGTTGATTCAAACCTCAGTAGAAGCTAGAGGTATTGACTAAAAATATAAATATAATGGTTAAAACCTTGAATATATTGTTGCAGTTAATTAAAAATAAGAAGGCTAATGCACTTACTTCTGAAGAACCTTGTCAATGGGTTAATCATTCACCACCATCAAACAACCCTATCTTTTACCCTTTGTAACTTACAACATTTCAACCTGAGTTTCATATCCCCAACATTTTGCCTATTGCCCCCACTAATGATTCCACTTCTCCACCTTCTTCCCTTCCACACCACCTTCAATTATTTTCCCTCTTTCCTCCCAAATCCACATATCCATCAAAATTATATTTTTTACCTTCCCTTCTACCTCAAACTTTACAAAAATTAGTTGAGACCCAACCCACCCCTCCTCTTGCATTCCCAAATCCATTTTGGGAAGAGGAAAACTAGAAAATCATTCAAGGAGGGAAACAAGTGAAGATCCCAGTAGATAAAAATTCATTAAAAAATTGAAGGTTTAGGCTTTAAATTTTGAGTCCAATCAAATGCCACTGTTGGTTAAAACTTCAACAAAAGTTGGCACTGAGGATCGAAAAGAAGAAGTTATTTTTGAAGAGGAGTCGCACAAGAAGAAGATGCTCAATTGTCTCTATGTTCTGAGTTTGGTGTGCATGATGGAAATATTTTCATGGAGGTTGTTTTATCTCCACAAGAATTAGCAATAGAGAAGGAAAATTGAGGAAGAGCCTACTAAAAATTTTCCTCATGAAGACAATAAAGAAGAGTTTGATCTTTTAAACATTATACTTGAGTAGGAGATCCATGATGACACAATTACAAAATTAGAAGTCATCATGGAGGAAGGTTCTTTGAACAATTGTTTACAGAGGTAGAGAAAAGTCTAATCCATCCTACAAATGTTCCCCTTCTAGAGGAAAGTCTACACGATGACTCTATTTATGGAGTTGCACTTCAAAGAAATGGGAAAATCAAAAGGATCATCCCATTGGATTCAAAATCCCCTTACCCAATTAGGTATTTGTATATCTTGGAGCCAAGAATAGAGTTACAACCATTCATTCTCACTTCAGAGCATGAGGAATTACTTTAGAGTCCCAAAGGTCAACTACAACACCTCCAACCAAATGCATAACAACTAAAGGAGGTATTCATTTTCTTTGTTGATACTTTGAGGAGAAGGGTGGAAAACCAACTTCATGAAAAAAATTTCAATCTTATTAAGGGCTATGTTCATTACCAAATTAATTACATGGCCACAATTTGTTAAAAAAGGAAGATATTTCTCCCCGCCTATCACATGATTTTTTTAGCTTCACATTTTTTTGGTTAGAGTACAGTAGGTATGTTTTTTTCATATTTCCACTTGAGATATGTATGATTTTAATTTTTTACATAGTTTTTGTGGGTTTATGGTGTAGTTAGACATTTGGAGAAGTTTTTAAGTTCCATTCAAAGCTCCACAAATACATTTTAGTAAGTTCCTGCTCAATGCTAAGTTCTAATGGATCCATGAGACATATTTTGAAAGGAAAAGATTAGTTTCTTCAGGTTAGGCTTGACTCTATACTCAATGGATGCTTCAAGGAAACTAGTATCTTCATCTAGAAGATAGATTTCCACTTGGAGGTCACCAAACTATTGTCCATAATTTTCACCCTCAAAAAATTAGACAACTTGTTGAATCTGGACTTGAGCAGCTCGAGGGGGTCTTGATGAACAAACTAGAAAAATCAATCTGCAATGTATTATTAGCAGGTTATCTAAAGAACAAGTGAACATAGTGAATTGCAATGAGTTGGGAGTTTTGGGCCCTACCGGTAGCATCAAAGTATGCTACCGTCTTGTAATAGGTACGGATGCTACTAGGCGATAGAAGGACACATGAGCAAGACAAACCGATAACGAAGGTAGAAGAGACCGATAAAAGGTATGAATATTATCGATGGTAGCATAAAATTTTTCTACTAGACAATAACATGAGTATGAATGCTACCAGAAGTATTAAAAGGTTAGATGACACACAATTCGACTCGACAACATAGTAGAATGGCTAGTTGGTGAGTGGTGTTGGAGGTATAGATGGTAGTAGTTTGTAGCATGGAACAATTCAACTAGATGACAATAGAACTAAGGCATGAAAATGTAACCATCCCAAATAAGAATCCAAGGGTGGTATGGATACTACCGGATAGTAGTAAATCAATAGTGCTACCAATCGACAACAAGATCATAGTAAGAAATTCTACCACTCACAATAGGAATATAATGTAATTGGCAAGTTGTACATTTGATAGAATGTACTATAAGGTATCTCAACATCCAATTTTAATGAGGTATGGCACCACCGTATCTTCTTCAAGAAAATTACCATTAGGAAATTCATTTGTAATGTGGCTTGTATCTCTTCCAAATATTTATCGTAGGTTGTTGGTTGGTGGTAGCTCTTTTTCTATATAATATAAAAACTCACTTATTTGAGGAGAGGATCCATGTTATAAGGGCACCATGCCAAAATGGTGGCCGAATCCTATAAGTTCTAGACCTCGAATTTGGTCTCTACAATGTATTTCTTGACTTTTTCCATGAATGTAATAGAATTTTACATATTTTGAGAAATATTGAATTTGTTTTATGGCACATCTATTTTCCCTAGCTATTTTTATTTTGTAGTCTTTCTTTTCTGCTCATTTATGGTATGTTGTACATACTTCTTTGTTTTCAATTTCCATTTTTATTGTGTTGTAAATGCATGGGTGAGTGGGTTTACATGGTTCTCGAATTTTGGCATGTTTATCTACCCTCACTCCCATGTTTACTCTCTTTCCTTCCCTTTGTGGAGATCTCTCACCCCTTTTTTTAGTGTTATCACCACTTCTTTTAGTTTAGGATTTCCCTTTTCTACATCTATCTCTTTAACCCTAGTCCCTTGTAATGCATATATTAAGATTAGTTATATTTTATTTCTACTATAGGATTAGTTTTATCATTAGTATTAGGTAGAGGAAATGGCCTTCTCTACAGGTCTTTCTCAGGTCGTAAGGTCGCACAACTTTGAGACAGTCCATGTTGCCTCAAAATCCTAGGTTTTCTATGATTCGGGGAAGGTTGAAATTTTGAGCTCCAACAAAGAATACGCGTGAAAAAACTTTTTTTAATAAAATAAAATGGTCCATTCTTGAAAAAACATAAGAAACAATCACGTTTCTGATTGCCAAGATCACTTTGAAAGTACGAGGAAAGATCATACACATGAGGTTGTTATGTTTAAATAAAAACAAATAAAAATTTATAAAACACTACAAATTTAAGCACCATTTTGATCAATTTACCTCTTCAAAAAATATGTAAACCTACATAGAAAATTTTAGCAATTTTTAGCAAAAAATAAATCCAACGTACAAAAAAATGACAAATGATAGGAGAAATGAAACCATAAATTTTCTACAAAGTTAAATCAAAAAGTTATTTTTCCATTGCACGGATCATCTCAAGACCTTTCCATAAAAAACAGATTTGTTTCAAATTTGGGAGAAAATTTTATGCCTTATATAAGATGGGTTACTTTAGCGCTCTCATTGAAACATTTAAACATGAGAAAAATGGCCCAAATTTTTATTTTTTTTTATTTTTTAGCTTCTGCACTTCATCTAAGAATCTAAAATTTTGACAGTAAGGATAAATGAAAACAAGAAAAAAAACAAAGTTAAATCAATAAATGATAAAATAAAGTGAGAAAAATAACATGGGAGGTCCCACTGAGCATGTCATAATGTATACAAGGTAAATTAATACACAAACAAAGATAAAGAAATAAAACACATATATTATACCTTCTTTATATTGTTTTCAAACCTCAAATAATATCATAGAAGCTTTAAACTTGTTTTAGCTTTTTGAAGATTGGATTTTGTATGCTCTTTGATATTAATATCCAAAGGGATTTAAAAATGCTACGGCAGATTTCACAAGGATGCATATGTCAAATTGGTAGAAGTTGGATACAATTTTCTCAAAGCTCTAGGGATAGATTTACAAAGGAAATGGCTTAATTTTATAGCTAAGCATAGATCCATGAAACTTGGTGGATTAAATATTGACTAATATCTAGGTTAATGGTTGAATCACCTAGGTTAGAGAGTAGACTTTGTAATTGGTAGTTTTAAATTTATAGGGCAATGGAAATTTGGAATCGTAGAAGTTACATATGGAAAATTGGTTGTTTGCATGACAACCCTATAGCCCCCTCCTTTCTAGGAATTTAGAAGTGGATTTCAAGTCGAGTTGAGTAGGGAGAGGAATTTATTAAATAAATAATTTAATTAGTATTTAATTGTGAGAGAATAATTAACCATTTATTTAATTATATGTTTAATTATATTTTTATGGAGGGTGTAGGAATTGATTTAATTAATTCCAAAAGCATATTATAATTAAATTATTTAATTCTAAAGGGTAGGAATATAGCTTAGGTAATAGAATTAATTTAATTAATTCTAAAAGGATGTATTTAAATGGTGAAATTAATATAATTAATTCCAAAGGGGTGAATTGTGGCAAGATATAATTAATTTAATTAATTCTAATTAGATAGAAGAGGGATAGAAATATGTATGTATTTTTATAAAGTGTCTACATTACTTTCTTTGTCCTTTTTCACCATCTTCGCATTGCTCGCTCTAATTTTGGTTCATCTTGTATTTTTCATAGATTGAACTATACACCTCTCTTTTGGATGATTTTTTTCCCTATTGGGTCATCATAGAGTTAGTTTAGGACATTAATGGTCTTCCCTACTCCACCTAATAGTGGATATCTTTGCATGTTGCTTCTCAAGGGAAATAGATGCATCAAAAACCACCATACAGTACAAGTTGAGTTCTCTAACCCTTTTTTATCACTTTACATAAATTAGTTTAGTTCCTCTTCTACATTTTGCTATGTTAGTTTAGTGTTACACATGGTTGATGCTAGCTAGTTTAGTACTCTTATAAGATATTAGATCTATAGTTACTTTTAGTTCATTTATTGCATGCTTATTTTATTTGTGTATCCATACCTTTCCACACCAAACCACCGATATCCTAGTAGTTTTCCTTCCTTTGTCTTGACCTGAATCCTTAGAAACCCTAGATTGACCTAATGCAAGGGTTACTTCGATCTAGGTATACAACCCTAACGCTCACTCTATCCCTTTTAATTCAATCCCCTTGTATGTTGATACTTATATGTCTCCTACTTGTTGCCTCGAATACCCTAGTTGAATAGATGAGTAAGAGTGCATGTTGTTGAGACACATTTTTACCACATACATTCTCTCGTGAACCTAACGAGAATCTTATAGATTTCATGATCAAGAAAAACTCGTTAAAATCACCCATATTTTACTTTGAATTTATCTAAATACCCAAAAACCCTAAAGATAAAAAAATCCCACCTACACAAACACCATCGCCCTTGGGTGATTTTGTTTATTTCTATCAAACCTATTTCCACATGCATTTGGTCCCTATGTATACCTCTCTACATGATCGATCCCTTCTTTTCAACCAATTATGCCTCTGGATACCTTCAACTACTATGTGAATTTTATTTTAGGGCCTATTTTATCTATATCCCTTAGTTTTAGACCTTTTCTCATCTAGATCAACAATGCATCATAGAGTACCTAGGCATGGGGTCTTATGAATTTGTTGTGTAATCATTTATATAAACCTTTCATACTAAAACTGAGCTTCCCTTCCATATGGATTTCTGCATCATAGGAGCACCTAGGGAGAAGCCTTCTACTCATGACAATCTCCCACCTGAGGATGAGTAGGAAGAAAGTCATAATGATGATACTATTGGCCATCCTCGCATGATCCAAACAATTCTATCTCAATTCCTTCATTAAAAAGGATAATATAAATAAATTCTTAGTAAGTGTCTTCTTTATTTCATCTTCAAGAATCTTGACCATAAGGAAAAGAAGGGGAAAGCTACTAAAATAGGCTCATCCAAAAATTCCTCTAATTTTGATCCTACCAATATTATTCTTCATCTTATTGAAAAAATGAATAAATAAAAATCCTCCACTACCGATTAACTCCTTCAAATGCATGACAATATGGCTCAATTAGTCAACCATCCTCTGACATGCTCTTGGGGCACCACACCCCTCTCTTTCGAAATGGGCCTAATGGGGTGCCCATCAATCAACCCCCATTAAAAATGAAGTCTTGCAAGTATTCCAACAATAGCCATTAGTACCTTATATTACTAGTATGGACATTAGTGGAATTTCTCCATCTATCTCTTGTTATGGGTATATTGATCCCACTCTTCACATTAAGGCCCTAAAAAATATCTACAAAGAATGGATCAAAACTAACTCATATGACGTCACTAAAATTTTAGCTAAGACCCTTATAGGAGAAACTTTAGATTGGTACCATTAATTTCCTCCTAGTTCTATATTCGAGCTAGATTCCCTAATGACATCCCTATTAAATGAGTTCCAATATGACGATCTACCTGAAAATAACATCAATGATTTCATCAACTACCAACAAGCTGAAAACATATCAACACAAGCCTTTATCAAGCATTGGAAGACCCTATCCATGTGGGAAGAACATAACATGCCCAATGATAGCCTCTTTCAAAATTTCTTATGATCCTTGGAGCCTCTCTTTCAATATAAGGTGAGGTCCTTTGATCATACTTCCTAGAATAATCCTTTAAACAATCCAAAAGGTAAGATTATCTCATGATGGAATTTTAGAATCCCATCCAATACCTAAGATAATAAATAGATCCAAATCCTCTAACTTTATAAGAATAAGAACACGATGGATGATGGAGTCTCATACACTATTTCTCTTATTTTTTCTTCAAATAAAACTATTTTCAACATTTATTAACAACTTGTTATCCAAAATTTGCACCCCTATAACTTCAAATAACTTGTTGTATTTGAGATACATGCTTGTGACATTCAAATGGCCATTAAATTTTGGTCCAAGGTGTTAGAGGAAAAAGTAGCACATGAAGGCTCGACTGAGTTGATCTTTATGCGCAACAAGCTAGCTCGACACGGTGAATGTTCGAGTTGGTCATTGGGATCATTCAAAAATTATAAAATTTCATGGTTGGTCTGCACAGGTTGGATGATAGTTAGATAGTTGAGGTCAAGGGACACAATAGGTTGGATAGTGGTTGGTCAACTAGGATGGACACTTGGGTTGGATGGATGATAGTCCGGCATCCACCCCGTGTTGGATGACAGAGGCGGGTTGGATGGCTCAATGGTTGGTTGGTGGTGTAGTATATAGAGAGGATGGATGGGTTGTAGGTCTGTTGGATGGGTTGAACAGGGGGACATGTATAATGGCATCCAACCCCGGTATGGAGGGTGTTTGATCGACCCATTGGTTGGTGTATGACAGAGACAGATAGATGGCTTTCAACCCCTCGAGTTGGATGCCACACGAGATAGTTGACCCACTTTCTAGATATTTGGGTAGGAGAGATAGACGGATGTCCAACCTAGTTTGATGACCTCTGGAGAAAAGGATGCGACTCGATTGGACACATCACCAAGATGATCAGGTCAATGGTGTAGGACAAGGTTATATAGTGTCAAACCCTCCTAGGTTGGATGACCTAAAATATAGAAATGGTGACCATCTGGTTGGGAATCCACCAAAAAATGTACAACTTATAGGGTTAGATGGCATCCAACCCCCCAAGTTGGATGGCTAAGGTCAAGAAATACACAGGGTTGGATGGGTCACACGGATGGACAACTCACCGGTCACGAAACAATGCAAAATCGGGCATGAAAAGATAGCTCAAGTACTACATTGATGGAAGTTTTTGTGGTTGTTCAACCACATGTTAGGAATTTAATGACGGCAGGTGAGGAAAATTCATATGTGTGTGTGTGTGTGTGTGTGTGTGTGTGTGTAAAAACCCCCTCATTTGAACATTCGAGTTTTCTTTCTAGCAAAACCATGCCAAAATGGTGACTTATTTCCCACGAGTTCCAAACCTCAAATTTGGCCTCTGAAATGTAATTTCAAGCCTTCTACCATGAATATAATGTGATTGTAAATTCTTGAAGAAATTTAAAGTGTGGTTTTTGGTAATTTTATCTACCCTTTCTTATTTTATGTTGCATCCTTGCTTTTCCATTCATTTTTGGCATGTTGTGATTTCCTACTTACAAGTTCCATATTTTACACAATTTTCAATGCATGGGTGAGTGATGGACATTGGGTTCTTGACATGTGGCACATTATGTCTTCCCTCTCTCCTTGGTTTCCTTATCTTTCTTTCCCCTCATGGTGAGATCTCAACCACCCCTTTTTTTGGTGTTATCACCCCCTTTAGCTTAGGATTTCCTATTTTTGCATCTCCTTCTATCCTTGGTCCCTTGGCACTTTTAGGTTAGGTTTTTCTTTCAGTTTTAGGATTAGTGTTACATTAGGTTGGGTTTGAGGAACTGACCTTCTCTAGAGATTTGTCTAGGTTTACAATTCCCACAACTGAGAGATAGTCCCGTGTTGACTTAAATCCCAATTTTTCTATGACTCGGGGTGGGTGCACAATTAATCTCCAACACAACCTATTAACGATAAGAATAAACCCAAATACTATTAGCCACTGATTAAGGAAGAGTTGAAGTCCTAGTTTCCTAGACCATTTACCATAATTCTAGATCCTTCTAGACCTATTCATCATTGGTATGATGAGAGTAAATATTTTTGGTGGAACACTAATTGAAGCCACTCACATGCAAATTATTATGCACTTTGAATTCCTTCTATTATATTTTTCTTAGGGTCTAAATTTTACTATGATGTCATCACTCAAAGAAAAGATCATCATGAAGCCATCAATCAGGATAATGAGAAGCTAAAGATATTATCCAATCCTATGCCTAATCACGATGCCGCTAAAATTTATAAAAAAAAGAGAAGGATACAACTAATGTGGTTGACAAATATTACCCTCCTAAGAACAAAGTTGCAATAAATTTTGTAAAATTTACTATCACTTATGTCAAACATGAATATCAAGTTGTATTCTAGCCTAGGACTCACACGGTCATTTAAACTTATGTTCCTCAAAATCAGGTTCCTAAAAAAAAAAATTTCCTCCTCTAGATGTCATCATCCCTTATGGAAATCTTCCCATAGGGCCAATTGTGTTTGGATCTACATTTCCACCTATAGAAACCATATGAAAATCCACCTTATATGACCAATGGTATAAGAACTAAGCTAGAATTAGTTTTAATAGTTTCTTTGACTAGCCACACTCCTTCCGACCCTATCTTTGAGGATTCCCAACACTCTCAACCTCTTTCGCACAATCTATCCACAATGAGTGGGATCCCCTCAAATCACTAACCTAAATCCCTGCTCCAATTACCTTCTTAGAACTCATGCGCACATCACCTCACCATCATGTGAGTTTCATGATTGCGATGTTTGAAATGAACATTACTTCTCATCCTTCTTTGGGGCAAATTCTGACATTATATGGATTGAAAGAAAGTATCTACCAAAAATGCGAAGAAATATAAGTTTTTACTAATCTTTCCACATAGTCTCATTCTTGTATCAACTTTCTCATAGCTTTTTTGATCCTAGATTAGATATTTCTTTGTATAGATGATCTGCACTCTTCATTTCAATTTAGATCAGTCAAACTTCGATTTACATGTTCTATGAATAATGAGGGAATATGAAAATGTGTGGCTTTACTAGATTTCATGAAAGTTCTTGGTTATTCCATAGATAACCTAAAATCAACATGAACTACTTCCCAAGGATATGTATGTTGATAGATTCATCTAATAGGGTGTATTTGGTTACCCATCATCATTCCCTTAGGAATATTTGTGTCAAAGTTATGATATTTAACTTTCCTCTATCTTATAACATTATCCTAGGGTGGCCTTGGAATCATTATATGTGTTCCATCACCTCTTCCACATGTCAATGTGTGAATTTTATCACTAGGGAGATATTTATAAGATTCAAGGGGACACTTACCATTGGAATTATGATATATTTTAGCAAAAGGGGACATAAAAGCTTCCCAAAATTATGGAACTATCACTGTGCCAATTTTGGGAATACCAACGCTTTAACTATCACATAGATACTCTTCATAATAATGATATTCATCCTATGTTGGTTGTGTACAAACCTCCCAATCTCTTGGAATCAGATGATAAAAACCCAATGAAGTCACCCTTATAATTAATACTTCTCCCCTTCCTAAGCTCATCATATATAAGTTTCCTCCTTCTTTGTGGCCTCAAAAAGGAGCCTTTGATTCCTTTAGTTATATCATAAACACCACAACCCCCACATGAGAGTATGGTTCAAATCAAAACCATATTCGAATCTTATGTGGTGGATGCTTCCATGACAAATTATGATGATTTTTATGCTTTAGATGACCCTCATCTAGCCATTTATGCATAGATTAGGGATAGGGAAGTCTTGTGCTACCAATAAATCCTACATACCAAAATAACTCAAGACATTAATGTAATTTTGGTGCAAGAAGAACCCAAAACACTATTGACACCTCTTCACTAGTGTTTGAGCCTCATATTTCTCCACCAACCACACTATCACATACTAACATTGACTTAACCAATCTATTATATTTGACATAAGAATATGAATGGGTTTCCAAATTTGAATACGAAGTCGATGATCTAATGGGTGATGATCTCATTTATCAGGCCTTAATGATTGAGTACCACACTACTCCATCGATTCCATCCTCACCCATTACATTGGTACCCCAAATCAAACACTATCATTGGCCCTCTATAACCTATGAGATACCTTCCCCTATCTCTTTCCCTTATGGATCTTTAGTCTACTATAGCTAAGCCTATATGTACATGGCATGAGGCTCTAAGGCACAATGTTTTTGACTGTAGATCCTATAGTTTTCACAGAATAATCTTGAAGCCGAGGTAAAACATGAAAAGAAGATACATAACCTTCCACTTTAGCTCCCTTCTTTCTCTCTCATCATAGGTATTACATGTATACCAATGCCAACTATTGGGTTCTACGTAGTGAGCATCCCATCCCCAAAATTCCTCTATGCACTCGGAATCATAGGGTCGATTCCTCTTAGAATCACCAACCTTACCCTATACCATCTAGACCATATTGTATAGACATGCCTCCACCTCGTGTTGAACCTTTCCCCACTCTTAATGATATTTTACATGGCGTCATTGCTTAGTTGGAGGACCAGATAGATGATACCTTATTTTCCACATATTATGAGATCCATACACAGGTAGCTCTTATACAACATACTATTGAGGACCTCATGACCCATGCCCAAAGCCACATTCTGTACCAAGTTGATGAAATTATCACTAACACACTACGATCTATTACCCATTATGGCTAGTTACCTACAAAAAGCATATTACATTTTTTTGTTTTATTTTTCCTAATCCCTCACCTTCACTTGGGATATCAGCCCCCACTTGGGTTTTACAAAAGTAACTTAACATAAATACCTTTTTTCTCTTGCCTAGGATTTTGATCCCCCTTAGTTTTATCACACAATCTCCAATATCTCATCAAATACTTTCTTGGATTGTTCACTCCACTTGGTTTCATCAATTCTCATACCATGACATCCTACCATTGGATGTTTTGGCCTTGATCTACCTCTTGTATTTGTCACATTTTGTGATTTGATTTATCTTATTAATCCCCTTCTCAATAGGTTTTCCTAATCATCATATTATCATTCTTCCTAAGTACCATGGTATTATCACATACATCCATGTAAAAAAAAGGAAAATGATAAATAGCTAAATAAGAAACATCCAAATATCTCAAATTCACTAGATACCCAAATATCATCACACACACACACACACACACACACACACACACACACACACACACACACACACACACACACACACACACACACACACACACACATCGCATTAGTTTCATACATTGACAAAATTCATACAAAATGGTCCATCCACCATATAAATCAAGTACCCTTTCCCCTTGTGGAGGGTATTAGGATAATTTGAGCTGATGGGGCCGTGGTATCTAATCTCTTTGTATGAGATAGGTATGCCACTCTAAATCGAGCTCTAGAGGCTTCCCATGCCTCACCAACCATATTTCTAATGAAGCAATCCAATCTGTATCCCTCTAGGCATCTAATAGTCATGTTATTTTCTCTTGTAAAAGGGATTCTAGTGTCTATAGTAGGATATGCAATGTCACATCTATGATGTTAATGGCCACCTGTTCCTATACATCCCTATACCATGTAGCATTCTAGAGATGGAATGATGTCTCACTAAATCCCCAGTTGGTGGTGTTGTTGGATCACCTTCACAGTAGTATCCCGATACTTTAACATAGAGTCTAGGATCTCATGGTGGGAACTCTTGATTAACGAGTGACATTCCTCCACCATTTTCTCTATGAGACAAACACATGACATACATCACTAACAAAACACATATGTATATCAAAAACATCTAAATAACATGCTCCCACTCATACCGACTTCCCAAGTCTCTCCACGATGGTCTCATGGTCTCCTCAACCGCTTAATAACTCCTCTTCCTTTTCATCATGATGAGGTTAGGATCCTATATACTATGCCCACCTACTATAGGGAACTAATATCATCCCCTCTCTCCGTAGTGGTTTGGGCATATGTCTCATATGCACAAACAATTTGAACCCAAAATGATGTAAAAATCTTGATTTGTCCATCGCATATTATGCTCTTTCAACCATGGTGTTAGCTATCCGCAGATCCTTTCTCCTATGGTGTTGGAACCTTACCCATCCTGTAACCATGTATTAATAGATATTCCATAAGATCCCTCCTCTAAGCCACTATCAACTATAATTTGTAGTGGGCCTTGAGCATCCCCATTATGTCTTTGTTATCTCCACCTGCTATAATTTGTAGTGGGCCTTGAGCATCCCCATTATGTATTTGTTATCTCCACCCGGGTGCACCCGATTCCTGTACCCTGAGGTTGGAATGCTATAAATTGGAACCCTACTCCTACAACCTCTATAACATGATGATGCTAGTAGCATGTCAACAATGGTATTACTACTGGTGTTAGTCATTAAAAATGTCACAGTAATCTATCTACCACATGTATTTTCACCCAAAAACATAGTTCCATGTCACCTCATTGGTGGTGTCTAAGAAATTTTCCCTTGGCCAACTAGGCCACTAACCGACATTCACTATATAGGGTGGCCATGTAACATCATCTAAACCCACTTGTCCTAGTAGTCAGAATGCTCAAAGTGACATAACTACTACACCCCTTTCCCAATGAAGCACTCTCGAGGCCTCTTCTGCTATTGTATGTGGTTTCCATGTTGGCATAAACATACGGAACCTCTCATATATCCAATATATCAATAACATGATGGGTTCGACAACCTTCTAACCTATGCACCGAACCTTATATAATTCATGAGATGACTACACCCATATGTTGTTGCCCCAGCTGAATAATACACCTTGATCCACAACATCTTGACATACTACTATAAAAAATGGGATAACTCCATCACCATTGTGACAAAATAAACATGCCACCATGATCCCCATAACTACCTTCTAGATGTCTGGAATCCTTACTGACTGTACTCTACTGAGTAAAATACACAACATGTGCTCATCATATGCACTTTGAAAATATTTGATTTTGAATTATTTTTTATACTATATCATCAAAACCTCTCAATATATTGACATCACGATATCAAGACATTTATCCCATGGACCTCTAGCTAGGTGATTTATGTCTTATTTTACTAATGATCCTCTAGTGTTTCCTTTAATTTTATATTTTTCAGTGTTCTAGCATGGTTTACACCCACACATGGTAAGATGAGAGACTCTATTAGGTACACATTGGTGGGTATATTTCATTTTAGCTAGTCCTTTCATCATTTTTTTCAATAATTAATTGTAGTATTGGTGTTACAGGCTTGTCTTTTTGTTGACCACCCCATGTTATACTTTGTGGTGATCAGTGGTTGGGGCATATATATACACTTAATTTTTCACTTTTCACTTTTCTTATTTCATTCATGTTACTAAAAATCATCTTTGTGCAGATAAGGGTTAATGATGCATCTATTTCCTGAGTGGGTTCCATAAGGGGCCTATTGGGAATGGGGAATGATTATTCACCTAATCATGTGGGATAGAGACACTACATGGAGAGAGTGTCAATATTTGGTCTTATCATTATTTTTCATTAGGTATTATTATCCTCATAGGTCTCAATGCGTATATAACATTCATGGCTTCTTTATGGAATTCTACCATCTTACACCTTTTTCATACTCTTTCATGAATCACAACACACTATTTTAAATTTTCACGACACCTTACCTCTTTGCAACATATTTGGATAATACCATCACCTACGGGTGATGGTTTCCTATATAACCCTCCACTTCAATTGACACTCATAAAGAAAAAGGAAGATAAAACACCCAAACTTCTACTTTCCCTACTATTTTACACCATCTTCACATCTGATCACTCTTATTTTGGTTCATGTTGCATTTTAGTAGGATAGGATTGGACACATATCTTCTTGGATGATTTCTTTCACTATTGGGTCATCATATAGTGAGTTTAGGAGAGGAACGGTCTTCCCCTACTCCACCTAATACTATCTCTCTCTCTACATGATGCTTCTCAAGGGAGATAGATGCATAAATAAACACCCTATAGGTACAAGGTGAGTGATTTAACTCTTCTTTGTCACTTTGCACAAATAATTGCAGTTCCTCTTCTTAATTTTGTTATTTTTTTTTTGTTACACATGGTTTATGTTATACTTATCATATAGTAGCTCCATAGTTACTTTCAGTTCAACTATTGCATTCTTCTTTTATTTATTGATCCATGCATGTCCACACCTAACCAACAATATCCTAGTAGGGTTACTTCCTATATCTTGGCCATGGGCCTTAGAAACCCTATGTTGACCTATTCTAATGGTTACTTCCATCTATATATGTGACCCTAGCACTCATTATAGCCCCTTTAACTCTATCCCCTTGTATTTTAGTACTTTCATGTCTCCTAATCGTTTCCTTGAATACCCTAGTTGAATGGACAAGTAAAAGTTCTTGGTTTTTAGACACATTTTAGCCTATATACAAATTATTACTTGTGAGACAAGGAACCTATGAATTTGAGGTAATATTTTACCATGTCCATCCAAATTGAAAACAATATCAAGGCTGATAGTAAACCACCCAAGAGAGAAGGGTTCAAACTTATAAATCCTAAGAAGTGGTTTGATAGTACATCATCAAATTTAGAAGAGATATTAAAGAACTTAATAGGTACACTTAAGGAGATATCCTACAAGTTGGCTAGAGTAGAGAAGGTACTTTCTATGGGCCCTCAAAATCAAAATAAGAACTAGTTTTCACCTCATCTAAGAGGTGATGATAGAGGAAATATACCTATGTGTCTAATTATTGACACCATGAACCTATATATGCTAATGGAGTTCCTGATCCTTTGAGTGATAGAGTATCAAAATAAGAAGAATATCACATCATTTATTGGTGTGATAATTTACTTTTTCCGTATGTTCCTTATGAACAAATTTCTTTGAGTCATGATACTTTGCATTTAGGATCTAATCAGGGATTATGATGTTTTTTTCTGCTTGATGATCAAATGAGTTTTGAACATGGTGATACCTCTATAGGTATCTTATGTGTCATAACTACATGTGAATTTTGGAAAATTGTCAATAAGGTATTCTATGTCCCCCTTAAAGTTGATGTTGAAGTAGATATGGCTCAAAATTTTGAACTTCCTAATCATGATTTTGAATACCTAAGAGCTTTGATGATAAGGAATTTTTAATCAATGTAACAATGAATCAAGAGGATTATAGCTTAAGAAGTAAGCAACAAAATATCCTTGCTCAAAAATCTAAGATTAAGATCCTTGTATTGACCATTGTCCCAAAAGGTTATTTTAAGAAAAAATTCCATTTAAAACCCCTATTGAGGAACCAAATCATAGTATGCCTTCTGTTATATTTATTTTAAAGAAATTTTTACCATATGAAAAATCAATCACTCATCCTCCTATTACCCCTATGCCTAACTACACTATTTATGACATGACCCAAGTCATAAGATAATTGAAAATATTTTTTTCCTTTGATGGAATTGGTTAGAATCCCTGAGCATAGGCACTGGGAATTTGAGTACTCAAGCTTCTCTAAGGATTTAGTTGCAAAAAAAGATAGCCTTCTCTTTGCTACTAAGAATGATATTGAAGAATCTCAAGACATTATTGAACCTTGCCTTGAAGTTTATTTTTGCAAAACCTTGGTTGAGAGCCAACTGGATGTCAATCCTTTTTAAAAACATTGATGGTTGATGGTTTGATATTTTATAATTACATGTTTGATTTTGGATAATCTTGTAAATTTTTATTCCATTATCAATTATGAATGAGCGTGGGATAAAGATATCTATTGTTTATGATAGATGCAATGCAATAGACCCAAAAAGAGTTACCAATGGTTGGTTTTATGAAGGGACTAGTTGTATAATTAGAAACTCATCTTGGCAAGTATTTAACCATGAATATTGTTGTGGTTGATTGTCTTGAAATTTGGGGGATGTTATTGTCAATAAAGCGGGATGCTAGTGTGGGTAGTAATGTGCAAATGGAATTATCATATGTTATCATTCCTTTAGAGGGAAAGTTATTAAAGTTTCATAGGGAAGAGAATTTAATTCACTTGATTGAAGACCCTATGAATGCATCCTATGAATTTTTATATGCGGATGTTGACTTGGGAAAATCTATAGGAAAATCTGATTTTGATTATTATTGTCTTGATATCTGGCACATAGTTGGAAGACCCCAATGCTCCTTGGAAAATTATTTTGATGTAGCATTCTCTAACTTGGGTAATGGGGAAATATTATTTTGTTTTCCCCTAACAAAGGATACTTCAATTTCTCATTTAAGTTATGTTTTGATTAAACAAAAATATTCCAGAATATGAGGAACTCATACTTGTCTTAAGGATCACTTGGAGGTATGGAATTAAGAATTTAATTGTCAAAGGGGATTATGAGTTTGTTGTGAAATAAATTAGAAAAATATATGCAAGAAAAAGTCAGAGATTGAATCAATATAGGAATGTAGCTTAGGATTTAATTGAAATGTTTGATTCCTTTAATATTATATATCATGAAAGGATTAAAAATGCAATTTCTAATAGGTTAAAAATATTAGCCTAATAATATAAAAATGATGTTTTAAACCCATATTTCAAATTTGAAGTTGAACTGCTAATTAGGCTTTCTATACTTGACAGTATTGATCATTGGAAATTTTATGATGATGACAATAACATCATAAAATTACTAAATTTTGAAGCCAAATCTCTAATTAGTTGATTTATCTAGAGCACATAGTGGAAACTTGTGAAGGAAAATACACTCTGTTTGGAAAAGAAATAATTTAGTTAGAGACAAATATAATTTAAAGTGGGTTACTTAGCCTTGAAGTTTTTTTAGCAATGCTAACATAATTATTGATGCCCATTTTGATCATTGTGTATCTTTGGCACCATATTTGCAAAATTCTCTATTGTCCCTCATTTGGGCCTTTATTTTACAAGATTTTTCATTGACATATTGATATAAACTTTGTAATAAACTCATTTTTTCCTTGGTTCTCTAAGGTAGTTGTTACTCTTATTTAAGAAGGCTTGAAGGGATCCTAAGGTTAATTTGTAGGTTGAAGGACTTACAATAATGATTTTACATTTCCATGGTGCTCCTTGCTATTTTATTTTCTTGTTCATTATTTGAAGAGCTTTCAAGAGGCCAATTTTTAGGATTGAGGATGTTTAAGAGGATTACTACATTATTCAAGAATAAGTAAGGGTTTTCATTCCTAAATATTTTAGTTTTATCTTTCTCTAAAAATTTTGTGGCTTTAACATATGAGGAGTGCATAATTGATTTGCAGAGTTTTAGAGTGTTTTAACCATTTTCAAAGTTGTAAAATTACTTCATATACTTCCCCCTTTGCTAATATTCCTTTCTTGGCCAAAAAATTATCCATTTTTCCAATAATTCTTCTTTTTTTGAGTGAATTAGTCATTTAAGGAACTCATGGAACTATTCCCTTCTTTCCCTTATTCCCCAATTTCACCACATCACCACTTTATACTTTGTCAAAAATTGACTAGGTATTTTAGTCGGGTGTTTGTGAAATAATTTGTCATAATGTAGATTATTGGTTTTCAACAATGTTCACATGGCTAAAACCCTCCTTCTTGTGTATGGGGAGGTTAACATTACTTAATGTAAACTAATTAAAGTTTTAGGTGGCCATTAGGCCGAGGATCACATAATAATAATTCACTAAACTTGTGGAATAGTTCTTGTACAATGTACAAGGGAATGTAAGGAGAGGTAAAGGGCAGTAGGAGGAATAAGGAGAGAGGGTTAATGTTGTGAGTAGGAACTATCATATTCTCACCAACAATAACCAGAGTAGGTCCACATTCAATTAGAAGAACACATCTATGTCAGTAATAAAAAAGAATAAAAAACTAGAGATGTAAAGTTCTATAGATTCAATTGTCAAGGACACAAAGTTCCTTATTGGTTATATAATATCATTCTGCTTGATAAGTTAGAGAGTAGAGACGATAGATGAACATAGAAAAGGACATAGAGGAAATGTAGATTTTATTTTTTAATGTAGTAGTGATACAAATTTCAAAAACATATAGTAATCCACAATTACCAACCCTTTAGAATGAGTAGCCATTCCAATTTATAGCATTACAACATTCTTTTCCTCTCCCCCCACATGACTATTCATCTAACCACCATGTGAATTTTCAAATTCTCTAGGAATGAAACTAAGTCCTTTTCTTATTTTTGAAAAGGGACTTTTACAATGCAACATTAAGTCACTTAAATGATTAATACAAAATAATATCTTCTTAATGAAGAATTAGAATATGAAGAGAGAATAAAGTAGAGAGATTTGACCAATCTGATCAAGATGAAGCCTCTTTTAATGAAGAACTTGTTATCTTAAATAATTTTGATCACAATATCATTCTTTTATGATATATGGGAGAATTTCATGGCATTGAATAAGTGTTTAGAAACATTGTTATGATATCTACATTATGATTGGAACATGATGATATTTTCTTGCCGTAAGATGGGAGTTAGGAGATGAGGATCACTTCCTTACTCCTATAGGTCTTCAAAATTCGCTTTTATAACCAAAAATCATCTCCATGATGCTCAAAACTTTTATGATTGTCTTTCAGTCACTGAAATAGGTCTTCATCTTATAGATAGAAGGATTATTTCCTGAATGAAGTTCTTGAACATTGACTATTTGTTGAACTAACATGAGGTGATTGCATGTCCTTCCTCCTTTGAGGTGTGAACACACTACCATGTATTAGATGAGTGTTTAATAAAACTACCAAGTGAATTACACCATGTGAAATTGAGATAATTTCCCATTCTTGCAAACATGGTACTTCACATGGAAATCACCCATTTATCCTTGCTAGCTCAAATTTTCTCCTTGAATAGAATCATATTTAGGATGATCGTACACCTTATTTCTCATATGCTTCTTCTCAAATAGATGACTTATTGTTCCTAGAAACATGACGCTCTTGGGTACCTCGATAGCTTGACTAGCTCATCTTGACTTGTTCCTTGAAGAGATTTGAACATAATAGAAGAATCAAGACATGATGATCATCACATCACTCCTTAAGGCTCACACTTATCCTTTGTGACTAAGATGTCACTAGAGTAGATACATACTTAGGATATCCCCACAACCTTTTTCTCAATTGTTCCTCATGGAAACATGTTTCCTCCTCCAAATAGAAGGATTTTCCTCTGAACAAAGCTTGAAGGAATGTTTGAGTATGTGTTCCATGTTATAGACCTCAAACTAAATTTAAACACTTAAAATTCTACCTCCTTGACTTTTAATATGTGAGAACATTACAAAACATTGGTTATGTGTTTAAAAACAATTTCATGAGATATACATTATTTTTGAGATTGAGATGATTTCACACATCACTCATGGTGATCTTCTCTTATCATTCTCTTGGTCATAATTTCCTCGATAACTTGAGTTTTAATGAATTTATGGATGTTTCAAATCCTTCATAGACCTCATGATGTTCTATATTGTACCCGTTATTCAAATGAATATCTTTAGGACACATTGATTCACTCTGATCCATTCCATGGAAAGAGATCTAATCACGAGGTACGAGTTGGAATGAGATTTCAAATTTCCTCCCGTGGCCCATTTGGTTTTAAATAAACACTTTTATTGATAAAAGGGTCTCCTTTATGGAATGGAATCAACCAAGATGACTCTCTTCTACTATAATTGGGATGAGTTGAACCATCCATCATCTTACACAAAAATGTACCATACAGAAATCACCTCTGGATTGATGCTTTGAGAGAAAATGAGGGGTTTTTATGCTATTTGGACCATGAGAAAACTTCTTGGGAGAAAAAAATAAATGAGATAGGTAGAATGGGAGTTTCCACAAGCTTTCTAAGCTCAATTACAAGACTTACTATTTTTAGCATGTCCTATCTAGGAATTCTATTTTTAGGAATTTTTCACAATTTTCACCTTATGACGTTTCTTTCTCATTCGAAACGTTGTAAATGATAATAATTCATAATTTTTTAAAATTACTATTTTTAGACATTTCCATCCCTCTATACATACATGTTTCTAGTTGTAATGAAACCAATGCAAAAAAAATTATTTTTCTCTAGGACTCTCTACTCCAAATTTCAATGTTTTTCACTTGTTAGATTTCCTTAGAATTGAAAGGAAATTTGATGCTATATAATGTATGAAAATTAATGGACATCAGGAAGGAAAATGATAGCATTTTTATTTTAAAATGGATAGGTTTTGTGAGAGGATTTAGCCTATTTTTTTAGTGAATTTTGACGTACTCGTGGCCATAACAACTTGTAAAAATGAAATAGATTGAAGTAGAGGAAGGGGATAAAAATTTGGTGTTCCCCTTATGCCACTTTCCCCCTAGAGGATACAAGGGACACAAGGGTGTCCAAAGTGTGACCTGGATGAGATTGAGGGCTTAAATGCTATTTTCGAGGGCCAAAATAGTATTTCTAGGTGACGAGGGGCTGACAGAATTGAGTGAGGTCACACTTTTGTGTCCCCCTTTTCTATTTGGGGATAAAGGGGATATAATGGTTTCCAAAATGTGACCTAAGTGTGACCTAGGAGAGAGGGGGTTACATAGTGGTGTCCCCCTTATCCCTCTTTCACTGTGGGGGACAAAGGAGATAAAGGGGACAACTAGGAAGCAAAATTACAACCTAGGAGTATGCATGGAGGATATGTGGAAAAATTTGGTGTACCACTTTTCCCCCTTGTCCCCTAGGGGATAGAGGGGAAAAAAGGGTATCCAAAGTGCAAATTTTCCACTGAGGGAAAGCAAATTTTGCCTTGTATGTCCAAATTTGGACACTTAAAAGTGTTTTGGGGTAAACCCTTATATGATTTTGATTCTAAAAAACCTAATGAGATCAATGAAATAATTATCGAGACACAATTATACCATGAATTCCAAATTTAGGTTTTGTTTCATATTTGACCAAGATGGGAAACTATAATTTGTTGAAATACTTTAGTAAACCATTTAGCCTTAGAAAAAAAGTGATTATTTCCATCTTGAATAGGATTATAAGAGAATTAACAATGAATATGTTTTTATTCTTAACTCCTCTTATAACTCCCAAAATCATGTGGAGAATTCATATTTCATTGTTGGAGCTTCATTTCCCTACACCCTGAATTACTCGATGTTGAATAGATTGTTTCGGAATCAAATTTTCACAACCAATTTTTTTAAAGTTTCCTTCAAAACCTTAAATTTTCTCCTAAATCACCCTCAAATTCTTTATATTTTACCTATATGCTTCTAGAGGGTGTTTATTTGGCAGTAGAATGGCCAAAAATGACCTTTAAAGGCCTTCAAAGGAAAATTGTCTTTCATTGATTATTAATGAGTTCATCTATCACATTAGGAAATATTCTCTGAGACTAAAAAAACTTAATAATATGGTTATGAATTTACTTTAAGCATGGGTGAGGGTTAAATTGATGGAAGGTTGGCTAGAGGAAGGGTGCACAATTATCGGGTACATAATTTTTAATTATGGGCTTAGTTATCATACTTGAAATTTTCAATTTTTCATGCTAGACCTTTTGCATGAAAATAAATGGCTTTAGGTCAGGGACATTAGACTGTAAGGGGAATAGATAACCTTACGAATCTCATGGGGTAGAAGAGCAATGTTTTTTGTTGTGGGTTATAGATTCATCACACTGAAAAACTAGGAAAGCTACAAACATAACCAAAAATGAACACAACCAACAAATGACAAGGAAAGGAAACACAATGGGAAGGGAAAAATAGATTTAAAAATGGAAAAAATGAAAAAATATCCTAAATAACCTATGCTACATGTGGGGGACAACCTGATTTCAGTGTAGCACCAATTCTTACTAAAATTTTACCCATACATGGGTATCACCGAATACCTTTCTTTCACAAATCCATTGATGGGATCACTCAAATCTGATCCCTTTCACAATGTCTTGAAAAAATTTTCATGATTGTTCTTGAAATTGAGGGTCCACTTAGTCAATTCATTTAATTTTTTCTTTGACTTCTTCATCCACCTTCTCATCTATTGTCGATTTCATTCTAATTGTTGAGTTTCCTTCACTAACACGAGAATACGTCTTGATCATACTAGGCTTGTTATTTTCATACCGAGGCTTATGATATTTGATAGGAACTTGAATTTTATTTGTGATCTTATTCATGACCATTATTTCAATGATTTGATTCTCGACAAGTTTTTCAAAAGTTTTAATATTATCACAAGCTTTTTGATGCTCCACATTTCTCAATTGCTTCAAACAAGTATCATTCATACAATATTGTTTGTTTTATATTTGGTTATGTATATGGCATAGTGCACGCATTGATTCATTATATTGGAAAGAGAATGAGCACAAGGTTGGATATAAAAAATGAAAAACATCATCTTTTACATTTTGGTTAGTTTGATTTTTTAATTTTGGCTTCATGATGAAAGCAACTTTTCCTTAAGCGGAGTCAACTTTGAAAGATTCAAGCACATTCCTGTTCACACATTCCTTGTTAATAATTTTTCATATTGAACAAAATCATAATTTGGTACTTAAGTACCATCTCATCAATCCAGTCTTCATTGAGAAGGTATTCATCTTCTTGAAAGGAGAATAAGCACAAGATTGGGGATGAAATATCAACATCATCATTTTCCCAATCTTGACCATTATGAACTTGGAAATTCATATCCATAATGAATTTATCATCTTCTTGATTAAATTCAACTTTAGGATGCCCAAGAGTCTTTTTCATTCATACATTCCTTCTTGAAAGAGCCATCCTCTCCCAATGGGAAAGAGCAGTATTTATATTCATAATCATACTCATTTAATGTGTCTTCATGTTAAACCTTGAGAATATGATTGGAAACATGGGAATCACCTACCAACATTTTTCTGAATGTTACTCTTTCTTATTCCTTATCCACAATGCTCATCATCTCTAGATTACTTTATTTTAAGTCAATAATTTCATGACCTCCATCAAGATAAAAAGAGAATATGCATCCATACTCATATCTAGTGGGAATTATATATTGTTGGGGTTAGAACATCTTTCTGTACAGATATATTAATCATATCTAATCATAAAAGAAATCAATATGGAAATAAAAAAGAAGAAACAATACAAAATATTTAATGTGGTTCATCTAGTGTGGTCTATGTCCACCAAAAACAACCAATTTATTATCACAGAGGAAAATATAATGAATATTTGAAATATTTTACATCTTCTTGGAAGTCTTGTACTTACTTCTCTACAAATTTCTCTTTTATCTCTAAAGGAAACTTCTCTTAATTCTTAATTGAATTATACCTTCTAAACCCTCACTTTATGCTTATATATACATCTACAATCTTAGGGGACTTTAGCTATGAAATTACAACCATTATATTCACTTTACAACTAAAGATAGATCTAATTCCCACAACTTAATTATAGTAGTCACGCACAAGAAATCAATGCCGGTTAGCCTTAACCGATGTCAGTTATCCCTAATCATTATTGGTTCCTCCTTTCCTAACTGATATAAGTCCTTGGGTGACCGATGGTCATTTTTCAAATGACACCAGTTTCTGTGTACTCTAACAAGTCTATAAAAGCATGAAAATGAAGAAATTAAGCTCCACAACTCAAGAATCTCCCACTTAGAGATAAATTTCTACACTACATAAAAATCCTTCCTCTAATCCTTTCCTTGGCCTATTTCTCCCTCTTCAAGTCTCAAAATTGAAGACCAAAAAATGTGGAGTGTAGCTCCAACTTATTATTTTCCAACAACTTTGTGAGCATATCCACATGATTTTCCTTTGTATGAATTTTCTCCAACTTCAGTTTCCCATCCTCTAATACCCGTTGTATGAAGTGATATCTCAACTGAATGTATTTCATTCTAGAATAAAACGTTGAATTTTTTTCTAGATGAATCAAACTTTGACTATCAATGTATAATTTTCAATCCTCTTACTCCTTTCCAAAATCTTCCATGAACCTGATCATCTATATCATCTCTTTGCTAGCTTATGTAGTTATAATGTACTCACCCTCTATGGTAGACAAGGCCACAACCTTATGTAATCTAGAAATCTAGCTAATTTCCATGTCACCTACTATGAAAACATATCCACTGGTCCTCCTCTTGCCATCTAAATCACCAACCATGTCCGAATCCACATAGTCACGTAAAGAATTATCGACCCTCCATAGCATTACTACATACCTGTTGAACAGAAAATGTATAAAAGTTAGCAAAAGGTATACACAAGATTTTCATGGAAGAACAAAGTGTGTTCAAAGGCACGGGAGGATCGGAAGGGAATCATGTGAGGAGGACAGAGAAAAATTTGGGACTTATCCATTTTCATGATGATGATCTATTTTTGGAAGATGGTGTGTGGAGAACACAAATTGGATGAAGTCTTACGCGACATGCACGGGCTAGTTTTGTAAGAGTGGCTACAAAGAACTTTACATGGATGCGGGCTAAAGATAGAATTGTGACTGATAGTTAACTAGGAGAAATCTATTGTTAGCACACTTACATGTGTGGATGTAATTGTAAAGGCACATGGCTATTTTTAGCATGCGACCTATTTTTAGGATTAGATAAGTGGTGAAGGGAAAGTCCCCACCCTTATAAATATGTAGTGAACTGCGTAGCATAGAGATAGTAGGTAAGAACTGGATTACTGTGAGATCATTTTTTCAGATCTATAATGTGCATGAGCACATGATGATATTATTGTAAGAATCTTCTATGTATTATTGTGTTTTTATATAATGGAGTGTATTAGCTAAATCAGAGTGTTAATTCTAAGTATAATTGGATCTTGCATACTTAATTTCATCATTGTTATCATTTAAATATGTTATTATCTAGAACTAGATCTATAAAAGCACTGTAAAATGATGTATTAATGATGGATATGAATGCATTAAGTCTTCATCATGCTAAAATCCTACAACAACAACCCTAAAGAGGGGCCTGGTACTTTTGTGTGCTTTGAGTGAGTGCTCAGTCTAGGCTGAGTGATGTGTTAGTGTGCATCGGATTTTTCTAGTAGATTCTAAGGTGCATCATTAGTTTCATTTCTGGGACCTCTTTTTAGTTGTTTTTAGGATGGTTCATGATGAAGACATACTGGTTGACCCTAGAAATTTTTGAGGAGTGAGTACACGACCTAGAAGAAGAATACGTAGATAGGTTCAACACTGGATCTAAGTTTGATGCATGCACATGGGTGGAGTATAATCTGTATGAATGTTTGTACGAGAGATTCTTTGTTATATTTCCAATAGAAATATAAAAGTGGCTAGTTTCTTATGCGTCTAAATGGAATTGGAGGTATCGCACACTTTTCTAGATGTAGGAATAATTTTAGACCCTTTATGATGTTGATCTAATTTGGACTCACCTTGTGGATATGTGGTTCCATGGTGTTTTGAACAACTATATCTTGGAGTACTCAATTTCCACTTATTCGTGCCCAGAGGTAGCTAAATTTAAAATTTTACGATATCCCAGGAGGAGCTTACCTGTAAGGCATTCCACTAGTGATCAAAATTCTGATGGTAACCCTAAACTTGGAAAACAAACTGATGGAAAAATAAATCCCACCATGCAAGGGGGTCGGAGTGGGTATGGTGAAATATGACAGACATAGTGATAGAAAGGAAAAGAGAGGAAAGGCATCTTAAGTATAATGAGGTGCATGAGAGGGAGATAGAGAAAAAATAGGATGTTGTAGAGTGAATGGTGTTATGGAGAGAGATGTTTAAAGAATGGTTTGAATTTCACACAAAAGACATGGAATCTGAGTATCATGAACTCCCCCATTTGGGAAAGCATGACAAGGAACCCTCCTCAACCTCAAGAAGAAGCACACTAGTAGAGACAACCTATGCCATGGGAGAACATCTGAATCCACCTGTGAACATTTCCCTTGTGCTTAGTTTTTAGTATATAGTACAAAAAATAGTTAGCAAGATAATTTAGATAGTGGGAGAGTGTTGGTTTGAAAATATGCAACTTGGGTAGATATATGGATAGACGAGCCAACAGTGTGCGTGGGCATAGCCCTCTTTGAGTCAAAGAAAGTGAAACTCGGTTTATTGCTATTCTACCAGCAGGAATCTGTGCAAGTCTCACAATATTCTACCTTCGGGGGTTCGGGATCTCATCCCAGACGTGGTGTTTCCAACTGCGAAGAGAAAGGAATGAAGGAGAAGATGAAGAAAGATCAGGTCCGAAGGGAGAAAAGAAATGAATTCCAAAGTAGAAAGGTCAGAGGGTTTATGTTTTGGGATTGGTAGTAAACAGAGCCAAACCTACTTGCATAAACGAATAAAGCAATACTGATGAATAAATGACAAAAAAGTAGAGATAGATTCAACAGAATAAACACATAGATCTGACATAAGAAAGATCAGATGCCCATAACACACATATTTAGCACAAAGTCTTAATATTTTCATTAATATCTTCTTCTGTTACAAAAAGTACAAAGCCTTTTCTTCTCACTTCTATTTTTCATCTAAAAGATATCCACCCCTTGAATACAACAAGTATTCAAGTATATATAGAAGGAGAGAAGAAAAGAAGACAAAAGCAAACAAACCACCTATTTACAAAAATATCTTACAATAGATTACAAAGTCATTTGTTGACTTTTGACAACTTTAATGGATGACATCATCCCATGGTGCAACATGGATGATGTCATCATTTGTGTCAACATGACTTAGATATTTTACAAAGAGAAAGATGAGAAGAAAGAAACTATTCGTATCATCCCGCGGCTGGAAGGGGGTATCCTGCTTTTGCTGCTCGGGTGACGAGATGTGGAACTGGGCACGGTACTCCATGAACTTGCTGATCATGGGTTGAAGTTGATCCTCGGAAGGATCCTTGTGTCTATCGCTGATAGCTTCGCAGGTCTCCCGCTCATCTATGAGCTTTTCGGGAGTTTGGAATAATCATTCTCTACCTCTATCAGGTACCCGATGAAGTCATGACACGCCAACAGGTTATTGATGGATTCGGCGTCGAACGTAACTTCTAGGCCCCAGTCCTGTGAAATGATCTCCTTGAAGATCTGAATAGTTTCCTCCACCTTTCTTAAGGTGAAAGAAGGAGTGAGCAACCCTGGAGACATTCTGAGAACAATCTGTTCCATTTGATGCATTACATCCAGGGCTACCTCCTTTACCTTGTCGATCTTCTCTAGGACAAACTCTAGCTGATCCACCCGATAATCCAAAGTGGAAAGGATTTTATTCAGTGCTCTAGGGTGTCCAAAGATGCCAAACTTGACCAGATCATCGATTGAATAGTCGAGCATTTTCTGAAAGGTCTCGTGTTGCATCTGGCATGATCAAGCTCTTCGGAGATGGGTCCCACTATCGCCTGGAGTTCTCTGTTTGTTCGATTGATATTCTGGTACAAATCTATGAACTTAGCAATAACTCCCTTGCTTTCTTTGAGGATTTGGCTCTCAAGTGGAAACTACCATGCCCTACTCGCCGATTTTAGCATATTCATTGATCTTATCCTAGCTCAGAGGCTCAGGAGTTTCGGCGGCAGTTGTAGGAGGCACACTGGCCATTTTCTGCAAGGCGTGGAGAAGATATTTATTTTGCTCCTTTAGTTGCCTTTTCTCTTCCTTTCCTTCTTGGAGTTTCTTGCAAAGGGCATCAACTACAGATAGGGCCTCTCCTTGCAGGCTTTCTAAAGATGTCCCCATTGTGACTTGAGTCACTATGTAATCTATTGAAGACAGATCCTTTTTATCCTTCAAAGGATTGGGGTATGCAATCTCCATCACTCTCTCCCCTGTTGCACTCTGAGAGAAGTGGGTTATGGGATTTTGCTTCTTTTCCCCTTTTGATGGGATCACGGAGAAGTCCATCGGTGCGATGGGAACTTTCCTTTTCTGCTGACTCAGGTGCTGGGAGATCCAGGCTGGACTTATGGGAGAAGGACCAGAAATAGAGAAGGGGGCAGCTGCAGTAGTAGAAGGGAAAAATGTGGAGACACTGGGGCGGCATTGAGAGGAAAGCCGAGGAAGTGCTCACGGGAGGAAGGGATACTGTAGGGGAGGAAGTCATAGGAAGGGAAGGGAGCTCAGAGATGAGGGAAGAAATGGAGGGGGACAGCTCCATGAGAGAGGAGAAGATGGACGAAGAAGCAGGAGGAATAGTAGAAGAAGGGGGAGAGGACACGACCAAAGGAATGGTCGCTTGGGTCACTCGAGGAGGGGAAGGAGGAGAAGGAGAAGGAACAGAAGGGACCTCAATTGTTACAGTCGTGGCCACATCCTGAGTGGATGTGCCTATTGGAACATCTTCCATTGCTTCTTTCTCTTTGAGCTTTCTAGGATTGCAACCCATTCTTGTGAAGCGGAAGGAGGGCTTTCAGGAGCTTCCTCTTGGGTAGAGCTGGATTCACCCTCTTTTCCTTTTCCCTTGCCTTTTGGCTACTATTTTGCCCGAGGAGGTGCATTGCCCAACGGAGAGGTTGTGAAATCGACTCCGAGGTAGATGAGCCCATTCATTCGGCACCAATGCTCTGTCCTCTGCAGAGTTTCCTTGACCCTCTCCTCAATTGTTTGAGGAGCTTTGGTTCTATCAATCACCGCGAAAGGCCAATCGTCCCCACCCGTGTCAAGATACACTTGATCAACTTCTTGCTCAGTAGTTTGGTAGCCTTTTGGGATGATGGCTACCCCGTACTGGATGATTTCTACTAAGGCCAAGTGGGAATGATCCTTCCTCCTGAGCTCGACCTCATGATATATGTCGATGTAGATATCTTCGATCTGAGGGATGTGGATTGGATCGAGCTTGGCCCAGGCAAACAATTTCTTGGGTCGAAGGTGGGCCTTGCTAGGAAGTTATGTTTCAGATTCAGCAGCTCCAGTTCTGTAAACATGTCCTTCACTTTGTGGTGAGTGAGACATGTATACCTACCCACTGTGAGGGGGAAAGGAGTTCCACCCTTCTTTCTCTTGAGACACTTCTCATGGTAGGTGATTAGCTATCTCGACAGCTCCAACAGGATCAACTTGGGACCGGCATACCTTGGCAATTTAGTTGGTTCCCCAAGAAGTTAGCTACCCTTAGATAGGTGAATGTGGGGAATTGAGTGAACAGGGCCCCCCATTTCTCTGTAGCTGCTACGATGCTCTTGGTCATGCGACCGTGAGTCATATTCGGCCTCAATAGGTAGATGATGAAATAGAAGAATGCATCGTTGATTTTTTGAATTGGGGATATACTTTTTCCAGCTTCGATTACTAGATAGTATTCATAGATTTTAACTTGGGCCACACCCCACACCACATCAGAGCTAGATAGTCCCTTTCTGAAGCTGCATCATAGACTACGTAGGAGTTCATATAGAACCTCCCCGTTGTGTTAAGTTGTTGAAGCTTTCTCGATATATTGTGTTGCTTATGATTTCCACCCACTCAAAGCGTTGATCGGGCACATTTTTGTTCATTGTTTCTAAGTACCTCAGCATCCACTTGTGAAAGTAATGGGCATCAGGAAGCCCAAATACTCTACTCAGGAACGTGATTGTGTCACTGAGTTCCTCTGAAAAGTCACTGGATGAATGACTTGTGGCCATCGGTCACCACCTTTTTACTCTTTAGGTAAACTTCGTTCATCAGCTGCATGCACTGATCTTCATTGTCGTCCCAAGCTTTGATGCAATCTTCCCGGCTTACGGCCACAAAGTGCTAGGTGGTGAGGGATGCCGAGCATTATTTCAAAGTGTCGGGCAGTGAGGTTGATTATAACCTCGCCCTTCTCATTATGGACACATCTTGTGTCTTTGTTGTAGCATCGGGCTACTACCATCATAAACTCATTGTTCACGGCACTTACTGGGATTCCTCCAGCAAAATGCAGCACACTGCCCATCAGTTTGTCCATCCATGGACTTCTTGTGACCCTCTGGGTTCTGGCCCAGAAATCCTCCATATCAATATGACCCAGTTCTGAGTCTCTGATGTCTAGGTCACACTCTGCTTGGGACTCGGGCATCCTGACCCTCTGATATTTATACTTCATTTCTTCTTCTGTGAGCTTGGCTTTACCCTTAGATTTGGTAGGTCTCTTGCTTGATGTTGACATATGTAACTCTGAACTTAGTTGCTGATCTGCAAGAAGAAGAAGTGAAACCCAACACAAGAAAGTCATATTAGTCATTTGATCTTCCATTAAAGTGTCAACAGAAGAAAGAGTTAGTGATTTAAGGCCTCAGGGCGCAGGGCGCATGAATACTATAGGTTACAGGGCAAAATAATATGGTGCACAGGAAAGGGCTGCTGCAAGGGATAAAACAGCGCCAAAGGGCGCATGGCGCATGGACACTGCAGGGTGCATTTTTGTTGTTGTAAGCACAAGTGCGCCTGCGCCATGTGTATACATTTTATAAAGGGCACAGATATTTTTCATGTTACACGGGTACAGGATGTGCCAAAGGGTGCAAGTTTAATGCGTGTAACATCATTTTTTCATGCGCCACAGGAGGACTTGGCACGGCGCATGGAAGGTCTACATAACATAATGTTGTTGTGACAATGGATGCGCCTGCGCCGTTTAAAGCTTTGCACTTTGGCGCAGATTTAGTTGGTGTTGCATAGACGCAGGGTGCGCCAATGGCGCAAGTTTTAATGATGCAACAAATGAGTTGGGTGTGCCAAGAGGGTGCAAGTTTAGCGGTTGCAACAAGCGAAGGGAGTGCGCCTTAAGGGCGCAGCTGTTCTTTGTGTAACAGTCATGGTATGTGCGCCAATGGCGCGACTGTGTATTATGTTACAGGATGACAGATGTGCCAAAGGGAGGAAATAACAGTCTCTTATTTTCAAGCCATGATTCCTTTCTTGAGGGGTTTGCATGTGGTTAAGCTCCTTTTGCAGGTTTCATTGGGTAATGGAGAAGCTACAAAATGAGAGTTCCAAGCCATTTTTTAGGACAGAGTCCCCTTTACCAGCAGATCTGGAAAGAGGGGGAAAAGCATGGGTGCAGGGTAGAGAAAAACAACAAGGAGGATGGGGAGGAGTTCATGATTTTCACAGCTTTCTTTAACTCAATCCACACCAACAAGCAGCCAAAAAACAAAACACAAAACACACAAAGTAATGAGGACCTCTTACCAGGATATATAATAGAGAAATGTGAAAACGGGTCCACGAAGTGATTCGAAAATGACAGGGTAGGTGTCTCTGGCAGGTACAGATGTAAGAGAAAAATCACGTGATGTGTCGGATGACAATGATAGTGCAGATGCACCTATATATAGGTGAGATGGTAATAAATGCGCCACCAAATTTTTCAAATGGCGCATGAAAAGCACTGTCGACAACGGAAAACATGTGCCCTTGGCGCACCAAAACGCTTGCCAACACGAAGTTATGTGTGCCTTTGGCACACCAAAAGTTATGTCGACACAAGAATATGTGCACCCTTGGTGCACCAAAAAGTGGCGCAACAAAAGTATTGTTGACATGAAGGCATGCGCCTTGGCGCATGCAAGAAAGACTCAACATAGTGAGGCGCATCAAAACGCTGTTGACACTTCAAACCGTGCGCCAAAGGCTTAAAAGGGGGCACATGAAAACTTAATGTTACCTAGTCATTATGTGCGCCCAACCAAAAAATACCAAAAATGGCTAAGTTCGGAAAACTAGATTTCCGGAAGGGATTTTGCAACGTTCCAAATCCAAGGGTTCCCTGACGAGGGACTAGAACAAAATTTTGGTAGGTTATCTATAAAATTGCCCTTGCCAATTTTACGGGATAACAATTGGCTCTTTCTGGGGACTATCTCTGAGCGGACCTCAGGGATAGAGAATCCCAGATCTCACGTGCCTATCCATTGGGCAATAGAGTCAAAAACAAGGGAGACCGAAAGGGAAACACACAACCAACGAAAGCAAACACACGACAAAAACAAACACACAACTGAAGCAAACTATACAAAGAAGAGAGCGAGCTCTACTTCCTGAAGATTTTCAGATGTTTCCCGCTATAGGGAAGCGGGAGCTTAGTTCCATCCAGATACGAGAGATAGAAACTATTCTCTCCATTGAGTTGTTTGATCTTGAAAGGCCCTCTCCATAGGGAATCAAACTTTCCATGCATGCCCTTTGGCTCTCTTCGTTTGTCCCACAAAAGGACGAGGTCTCCCACCTGGAAATTTCTTTGCTTAGATTTTTTATCGAACAATCTTTTGACCTGATTCTGATGCTTGGTGATCTTGTCGACCACCCTTACTCTCTTTTCCTCGAGCTCTGCTAGATACATGATCCTCTTTTCAAGGGAATTTTGAAAAGTTTCATCTTCGATTGCCCGTGCCAAGCGCAGAGTAGGAATTTCAGTGGAAATGGGAAGCTTGGCATCGGTGCCATATAACACTTGAAAATGTGACATACCGAGAGATCTCTTGGGAGTAATGTGGTCTTCCCACAGAGCATCGTATAAGGACTTGTGCCACATTCATTGATTCTCATCCACTAGCTTTCATATGATGGTCACCAATTTTTGTTACTGGATTCTGCCTGAACATTTCCCTGAGGGTAATAATCTGAGGCGTGAGCTAAAGATATCCCATATTCATAGAAAAACCAATAACTTCCCATGAAGAAAAGTTAGAAGCATTATCATCAACAATCTTGTTTGGGACACCAAACCTGACAATGATATTTTCTTTGATGAAACTGCAAACAACTTTGGAAGTGGCATGCTTGACAGGTATGGCTTCCACCCACTTGGTGAAGTAATCTATTCTGTAAGGACATAACTATGTCCGGCACTCAATTGGGGATTGAGTGCACCGATAAAATCAATTCCCCACTACTTGAATGGTTCGTCGATGATGACCGGCCTGAGGGGAAAAGCAACCAACTTGGGCTTGCCGACGAACTGCTGGCAAGGCTCACACTTTACTACCCAGGTGGTTGTATCTTGGAAAAGCGTCGGCCAATAGTACCTGGCCCGGATGATCTTGTGTGCTTTATCACGGAAGAGGAGAAATGGCCCCACAGGCCGAATTATGAAAACTTTTGAGCAACTTCACCTGCTGTGGCTTGTCGACACATCGCAAGAAGACACCATCTATCCCGCATTTGTATAAACCATCATCCCAGATGACATATTTGGCTGCTCTGAGCTTTATAGTGTGCTTCTCCTTTGCAGTTAGGTGAGCTGGGCATTCACCATAGGTGAGGAAGAAAGCAATATCGAATACCACTCATCACTGGTTGCGACAAATAGGACCAGAGGCAGTGAATCGGGTTTCTCCAATTGACTTTGTGCTTTATTGGTACAATCATCCTTTTCTCCGAAACTCCTGACCCTTGGTTTTCGGCCATAAGTTGACACAAGCCTTTGCCTCTTACCAACTTAGTTGGTTTTATATCCAGATCGTACTCCTGGACCTTTGCAATCCAATTTCCTCGCAAGCTTCCTAACTCCTATTGAGTTAGAATTGATTTGACTACCGTGTCAGGGACCAACACCACTGTATGGGAATTTAAAATGTAATACCTGAATTTTTTGACTGCTTTGACAACAGCGAAGGCATGCTTTTCCAATTGAGACATTTTCAATTCGTGAGGCTTGAGGGGAGAGCTCATGAACGCAATTGGGGATTCAACATTCTTAGAATTCTTTGGCATCAAGATGGCAGATACAGTATGCTCAGACACATAGCTATACATGATAAAATCTTTGGAGAAATCAGGACACACCAAGGACTGGTGCGTGAGCGACAGAAGCTTTTATTTCTTCAAACGACCTCTTCCCTTCTTCATCCATCGGAAAGTTGGTGACCCTTTCATCATGTCTAATATATGATGAGTCTTTTCAGCAAAGTCGGGAACAAAGCGCTGAGAAAAATTCACCTTTTCGAAGAAAGAGTGGATGCTCGGTCTTGCTTGTAGGAAAAGTAAGGCTCTGAATAGCCTTAACTCTTTCGGTATCTATCTTTGTTCCTTCTTTGCTAACAACATGTCCTAGCAACTTTCCTTCTGTGACTCCAAAAATAGATTTTTTTGGGTTCAGGGAAATCCCATGCTCTCGGCATCTGGCCAATACTTGCTCCAAATGATCACAATGATCATTTCGTTGTTTAGAGAACATAGTTAAGTCATCCAGATAAACGACAATGACCTTCCCCATCATACCTTTGAATGCCAGGTCCATGGCCCACTGAAAAGTGGCGCCAGCATTGGTCAGGCCAAAAGGCATCCTGCTTTGTAGGCAAACATACCCCAGGGAGTAGTGAATGTTGTTTTAAATTGATCTTCAGGTGAGACTTCAATCTGATTGTAGCCTGAAAAACCATCAAGCATGGACAACATTTCTGATCTAGTTACTGCTTGTAGAACTTGATCCATTATGGGAAGTGGGTAGTTGTCCTTTAAGGAAGCCTGATTCAGGTTTTGAAAATCTACGCATATGCGTATTTCACCATTTTTCTTGCGTACTGGCACAATGTTTGCCACCCAAGTACTGTGATGGATAGGAAAAATGATTCTCGCATCCAACATTTTCTAAATTTCAGCCTGGATAGTACCTGAGATCTTAGGGTTATAATGCCTCTGCTTCTGGTGAAAGGGTTTGACATCCTCTTTCAATGGAATGTCATCTGGATGTCCTTTGGCTTAAAAGACTTTAGATCGGTGTAGGACCATGCCAATACATCCATGTATTTCTTCAGCAGTTTGACAAACTTCCGCTTCTCTTCAGGTGTGCAACATTTTCTAATGTTGACAAACCATGAATGTTCTACCGAGCCTAAATTAACCGGTTCAGTTTCTAGGGAGGAGCCCATACCATCTCACTTTTTCTTTTTTACAAAATAGTCATGCCTATCAAACAACCACTCCAAAGAAACTAGGCCCTTCAGAATTTTATTTCCTTTGAGCTGACATATGCCGTAGTTCCCTTCAGACTCATGGTTTTGACCGGTAACTGATTCACGGCATGTAGAAGTGGACCCTTCAAAGTGAAGTTCCTTAAAATTTTCCACCTTTTCTAGAAAGGCAATGAGTTGATTGTCATCGTTGAATACTTGCCAATGCTGAGAATTGTCTAGCACGCTTGGGTGGAAAACCACCTCAATGGTGTATTTGTCTGTTTTCAAACCTGGGTGAGGGAGCATGAGGGATGCTGAAATGGCCAATGAATCGGCCATGTCATTTTGAGCTCTTGGAATGGATTCTATTGAAAAAGTGTCAAATTCTTCGATGTTGTCCCACACCGCATTGCGGTAATGCCTGAGCCTCTCATTCTTCACTTGATATATCCTCTTAACTTGATTCACGACTAGCTCTGCATCACCTTGTACTTTCATGTTCTTGATCCCTCTTTCCTTTGCAGCTTGCATGCCAAGTAGTAGAGATTCATACTCAGCAGTATTATTTGTGTTGAAAAACTGTAATTTAAAAGAGAGAGGAATAATCTCTCCTTCGGGAGATATTAGCACGGCTCCGGTGCCACATCCACTGGTTGTGCAGCTACCATCAAACTACAAAGTCTAGACCTTGTTAAGATCTTCTTCTTGGATGAGAACAACCATTTTGTCAGACTCGGTAGACAAGAAATAGTTCCCCATTCCTGATGATTCAAAATAATTTGAGCTTTGGGGTCCTCAGAGTTAGTAACCAAGTACTTCTTTTGTGATTCTGGCTCCAATGTCTGCATTACACCTTTGACGGGGATTCTAGCCTTAGACCAGTCCATATGAATCTCCCCACCAACTTCGCTACAAAAACTTCTTCCCAGCAAAATTCCATAGGCTGCTGGAATGTCGGCAACGAGGACGGTCATCTTTACTCTTTTCTCTGGGAACGCCACAAATGCAAACTGCGCGTCTTTGATTTGACCAATCAATGAAACTGCTTGGTTTCCAAGGAATAACATCTGCCAAAAGGCTTGGTAAGGGTGAGGCCCAAAGCATGGGTGACTTTTGCCGGCATGACGTTATCAGAAGCTCCAGAATCAATTATGCAGTTACTTAACTTGTGGCCATTGATTAGGAGGGAGAGATAGAAAGGTTCTATCTTGCCTGATGTGGAAGTTGAGGAAAAATTATGCGGGATGAAGGAGGGGTGGAAAGGATTCCTTTTAGGGAAACCTGATTAGTTATGGCAACTTGACTTTGAATATACTTGGTCAATCTTACAAGCTGTTCGGGATTTGACTGAAGATATTCGGCTTCAGACATTTGGATCTTAGTTTTTAGCATGATCTATGATGTCAAACGTGGCTAAGGGTTGCGCTGGTGAAGGAATGAGTCCCTCACTTCGCGATGGTAGAGTAGGATTACTGGTCTTTATGGAAATAGAAGAAGGCTGATTTGGAGGAGAGATGGGGGAAAAGATTTCTTTGTAAAAGACTTAATAGGGGGTTGAGTAGGAAGAGGATTACCTCTTTTAGCAATGGTTGGAGGCACGTTTGACACGGCCCTCTCTTTCTACACATGGGTAGCGACCTCTTCTTCTTTTCCTCACGAGCGAGTAAAAACAGCATATGATTGTCCACTTGCATAACCTTGTGTACCTTCCTCTTCATCAGATTCTTCCTCATCAAATTCCATATACCCGATAGTAGAGTCGCCAGTCAGCTCACCGACATCTTGATCATCTTCGCCTTGAGACGAAGGTTCTTCGTAATCTTGCTCCTCTTCTTCGATTTCGGCTAAAGCGTTGACCGGAGGAGCCTCACGCCAGCCGCGGAGTAGTTGCAGGCAAGTGCAGCCTTTGTGGAACATTGTTGGAAATAAAATTCCTCCGTGGAATATCCCAGTATGAGGAACTAGGGGAAGCTTGGGCTAACTGCTTCTTTAATGCGAGCAAGTCGTTTGCCATCTTTTGAAATGCCGGATCAGATGAAGTAGTGGGCGAAGGGCCTGAAGATTTAAGCTTGGCTGATTCCCATTTTAATTCACCAGATATTAGCAAGTTATCTTCAATTCTGATGGCAGTGGCCTGGGCAAGAATCAAGGTAGCCACTTGTTCTTGCAGGAGCAGGAAACTTACTTTCGAGCTCATAGCGTTCACGAAAAAACACTTCTGATTTTCCGGTGTTGGAAGCATGGCAACAGGCACACGGTTGATCAATGCATTGAACCTGGTGATAAAATCACGCATAGTCTCATTGGCCTCCTTCTTTAGGTGAGTGATCTATGATAATAGTGTAAATGCATCTTCCGAAGGCTTGTACCTATCTTCAAAAGCATCCCGCAAGGTGGCCCAACTGGTAATAGATCCAGCCGGTAAATGCTGAAACCATTCTGCTGCGGGCCCTTGTAAAGTTTCCAGAAAAAGGTGAACCGACACATCTTCATGGGTCACATCTAGGATACTGCATGACATAATGAATGCAGATATGTGTGAATCCATGCTTTGGTTTCCACTCCCATCAAATTTGGGGAAATTCTTTCGGTTTCCATGTGGGAGCACGTGAACAGGATGTGGCAAGGCCAGGGGACCCATAGCATTTCCCCATGGTACCGCCATCTGGATGGGTGGAAAAAGAACATGGGCTGGAAGCACAGTTCCACTGAGTAGCAAGGCACTACAAAGGGATGTGGAGGCTCCTTGTGAAAACCGGTTCTTTCGTGGAGGTGAGGCACTTCTGGCTGACCGATCAGCTGAACTTAGTGATGAAAAGTGCGCATTGGTGTTATACTGAAGTTGTGCCTTTGAAGCAGATCAAAAGTAGGATCGACTTCTCCACGAGCTCTCCTGCTATGAGTAAATGGTTCACCTACCAGTGTACCTTCCCGATCTACAATATTGTGAAGCAGATTAAAAACTCTTTTTGGTTGTACTTGCTGATTTTCTGATTTTTCTGACAAAAATCAGCAGCATGTACTTTTCTGAATATTTAATTTTATCCTTTTCTGAAAACCGATTGCGGTTTTATGACAAAGAACAACGAGGATAAAATGATGGTAAAGCTTAGTAAGCTGATTTCCAGATCTAGAGTTGACTTTTTCAAAGAGTTTGAAAATTTTGGTAAACAGTCAAAAACTCAGATCTACGGAAAAATACATATTTTTATGAAAACTCAGCGAACTAAAGATCTCCAACTAGGCCAGATCTATGGATCTCAGAAGAAAATTTTCAATTTGGGTCACTTTTGCAAAAATTTGGATTTTGAGCAAAAGTTAAAATTTGCAAACAGGTAGTGATTTTTTTATTTTTACTGATTTTCTAACGTACCATCATCATAGATCGGATAGATCTATTTGTTCCCTCCTAGTAGAGTCATCAAAAACTATTGGTTTGAAAATCTGCAACTTGGGAAGATTTATGGATAGATGAGCCAACAGTGTGCAGGGCATAGCCCCTCTTTGAGTCAGCAAAGCGAAACTGGTTTATTGCTATTCTACTAGCAGGAATCTGTGCAAGTCTCACAATATTCTACCTTCGGGGGTTTGGGATCTCATCCCAGACGTGGTGTTTCCAACTGCGAAGAGAAAAGGGAATGAAGGAAGATGAAGAAAGATCAGGTCCGAAGGAGAAAAGAAATGAATTCCAAAGCAGAAAGGTCAGAGGGTTTATGTTTTGGGATTGGTAGTAAACAGAGCCAAACCTACTTGCATAAATGAATAAAGCAATACTGATGAATAAATGACAAAAAGTAGAGATAGATTCAATAGAATAAACACATAGATCTGACATAAGAAAGATCAGATGCCCATAACACACATATTTAGCACAAAGTCTTAATATTTGCATTAATATCTTCTTCTGTTACAAAAAGTACAAAGCCTTTTCTTCTCACTTCTATTTTTCATCTAAAAGATATCCACCCTTGAATACAACAAGTATTCAAGTATATATAGAAGGAGAGAAGAAAAGAAGACAAAAGCAAACAAACCACTTATTTACAAAAATATCTTACAATAGATTACAAAGTCATTTGTTGACTTTTGACAACTTTGGTGGATGACATCATCCCATGGTGCAACATGGATGATGTCATCATTTGTGTCAACATGACTTAGATATTTTACAAAGAGAAAGATGAGAAGAAAGAAACTATTCATCATCGTCCCGCGGCTGGAAGGGGGTATCCTGCTTTTGCTGCTCGGGTGACGAGATGTGGAACTGGGCACGGTACTCCATGAACTTGCTGATCATGGGTTGAAGTTGATCCTCGGAAGGATCCTTGTGTCTATCGCTGATAGCTTCACAGGTCTCCCACTCATCTATGAGCTTTTCCGGGAGTTTGGAATAATCATTCTCTGCCTCTATCAGGTACCCGATGAAGTCACGACACGCCAACAGGTTATTGATGGATTCGGCATCGAACGTGACTTCTGGCCCCAGTCCCTGTGAAATGATCTCCTTGAAGATTTGAATAGTTTCCTCCACCTTTCTTAAGGTGAAAGAAGGAGTGAGCAACCCTAGAGACATTCTGAGAACAATCTGTTCCATTTGATGCATTGCATCCAGGGCTACCTCCTTTACCTTGTCGATCTTCTCCAGGACGAACTCTAGCTGATCCACCCGATAATCCAAAGTGGAAAGGATTTTATTCAGTGCTCTAGGGTGTCCAAAGATGCCAAACTTGACCAGATCATCGACTGAATAGTCGAGCATTTTCTGAAAGGTCTCATGTTGCATCTTGGCATGATCAAGCTCTTCGGAGATGGGTCCCGCTATCGCCTAGAGTTCTTTGTTTGTTCGATTGATATTCTGGTACAAATCTGTGAACTTAGCGATAACTCCCTCACTTTCTTTGAGGATTTGGCTCCTCCAGGTGGAAACTACCATGCCCTGCTCACCGATTTTAGCATATTCATTGATCTTATCCTGGCTCAGAGGCTCAAGAGTTTCGGCGGCAGTTGTAGGAGGCGCACTGCCCATTTTCTGCAAGGCATGGAGAAGATATTTATTTTTCTCCTTTAGCTACCTTTTCTCTTCCTTTGCTTCTTGGAGTTTCTTGCAAAGGGCGTCAACTGCAGATAGGGCCTCTCCTTGCAGCTTTCTGAAGATGTCCCCATTGTGACTTGAGTCACTGTGTAATCTGTCAAAGACAGATCCTTTTATCCTTCAAAGGATTGGGGTATGCAATCTCCATCACTCTCTCCCCTGTTGCACTCTGAGAGAAGTGGGTTATGGGATTTTTCTTCTTTGCCCCTTTTGATGGGATCACGGAGAAGTCCATCGGTGCGATGGGAACTTTCCTTTTCTGCTGACTCAGGTGTTGGGAGATCCAGGCTGGACTTATGGGAGAAGGACCAGAAATGGAGAAGGGGCAGCTGCAGTAGTAGAAGGGAAAAACATGGAGACACTTGGAGGTGAAATTGAGAGGAAAGCTGAGGATGTGCTCACGGGAGGAAGGGGTATGCTGCGGGGGGAAAGTCATAGGAAGGGAAGGGAGCTCAGAGATGAGGGAAGAAATGGAGGGGGACAGCTCCGCGAGAGAGGAGAAGATGGATGAAGAAGTAGGAGGAACAATAGAAGAAGGGGGAGAGGACACGACCAAAGGAATGGTCACTTGGGTCACTCGAGGAGGGGAAGGAGGAGAGGGAGAAGGGACAGAAGGGACCTCAATTGTTACAGTCATGGCCACATCCTGAGTGGATGTGCCTATTGGAACATCTTCCGCTGCTTCTTTCTCTGAGCTTTCTAGGATTGCAACCCGTTCTTGTGAAGTGGAAGGAGGGCTTTCAGGAGCTTCCTCTTGGGTAGAGCTGGATTCACCCTCTTTTCCTTTTCCCTTGCCTTTTGGCTGTTGGTTTTTTGCTAAGGAGGTGCATTGCCCAATAGAGAGGTTGTGAAATCGACTCCGAGGTAGATGAGCCCGTTCATTCGGCACCAATGCTCTATCCTTCGTAGAGTTTCCTTGACCCTCTCCTCGATTGTTTGAGGAGCTTTGGTTCTATCAATCACCGCGAAAGGCCAATCATCCCCACCCATGTCAAGATATACTTGATCAACTTCTTGCTCAGTAGTTTGGTAGCCTTTTGGGACGATGGCTACCCCATACTTGATGATTTCTGCTAAGGCCAAGCGAGAATGATCCTTCCTCCTGAGCTCGACCTCATGATATATGTCGATGTAGATATCTTTGATCTGAGGGATGTGGATTGGATCGAGCTTGGCCCTGGGAAAACAATTTCTTGGGTCGAAGGTGGGCCTTCTTTGAGAAGTTATGTTTCGATTCAGCAGCTCCAGTTCTACAAACATGTCCTTTGCTCTGTGGTGAGTGAGACACGTATACCTACCCACTAGTGAGGGGAAAGGAGTTCCACCCTTCTTTCTCTTGAGACACTTCTTGTGGTAGGTGATTAGCTATCTCGATAGCTCCAACAGGATCAACTTGGGACCGGCATACCTTGGTAGTTTAGTTGGTTCCCCCAAGAAGTTAGCCACCCTTAGATAGGTGAATGTGGGGAATTGAGTGAACAGGGCCCCCCATTTCTCTGTAGCTACTACGATGCTCTTGGTCATACGACCGTGAGTCATATTCGGCCTCAACAGAAGATGATGAAATAGAAGAATGCATCATTGATTTTTGTGAATTGGGGGATACTATTTTCCAGCTTCAGTTCTTGATAGTATTCATAGATTTTAACTTGGGGCCACACCCCCGCATGCATCAGAGCTGGATAGTCCCTTTCTGAAGCTGCAACATAGACTACATAGGAGTTCATATAGAACCTCCCCATTGTGTTAAGTTGTTGAAGCTGCTCCGATATTGTGCTGCTTATGATTTCCGCCCACTCAAAGCGTTGATCGGGCACATTTTTGTTCATTGTTTCTAAGTACCTCAGCATCCACTTGTGAAAGTAATGGGCATCAGGAAGCCCAAATACTCTACTCAAGAATGTGATTGTGTCACTGAGTTCCTCTGAAAAGTCACTGTGATGAATGACTTGTGGCCATCGAGTCACTACCTTTTTGTTCTTTAGGTAAACTTCATTCATCAGCTGCATGCACTGATCTTCATTGTCGTCCCAAGCTTTGATGCAATCTTCCTAGCTTACGGCCACAAAGTGCCGGTGGTGAGGGATGCCGAGCATTATTTCAAAGTGTTGGGCAGTGAGGTTGATTATAACCTCACCCTTCTCATTATGGACACATCTTGTGTCCTTGTTGTAGCATCGGGCTACTACCATCATAAACTCATTATTCACGGCACTGACTGGGATTCCTCCAGCAAAGTGCAGCGCACTGCCCATCAATTTGTCCATCCATGGACTTCTTGTGACCCTCTGGGTTCTGGCCCAGAAATCTTCCATGTCAATATGACCCAGTTCTGAGTCTCTGATGTCTAGGTCACACTCTGCTTGGGACTCGGGCATCCTGACCCTCTGATATTTATACTTCATTTCTTCTTCTGTGAGCTTGGCTTTACCCTTAGATTTGGTAGGTCTCTTGCTTGATGTTGACATATGTAACTCTAACTTAATTGCTGATCTGCAAGAAGAAGAAGTGAAACCCAACGCAAGAAGGTCATATTAGTCATTTGATCTTCCATTAAAGCGTCAACAGAAGAAAGAGTTAGTGATTTAAGGCCTCAGGTGCAGGGCGCATGAATACTACAGGTTACAGGGCTAAAATAATATGGCACATAGGAAAGGGATGCTGCAAGGGATAAAATAGCGCCAAAGGGCGCATGGCGCATGGACACTGCAGGGTGCATTTTTGTTGTTGTAAGCACAAGTGCGCCTGCGCCATGTGTATACATTTTATAAAGGGCACAGATATTTTTCATGTTACACGGGTATAGGACGCGCCAAAGGGCACAAGTTTAATGTGTGTAACATCATTTTTTCATGTGCCACAGGAGGACTTGGCGCGGCGCATGGAAGGTCTGCATAACATAATGTTGTTGTGACAATGGATGTGCCTGCGCCGTTTAAAGCTTTGCACTTTGGCATAGATTTAGTTGGTGTTGCATAGACGTAGGGTGCGCCAATGGCGCAAGTTTTAATGATGCAACAAATGAGTTGAGTGCTCCAAGATGGCACAAGTTTAGCGATTTCAACAAGTGAAGGGAGTGCACCTTAAGGGCACAACTATTCTTTGTGTAACAGTCATGGTATGTGCGCTAATGGCGCGACTGTGTATTATGTTACAGGGATGATAGATGCGCCAAAGGGAGGAAATAATAGTCTCTTATTTTCAAGCCATGATTCCTTTCTTGAGGGGTTTGCATGTGGTTAAGCTCCTTTTGCAGGTTTCATTGGGTAATGGAGAAGCTACAAAATGAGAGTTCCAAGCCATTTTTTAGGACAGAGTCCCCTTTACCAGCAGATCTGGAAAGAGGGGGAAAAGCATGGGTGCAGGGTAGAGAAAAACAACAAGGAGGATGGGGAGGAGTTCATGATTTTCACAGCCTTCTTTAACTCAATCCACACCAACAAGTAGCCAAGAAAACAAAACACAAAACACACAAAAGCAATGAGGACCTCTTACCAGGATATATAATGGAGAAATGTGAAAATGGGTCCACGAAGTGATTCGAAAATGATAGGGTAGGTGCACTGGTAGGTACAGATGTAAGAGAAAAATCACGTGATGTGTCGGATGACAATGATAGTGTAGACGCACCTATATATAGGCGAGATGGTAATAAATGCACCACCAAATTTTTCAAATGGCGCATGAAAAGCACTGATCGACAATAGAAAACATGCGCCCTTGATGCACCAAAATGCTTGCCAACATGAAGTTATGTGTGCCTTTGGCACACCAAAAGTTATGTCGACACAAGAATATGTGCACCCTTGGTGCACCAAAAAGTGGCGCAACAAAAGTATTGTTGACATGAAGGTGCATGCACCTTGGCACATGCAAGAAAGACTCAACATAGTGAGGCGCATCAAAATGCCTGTTGACACTTCAAACCATGTGCCAAAGGCTTAAAAGGGGGCGCATGAAAACTTAATGTTGCATAGTCATTATGTGTGCCCGACCAAAAAAGACCAAAAATGGCTAAGTTCGGAAAACTAGATTTCCCGGGAAGGGATTTTGCAACGTTCCGAACGCAAGGGGTCCCTGACGAGGGACCGGAACAAAATTTTGGTAGGTTATCTGTAAAATTTCCCTTGCCAATTTTACGGGATAACAGAGAGTAAGAGTGAGTCATATAAAAATCACAATGATAGCAACATAAACGGATTTGTTGTTATATGGGAGTACCTTTTCGAGTGTATCATCTAGATAGAATTTAGGTGCACAAACTTTTAGACTCTCTTATGGGAGTAGTAATACTTCACATATTGTTGGGGTGTAATTCATTACTAATGTTGGGACATAAGGAAGTACATCTTCTGGTATGACTCTAGCTATGGGTTCAGAACTAGAAGGTATAGGTGGCTCTAGTTCTAGTGGATCATGTGGTTCTGGATTAGGTGGGCAAGGTTTTACGCAACCCCAAAATATTTATATGGAGATGTCTCTTCATTTCCCAGATTATATGGGCATATAAGATGTTGTTAAATATGTACACATGTGTGAAATACTATGGCACACAAAAGGAATAATGACTTCTAAGTGTAGGGAAAGTCAATTTGCTACTATGTTACAAGGGCACACACACAGCTGGTACATAAATTTTGACCCTGATCAGACTTGCGTAGACTATGCAACTTTAAAAGATCCCTTCCTAAAATAATTTCATATCCCTGAGTTTGAATAGAAGAGTATAAGTGCACTCAAGGATATTAAGAAAGGCACTACTTGAAAGTGTCAGAGATTATGATTCTCATTTCAAAATGTTGTTATCTAAACTTTCTTATGATATTCATGCAAGCTAGCATGCACAATTGTTCATTGGGGGCCTAATAACACCTTTTAGAAGGGATCTATCACATAAGAAAGACACTGATCCACACGAAGCACTTGAAGCAGCTCTATGTGCTAAGATAGTTTGAAGTATAGACACTGGGGTGAGCCCATTTTTATAAGAACATATCGTAGCTATGGTGAAGTAGTTGGAGAATTTATCATAAAATTCAACACATGAGATGCACATAGGGATTTGGTGCACAAATTATGAAGTGGGAGGTCACACAAAGGATAGTTTTCCACATAGATCAATGCACTAATTATTGTTCGACTGTGAGATATGCCATATAAAACATGATGCTAGCCACTACCCATCACTATAATGTGTTATAAGGAAGAACATTTCATGTTACTACAAAATATGTAGGTCTACGCTCTTGAAATGGAAGACTATTGGTTGATTGGTCAGATCCATGATGTTATAGACATTGGTGTATGACAGACAAGAGTTTCAGATAAATCTAAAGGAAAGAAAAAGCATCAGGATCGGGATCATAATCAAGAGTTCCATGATTGGAGTGAAGGGAGTTTTGAAGGCATCCGTGGTAGAGGTTGAGGATACCATGGTGGGTTTGGAGGAAGAGGCTTTGGTGGCAAATGAGGCGATTTCGCTCATGAAACATGTTATACATGTGGATCTCTTGACCACTACAAGAGAGAATGTCCTTAGAATATTACATGTTCTTTCTATGGAAATAATCATAGTTATGAGGAATTTCCAGACTTGTATGAGCATCTTAGTAAGTAGCATAAACAACTAAATAAAGGTGTAGGGATGGTTAGGATACAACATGTTGTGGAAAATCATTGGATGCCCAAGTTGGAAGAAGAATCTGAGGCATTGTAGGTAAAGATCACAACCCACGTGAAGCGGTGCGTGCCAAAGAAACATTTTAGAAGAAGCCTACCATCACTAAAGAGGATGTTCTACATGCATGGTACCTAGATCCAACCAATCAGAAAGAGGTTTATCGGGAAACCATGGAGGTACTCAAGAATATTCAGGGTGAAATATAGTATTTAAAGGAGAAATCATGAAAGATGGAGCAAAATAAATCATTAGAGATGATCCAAACTGATATGGATGACTTGAGAGAAGTGTGGAAATTATCATGCCAGAGAATATCATTCCATTGTTGGGGAATAGGTTAAAGGGAAACACCTGCGTGAAAGTATTGAGACTGGATGATAGATCCTATATGAAAATATTCCTCCTCATAACATCGAGTATGACAAGGAGATCAATCTTAATGATGTTGTGTAAGGTTGGTTATTGAATAATATATTGATTGATACAAGGGCGAAATTCAATGTTCTTACCTTAGATGCATGGGTATAAATGGGGAGACCTCCATTGCAGTCATCCTCTAATGTATTATTCATGGATAACTGGGCTAAGGTCACTCCCATTGGAGTTTTAAAAGATGCATCCATTACCATTCAAGGAGCCAAGCTCACTAGAGATTTTGAGGTTTTATCACCGGCATAGTTAGATAGCTTCCCAAAGACTACTAGGGCATCCTTGGTGCTATGAAAATAATGTTGATATTTGGTTAAAAAGGGTTATATCATCTTTGAAAACAAGAAGGAAAGAGTTATTATCCCTTTAACAGATGGAAAATATGTGCCATATGTTGAACCCTTGAGTGAGGAAGAATTGAATTAGATTGATGTACATGCCATCCGGGATCTAGAGGTGTTTGAGCCATGTAAAGAAGGAATCCTTTAGTTGGAGGATGCACAATCTATTAGTGATACTACAAGTGTTGCTTGTGATAATTGGGCTCATAGAACTTATGAGTTGGTAGGGTGTGAAGTAAAGAGAATATTTCCTAGGGACAACAAACCATGTTATATCAGGAGAATAGGTAACAACTCGGTACCTTGTTACATCAGAGAAGGAGACCATATCATGTTCCCATGTGTGCACCATGGAAGAACAATGGATAGACCCATTGGAGAGAAAGAATATGCTATCATATATCCCTATGTGGGACGAAGCATGTTGGTGGGTACTCCATAAGGATAATCTTGTAGGATGGAATGAAATTAGGATTTCTCCTACCACTAGGTTCTTCAGGAGCAATGCACCTACTCAAATCTGCACTTATCATGGTAATCAATATGTTCAACACCACATTTAGCAATGTGAGAGACTCTGGATAGAGGGGAAGAAAGATTTACCACCTTCACTCTGGGTGCATAGGTTTTATTCCACTCTACATGGATACATACATGCTTAGTGTGTATATTCATAACTCCATAGAGAGACTGGAAATTAGTAGGATTTAATTGTAGGAATGACTTAGACTTTTGACTTCTTCTCTACCAAGCCTCCAGTGGAAGAAGCATTAAAGGTCATAAATTTCTTAACTATGGGAGATAGTGTCAAGGTTGAAGAACTCATTCAGGAGTTACTTGATGAAGGAAACTTAGTAACACATTTTTTGGAATAAACAAAGGTCGATGCCACACTACATCAATGTGCTTGCCTCGAGAAAGAAAAAAGAAAAATGGTCTACTTAGTGGATGATGAAGAAGTAGAAAATATGGATGTAAACCATTCATTAGGTAGGCATGAGGTGTTTGATAGTGCATAAAGAGACCTCATGAACTTATGAAGACAAAAAAGTGAATATTGGATCAGATCTTTGAGCCTAAGGAGGCCATAATTGGAGACTATTGGTTAGACTCTGAAGTGGAAAAAATCATATAGTTATTATGGGATTATCAAGACTTATTCCCTTAGGGGTACCATGAACTTAAAGGTGTACATAAATCATTAGAGGAGATGAGGATAAAGCTTAAAGAGGGTGCACTCCTTGTTATAAAGAGACCCTACAGGAGGAAACCCAACTTGTGTGAAAAGGTTAAAGAAGATATTGAAAAAATGTTGAAGTCCGGAATCATCATGCCCCTAGATGATTCAAAATGTGTTAGTATAATAGTGATAAGTATCAAAAAGGATCATCATATTAGGATATTTGTGGACTACAGGGGATCCAAATGTTGCATGTGTGACTGATCCCTTTCCTACACCATTCACCGAGGAAATACTATAAGGTGTTGCAGGCGCGAAATCTATTCATTTATAGATGGGTTCTCTTAGTATCATCAAAGTTAGGATTTTCTAGGAGGATTAGGAAATAACTAATTTTACTATTGAAAGGGGTAGCTTTGCCTATACTATGATGCCTTTTGGTTTGAAAAACCCACTTGTTGTATTTTCACGCATAGTTGTTCAAGCATTTAAAAAATATCCACAACTTCTTACAAGTTTATTTAGATGATTGAACGGTGTATGGACTAGTCAAAGACCATTGTGAAAAACTATGCTTAATGTTTGAAATATGTAGATAGTTGAGTATCTCTTTTAACATCAATAAGTGCATATTTACTACATCATTTGAAATATGTAGGACACATAATCTATAAGGAAGGTTTGTTGGTTGATCTAGCTAAGGTTATAGTCATTATCTTCCTAAAAGAGCCTACTAGTTAGAGTGAGGTACATGGATTCTTGGGTCACACGGGTATTATAGAAAATTCATAAAGGGGTATGCCAATGTTTCCACCCCTTTGGAGGAGTTACTAAAAGGGAAATGTATGTTCTACTAGGGAGAACCACAACAACGCGCATTCGAGACATTAAAGGAGAAACTTACTACCATGCCTATTTTGTGTTTTCCTTCATGGGACCAACCATTTCATGTACATGTGGATGCCTTTGGCATGGCCATTGGCATGGTGTTGGCTTATCTAGGATAAGGTATTATAGATCATCTTATCTATTTTTCTAGTAGAAACTTGACTCCTATAGAACAAAATTACATAACTACAGAGTGCGAAGATTTTTCAATGATCTATGCACTACATAAATTTAGATAGTACCTATTAGCTACACAATTTTTCTTTTATACAAATCACATGGCATTGAAGTATTTAGTAAACAAGCCCATTTTATAGGGGCACATATGTAGATGGGTACTCTTATTTCAAGAATTTTATTTCACAGTTGTGGTAAAACCAGGGAAAAGTAATTTTGGACCAAACCATTTATCCATAATACAGTCAGGAGAAGAAGCATAGGCAATTAAAGATACCATGCCAGATGCATAATTATATAGGTTACAATGAGTGCCATCAGAATTAGAGGACATTGTTGTCTTTTTATGAACATGTATGGCACCAGAAGGAATGAAATCCTTAGAGAAGAAACAACTTGTTATATGCGTGACACCCTATATGTTGATTAGCGGTGACCTATATAAGTTAGGTTGGGATGAAGTATTGCACCATTTTGTACTGGAACATGAACACAAGGACATCATGGAGGAATCTCATGGTCATATTGCAGGTGGCCATTATGTAGGTGATGCCACTGCATGTAAGATTCTACTCATTGGATTATGGTGGGAGACCCTATATAAATATTTTAAAGCATATTTTAAGGCTTGTGATCACTATCAACACCTTGGGAAAATAGTTCAACAAGATGAAATGCCTCTAAGACCTATTACTAGTGCAGAACCATTTGAGAAATGGGCTATTGATATTGTGGGTCCTATTTTACCAGCTACACATAGGACTAGATCGCGCTATATCATAACTTGCATAGATTTTCTAACAAGGTGGGTAGAAGAAACACCTATAAAGGATTGTACAATAGCTACAACAAGAAAAGGTTCTATGGGAAAATATTATTATGAGGTATGGATGCCCTTTAAGTTTGACCAGTGATAGAGGAAACACTTTTTTAATAGGACAATCATAATATTATTGGATGAATTCATGATTGCACACCATAAGACTACACCATATCATCTTTAGGAAAATGGAATTGTTGAGACTTTCAAAAATATTTTGAGCCGGACATTGGCGAAAAAATTTGATGTTGGGAGAAAGAATTGGGATGATAAAGTATCTACAGATTCTTTGGGCATATCACACAACATATAAAAGGTTAAACAAAGCCATACCATTTTAGTTAGTATTTGGCATGAAAAGAGTTCTCCTATGGAATTCATGTTACCATCTTTGTGTATTACATGTGCTGGAGGTCTAACAGATGAGTAAGAATTAGAAGAATAGATTGAAAATTTAATCAAGCCAGATGAGTGACGAGCAATAGCATGTTGGATTCAAAAACAAGAAAAGCCTGGCATAAATCATGGCGTGATAGGAATATCTAGGATAAAAACTTGAGATAAGACAAATGGTGCTTCTCTATGATTCTAAGATTTTATGCCATCCAGGAAAACTCAAAGTACATTGGTTGGGGTTGTATGTTATCACTCACATACCTAAAACAAGCACTTTTCAATTAGATATGCTTGATGGAATATGGTTACCCGGTACTTCAACGGGAGTTAGGTTGAAGCCCTACTATAAATAAGTCTTCTTGGTGTTTGTAATAAGGCAATGTTTCCATTTAGATTAGGTTTTCAATTCTATATTTTCCTTAATGTATTTCATTCAATATCCCTATGATTTGTCAATTTAGTTGGTTTTTTGGTGTAATAAGTGCGTTTGCACACCTAAAGCTAATTACTATTTAAAGAATTTATATGCATAGAGGACTGCACATACCCTTAGTGTGGGGTGGTTATTGATATCTAGGTATAGGACTATTGAAAATAAGTACACATGAAAGGAACAAACTACTACGGGTACTATTCAAATTTTGAGGATTGAAGAAAAGAGAGATTGCTTCTAGGAATGAGGACCATAGGTGGAGAAGAATTAAGATACAAGTATAACATGAGGTAAGAAGAGGCCATGAGAACTACCAAGGGAAAGCATAGTGGTGAGGTACTTAGGCACATGGAGGTGCACTAAAGATAAGTTCACGATATAAGGTAGGAAGGTGCGCTAGAAGGTTATAGCTTAGCCGCGAAGATGTATCACACGTAAAGAATAAAACTGGTCGATTAATAAGAGGACTATTGGTAGGTGAAGGAGCAATAAATACACTAAAAATTTGAAAATATATATAAGAATAGGATGCGAGTTCCTTTTTACCATTGCAATTGAGAGAATTTGAAAAGATCTAAGTGTAAATGAGTCGAGTAGTCATGTTGAGGTGTGAAGAGTGTAAAACCAAATGTGGAGAGAAGATTTTTGCATAGGAGAAGCTTGTGTTATCATAGGTGAAGGGTTTGAGCGAAGTAGAAGCATTACGAATGAGCTAGGGCATGAAATTTCCACTAGGGCAAGGAGATTAGAACTATGGTTTTAACTTGCTTGTTATAAAGGATAGAAAGGATAAGTTTTCAAATGGCACCAAAGAAATCACCTGCATCATGAGTAAAAGGGAAGAAGGTCGAAAGAAGAAATTTCTCTTAAGAGTAATTTCTTAGAAATGTAGTATTTAGAGGGCATGATTCTGGGACAAGAATGGGATTCCCACATCTGCAAATATAAAATCAATGATTACAACCATCATACATTGGATAATAATAAGGAGTTAGATGCGTTGTTGAGAAAAAAATGAACAAACACACATCAAAATACATGCCAGTGTATGATGACGCTGGTGGAAAGTTACTAAAGCAGATTGGAGTCTACCAATTATACGAGCTGCCATACTTTAGAAAGTATGAACCATTGTATCAATGGTTTATGAGAAAATTCCATGAGGAATTCTTCTACTTCACCGGATGGAGGGTTAGAATCACAGCCACCTTGATTTCCACAGTGACATGACTAAGGGCCTCAGGAGTAGATCTGGAGAGTGACTTAATAGATAAGACAAAAATCCTGGAGACAAGGAAGGAGTTATGATATAGCAAGGGTTTTCATGAAATGACATCAACAAATTGAAGAAGTACCTAATAGTACAGAAACTACCCATCTTGTAATAAAGTTGAATGACCAAGAAAGGTGATCGCATGTGAATACAATGTGGCTACACGTTGTAAGGAAGATGTCTCAAGGAGTGATATACAATCTCGGATCACATAGAAAAGACAATCATTGAAGAAGCACATACAGGTGACATAATTAGTTTTGGCACTATTTTATTATCTTTTGTGTTTATGGAGATTGGAGTTCCCGATGGGCCAAAGGAGAAGATTTGGGAGTACCCCACAGAAAATAAATCTCTAGCAAAAAGATTTAATAAATATATATGTGAAGGGACCATGATTGGGCCATTTAATTAGAGGGAAAAGATGTGGTATGACAGGGTCCGCACGGTGTTTGAAGAGGAGTGGTGCATACCCAAGGAGTTACCTTCAGTGGTGGGTAAGGAAGTACAGTTTACAGTTTACTAGGATTTTTGCATCGCGTAATTTTTAATGAAGGGCCCTTCATAGAGACCTTGGTGCAAACTACCATATGCCTTCACAACAAACTACTTCCAGGCATCAATTCACCAGTTCATAGATGCACGTCACCTAAGCTTCATCGCAGACAAGGTAGATTGTGATTATCACACTCTGAGAAAATCATATGTATATCCAGGATGGACTACCTACATTGAGAGGCTTATCTCAGATATAATAAGCATGAAGTTGGTAAGCTTGGCCATTGGAGACATTGGAGTAGCACTTGTGTATATTAAACTTAAGCCCAAAATAGAGAAAAAAATATGTGGAAAAGGAATTTTTACTTTCAGGGCCACCTTAAGGGTAAGCATATAGTAGAGAATGTGCCAACTCCACATCCTGTAGAGACCATAGTGGTGGATGAAGAGGAAGATGAACAAGAAGATAGTGGTGGCCTAGAGCATAGAGGAAGAAGACAACCTACAGACAAGGTAGGAATTGAGTGCATGACTACACCACCTTAAGGGAACGAAGGAGATGATGAGGACCTATATGTAGTACAAGGAGAGTGTTAATTTAAAAGGGTATTTAGGAGGATAAGAACCCAAGGTGCTACTCCACAATCAGTGCATAGATCACCACGACTCTCTCCAAAAAGGAGCCAATTGAGAAGAGAAGAAGGTAGTTGAAGTTGAATGAGGAGGTGGAAGAGTCTAAGGAGAGAACGCCCAAATATCCTACACCTCCAGAGGACATGGAAGAGCCAAAGGACGAAAAAATGAAGGATGGATAAGAAGGATAAAAGGAGGAAGATGAGATAGTTCAAGAGACTACTCAGGGCATAACAGAACAAGATCCAAATCTTGATTCTCAATTTCCTAAGGGGCCAAGATCAAAGAGAACAATTGGGCAGTATATTACACTAGTCATGGGCTACGCCGAGGACAAAATTACAATTTTCCATGCCCATCTCCAAAGCATGATGGTCCTTAAAAGAATTATATGGATGGGAGCTAATGGATGAGGATATAGCCATCATGCACACAAGGAAGCACCCGTGTCTTCGTAAATGTAGATAAATATGGATGAACTAAATTCGACATATGTGAAGAGTCTTATGTATCGAGGAGATTGAAGAAGTCACCTCGGAAAGACACATAACAGTAACGCCTACTACTATGTTGGACGAACAATTAAGTAATACCTGGTGAAGGTATCAACGGAGGTGGAAAGGATGAATGTGGATAAGGCTACAACTATTAGGGTGATGAAAGAGGAGATTAAGGCCAAATATGTAGAGATAGCATGCCTACGATAAGAGAAGGACTTGGCACAGAAGAAGAACACTATTTTCATCAGCATGATAGAGGATATTGGAGACAATGTCTTGAGAGCTAGACCACATTTGGAGTCTAAGGTACCAAAAAATTCCCTTCAAAAATGCATTATGTACAAACCTTGGTGGATTAGTGCTTGAGGATGGACCTATGCGCATGCCAACACCAAATAATCCTGAGCAGAAGCAGAGTGAGAAAAGGATTTGGTGATGAGGAATATTGCATCTTATGAGGCATTACTCCAAAGCTTCCAAGAAGAGCTGAGAAAAGTAGACCAGGCATTGAACATTTGCACAGCTCCGGAGGCGTTCATGAGGACAATGACCATGGTAAAGGAAAATGAAGTCCTAAAAGTGATGAAGAATGACACATTGGGTTGCACAGAGAGGTTAGTATTGGTAAAAAAAAGCATGAGGCCCTCACAAAGAGCATATGAACCCCATAAGGAAAGGTTAGATGAGCTGGGGAAGGTTATAACACAAAAGATGGATCTGCTAGAGGGAAGAATGTTTGCAATGTTCAACATTTTTCTTTTTTTGTACAATGAAAATGGGGAAATTTCCCAAGATGAGATGGAGTCTATTGTGGTAGATATTCTAGAAAAAAAAGAGGTTGCATTGAGTGAATGACAGACATTAGATGCCAAAATAAAGGAAGAATATCCCAAACTCATTCTTATAATTGAAGTAGAGGATACTGCTGAGTAAATCATTCTTTTGTATCCAAAATTATTTACCATCTTACATTTATATTCTTTCTCATTCTTTGAGAATTCAAAAGGTAACCATTCTGGAGCAACAATGCATGCAGCTTAGTGTGGGGTAATGTTGAATAAACAATGTATAATACCTACCGAAGGCATATAGAAGATTCACATGAAAGAGCAGAGTGCGTTCAAAGGTGCGGGAGGATCAAAATGGAATCACACGCGGAGGAAAAAGACAAATTCAAGACTTATCCATTTTGACGATGATGATCTATTTTTGGAAGATGGCATGCAGAGCACAAAAACAGGATGAATACTTGCGCGACACGCACAAGCTATTTTTGGAAGAGTGGATATGGAGCACTTTACATGGATGTAGGCTAAAGATAGAATTGCAAATGGTAGTTAACTAGGATAAATCTATTATTAGTGCACTTGCATGTGTGGCTGTAATTATAAAGGCACATGGCTATTTTTAGCATGTGACCTATTTTTGGGATTAGATAAGTGGTGAAGGGAAAGTCCCCACCCTTATAAATATGTAGTGAACTACATAGCATAGAGATAGTAGGTAAGAACTAGATTACTATGAGATCATGTTTTCAGATCTGTTATGTACATGAGCACATGATGTTATTATTGTAAGAAGATTTTGTGTATTACTATGTTTTTATATAATGGAGTGTATTGGCTGAATCAAAGTTTTAATTCTGAGTATAATTGGATCTTGCATACTTGATTTCATCATAATTATCATTTAAATCTATTATTCTCTAGAATGAGATCTATACATGCACCGCATAATGATGTATTAATTATGGATATAAATGCATTAGGTCTTCATCATGCTAACATCCTACAACAACCTTAAAGAGGGTTCTAGTACCTTTGTGCACTTTGAGTGAGCACTTATTCTAGGATGAGTGATGTGCTAGCGTGCACTTGGGATTTTTCTAGTAGATTCTAGGTTGCATTAATGCCATATGTCCCTCTCAAATACTTGATAATCCATTGGAATACTTTCCAATGCTCTTTACGTAGATTAGCCATACATCTTCTCACAACTCGCACTTCTGTGCAATGTCCGGTCTAGTAAAAATAAAGCATACATCAAGCTCCCAACTACTGCAAGCATACGAACTTATGTCATGTACTCAACATCCTCGTGTGATATATGACACTAATCTTTGCTTAATTTGAATTTTCTATCCATAGGTGTACTTACAAGTTTTGAATTTTACAAATTAAATCTTTCCAACACCTTATTAATATAATGATCCTCGAGAAAAATATAACTTCATGTTCTTTCACAATTTGAATGCGCATGCCAAGGATTCTCTTTAAAGCTCCCAAATCCTTCATTGCAAATGTGTGACCTAGCTTTTCTTTAAGCTCACCAATGTCCTACATACCAAATCCTACAATAAAAATATCATCCACATACAATAACACGATAATATAGCTCCCATATCTAATAATCTTGAAATAAATAAAATGATCAAATTCACATCTTAAATAAAAATTATCATCCATGAAACTATCAAACCTCATATACCATTTCCTTAGATTTTTCTTGAGCCAATATAGGCTCTTTTTCAATCTACACACAAGTTTCTCCTTACCCTTGACTCCATACCCAAACAGTTGATTCATATAAATCTCTTCCTCTAAATCACCATGAAGAAAATTCATCTTGACATCAAGTTTATCTTAATGAAAATATTGTACTACAACTAAAATCAATATAGTATGAATAGAAGTCATCTTAACAACAGGAGAAAATATTTCACCAAATTCAATACCTACTTTATGTGAAAATCCCTTTACTACAAATTTTTCCTTATATCTCTTCTGTCCACTCTTTTTTTCCTTGATCCTTTAAACCCACTTATTCTGTAATGCTCTTTTACCTACTAGTAACTTAACCAAATTCCATGTTTGGTTCTGATCTAAGGATTCCATCTCTTCATCCATGCCATTCTCCCACTACTTTTGGTATTTATCTTGCATTGCTTCTTTAAATATTTCTAGTTCACACTATCACCATTAATAAATAAGATAAGGAAGGTGAAAACCTTTTCGAGGTCTACTTACCCTTTGTGACCTTATCTCAAATTTGGGGTGTTGGAGGCTCAATCTACTCATCCTAGAGATTTGTATCTACTTTTGATAGTGATCAATGCCAACCACCTTCTGTTGATGTCAGTAGGGCTCTTCTCTAACTAATGCTAGTATAGGGAACCGATGTCGGTCGTGGATGAACTGATACCAATTATTGTTTAAAATGTAACTATTAATTTTAAATATGAGAGTTCATTTTCATCCAAAAACTTCTCCACCAGTTCAACATTAGGTACCAAAAATTGATACCTTTACATTCTATTTTCATTCAATTCAATCTCATGACTCCTAATTATCTTAGATCCTTCAAATCCTAAAACTGGAATTTGAAATCACCGAGCCATAACCAATGAAAGTAAATCTTTTAGATTTAGCATCCAACTTATTTTTATTTTCCTTATCAATATGCACAAAAGCTTCGAGCCAAATAATTAAAGAAAATAAAGATGTACCTCTCTTCCAGTCCAACCTTCTTCTCGATATTACACCATTCAATGTAATCAAGGTCCATGGTTAATCAAATAAACCACCATATCTACTTCTTCCACCCAAAACAATAAGGGAAATCCATAATGCATCCTCATGATTCTAGCACGTTTCATGATTGTCATGTTCATTATCTCTGCAACACTATTCTCCCGTGGTGTTCTAGGAACCATCCTTTCTCTACGTATTCCATTTACTAAACAATAATCATTGAAATCCTTACTGCAGTACTCACCACCATTATCAGATCTAAAGAATTTTAACTTTGAATTTGATTCATTTTATGCAAGGTCTTTCCATCTTTTAAAATTTTCAAAGACATCAGATTTATGATTTATACAATAAACTCATACCTTTCTTGTGGCATCATCAATGAAACTAACATAGTATTGTGATCCTCCATGAGAAGCTACATGGGTTGGTCCCCACACATCTAAGTGTACAAGCTATAATTTATGCTTCTTCTTTGTTTTTCTAAATTTGAGAAATATCACTCTCTTCTACTTTCCAAAAATACAATGCTCACAAAAATCAAAATCTACATGTTTCAAATCTAATAACTTACCCTTTTCCTTTAAGATTTGCATTCCCTTTTCACTCATATGGCCTAGCCGATTGTGCCACATGCTTGTATATGAATCTGAATTAGATAGAATAGAAAAGGAATCAGTAATACAGGTAGATAAATACAATGATCCTACCTTATTTCCTCTTTCTATAACAAGAGATCCCTTGGTAACTTTCCAAGATTCAATTATGAGTGTAACCATGCAACTAGTTTCACACAATTGTCTTACAAAATTAGATTTATTTTGAGGCTTTGAACATGTCTCACATATTTCAATATCCATGTATTTCTATTCTTCAATTTAAGATGAAATTCATCTCTAACTTGATAATAATGTATGGTTCATCATCTCCTAAATAAACATGCCCAAAATTACCCAGGACATAATTTCTGAAATAGCCGTTATTAGGGGTTGCATGAAAAGAAGCTCCTGAATCTAAAACCCATGACTCAATTTTCTTATCCAAGGAGAGAATTAGGGCATCTTGCATTAACTCTTTTTTAGCAACATTTTTCTCTTTACCTTTCTCTGGTACACTCTCTTTGTTTTCCTTGAACCAATAATCCTTCTTTGCATGACCTTTCTTTCCAAAATTCCAACAGATTATACCTCTACCTTTGGATTTAGATCTTGCATTCTTAGACTTCGATTTCCCATTATTCTTGCTCTTGTATCTCTCTTTCTACCTTCCCCTACTTTCTAAATTCAAATCATTCCCATACTAACCAAATCATCAAACTTTAAAACATTAGTATCGACGTTGTATTACTAATAGCCATTACCAAGCTATCCCAACTATCCGGAAAAGAGCATAGTAATTAAATTTATTTTACTTTATCCTCAAATGGAATACTAACTTATTTTAATTGATTTAGATTAGACCAGAAATCATTCAAATGACTTGATGCAGATCCACCTTCTTGCATCTTTAAATTAAACAATATTTTCATCAAATAAACTTTATTTGAAGCACTAGGTTTTTCATATAGATTTTCTAAATATTTCATCAACTCTATCATAGATCCTACTTTGGTAATATTCGAAGCCACATATGCTTCCAGACTCAATCTTATAGATTCTAGATCATTTCTATCAATAATTTTCCATTCTTCATCAATCATCTTTGTAGGTCTTTCCTTCTCATCCAATGGTAAGTATAAATATTTCTGATACAGATAATCCTCCACTTGTATCTTCCATAATAGATAGTCATGACCATCAAATTTATCTACTTTGAATTTTTCTTCTTATCCCATTATTTTTTTCCACTCAATAAGAAATCCCTCTGTGAGTAAATCTATCAACACACATAACCCTCAAACAAAGATGCTATGATACCATTTGTTGGGGTTAGCACACCGGTTGTACAGATATATTAATAATATCTAAACATAAAATTAATAAATACAGAAATAAATAAGAAGAAAAAATACACACAAGATTTAATGTGGTTCATGTAGTGTGGGCTACGTCCAAAAAAAAAACCAATTTATCATATAGGAAAATATATTGAATAGTTGCAATCTTCCACACCTTCTTGGATGTCTTATACTTTCTTCTCTACAAATTTCATTTTTTCTCTCTAAAGGAACCTTCTCTTAATTCTCAATTTAATTATACCTTCTAAACCCTATCTTTATTCTTATATATGCATCTACAATCTTAGGAAACTTTAGCTATGTAATTACAACCATTAATTCACTTTACAACTAAAGATAGATCTAATTCCCACAACTTAATTATAGTCATCACACACAAGAAATTGATGAAAGTTAGCCTTAACTGATGCTAATTATCCCTAACTGATGTTGGTTCCTCCTTTCCTTGATGATACCGGTTTAGGTGAATGATGACGGTTTGTCAACCAATGTCGGTTCGTGTACTCCAGCAAGTCTGTAAAAGCATGCCAATGAATCAATTAAGCTTCACAACTCAACACACACTTTAAAATTATTGTTCCATTAGATCATCATGATGTTTTCCAGTTGGGTCCATCACACTTGGATACTCCTCCGTCAACATGGGAAACTCAATATCTTCCTATAAAGCTTTGAAAAAGTTGTAATACCTTTAATCTTGAAATAGGATATTTTCCCTTGGGTCATCTTGTATTTGAATGATGTATTTAATTTTATTGATAGGAAGGAGGTTTTTCATCTTAACATTGACCTGAATGGTGACATGTGACCAATCCATCTATATATTTCTGTTAACATCCCTATAAAATATTATGATCAACAATATACATATGAGGCTAGAATTTCTTCTACAAGTATTTTCATCATGATCATCTTGTCAGGAAAATAGGAAAATCCTTCTTGAGCATCCTTGAATTGGACAACAAGATGTTCTTCTTTAGTTTCCATGGAGTATCAATGGCCAATAGAAGGGGTGAGGGAGATATAAATATATTTAGTAACTTTAGTAGGCATGACATTGTTAGAGGCTCCAGAGTCAATAATGTAATTATTCAATTTATATTTATTGAAAAGCAAGGTGAGATGAAAATTTTATATCTTCTTAGAGGTAGAGTGTGTGGAATCAAAATATCATGAGAAGGAGTGGTATGAGGAGAGAGGAATAGTTATTTGGAAGTGGAATTTTCAGAACATGGATTTGAACTACTTCATTTGATAAACTGTACCAGCCTATCAAATTTTTGGGGATGAGTTCTCAAGTAATGATAATAAGAAATTGGGATTTCAACTTTCTTATAATGGTCAATGATGTAAAAATGTGAAGAAGTGGTAAGACATCAAGAATAATGAAATCCTTTACAAGAGTAGGATATGCATTCTTAGGATCATTATAAGTTTAAATTGATTTGAGAAGAGGGAATGAAAGAGACTTACTCAAAAAGGAAAATGAGGTCTTGATTGAGGTAGTCTCAGTATTCTTCTTGGATAACCCCATCGAAGTGGAAAATGATGATCATATTTTTGTTATTGTTTTTCATAGATTTGTCATTTGAGGATTTAAATTCTTACCTTGGATAGTAGAAGAAGTATAACACCTCTTTATTAAACTTCTCAACTAGGGATTTTTTTAACTCTTTAATTACAATTAATGCCTTCAATGATTTTAACATGCAACGATTAAATTCCAGCACACAAGAGTTATAGATTCCTTATGTTATCATACTCTGAAATGAGTAACATCATTTACAACAACCGCTGAATTATTTCAGCATTAGTTAATTATCTTAATGTATTCAATTATTAATTGCTTATAGAAGATTAATTCAACATTAATTAATGGTTAAAACCCAACCATATAAGAGATTATAACCATGTGCAACTGTAAGGTTTCAAATCCTACTCAATCCCCTTAAGTTATCCTCTTGAGATGATATACCGATATATCATTTGGCTATACCTTTTAAAGGTTCAAAGAATGTATATCTTCTTAGTGTATCCTCTCGGGCATAACAAAAGATAAATGGTGATTGGAAATTGCAATAAGTGATTTGTAATACTATGGCCATAATTTTATGGAATCACACTACCTATCCTGGTTACATAATTCACATAAGTCACATTAAACATATCCCTACATTAACCACACAATCATATCAATCTTAGTATCGAGATTATTTTCCTTTCTTAAGTCATTAAATTTACTATTAAACTTATTAAGTAATCATGTATTTGATTAGTTTAATTACTCGAGTTGTGGGTATCTGGCTTGACAACAAGTCATATAAATCTGGTATATACCATCTTGAGGTTGCTACGAGAAATTTTATGATCACATAATGTCTTGCGTCATTACATGTTTGATACTTTCTCCGTAGCCTTCTCCAACTGGTATGGATAAGGTTCCACATGATTGTCACTTCATGTTTCCACACTTCATTGCTAATACAGAATGATAAAACAACATCATTTAAGATCATTAATAATGACTTAATATTTATTATTTATTTATATTAACTGAATATATTGTTATATACCAATTCTATGTGGATGTACATGTTCTCATACGGATGCTATGAATATGAGACTATATCACCAATATACCAATAATCCAAATGTCGAGATGTTAATAAAAATACAACAATAAATCTCACATTCAATTGATCATATAAGCTTATTTATATCCTATTATTACTCTAGGATCAACAAATACTTCTTAAACTTCATCCTTCACCGTAAATTATTTCATAGAGATATTACTTTAATTATGCTTTTAGTATATTTTCTTTATAATAAATTCTTTCTTAGTATTGGTTTATCTCACTTATACGTAGTGAACTCTCTTCAATGTTGAAGTCCTCCAACATTAGTATGAACCTCACTAATTCATACCTAGGAGAAGAGTTAGGTTTAATGGACATTATTAACTTCATTTGCACCATATCATATTACAACATTCGATATCAATAATACATTTATACATTCATTAAGATATATTAACAAATATTAAATTCCCACAAATGTTAGTTCACATGTAACACCTACTTGCTAACAAAAATTCACCAAAAGTCATTAAATAATCTTACAAAACTCTTTCAAGAATCAATAACTTCTAAATCAATTATTATAACATAGCAAAATCAAGAGAGTTACTACATACTAGGCCAAATTCCCTCTTTTTTAATCAATCACAAGGATCCCTTACTATAATGAAGTGATCATTCATTCTTTACATCCATGAAAATTGGTACAAAATTATCAATGAAGATCATTTCATACTTCTCTTTTACTAACTTGAAGTTTCCTTCAACCCTACAACTGAAATATAATGTACAACAATTATACAAGGTCAATTCTAATGAATTATCATGGAACATCAATTCCAATCTTGTTGTTAGAATCTAAAAAAAAATAATGAAATAAGAATTATCTTATATCTTATACATATAATCCAAATCCTAAATATTCATAATAATCAAACATTTGAAATGAACTTCATGATGGAAATATTTTTCCACAAACACCATAACAAATCATTCCAACAAATATTCATGACTTTCCAATATGTTTTTAATGAAAGTTTCATCACAACCAACTTAGGATAGTTAGAATATTTTCATAATGACTAATATATTCACTTTACTTATAACCATATCATTTCTAGAACTTCCTTTCATGAAATAGATGATTATTTGAAAAACCATTGGAGATTCATTGTTAATTATTCAATCATTCTTGGGTACAGTCAGTCCCTCAATTAATGATATGCCAAGAACATAATAAACTTAAGACATCTTATTTTGAATATTCAGAATTTACATAGGTTGTTCATAAAGCCACATTGATTCATATCAATCAAACAACAACTTAAGACATCCATCTGTAGGTATAAGAGTATTAACAACCACCCTCCAAACACAATGATAATGGGAATTTTTTTTTCCCAAATTAAACATATTCCTTCAATGATTTAAATGTACAAACTAACATTTAAATCCAACATCAAATAATTACAACTCTTCATATAAAAAATCAAATATGCATGTGCATATTCATGGGTCAACTAGATCCTTATTGATCCCCGATAACTACTCTTTTGAGTCAGTATAAAATGCATACTTTTTAGTTCCCTTCATGGCATTAATTCTAAAATTATTTGATCAAAGTGCCTACTAGGGTTTTATCAATAAAATCCTCATCCGACATCTCACACTTTAGTTAGAACTAGGTGAACATGATAGTGTACTGACATACACTAATTTGACCAAAGTTTATGATTCATGTATTGCATGCTCTATTTATAGACTACACAATGTCTCTAAAATATGTCCCATCACCATGTCACTTGTTTCCATTATCAAATTTTCATTTGTTTAATTTAATCAAATTAAATTTATGCACAGGATACAAAAATTATTCATACAATAAGATGAGCATGACTGTGCTAACTTAGGTTTCTTATGGGAGAGAAAGAGCTCATGAAACAATTTGTGTCGTCATTTAATAAATTTCTTCCTTGTAGTCAACATAAGTGTATACGAAGAACTATACCAAGCATGATAGATAACCTTTACATCATAGCACAACTCAGTTCCCATGTTCATTACAACATGCATAATAAATGGAGCTCAACGGACAACTTAGGATAATTATTCTATGGAAGTATTCAATGAATGAAACACATCATTTAGTGAACATCACACTGCAAAACCCATCTAAAGTTTCACTTTCGAGTACCATGTATTAGGTTTTTCGTAACTATTCACCTCATTGAATTAGTTTTACAATAAGTTTATATTTCATAATGCAATGATATTTTTCGCATTAATTATTTGATCATAAGGTCCATAACTTTTTTTGATTAATTATCATAATTAATCTACCTAATTTTGTTTATGTACATTCATTAAGCATTTAAGCTTATCAGGGGAGTAAGATGCATTAGTTACGTAGTCCCTAATATAATTAAATTACAACATTTTTGTTATAATTTCCTAAGTACATAACCATTAAACTCATCAACTACATATAATACATTTGTTCATATCCATAATGATTCTATAATAATTGTCGTTATAATGGATACTATACAATCTATAAAATAACAAACCTTAGTTTGGGTGTTATATCCATATTATAGCTTTATTTTATGTCATAACATTAAAGCTATCACACTAAGGATATCATTCGCACTTATTCAATATTCAGTTTAATAATAATACTTAACATGAAAATTGATTGAGTAATTCAATCACATTCACATTCTAATAGGTACACAATATGAATAATTGATATAAACCATGATAAAGTTTACAATAATATTCAAAACTTGAATATAAATTTTATTTTTCCTTTTAAAAAATGATACAAAATCTCAAAGGCTTCAATGCCTTCAAATAATTTATTCAAAGCAAAGCACATGTTTTCTTTACAACAGTCAAGTAAAGAATGCATCTTTTATTCATAACAATTTGAATTCAATATAACCATAATAAATCATCCATTAGATAAGATAAAACTTTGCCATCTGTAAAAATGTTAGGAAACCGTACACACCCAAAATTGCATGTGCTACATTATCGAAATCGGTTACAAGAGTCCCCAATGATGATTTCAGTCCTTTCAAGAAGGTGTTTGAGCTTCAATTTCCATTTACAATATAAATTTTTCACCTAGACATCTTTACTTAGCCATCCCTCACTTTTTCTAGCTTCTTGCCTCTTTCTGCGCATGTTTTGGCCTTTAGTGCCAGGGACCGCCACCACCTTCCCGGGAAATGGTTCAAAACCACCTCCCAAAATAGGGCGAGAAGTTCTGAAATTACCACCCCGCATAGGGCAGCAGTCCTTCCCACTTTTTCCAAAATCCCTCATGTGTGTTTTAACATGTGACGATTAGCTTAATTTCACTTTTTACATACAAATTGTGAGACAAATTACATAAAATTATCTTTAATTCCTTAGTTATCCTTCCCCTTCTATTTTTAAATAGATTTAATTAGTTGGAACTGATCCTTCTTGCCTTATGCATGAAGGCACCTCCCATCCTCCATTCCTATATATTCCATGCTTGTATTCAAGCAAAAGGCCTGATAATTTTTGTGTATCTTGCATTGTATTGTTGCCACAATCTTGCTAGGAATTACATAGCCAAGCTTAGATCTCTTGTGTTATCTCTTCTTGCATAGTATCCAGACTGCCTTCAACCTGTCAATTCTCAAGCACCATCCTCCTACTATTTTTCTTGCATTCCCAATCCCTGGACTCATATGAACACTCGGAGAAAGAAAGAGACAAACTAAGGGGAAAATTACTTCACAGCTGGATTTACCTTTGTTATGTGAATTCCAAGTTGGATTTTTTGTTTTATTTCCTTCATTCTTATAGTTTATTGTTGTTACATCATATAAAATAGATTAGAAATCAATTTCCTTTCGTTTACAAGTAATTAGTTTATTTCCAAGAGGGTTTAAATCATTAATAGAAGCTCCCAGTGATGGATCCACTTCTTCCCAAACCTATGGATATGAAGGAGAGAATATATATAGGAGGTTGTCTACATATCATAGATCATTTGGAAAAGTTTTTTTAAAGTTAGTTTAGTTTCAATACACTCAACACATGGGAATAACCATACCGTGTTATCTCTCTTGTTTAGTTTTAGTGTATAAATATTTTAATTATTTAGAATAGAAGTTGTTGTTTGTGATTGTAATATTTCACTTATTTGATTTGTTTAGATTAGTTTATTTTCAGCAGCAGCATAGATTGTTAGTTTCATCCTAGCTAATTTGGACACTTCAAACTAGATGAACACTTAGATCCAATTGAGTTGAATAAACCATAGGGAATTTATGGTACCCTTTCATAGCCTCTAAATCTCCTCTTTGTCAACTCATCTACCAGGAGATCACACTACCAAATTTTAGTCACTGATCCTCCTATAGTTAGCCACATACATTCAACATCAACTTCTCCATCATGACCTCAGGGGGTCAAGTGTGATTGATGGTTGAATTTCAATTTTCATCTATACAAATTGGTGAACCTAACGTGAAGGATTAATTCCTTCTTGTTTCCTTTCTTTCATTGTTATTACGTCATCTTTCTATTTCTTCCCCTATTTTGGTAGGTAACTTTTAAAATATGTTTGGAAGAGATTTTGGTGGGCCATTTGGCTCTGATAGATATCACACCAATATGAAACCACAACAAATCCATTCTATTTCAAGGTGAAGTGACAATTACATAAGAAATGTCCAAACCTCCCCTAGTTACACTTCAAACCCCATTAGCTATGTAAGGATGAAGGAGGTTGATCAGCCATTAAACATGCAATACAGTCAACCTAATGAAAACCATGTTGTTATCACAAATAGAACATGCTCTTACCATAGATTCTTGTCAATACCTCACATTACCATGAAATCAATAGAAGATGATATATTCACATGAATATATAATCCTCTTCACCAGATAGATGATTCTTTGGATAGGATGAAAGCTACAACCTCTAATTTCAAATTCCTATCCTAATATTCTTACTTATAAAGAAGGAAAGAATTATAACACTAAACAATTCATGACATGGTATCATGAGCCTTCTCAATCAAACCCTACGCCACATGAACCCCAATAAGGGACTCAATCCTCTCCCAATGATGTCATTTCTACTTTAGTAGGGAGGATTAGAGAACTAGAAAGTGCTCAAACTTCACAACCAACACATTCAATAGGGAAGAACATGGGGTATCTAGTTGAAAACAAAGGATACATCCCTTCCAATGAGAAACCAACACAATATCATGTACAACAAGGTTATCTCGGATCATTCAAATCTAGGTGATCTTATCACAGGGTTAAACACACTATGGATGGGTCCTTATCCTTCTCAAGCTTATCCTATGCAAGGGATTTTAGGAAGTGTGTTCTTGAATGCCACCACAAAAGGTAATGTGATGTTCCCTAGTTTTACACCTACTAGTCCATATCCTGGAACTATCCCACCTTACATGCATCTGTATTCAAAAAATCCCCAGATGGACCCATGTACCATTCCTACTCCCGACATGCCATATCAAGGGACCCCATACATTCTCATCAATGCTTATAATGCATCTTATCCAACTCCTCCTCCACCACCTCCTCATCAAGGATCTTTGATGGTGGAATCTTATGCAATGGGTACATATGATAAGTACTTAAAGGATCCTCTTGACTTCACCATACTTTGTGTCATGCTTTTGTGCCCATTACTGGATCTTCCAAAATTTAATGGAAAAGGAGACCCGAATGCTCATATGAGAGCCTATGCTACTACTATCGGGGAATTTCTTACTTGGGATGGTGTAGTGGCTAAGATCTTTCCAAATACTCTTGAAGGAATCACATTAGATTGGTACTATAGGATACCATAAGCTTTTATAAATTCCTTCAAAAAAAGTGTTTATGAGTTAATCAAAGCATTTAACATGAACAAGTTGTTGCATACAGGGATTAGGGAGTTCCTACAATATTAAACAAGAGTGAAATGAATCTGTCACCTATTTCATCCAGAGATGGCATCAAGTTTTCTATTTCTCTACAAGTGCACCCAATATGGACTGAATGGAACTTTGTGATATTTTCCTTCACTCGCTCAATCGAGAGACTAAGAAAGAGGTCCAAAAGTTTCCTTTCCATATTTATGAGGAAGTTTTGGAAGGTGTGCTTTGGATTTACCAAGCCACTATAGATAGTGGGTGTAAGATCTATGGTCCCAATGGGAAATTGGTATCCCCAAATCAAAGTAATGAAAATTATCAAAACAATGGTGCCAATAACAAAGTACCTAAGGGTGTGAATTGTAATCATGGTGCCATCATGAATAATACTACTAATCAAGCCAAGAAATTTGGTTTTCCAAACAATGGAAACACTAATAATAACAACAACTTGGGAAATCAAGGAGGCCCTAACACTATCTCTATCACAACATGGTCGATGTAAATCATCCACTACAAAAACAAAATCAAACCCAAGGCCCAAACCAATATCAAAACTTTAGCCAAGGGGCAACGAATCATGGTTATAACAACCAATTTCAAAACTACAACCGAGGTTATAATCAACAACAACAAGACGCTTATCAAAGACCAAGAGATTATGACCCTAACCTATACTATGGTTTCCATAAGGTTCAAGGTCATGATGATAGGAATTTCCATGATTACAACAAGTTTATGCAAATACTTCCCAAAAACCAAAGGCATCTCTTTATGGACATGTTCCTAGAAAATTCTGAAACAAACTTGTAATCTGACTATACAGGACCTGAAGCTCCTCAGAACGCTAATGTGAGTATATTTCGAGATCTACTCCCTACACATCCTAAAAATTTCAAGGTGAATTCACAAAACACAAACAAATTAATTCCTATAGGAAATAATGACCACGAAGCCTCAAGTTCCAATAACTCTAGGGTCACTCCTAACCTTGGTTTAAATAATAATACAAAAATATTGGGATTAATTAAGCTATAGGTTAAGCATGAGATTAATGCAACAAATCAGACAAAAGAGTATGTTTCACAACCCCTTCCCACAAGATGATGTTCATACAATCCTAAAACCAATAGGAGCCTATGATTTAATATTGGATTTGAACAAGACCTTTTCTCACATTTCATTTTTAGATTTGCTGAAGAATTCACCTATGCATCATTATTCTTTACTCAATGAAATAGGTCTTGGTCATCAAATCCATGTTACACCACCTCCTAGTGCTCAAATAAATCATATTAACTTTGAAATACATCCTTCGAGATAGAATGATAGGGTTACTGAGTTTGTTTTTGATATAGAAAAAATGCCATCTGACACTGAAATTTCCTGAAGAGGTGATCCTACCTTATTTTTATAGGTTTGGGTTTATACCAATTGCATTAAGAGATCCATGATTGACAAAAATTCTATTGTAAAATGTGGTTCCCTTCTCTTTCTTGCAAAATTTGGGATATGAGGAGACAAACTGTTCCTCTACAAGAAACACTTTATGGGGGTACAACATTCTTAAAGTGACCTCGATTGGAACCATACTTCTTCTGGTCACACTTGGTCCAAAAACCATCTTGATAGAGTTTTACATTATCAAAAAGGAAAAAAGTTATAATATGATCCTCAGGAGACCCTGGATTCCTTGAATGAAGGCTTTCCTGTCTACCCTATTCCGTAAGATTAGATTCCTCCATTTGGCGAAGGTCTTCGTCACTCAAGGGGATCCTAAGCCCTTTAATATAAATTTAGAAAACCTTAAGAATAAGAAAGGATTCCATACAAAGTATGAAATTCCAGAAAATCAATTGAATGAACCACCTCCATCAAAAGAGTTAGTCCTGATCACCTCGGGTATGCTAAGGGTTCAATTCATTGACCCAAAAACATTTGAGGTGGAAAAAAGAGATAAGGATAAATCATTATGTGTGGAAACAATGTCCACTAAAACCACAATGGGAATTATGAAGCTCTTAGAGAGTGACGATCTGATCTTCCTCCCATTTGAACTATAGGAAAGGGTAGTCTTTGTAGTTTAACATCTCTTCCCTTTGAAAACCTAGGTCTAGGTGTTAACATGATAGAATTAACAAATGAAGAAGGGAAATTTGAGATTGAAATGATGCCCATCAAAAAAATCTTTCGAGGGTTTTTATATTCTAAACCCTGATTTCAACCCATGTGCATTTGAAACTAAGCTTTCCATATCCATGGGTTAAGGCCCCATCATTCAAAAAGTGTCACAAATAAACATAATGCTCCACATAGGAAATAAGGTTGAGTAGAATAGTCATGCTCACCCACACACCATGTCTCAATAGTGTGAAAAAGAGGTGCATGAACGCCTCTTTCAAAAAAATGATTTTAACGATTAGACATATGCACTTCTAGGCAAGGGTTGTAAGTTTAGACTTAGAATGCTAGGCCCTTGTCAAAAAAAGAAAATTTTGAGGATCATGGTTCTCCGTTGTGTACTCTTAGGGGTGAAGAATTTGATATTCATCAACTTTATTCACCTTATCTATCATGACATGTAGTTTCACCTACATTTCCACATGTACATTATTGCATCTGCATTGCATTTTCATCTTCCAGTTCATTTCGTAAATTTGTGATCAAGGGACTTATTCTTATAGCAATTCAAAAACCTTCTGAAAACATTGGAAAACCATTCAAATCACATCTCTTCAAATCTTCATGGTATCATCAATTGTTTCCAAATCATTTCATTGATCCAAACAAGATAAGACAAAGCTTTGAAAGTAACCATACCAAGGCCTACATACTTGTCTCTACTTATAGTCTCTTTCTAGGTTAGGTGTCTTTGCCTATAGTTTGTTCTAGAAGCTTCATGGTGTCACATCTATCCCATAAACATCTCTTTGGAAATAAGAACATTTTAGACATTTTTACTAGATAAATAATTCAAATGCAAATCCACTAAAGATTTTTATTTTACACATTTCTTTTCCCTAAAAACCTTTGGTGTTGAGCTTGTGTCTCTTACTAGTGATGTAGGTTTGGGAAAGGAGATAAATTTCCTTACTTACCTATGCCTTAACCATGGTGATGAGCCCATGCTATCTAGGGAAAGGTGTAGGGGATCTCTTTGAAAAACTTGAAAGTTAAGAAGAAGTTCATTCAAATTCTGTGAGATCATAAATAAATAAAAAGTGAGTTAGATGTCCAAAATTCCAAAAGAGTTTAAAACCTCAAAACCATATTTTTTCAACCAAGTGGCCTTATATGGATCTAAGTCTAGATAAACTGGAAAGAAAATCACATTTCAAACTATAAATAAAACTTGAGTAGAGTGAGGTCAGTAGTGTATCAATTTGGTCTTGCCAAATCCTTGTCTTTCTCTCATCATTACCATTCAAAAAAATTCTGGAACTTATGCCCCTTCTATCTCTTGGTGTTGAGCCCTTACATATTACTTGTTACATGGAGTTATGAGTGAGGTAAGTTCATTCACTTATCATATCACTCTTTTGCCACATTTTTCCAAAACAATACGAAGTATCAAAAGTTTTTTAAAAACTAAAGTTCAACACTACAATGTGATTGCATTATCATATATCATAATTATAAAAAAATAAAAATTCATTCTATTAGCATTCATATCTACTACATACATTCTAAAAATCATATAAAAATGGAAGTTCGAAACATCTAGAGTACACATGCAAAGTGAACCAAGAGGAAGTCAACTCAAATCCAAAGAATAACCTAACCAAAAAGAGATATATGTACATATCATGGAGTGTCATAGTTTTTTACAATGCCATCGCACACGAGGTGTAGTCAAAACACTCAAAATGAGCATGAAATACCAAAAATTATATATGCCTAATAAAATGGAGACTAAGCAGTAAAGGCGCTTTTCCTATCCACCTCTTTGAGGCCCCTTATGACCACTCTAGTTAGGAATTTCTTAAAAATTCTTTTCAAAACTATTCAAACAACAAAGGGGAAATCCTAATAAAAAATACCATTCCTAATTCCATTCCAATCTAACCATGCTCAAAAGTTAAAAACAGTCAATGTGGGCCCAGAGCTCAAAAATCACCAACTCAGTATGCACAAATGAATTGGAAAGTGAGTTTATTTTGATATATATATATATATATATATATATATGTCGTTTTGACCTCATTTTGAGTGCATGTGTTCATAGGGATGGAGTGTTGGCACAGTATATTTCTATAACCCCACACAAATGGTGAGACCTCTTGTTGTTTTGATTTAGTGTTTATTTTTTTGTATTTTATCTATCTGCACTTGAGTCTTCTTCTTTTTATAGGTAGTGGGAGTTTGGATGGTGACATTTCGACACACAGGCATGTCAGGTATAGCTTCTAACTCCCCATTTCAGGAATGCCATAGTCAGACTCTATGTTTTATGCCTTTTCATGGCTAAAGCACTTCTCTAAAGGAGCAATATGTACGCACCCAAAATTACATGTGCTACATTATCAGAAAGTGGTTACAAGAGTCCCCAATGATGATTCAGGTCCTTTCAAGAAGGTGTTCAGCTCCAATTTCCATTCACAATATATATTTATCACCTATACATCTTTACTTATCCTTCCCTTTCTTTTTCTAGCTTCTTTCCTCTTTATGTGCATGTTTTGGACTTTAGTGCTAGGACCGCCACCTTGCCTAGGTGGCGGTTCTAAAACCACCACCCAAAATAGGGTCATTGTCCCGAAACCGCCACCATGCGTAGGGCAGCAGCCTTGCCCATTTTTTCCACAATCCCTCATGCATTTTTTAACATGTGATGGTTCACTTAATTTCACTTTTTACATGCATCTGTGAGCCAAATTTTTTAAAATTAGCTTTCATTGCTTGGTTTTCCTTCCTCCTATTTTTAAATAGATTTCATTAGTTAGAATTGCTCCTTCTTTCCTTATGCATGAGGGTACCTCCCATCCTCCATTCCTATATATTCCATGCTTGTATTCAAGAAAAATGCCTACAAATTTTTTGTATCTTGCATTGTATTGTTGTCACAATCTTGCTAGGAATTGCATAGCCAAGCTTAGATCTCTTGTTCTATATCTCTTCTACTTGCATTACATCCAGATTGCCTTCAAGCTACCATTTCTCAAGTGCCATCTTCCTGACATTTTTCTTGCATTCCCAATCCCTTGGACTCATATGAACACTTGAAGAAAGAAAGAGACAAACTAAGGGGATAATTACTTCACAGCTGGATTTTCCTCTATTATGTGAATTCTAGATTGGATTTGTTGTTTTATTTCCTTCATTCTTGCAATAGATTTTTGTTACATCATATCAAATAGAGTATAAATCAATTTCCTTTCATTTACAAGTAATTACTTGATTTCCAAGAGGGTTTAAATCATTAATAGCATCTCCCAGTGACGGATCCTCTTCTTCCCATCCCTATGGATCTAAAGGAGAGAATATATGTAGGAGGTTTCTACATATCATAGATCATTTGGAAAAGTTATTGTTTTAAGTTAGTTTAGTTTCAATACAATCATCACAGGTGAATAACCACACCAAGTTATCTCGCTTGTTTATTTTTAGTGTAGAAATATTTTAATTATTTAGAATAGAAGCAAGTTGTTGTTTGTGATTGTAATATTTCAGTTTTGTGATTTTTTAGATTAGTTTCCTTTTAGCAATAACATAGATTGTTAGTTTCATCTTAGTTAATTTGGACACTTCAAACTAGATCAAAAATTAGATCCAATTCAGTTAAAAAATCATAGGGAGTTTACGCTACCCGCTCATAGTCTCTAAATCTCCCCTTTGTTAGCTTAGCTACCAAGAGATCACACTATTATATCTTATTCATTGATCCTCCTATAGTTAGCAACACACATTCAACATTGACTGCTCTAGCATGATCTCGTAGGGTCAAGTGTGATTGAAGGTTGCATGTCTATTTTCATCTATACAACAACCATCGAGTTCAAAATAACTGGCATGAAAAAGTCTACCATCTTATCTTTACAATTTATAGCACTGAAATATTTTAATGAAACATAATCCAACTAAATAATACAATCTGAAAACTGTTTAAGATAACAACTCAAAAATTCTCTTTTCCCTTTCTTTCTTACTCCAAAAATAAACAATTGATTTTCCAAATTAAATCAATAAGATATTAATTCAAATTACTAAGAAAATAATTATCTTTAACCAATTGAAAACATCCACTATGTCTCTTATACCCTAACATGGTTATATAACAACATTAAAAAAATATTACTATAATAAAAATGTTCATACTAGTTAATATCATGATCTCATGTCAAACTAAGAATTAGGTAATAGTCATACAAACCACATAGTTATCATTTAAAAATCATATCTCTAATTGCAAAAGATAAGAGTATAATAATACTCAAATTCCATCTCAATAATAATTTTATTAAGAGTATGTTTCGATAAGATAATATTTAAAGTATACAACTTAATAATTTAATATTATCAAACATAATCATTAATGAAATAATAATACTTTCTAATAATATAAATACATTATTCTTGAAAGAATATAATAATTTAAACATTGTTTAGTAATAATAATTTATTGCATAATGTATTTACACCTCATTGATTACCTTAACCTTTACAAATAAACCTTAAACCTTCCAAAAAAATTTAAGTACTCAAACTAAGGTAAATAAAATATCATAAGCCATCACAATCACTGCTCGAATGAACCACTTAGAAGAAAAGATCAAATCTCTTAACCATATGGTGAAATGTAACATGGTACATAGTTTACATCGACCAGAGAGTGGTCTAACAACAAAAAAATGAACCAAGTAATGGTCAAACTGACCCTATAACCTTCCAACTGAGCTGATTCTCGGTCCCAAAATATCAAACAAATTCGTCCCATAAGCGACCGATTCACGCCTTATCCTTATTACCACCATATTAAACAAATATTAATAGATCTTTAAAAATGAATGAAATAGTGAATAACCCTATAGGGATTTCTTTCAAAATCATGCCATGAAGAAACATCATGCTACATGTAAGACCTGTTAAAAGTGACATTTAAGCCAAACCATTCTACTTCTAAGTTCTTAAGCAAGTTAAGCCACTATAACATCTCAAACAATCCTAAGGTTAAGTTGGGTAGTAACCAACCACTCACATATTTTCATTAAAAATAGTGTACTAGTTGAGACCATGTTCAAATTAATGGTATATGAGCTTAAGCTTGATATTAATATCCAAAAATTTGATTTATTCGACTAGAACAAAATTATGAACCCATTCCAAAAACACAAATCAAACTAGATGGAAAGATACAAATTGCCAACCCCGCTCGATGCTCAAAATGATGGAATGAAATAATAAAACAAAAATCTTACAAGTATCGAGCTTGAGATTTAATTATATAAACACATAATCAACTTATATGACCCGAATCAGATCAAAATCAACCCCTCCCTAAATGGATGAATGAACCGTCAATAAAAATAAAAACAAGTCTATATAAATGCCCACGGTAACATGCATACATTCTTTCACAATTTGGGTGTTACCCAAAATCATTTTCACCACAATAACATGATTTTAAACATAAATTTTGTATATAGATTGACTGTGAGGAAAATAAAATCATATTTGCATTTAAAACTCATAGAAACACATACAGAGCTAACCAAGCTAGTATAACATCAACCATGGCTTTTAAACAATATTTATCCATACCCATGAAGGAGATAACGTTATCACAAAAGATAAAACCAATTTTTCTCCATTTCCATTAAAATATTTTAATGTTATAAATGATAAAGATGAGAAATAGATGATTTCATGCCTAAAATATGATTGAAGAAGATTGAATCTATTTCCTTATTTCCTCATAGATCCTCCAAAGTTCACAAACAAAACCAAACTAAATAATAATCACAAATCGATATAAGAGCATGATAAGACCCATTATCATTGACTATATAATCTCCTCAACAATCTACAGTAAATATTCACATGCAGAGTCCAACATGATGCCCAACAATAGCCACAACATTCTTGCATTTAGATCTCGCATGGCGAGAAAATTACCAAAACTAAAAAAATGAAAACCAAATAACCACTTAGCTCAGTGGTTGCTTCCTTGATAATCTTCTCGCTTCTCCCAAGGATGAGAGCCTCATCAATTTTTCATTCAATGAAAACAATACACATTATTTATAAATTCCCTACTAATTGCTTTCCAAACTACTATCTACCATCTTTGGCATGTCCACCCAAACCACCTTTCAATCATAACCCCATGTTTGGGAAGTAGAGTACATCCTACGATTGGGAATCTTCCTAATCATCAAAAAACCCTGACTTCCCTTTTCTAGTGCATTAAATAATGTGTTCGATAACTTATGGAAATTTGGAATGGTGGTATTTAATCAACATATAGCTTAGTTTGAGCTCGAGTGGGGCTTTTTCGAGCTGGCCAACCCTAACCCAATGTATATTTAACACTTTGTATTTTCATCGAATATGGCTCGATCATGTAAGGTCTAAGATACGTAAGTAAAACATAAGCCACAAACATCAATTAATATATGTATATATCTATAGACATATATATGTGTATATGTGTATCTATATACATATACATATACATACATACATACACATATACACATATACACACACACATATATATATATATATATATATATATATATATATATATATGTATGTATGTATGTATATATGCATATACCTCAGCCAATATATATTTCCTTATACATATAAATATATTATATGTGTGTGTATGTAATGTTGTACACACATATATATGTATATTTCGTGTCGCTAAGACAAAACGTTACAATCATTACAAACCAATTTACACTACTATGAGTTCCTCTTAAATGATTTTAAAATAATATTTTAAATATAATCCCAAATATTATACCCTTATTCTCCAACTAGGTCGTCTCCAATTTAATATACTATATCGGATCGTAAAATTTAGTAATTGCACACAGTTGCAGAAATATAAATTAACACATAATATAAGATCAACCATGAAGCAACTGATGTGGGAGCATCCTATACATAGCCTAATTTTTGTTTTTATTAGTCATATAGGGTGTCTTAGGAGGTTTTATAAAGGTTTTGGTCCATATGGACCCCTCATAACGTAATAAGTGGCATTTTGGAGGATTCCCTCCAAACACCATATTTGAATATTTAAATAGAGTTGTAATGTAATCTAGGCCTAAGTTAGTATTTTATTGACATAAATTTTATCTTATAATTACATCAATGTAATAAGAGTGGTCATGATATAAAACTCCCTCTCATTTCCCTACCTAGGTATAAACACAATGTAGTTACCAAAATCATGGTTGAGTTAGGAGTTGGGAAAGCCTAACTACATCTCCTCTTTCTTAATGATCCTAATGAAATCAAATGAGGGTATGGTTAGGTTATTAGAGGTTGAGAAAGGATAAAAATATATGTAATCGAGCCTAGGGCTCAAGGAGCTTATGGAATTCCATTGTATACATCTAATGAAAGCTTCCTTTTTGTTGTAAAAACTGTGTTTAAAAGTATATTGTAATATGATGCATGGTTTTTTTATAAAACTATGTTTTAATCTCATTTATTTATATTTATGAATTTCCTACAGGAACTTAAGGTGGTTCAGGTCTATATTCATCATGAAGAAGATTGGGAAAGAGTGGAAATGGCATTAGAGACAATATAGTATAAGAAGAATGTATTGTGTTAGGGAGGTAAGATTGTGCATGATAATTGTTTGAATTTTTTTCTTGATTATCATGGTTCTATATAGATTAAAAAAATTGTGAAGGTTTTTATAAGGATAGGGAAGGAGGTTCAAATATTTTATAAGCTTGAAAATTCATAAAAGTGTAATTATAACCATAAATGTACCCTTGTTGCCCTGTACCTTGTCCTAGGGTTTTGAACGAAGAAAAAATCTCATAACATGAAAACTACACATGGAAAAAATTTAAAAATTTTGGGGAAGGAATGACATGTGGGAAAATTTTCAAGAATTTTTTAGTCGATTTGATAGGGAAAATATCAAAAACTCGGTCCTAAACCCTTGTTTTCTATAAGGGAAGAAATCACAAAATCTAATGGATCATGTTGATAATGGCATAATAACTCAAAAAAATCTAAATATTAAATTTTGTTCTCATAAAAATATAATTTTTTTGGTTATAATTATATTTTAAAAATTTATAAATATCAAGATAAGGATTTTTTAATGCTCGTTGCTATGTGATTGTTCTTGTTTTGGAAAAATTTCTAAAAAACTCTCAAATTTTCTTTTTATCAAGTGGATTTTTGTAAAATTTTATTATAGGGTATTTTATACCCCTAATAATATGTGTGAAAAATTTCAGAACTAAATTCATACGTGGGACAAAGATATTATTACTTTTTCAATTTTGAGTTCTTGAGAGACCTAGAGGAAACCTAGTTACAAAGTGAAAAAGTGGAATATATAGAGTTGTAGAAAGATTTGAGTTCCAAATTTTTGTGATAATATTAAGGGTCACAAAATATATATAATAAAGTTTACAATATCTTCTAGGTAGCCCTATAAGTCCCAAACAATGAGTGGTGCAACAATACATGCCTTAAGAGCAACTAATGAACAATTGAGTCAAGAAGTGAAGATTGATGAGTTGAGATTTATTTAAATTTTTTTGATGATTTAGATAATGTGTTTTGATCTATTGGAATAGGTAATAAGGTATTTTAAGAATAAAATAACCAAAAGATAAATAATTGCACCTTAAGCAAGAACTAGTCAACGCAATTTTAAGGTCTACAAGGGGATTGGGTAAAAGTGAAGGTATGAGACTTTTCAGGGTGCATGAACAGGTTTGATAGGTTTTTTTGAGAATTTGTAAGGTTTTTTTATCCTTTTTTAAAGTGTTTTAATCCATTTTAGAGTTTTGAGCAAGATTTGTCTTCTTAAGCAAAGTGACAGCTTGTTGAGTAAAAGTGACTAGAAATATTAAATTTGATGCTTCTAATGAAATTTTTGTGTTGTACAAGGATGGTATGTAGGGTGACTACATCATTTGGTATTAGAGTGAGTAATTTGAATAATTTTGAGAATTCTAATTGAAGGTAAAAGTTACTTTTTCTAAGAAAACATTGTAAATAGTTTCTTTGATGAATGTGGTTGAGTTTGGTTGAGTTTATTGAGTTGTTGAAATTGATGGTCATCTTCATTAAAGTTGAAGATGAGAGAAATTACAGGTTTCTCCTTTTAAAGGTGAAGAAAAGTGAGGTGAAAAGAATAGATAGTGAAAAATTGAGAAAAGTCAAAAGACTAGGTAAGCAAATACACCTAGGTGAGACTTGGCAAGGTGAAAAAGACTTGAGAGAAAAAAATGGAGGCTGAGATAGTGAAAGAGTTATTTTAGTTGATGAATAGTAGTAAGAGAGAAAGAAGAGAATATGAGAGAATAAAGAGAAAAATAAAATTGTGGGAAGAGAAATAGATTAGAGAGATAAGAAGTAGTTTGGAACAACTTGAAGAGTTAGAAATAAAAATAAGAGAAATGCATATGCAAGTAAAGAAAATAGAGGTGAAAATAGTGATAAAGAAAGAGGTAAAGTGGCCATTGAGGTCACTCATGAAGAAGAAAAATAAGATAGTATAATAATAATACTAAATGAATATGTTGGATGTGAATAAAAATCAACAAAAGAATGAAGAAATCAGATATGAGAGAAAAGAAGTATTTAATGTTGAAGAAGAGTTCAGAGGAGAGAAAATAAATGATGATTTTCAGTTTTTCTATATGGATCAAAAAAATCTTGAATATGAATTATGGGAACTTTAATATTCTTTTAATGATGAAGAAGTTAAATTTTCTGAAGAAAATTTTGAAGAGATGAAAGAGAATATTGAAAAAGATGAAGAGAGAGAAGAAAAATCAAGTGAATAAACTCAAAAGTATCTTGTTTTTAAAACTAAGGTTTTGTTTATTTGTGAATGTGCAGGTACAATAGAGAAAGAGATAAAAAGTAATTGAAAATAATCTCATTTAAGAGCTCAAATGAAGATAAAAGCAAGTGAAGACCTCATTTTAGAATGAAGAAAATGCATCAATGAAGAGAAGAATGCTACAAGTAGAGAATAATTGGAAAAGAAGAAAAGGGCTTTGTACATAGCTTGTTTCTCTCCACATGGGGAGTACGATGTGGGAGCATCATGTACATAGTCTAATTTTTTTCTTTATTAGTCATCTAGGGTGTCTTAGGAGGTTTTATAAAGGTTTTGATCCATATGGACCCCTCATAATGTAATAATTGGCATTTTGGAGGTTTCCCTCCAAAAGTTGTTCTAAATATTTAAATAGAGTGGTAATGTAATCTATGCCTAAGATAGTATTTTATTGAATTAAATGTTACTTTATACTTACATAAATTTAATAATAGTAGTCATGATATAAAACTCCCTCTCATTACCCTACCTATGTGTAAACTCATTGTAGTTAGTGGAATCATGGTTGACTAAGGCGTTGGGAAAACCTAACTACATCTTCTCTTTATCAATGATCCTAACACATTATAATGATGGGTTTTTGAGGATGGTAGAGCTTGAGAAAGGATAAAAATATATGTAATTGATCCTAGGGCTCAAGGATCTTATGGAAGTTCATTGTATACATCTAATGACATCCTCCTTTTTGTTGTAAAAACTGTGTTTGAAAGTATATTGCGATATGATGCATGGTTTTTTGATGAAACTATGTTTTAGTCTCATTTATTTTTATTTATGAATGTAATAAAGGAACTTAAGGTTGTTCAGGTCTATATGTATCATGAAGAAGATTGGAAAAGAGTGGAAATTGCATTAGAGACAGTCTAGTATAAGAAGAATGTATTGTGTTAGGGAGGTAAGATTATGCATGATAATTATTTGACAAAGTGTTTCTTGATTATCATGGTTGTATAGAGATTTAAAAAGTGCATGAAGGTTTTCATAAGGATAGGGAATGAGTTTAAAACATTTTATAAGCTTTAAAATTCATGAAAGTGTAATTAAAACCATATATGCACCCTTGTTGCCCTGTACCCTGTCCTAAGGTTTTGAACGAAGGAAAATTTTCATAACATGGAAAATACACATTAAAAATTATTAAATGTTTTTGGGTAATGAGTAACATGTATCTTTGATGCATGGGAAAAATTTCAAGAAGTTTTGAGCTAATTTGATAGGTAAAAAATAAAAATTGCAGTCATAAACCCTTGTTTTGTGTAAGGGAATAAATCACAAAAACTTTTGGATCATGTCGATAATGGAATAATAACTCAAAAAACTCTAAATATTATATTTTATTCTCATAAAAATAGAACTTTTTTCATTGGAATGTGATTTTTAAAGTGTATAAATCTCAAGATATGGATTTTTTAATGCTCGTTACCTTGTGACTCTCCTTGTTTTGGACAAATTTCTAAAAAATATATAATTTCTGTTTTATCAAGTGGGTTTTTGTAAATTTTTTAATGTAGGATCTTTATATTAATAATAATATGTGTGAAAATTAACCTAGATTGAAATGGCAGTAGATTAGAATAGAGAGGATCTTTTGAATATGTTTGGAAGGGAAAGTGATGGAAGAGAAATCCCACCGAGATCAGATTTTCAGTGTTGAAATCCTAAGGAAGGGGAAATAGTTTAGAACGTGGATCACAGGGAGAGGAGTACTCCTACTAAACCTACTGATTCATGGTTGAATAAAGTGAGAAATGGTGGATCGGCCTCAAAATCCCAAAATTTATTTCTCCAAGAGGTTAAGGAAGCTTCTGGAAGTACCTTTGAAATTCCTAACATGCTTTGGCAACACACTATTGAAAAGCTAAACAAATTATTGGTAGGGAAGTTGGTTTGTGGGAGACCCAATATTGATGTTGTTAGAAGATGGGCTAAACTGAAATGGATTCCATTAGGTCATTTAGAGGTAAGTTCTCCTTCTAATGGTTTTTTCCTTTTTAGGTTTAATACCCAAGAGGATATGTAGAAGGTTTTGGAAGAAGGACTTTGGTTTTGGGGAAAATGTGGTTGGTATCTTAGAAAGTGAGAACTAACTTTCAATCCAAAAAAGGAAAATTTGAACTGATTTCCTGATTATATATGCCTTCCCAACTTACCTTTGTAATTTTGGCATGAAGACATTGTCAAAGGCATAGCAAACTCCCTGGGATCTTTGGTCATTATTGATAATGCTACTAGGAAAATGACTAGGCTTATCTATGCTCATTTTTATATTTATACTATCGTTGATAAGGATATTCCCAACAGCATTAGACTAAAGTCGCATCTTGGGACTTGGGAGAAAAATATTGAAATGGAAATCTCTTCCACAAAATACTCCAAGTGTAATGGATGGGGTCATTCGGCCCAGAATCGTAAGTTTAAGGTATCTAAATTATATATTCCTGTGCTGTGAATGGAAGGTAAGGGGGAAAAGGAAAGATCTAATGCAAAGTGTAACATATCATAGGAAAGATTTCTCTAAAGAATCTGAAAAAGTTTCTACTCCTTTAAGAATAAAGGAGAAAGAGGTGAATGAAACTCCTACTAAATCTGCCATGGAAATGGAGGATGGCTTCACCCTAGTGGTAAACAGAAGCAAATCAAAATTTCTATCCTACTCGGATTCTAAGTTAGTGGGAAAAATGGAAGAACCTATTAAGGATTTCATGAAGGGTAGGAAGATAGATATTTTTTCCTCAAAAGTGATTGAGGAATCCCTCAATGAACCAACTAAGATTGAACAAAATTTAAAGGAAGTAGGGAAGATGGGGGACTCAGGTTTGGAGGAACCTGTTAAGGAACATAGTAAGGGGGAAGATCCTGAGGGGAAGAAGGTTAGTAGGGTTCCCCTTGCGGGTGAGGAGTTGGAAGGAATTATTTTCTGGTGATCTTTCAAAGAAAAATGGCGAATATTAATTTGTCCCCTATCAAATTGATGGAAGAAAATAAAGAAGAAATTACCTCGGGAAACAAAGGAACTTCTAGGGAAAAAAACACCCTTAGGAAAAAGAAAGGTGGATTCAAAATGAAAAAAAAGGGGAGACTTCATTATCCTCTCCTAAATCTTAGGAGTTTGAGAATCCTATAAATGTGGAAGTGGCAACTAGCAAACATGATAGGCTTAGCAAATTTGAATCAAGGAAAAAAATACCCAAAAGGAAATAGATTCAGGGAAATACATGTGCCTAGACCAAAAGGTATTTAAGAAAAAAAACCTAATTTTGGAAATGAATTGCATCTCATGGAATGGTAGAGGGATTAATAACCTAGTGAAATGGAGGATTCTAAAAGATATGATTGAAAGATAGAAAATAGATGTGATAGTTGTAAAAGAGACTAAAATGAAAGAGGACCTTTTTTTAAGTTCCTTCAAGTCTTTTTGGAATAATTCTAAAGATTTTTTTGTTATTTAGAAAGGTGCCTCTGGAGGCTTATCAATGGTGTGGAATCCATCTCACTATGAAGGAACTCTCCTATTCAAAAGAGATAATCATATGGCGGTGATGATGAGGGATCTGGAAAATAGAAATATTTGGGTCCTATCTAACATTTATGCTCCGACCCTTCATAAGGAAAGGAAAAATCTTTGGCATCACTTGATGTCATTTAATCATTCCATCAAAGGATCAAGATGGATTGTCTTAGGGGCTTTAAATACCCCTTGGACCCCGGGGGAAAAAAATGTTGGATCTAAGGAGTTTACTATAGGCATGGAGGACTTCAATGACTTTATTGATTCTTCACAACTCCATGATATTGATCTTAAAGGAAGCAGTTTTACTTGGTCTAATAGAAGAATTGGATCCCAACATATCCAAGTTAGATTAGATAGGGTTCTTGTCTTGGAGGAGTGGTTAACCTAGGATATATCTCTTTTTTCTCTCTCCTAGATAGGATCTAATTATAATCCTATTCTCTTACAAATCAAGAATCCATTTAGAAGAAGAATGCCTTTCCATTTTGAGAAGATGTGGCTTCGTAATGAAGACTGTATGACCTCATTAATGACTGGTGGAAACTAAAGGTTAAAGGAACAACTATGTATAGACTCTCTAAAAAACTCCACAATGTTAAAGGTCACCTCAAAGATTGAAAAAATTTTTTTTTTGTAAATATTTTTAAGAATAAAGTGGATATCCAAGCTGGTCTGCAAAAATTTCAAAGATAGACAGAGAGTCGGGTATCTGAGATGGATGTTGAGGATTATGAAAATTAAAATTCCCTTTTGGCGCGTAATACCATAAAATTCTGGGCAAAGAGGAAATCTTCTGGAGGTAAAAATATCAAATTAGTTGGCTTAAGGAAGGGGATAAAAATACAAGATTCTTTCACTTGTCCACCTTAAAATGTAGAGGGTTCAACATAATTAATAAAATTAGAAATGAAGAGGGTGTTATGGTGGAATAAAAAGAAGAAATATCTGAAGAGGTTATCTCCTTCTTCTGTAACCTGCTGACTAATAATAGTATGCCAAATTTGAGTAAGGAGCAAGACTTTTTAAAGTGCATTCCTCTGTTGGTTTCTGAGGAAGATAATTTGATGCTCTCAGTGATCCCATCAATGGAGGAAGTGGAATTCATAGTCAAACATCTCAATCTTGACAAGGCTCATAGAACGGATGGTTTCCAAGCCTTTTTCTTTCAAAGCACTTTTGGGATATTATTAAAAAAGATGTTTTTGAGGTGGTGAAGGAATTTTTCAGGTAGAAATTTATGCTAAAAGACATGAATTGCACCTTTCTTTCTCTGATCTCAAAATGTGGTAATGCTATGGAATTAAAATATTTCATACCTATAAGTCTCTGTAATACCTCCTATAAAATTTTCACCAAAATCTTGGCTCTTTCCCTACAGTTGTTTCTACCCTCTATCATTTCTGATCAACAAGGGGGTTTTGTCATTGGTCGCTAGATCTAGGATGGAATTATTACAATCAAAGAGATGATCCATTCAGCTAAGCTCAACAAGAAGGCTGCTCTATTTTTCAAAATGGACATGGCAAAAGCTTATGACATGGTTTCATGGTGCTTTCTTGATAAAATCCTTGACAGGTTTGGTTTTGATGTTTCCTTTAGTAATTTGGTCAAGGCTTGTATTTCTAATGTCTTGGTCTCTATTCTCATCAATGGGTCCCCCTTTTGGTTTTTTCCTATCTCTCAAGGTTTGAGGCAAGGGGATCCCATCTCTCCCTTCCTCTTTATTATCTTGGCAGAAGCTTTAAGCAGAAGATTAAATGTTGAAATAGAGAATGGTTCTCTCAAAGGGATATCTTTGGTAAGGGAGATGGAAAAAGTATCACATCAGCATTTTGTTGATGACACCTTTCTAGTGGTGGAAGATTTTGTCCCTGAAGTGAAGCAAATAAAATCTCTCCTTGATGACTATATGGAAGTTTCGGGACAAATGGTTAATTTTAGAAAGATCTCTCTCTTCTTCCTTAATACCATGGATAATCGTTGTAAGAAGATAGCAAAAATTTTGGGATGTGATTTTAAATATTTCCCTACCTTTTATTTAGGTATCCCTCTTGGGGTTAAGAGACCATTAAGTTCAGATTGGAACTTCCTAATTGAAATATTTGAAAGAAAACTTGCTGGTTGGAAAGCTAATGTGTTATCCCAGGCTGGAAAGATTACCCTTCTCATTAGTTCTCTTCAGATTCTACCAGTGTATGCCATGTCCCTCTACCAACTTCCTGGTGGTGTTGAGGACAAACTAGAAAAAAATCAAAAATGATTCTTATGGAGTGGCACTCAAAGAAAAAAAAGAATTCCTCTAGTGGCTTGGGATAGAGTTTGTAAAACTAAAAATCTTGGGGGACTTTTTCTCAGAGATTGGACAAAAATGAATAAATCCCTTCTTACAAAATTTGGATGGAGGTTAACTAAATAAAATGGAGTCTAGACCAGAATTCTAAAGAAAAAATACTAGATGGATGTTAATGACAAGAGATGGATTTTCAAACCGGAATCCTTCAATGGTTCATGCATATGGAAAGCTATTAACTAGGCAAAAGAAATTGTGGCTAGGGGAAGCAGGTGGAAAATAAGAAAAGGAAATGAAATAAGCTTCTGGAAAGATAAATGGGCTGGGAATTTTATCCTTAAAGATCAATTCCCCCAAATAGCTAGTTAGCTCGAAGATAAATATGGGGATAAAATCATTAACTATATGGATGATGATGACAAATTTCAGACATGGAAAATCATGGAACTAGAAATATAGGAATCCAAATGATCATTTGAGCAGGCTCAATGTTTTCCTAAAAAATTATATTTCTTCTAATAGCAAGGACCAAGATAGAATAGTTTGGGACAAAGATCAAAGTGGTAATTTCTCTGTCAAATCTGCTTTCCCCCTATTTTTTAGGGAGGAACTAGTGAAGAAGATTTAAATGTTGTTAAGATTTGGAACAAGAACATAAACCCAAAGGTTAATGTCTTCATCTGGCTTTTAGTAATGAATTAAATTCTCGCTGTTGATAATCTTGCTAAAAGAGGTTTCCAGATGGCCAATAGATGTGTTCTGTGTGAAGCGAATATGGAAACTCAGAATCATATTCTCATGGAATGCCCCTTTTCCCATCTTATGCTTTCTTCTATTCTCGGGTTACTTCTTATTTTTCTCGGTAATTCCTAATGAGATCAAGGATGCTTGAATTCAATGGAGTTACCCTTTCTTCAGTTGAGGACTTAAAAATCTCTGGGTTATGAATTTGGGTCACCTATGGTGGGAATTATGGAAAGAAATAAATAAAAGGATTTTTAAGAATAAGAAACTTCCTATTATGGTGACTATTAACAAAATCCTATAGGATATTAGAAAAACATTTCTATACTTAGGAAAAATGAAATGGAAATCCTTGACAATGAACTTCATTTCTTTAAGAATTGGAACCTTATAGGTGACCCTATACCCAAAATATGTAATCCGCATTTGGGGATTAAATGGAATTCATCTAGGGATGGCTTCCTTAAAATCAATTTTGATGGTTCTGTGAAAGGTAATCCTGGGAAAGTTGGGGGTGGAGGTGTTCTGCGGGACTCCCAAGGTAGATTTCTTCTTTCTTACTTCCTCAACATGGGCCTCCAATCTAACAATGTTGTTGAGGCTGCTGCGATGTTTTAGGGGGTGAAATTATCTAAGGATAAAGGATTAACACATCTTGAAGTGGGAGGGGACTCTTTATATATCATTTCATGTTTGAAAGTAATTTCTCAACCTTCTATTTCTATTGAGGACTTCATAAATAAAACTAAACTTCTTACATCCTCTTTTGAGGCCATTTCCTTTCATCATGTGTACCATGAAGGAAACTCTTTTGTGGATTACATGGCCAATTTAGGGGTGAATGCTAGGGGTCTAAAGGTGGTAGAGGATCCCAATGTGATGCAAGCCAAATTTATTGAAATCATGAAAAGGGAAGTTTTAACTTATAACACTCCTACAAATGAGGAGGAAAAATTTATTCAGACTCGTGACACCCCTCTTTCATGATTACTGAACTTGTGCCAAATTTCTTTTCTTCTCCTCGAATGGGTAGGCTGATATCCTTATTTCCTAGAAGCACGAAGATAGGATTGGGGAAGTTAATGCTTTATAGAACAGAAGGAATAACAAATCTAGTAGCATGGGGGAGACTTAGTTCAAACTAAACCCTACAAGAGGCAGGAGATGTCTATTGAGGTGGAAACTCTACTCGAAAAGGTGGGTATGCTTCCCTTTTTCAATATTTTTGATGGCCATGATGAGAAGCTAAGTAAAGCTATGATGAAAACATGGAATGAGGGCCATGTCTGGGTAAAAATTTCTCCTTTACCATCTCCCCTAAGCTTATTTCCAAAGTCTTGGGTTTAGCTCTAGAAGGAAGATGCATCTACAAGCCCAAGTTGGACTACAGTCTGGAGATTGAATGTTTCATGCAAGGTAAGGGTATGCCTGTCTCTCTTCATAATGGGTATGCTCGGGGAAATCTGTCCCACCCTTATGATGAAATTTCTCAGTTGTTTATGTCATACATCACCTTAGAAGGAAGGTATAAAGTTATTTATGGCTACCATTTTCCCATGTTGAACCATGTGTGTAACACAAAGGCCTACAATTTCCCTTTCTTTCTATATACCTCCCTGGAAAATATATTGGTATGGTTGAAAAAGGGACCTTCTCCCTTCCTCTGCATCAAGGCCTCATTAATATTTCTCAAGATGGGTACTCCACTTTTGGGGAAAAATGAAAATTTTGGGGCCTCCATTGCTAATGGCTCAGTGCCCAAGGAGGAAAATTTTAGTGAAGACCCATTTGATAAACTTGTGGCTAAGCGTACCATATCCAATATGAGTCATGGTGCTATCAACAAATGTAACAAGGTTGAGGAGGATCCTAAACAAGTTGATGAAGTGGAGATTTTAGATTTGGGGGAAAACCAAGATGGACAAGGCTACTGCTGATGGGGATAATCATGATGAGGGGGAGAGTGAGAAATATCAAGATTTTGTAGATCATAAGTGCTCTAAGAATTCAAGGATGCCATTGAGAGCTTATATGCTCTATGAAAAAATCCCAATCTAAACTATTTACTACTCAAGACTCTGTTGTCAAGTCTCACTCCTTCATGTAGGAATTCGAGCATTGTAGGCTTGATACCGACATTAAGAAACATAGGATTAGTATGGTCTCTATGGACTTGAAGGATCTGACTGATAAAGTGGAAAAGTTATCCTCATTGGTCCTTAGTGAACAACTCAAGAATGCCAATGAGAGAAGCCTAGAAATGGCCAAGGATATGCTGAAGATGAAATAAGTTGTGTTCCAGATTCATGATGTCCATCTCCTCAATGTTAAGAGCACCATCCACCATCTCAAGCTTTTAGCTGAGATGATTCATTCCATGGAAATTGCTAAGGAAAGGGAAAAGATGGTAAAGGCCCCAAACTAGAGATCCTAGAGCCAAACTATAAGTTTTGGAAAGCTACCATTGATTCCCTTGTCAAATAATGGAACGAATGCATGAACTCAGTGGGGACTTGATAAAAGAGTGACTACGCATATGGGATATTGTCTTGTTGTTGTTAGTTTTAAGCTATTTTTTTAGTTTCTTGGTTATTCTACTTTGTTAGTTTATTTTCTGTTTGGATACTTTCTTTTATGTTTGTATTTCCTTGTTGTTGGTCTTGTGTTGCTTTGGTTTTGTGGTAGGGCTTCAATGGTATATCCCTTGGCCTTTTTGTAAGGAAATGGTAACATTTTGTATGGGGTAGGGTCCCCTCAACCCTTTTTTACCTCTAATAAAAAAAATAATATGTGTGAAAAAACATTTATAACTAAATTCACATGTGGGAGAAATATATCATTACTTTTTAGGTTTGAGTTCTATAGAGACCTAGAGGAAACCTAGTTGAAAAGTGAAAAAGTAGAATATAAAGAATTTTAGAAAGATTTGAGTTCCAATTTATTTTTAGAATATTAGGGGTCACAAAATAGATCTAAGAAAGTTTAAAAGATATATTTTGTAGCCATAGAAGTCTTAAACCATGAGTGGTGCAACAATACATGCCTTAAGAGCATTTAATGAACAATTTTGAGTCAAGAAGAGAAGATTGATGAGTTGATATTTTTAAAATGTTTTTGATGATTGAGATAAGGTTTTTGAGATATTGTAATAGGTAATAAGTTTTTAGAAGAGACAAATAACCAAAAGAGCAAGAATTGCACCTTAAACAAGAACTAGTCAAGGCAATTTTAAGGTCTACAAGGAGATTGGGTGAAATTTAAGGTATGAGAATTTTGGGGTGCATGACCAAGTTTGATAGGTGTGTTTGAGCATGTATATAGTTTTTGTATCTTTTGGTTAGTTGGTTTAATCCATTTTAGTGTTTTGAGCAAGATTTGGCTTCTTAAGCAAGGTGATGGTTGTTGAGTAAAAGTGACAACAAAAATTGAATTTGATGCTTCTAATCAAATGGTTTGAGTTGTACAAGGATGGTATGAAGGGGAATACATCAGATAAATTACATACTAAACCAAGCCATCACTACTATTTTATAGATAATTAAACCAACATGATCAAACAAAAACATTTTGTTTATATAATTATCCAATCAAGTCAAGCATGATAATCACACACACAAATTCACCTACAACCGAAAAAATGTATAATAATCCATGATAGGTTTAATAGAGTATATCAAGAGTTCTTTAGACAAGAATAATGCATGACTTCACATTGTAATCCTGCTGGAATATAACGTAGTCCCTATTTTTTTGTATTATTATAATGATCTTTTAACACCGATATCCCTATGAAGGAAGATCACTTGTTAATTTTAACACATTATAATTTAACTCTAATTGAGTTAAAATATATTAATCACCATTAATAATAGAACAAATATATACTCATCTTACACACCCATATAAAGTACTAAGAAAACATAGTTAAAAATCCAGTCAAATAATCACAACAAATGTGACCCGATGATTACAAAATAAAACAACCTCATAGCTAGATTCCCTAGATGCCCAAATAAGGAATCAATTTATTTTCATTTACCCTTTTATTTATTTACCAACCACCCCCTTTTTGAACAAAAATAAAACCCGAGGATACAAATTACCATAAATTTATTCCACGATCAAGATGATCCCCAAATATGTCCACACAGATCAAAAATGGAAGTTGGGTTTTGGGTTACATTAGTATATCCCTCAAGTAACCCCCGGTGTTTCTTCAAAATTACCATTTCCAACAAAAATTAAAGAGTAATATCATAGTCCCAAAATGTAATAAATATATTGGTTCTAAATAGATAAGGTATTCACCCTAGAGGAATTAACTTACACAACCTCATGCTAAGTTTAAATAAGCTCCCCAATAAGGAACAAATGCATCAATGATTTTGAATAATATACCCAACAAAACAAAGCAGTAATATATTTTTTTTCACCCGATTCAAAATGAAATAACAAGAAGAGAGAAGAGATTACATGCCTGAGATTGAAGAACTTTTTAATCTTATAAAAATTCCCACAAGGTCATACCAGCCAACTCAACACATCAAGGAATCACATCAAGGGAAACACCCAAAACTTCATCTTTATTTTTATACAAATTCTCCATATAAAAATAACATATAATATTTATAATGAAGATCCACATATGTGAATAGTGTGTAGATATTCAAGAATTATATGATTAACTTGAAAGATTCATAAATAACAACTAAAACTAGCATGCACAGTCACAAAGATCCATACAAAATCACACCAAGTAGACTTTTTAGAACAACGAAATGCAACACCACAAGTTGTATGTGTTTAGATTCTTGGAGATGCTTCGCTTTCTATGATAAAATATGGATGCATTAATAAACTACATTTAATATACATAGTGCCACATAAGTGACCCTTAACTCCCTTCGGTTTCCGCCCTCCACTCATCTTTCAAAATTTGGCAGGGTTACTAATGGTTTAAGCTTACTCGTTGTATAAAGTGGTTAACACTTACATGGTAAGGTGTGATAATAGATAGCCATAAAACATACATGCGTCAGTGTAAAACCATCACTGATAATTAAGTTATTTCCATTTGAATAGGCTTACCCATATTATTTCAAAGCAATCCAGATCATATAATGCATGGTGGGGTCTATTTTACTAGATCATTGAAATGTAACAATCAAATGACCATCATCATTTAATTTAGAAATATTTATTTGAGTATGATTAAACCATAATGCTACCAATAAACAAAGTCTACTGCTTATTAAGATTTAGACCACTTGATGATCATAGTTTTCCAAATACCCACTTATATGGCAGGGACCATAATTTAGAAAAAGTAATAACAACAATACTAATAACCCAGGTCAAGGTCAATTAAAAATTCACTTACCACTGATGCTAACACCAACCTTACAAATTCCTTTAAATTTATTAATTTCCCCATGGTTGATGGCCCCTTGAAGATTCAGTCAAGGTCATAACCTCGTTACATGTTGAGTACTAAAGAGAAACTAATGTCATTTACGTCAATGGTTGAAGACCCAAAAATAAACTTCATTATTGTAATAGTTGCAAAGTAAGATAAACAACAATTAATATTTACCTTTTCTTTAAAGAAGGATTCATTACTTCCTTTTGGCCCATAACTGAAGTTTCATGCTAAAGTAGAAGGATTATAACATTCAATACATTATTCATTATTGTCATTACCTTGCAAACCGGTCTGCAACCATGTCAAAAAGGATTAGAAGTATCATACTCTAAGAATGATAGTATATGATTGATATTCAATATGTAAGAAACCGTATAAATTCTAATTTTTTGTTAATGTGGAAATAAAACTTTTTCAACTATGTATAGAGATCCCTTACTTTATGAAGTTACTATTTCCAACAAAATAGTTACCATCAATAGTATTACTAGGTATAGAAATAAAGCAAAAACAAGTTGCACAACAATATCCATTTCTGATATAGTAATCAAATAGAACATCATGGAACACAGTCATTGCACACAACATGGTAAATACATACAACCCTCACAGAAAAATAAGAACAAGTCATAAATGTTGAGTGTATTATGTATGCAAAATGAAAAATGTTGTTGTTTAGTTGTACATACAACTACATGTAAGTTTGCATATCCTTTTCAAGATATACATAAACATGTGTGGTTGCATATATAGCTACGCAACAAGGTTTATCGTGACCTACATAATCCACTCTTCATTTATGACTCACCCATTTTTGATGAAATAGATGAAAATTTTGCAATGTGACATACTTCCCCTCTTTATGAATCATCGTCCCAATGATTTTTACTCAATAATCGTAATCATAAAAAGAAAACATAGAATTATATCTAATAATTATTGAGAAAAATCATCATTTTCCACAAAAAATTACAATTTTTATGTCTAAAATGAAATTAATTAGTTGTAATAGCCTTTCAACCAAAAACATTGTCACACATTAAAAAATGTGACAAATGTTTTTCTCATTACAACCTGTCATAACCATATCATAACATGTAATATTATTTAATATATAAAACATAGTAAAAAAAAAGCTATACATCGGTAAAGCAAACAAGGAAAGCATTGTTTTCTATTTTCCCCGTGTCTTCTCATCTGTTTTGTTTCATTATTCCACTTGTCTTCCTAGACTTTTCCCCTGTAATTCTCAATTTATTTGAAATCAAATTTGTGATTTTACCTTTTTCCAGCTATTTTTACTAACATACCTCTATGGTTTTTTCATTTTTTTGGATATTTTCATCCTTTAATACTTGTTAAGGATGATTTAAACATTTAAATTATTCTTTTCTTTTCCTTTTGGATTGTTTTTTACATATTGATGTAGAGCCATAGAGTACACCAATCATGTACTCACCTCCATTAGAGATCAAGTAATAAGTCCCTTAAGCTTAGATCAGTCATAGAAATGACTTTAAGATCTAAATGCATCAACCTTGGCTAATTAGGGTTAATCACCCCTTTAACGTCCTTATGACAAGAATCTCTCAGTAACATCCATAGTTGGGGTGGTTTAACAACACCCAGGATAAATTATAACCACCATTAGTTCTCCTTTATAACCCCTAAGGTTCCTATAAATTTTTGGGGGCTTAACTCTTCCTTTAGCTCTATTAGTCTCAATGGTCACTCTAAATTCACTATGCTCAACATTAGGCCCTGGGCGCATAAGTCCACTTAGAAATTTTTATGTAAGGGACTATAAGGCACAAAATAAATTTTTTGAGCACCCATTTCAAGTTTTAAGATCTCCAAGAAATTTCAAGATTTAATTTGGAAGTTACTTCCTATTTTCTTTGTAAAGGACCCTTCAAAATTAGGTCTTAGACTGGTCTTCTTCCAACTGTCATGAAAATCTAGAAATTTAACCTTAGGTTTATCAAAATCCCTTTCTAGGATCCATGGTCATGGTTCCTTAATAAAATTGAGGAAAAACTCATTGGTTTAGGCCTCCTAATGATAAACCCTAGCTATTTCCTTTCTAAAGACTACAGTACAACCTGAGAGATATAAATGTTCATAACTTTCTTACTATGGATTTTCAAGACCTTAAATTTTACATACATGACTCTGGCACACCTCCCCTCATTCTTGTTCTAACAATAGCTCATGAAATCATGTGGAACATCTTCATATAAGAGAACATATACCTTCATGCATGAGAAGGAAGGGTAGGAAACCCTCAAGACTTAATTTTATAACTTCTAAGCCTTATCTAAAGGAATTTCTCAAAATTTTCTTGATGTTATTATTTATCATCACTACCTTGTAGATATCATACATCTCAAGCTCCCATTACCATGAATAACAGGTTAAAATCACTTTCAATGGAGAGACCATAGTCAAAGGCTCACTGTCCCAAAGATTAACCAACATGAAAATGAAATACTCAAGGAAAACAATCCTTAAGCTATACAAGATCATAGATAAACATTCCATGCACATTTTTGCATGAGAATCCATTTCCAAACTTATAAACAAGCTTGTCCAAGGACTATTATAGTCACACGATCACTATTTAGAAAGTTAAAAACATAGAACAAATTAAGAACAAAGGAATATCAACTTATTACTAAGAGTAATGCACTTATCATACATGCAATATGCATATGTCCAAGAAAAATTTTTATACTCCCTCTCATAGTTACAATATAGTGCGTTCAACTTACCTTCTCAAACCATATAGAAAGACCGTCACATTTCATTTTCATATGAACATCAATTACAAGGTAGATAAAAATATATAGGACATACTATCACTATTTTCACACTTTAATCACTCCTATTCACTCATGAAATATTCCAAGGACTCCATGCATGATTACACAACTCAAACAAAGCTTAGAACTCTTGGTTCAACTCAGATTCATTGTTCACTATATTCATAAGTAATAAATCTTAAGCTAGAAAACAAATTACATTAATTTTAATTCTTCATTAATCTCTTAAGATGGTTCCTTACATATTTCCAAATGCAAGAAGAGTTATATCCTCTAGTTATTACTCAAAACAACCTTGATCAACAAGGAAAATCAATATAAACAGAGTATTTCCTTATTTGTATGGTTGTGTTCTTACAAAACCAATCTTCATATTTTTCATTGTTCTTTCTTAGGCCTCTCTCTCCTCGAGGAATATCCTTTGTTTTTTAACTTAGAGTTTACTATAAAATATCACGTGAAACTACCAACACATAATTTTATATATTCATGACCATATGTATATTTCTTACAAACATGTCATATTTTCATCCTCCCACTAAGAGGAATAGTTTCAAAATATCTGACTCTTGCCTATATTCGAGCTCTCACAAGATACTCAAGACACCTTAATAAACACTTGGTAATATATAAAATTCCTAGAACACCATTTACAATGCCATACACTAATTTATTGAAATGCCTTGTATGAATTCACTTGAATCCTTGAAGCTTTCCAACACTTCACATTAACTCCAAGAATCATGAATTTTGAAATTGAAGGTCTCTTCATAGATGTTATTGCAATCACGTATCCTCCAGGTATTTATTGTCCTTCATACTAATAAAACATTGATTCTCATTAGGAAAATCAAAATTATTCACTATGTCTCAAGTCCTATAATGAACTCACTCGCAATCTCCAAGTTTTGTGATGAAGATGGAACACCATCAATGTTACATTGAACGACATATGTTCATAGTTTTAATTTTTTTATTTTCATATGCAAAAGAAAAATCAAATTTCTCCTTCTATTTTTAGCTAATCAATAGATACAACAGACTCAATCATACTAATATTATACTAAAAACAACATAAGGAAGTCCATAACATTTCTTACCTAACATCACGTTAGGAATTATTTGTTCCTTTTCTTGGCCTTTCCATCACCACAACATTGTTCTGCTTCTTGCTAGAAATTATAGAAAGTTCTTATGGTTATTCTCAACCTTGCAGTAGACATTCCTACCATAAGGTTTCCACCACTTTTTCCTAATTCTTTAGGTGAAGAAGAGATAATGCTATTTTATTCATCTACTCTTTTCAAGTTATACATTTTTTATTGTAGATTTAGTTTTTAGCCTTTTGGATTTTCTACACAATGCTTTTACAGTAGACAGTCCACACTTGTCTACTTCATCTACCCTTTTTAGGTTGATATTGATGTTGGATTTAGGTTCCAAATCTGCCATCAAGATAGTTCAATAATCAAGAAACTCCCTTGTTGATTTTTATTAATCAGTTCAAAGTTGTTTTACAAAGCTCTGATAATTTTCACACTCAACCATCTGCTTCAAGCAGCCTTCAATTCTCGTGTGTCACAAAGGATTGTTATATTTTTTCTCTAACTTATTTACCTCTGAACATGAAGTATAATTTGATCTAATTTGTTCTCAGTGGCTCATCCTTCACATATCCATTTTATTTTATTAACAAAATCAGAATTTGGCTAGCATAAATACCTAATTAGTTCAAGAGCTACAACCTTCATCTTTAATACAAATATTTAATACCTTTTCATCACACTTATCAAGTAGGGAATTTTTAATTCATTAATTAAAATTAATTCCTTCAATGAATTTAACACAAAATTATTAAATTTCAGCACACAAGAGTTATGAATCACTTATGTTATCATACACTTAAATGAGTAACATCATTTATAGTACCTGTTGAATTATTTCAGCATTAGTTAATTATTTTGATACTTTCAATGATTAGTTTCTTATAGCAGATTAATCCAGAATTAATTAATGTTCATGATCCAATTAGAAAAGCTATGATAACCATGTGCAAAATTCAAGGGTTCAACTCCTACTCAATCCCCTTAAGTGATCCACCCAAGGTGATATACCCAATATATCATTTGGCTATACCTTTTAAAGGTTGATAGAATGTGTATATTCTTAGTGTATCCTCCTATTCATAACGCAAAAGAAATGGTGATCGGATAATATGATGAATCCCTTGCATTACTATGGTCATAGTTTTAGGGCATTGCGCTAGCTATCCTAGTTATGTGACTGCACATAAGTCATGTTAAACATGTCCTTACATTCACCGCACAATCATCTAAATCATAGTATTGGGATTCTTTTCCTTTCTTAAGTTATTAAGTTTACTATTAAACTTCTTAAATAAGCATGTATTTGATCAGTTGAATTACCCAAGTTGCAAGTAATATGGCTCGGTAACAAGTCACATGAATATTGTTTGTACCAACTCAGGATTTCTACGAGAAAGGTTTTGATCATGTAATGGCTTGTGTCATTGGGCATTCTATACTTTCACCATAGCTATATCCAACTTATTTGGATAGGGATCCTATAACACAATTGTCACTTCATGTTTCCACATTTTGTTGCTAATACAAAATGATAAAACAACATCATTTATGATCATTAATAATCACTTAATATTTCTTAGTTATTTGTGTTAATCGAATACATTGTTATACACTAGTTCTATGTGGATGTACATGTTATCATAGGGGTTCTATGAACATAACACTATATTACCAATATATCAATAATCCTCATGTGAGATGCTGATATAAAAGACACCAATAAATTTCACATTGAGTTGATCATCCAAGCTGATTTATATCCTCTTATTACTTTAGGATCGAAAATAATTCTTTAGGTTCATCCTTCACAATAAGTTTTTTTCATAGAGATATTACTTTAATTATTATTTCTGGTATATTCTTCCTTATAATCAATGCTTTTTTAGTATTGGTTTATCTAAATTATACTTACTCAAATCTCTTCAATATTGAAGTCCTCTAACATTAGTATGAACCTCGAGTAATTCATACCTAGGAGAAGAGTTAGGGTTGGAAGACATTATTAACTTCATTTGTACCCTATCATATTACAACATTCAGTATCAATAATACATTTGAAAATTCATTAATATGTCTTAATAAGTATTAAATTCCCATAAACACTAGTTCACATGCAACACCTAGTTATTAACAAAAATTTCCAATAGTCATAACATAATCTTACGAAATTATTTCAACAATCGATAAATTCTAAATCAATTATTATAACACAACCAAATCAAGAGACTTATTACATACTAGGACAAATGCCTTATTTTTTAATCAATCAAAAGGATCCCTTACTATAATCAAGTGATAGTTAATTCTTTACATCCATGAAAATTGGTACAAACCAATCAATGATGATGAATTCATCCTTCTCATTTACCAAACCGAAGTTTCCCTTCAACCATACAACTGAAAGATAATGTACAACAATTGTACAAGGCTATTTCTAATGATCTGGTATAGAACATCAATTTCAATCTTGCTATTAGAATCCAAACAGAATCACAAAAATAAGAATTATCTTATATCTTATACATATAATCCAAATGATAAATAGTAATAATAATCAAAAAGTTTAAATGAACTTAAGTATGTAAAAATTGTTTTCACAAAAACCATAACAAATCATTCCAACAAATATTCATGACTTTCCAATATGTTTCTTTTCAAGTGTCATCACAACCAACACATGATAGCTAGAATATTTCCATAATGACTAAGATCTTCACTTTACTTATAACCATACCATTTCTAGAAAATAATTTCACCAACAAGATGATTATTTGAAAATCCACTGAAGATTCATTGCATTATTTAATCATTCTTGGGTACAATCAGTCCCTCAATCAATCATATGCCCATAACTAAATAAAATTAAGACATCTTATTTTGACTATCCAGAATTTACATAGGTTATTAATAAAGCCACATTGATTCATATGAATAAAATAATAATTCAATACATCCATCTATAGGTATAAGAGTTATTTAACCAAGAATAATGCACGAATTCACATTATAAGCCTATGGGAATAAACCACATTCCCTTTTTGTGTATTATTATAATGATATTTTAACAACTGATATCCATCTTAAGGAAGATCACATGTGAAATTTAACATACTATCATATAACTCTAATTGATTTAATATACATTATTCACTGTTAATAATATAATAGAGATATACTCATCTCACACACCCATATAAAGTACTAAGAAAAACACTTAAAAATATAGTCAAATAGTCACAACAAATGGACCTAATGAATAAAAAAAGAAACCTCATAGCTAGATTCCCTAAATACCCATATCAGGAATCGATTTGGTTTAATTTACCCTTTTATTTATTTACTAACCACCCTATTTTTGAACAAAAGAAAACCTAGGAATAACAATTACCAGAAGTTATTCCATAGATCAAGATGATCCCCAAGTGTATCCACATAGATTCGACTAGAATTAGGGTTTTGGGTTAGATTAGTATATCCCTCATGCAACCCCGACCTTACTTCAACATTACCATTTCCAATAAAACTTAAATATTAATACCACACGTCCCAAAATGGAATAAATATATTGGTTCTAAACAAACAAGGGAGTCACCCAGAGTAATCAACTTGCATAGACATGTCTTAAGTTTAAATAAACACCCAAATAAGGAATGAATTCATCAATGATTTGGTAGAATATACCCAACAAAACATAGTAGTAATCCATAGTTTTTAAAACTTATTTGAAATGAAACAAAAATAAGAGAAAATAGATTCCATGCTTGAGATTAAAAATGTCTCAATCTTTGGGAAATTCCCTAGAAATGTTTTTCCATCCAACTCAACGAGATCAAGGACTCACACCAAGGGAAACCCTAAAAACTTACTCTTTTATTTTTATACAAATTTTCCATATAAAGCATAACATCTAATCTTTGTAATCAAGATCCACATATTTGAATAGTTCACGATATTTTAGTAGTCTATCATTAACCTAAAATATTCATAAATAACAACTAAAACTAGATTGCACAAGAAAAAGAGCCATGCAAACTTGCACCAATATAAATTTTCATAACAACAAAATGAAACACCACAAGATGTATGCATTTAGATTCTTATAGAAGATTTAATTCCTCCAATAAAATCCAGACACCTTGATAAAAGACATTTAATATACATAGTGCCAGATAAGTGGCCCTTAACTCCCTTCTATCACCACTTTCCACTCACCTTGCCAAATTTAGTGGGGTTACTAACGGTTGAACCTTGTTCGTTTGAAACAATGGTTAACACTTGTATGGTAAGGTGGGATAATAGATAGACATCAAACATGCATGGTTCATTCCACAACCCTTAATGATAATTAATTTACTTCCATTTGAATAGGCTTACCCATACTATTTCAAACCAATCAAGACCATATAATGCATGATGGGGTCTATTTGACAAGATCATTGAAATTGAACAATCAAATGACCATCATCATTTAATTTAGAAATAGTTATTTGAGTATGATTAACTCATAATACTACCAATAAAAATGTCTACTACTTATTAACATTAAGACCACATGATGATCATATTTTTCCAAATACCCACTTATATGGTCGTGGTCATGATTTACAAAAAATAATAATAAAAATACTTATAACCTAGGGTCAAGGTCAACTAAACATTCACCTAATACTGATGCTAATGTAAAACTTACAAATTCCTTTAAACTTATTAATTTCCCCATGGTTTATGGCCCCTTCAAGATTTATTCAAGGTCATAACCTCGTCACATTTTGATTACCAAGGAGGAACTAATATCATTTATGTCCACACTCGAAGACCCGAAAATTAACTTCATCATTGTAATAGTTACAAAGTAAGATAAACAACAATTAATATTTACCTTATCTTTAAAGAAGGCTTCATTACTACCTTTTGGCCATGGTTAAATTTTTATAAAAGTAGAAGGATTAGAACATTTAATACATTATTCATTATTGTCATTACCTTGCAACCTAGTTTGCGACCATGTCACAAAAGGGTTAGAAGTATCATACTCTAAGCATAATTGTTTAAGACTAATATTTAACATGTAAGAAACACTATAGTCACAATTATTTGTGAATGTCAAAATAACACTTTCTCAACCATGTATAGAGAACTCTTACTTTATGAAATTACTATTTCCAATAAAATAGTTACCATCTATATTATTTCCAAGTATAGTAACAAAGTAAAGAAAGTTACACAACAATATTCATTTCCAATATAGCAATCAAATAGAACATCATGCAATGTAGTCATCATACACAACATGGTAAGTACATACAACCATCATGGAAAAATAAGAACAATTCATAAATGTTGAGTGCATTACGTATGCATAACTAAAAATGTTGTTATGTTATACATGTAACTATATATAAGTGTACATATAATTTTCAAGATATGCATATGACCATGTGACTACATATATATCTACACAACGGGGTTTATCACCCAAAGACATGAAATTCACTCTTCATTTATGACTCATGCCTTTTGGACGAAACATATACAAATTTTGGGATGTGACAAGAAGAGGGTTATTTCTTCATTTTTGATTGATTGACAAATGCAAAAGTGTATCCATACATGGATTATTGAAAATATTCTTCTTGTGAGTATTCAAAATATCCAATCCTAGCACATCCGTTCTTTTTTTCTTCTTCAATTTATGATTAATTTTTTTCTCCTCATCTTCATATGTTCCAAATATTTCATTAACCAATGGAGATTCTAAGGAAATCCATTGGGTGCTCCTATAATCTAATTCTTATTCATATTTTGATGTGAGGCACATTGAATAACTTCCTTCTTCAATGAAGTCAATTCATTGACCAAATTTTATAGAAATGGATCAAATCTTTCATATTTGAAACTCTAGGCCTTATCCTTAACTAAATGGTTATTGATCTTTCCTTACATGATAAGATCCTCTTCCACATCAACAAAAATTTCTTAACCATCAACCAAAGTGTTTTTTTGTTCTCTCTATCATATGAAACCAACTTTGGGAAACTCGAGAAATCATGAAGAATATTTTCTAATTATCCATAGTAGGATGAGCATCAATATAAATATTCTTGATAAAATTATTAAACTTCACTATAAATTCTCTCATGTGATCTTGTAGTTATTTATTCATCTAGATAAGTTGAGCAAGGAGGACATGAGAATATTCTATATTCTTTAATATTACTTCAAACTTGGTTTTCATATCATCCCAATCAAATATTGAACATGATGGAAAGTGGTCAAACCATTCCACAACGAAATATTATAATGATTCCACAAATAGATGAACAATAACATATTCATGTCCCACTCTAAGAATCCCACAAGATGTCATAAAGGCTTTAATATGATCATTTAGACGTTATTTTCCATCTCTATAGAGTTTGGGAAAGTTATTTCTTTATCCTTTTGGAAGTTCATCACATTGTGGATCCAATGCTCGCATACTGGTATTGTTCCCCCATGGAAGAGATGCAATCATTATTTATCCTTCTTCCTCTAGTTCTTATTGGCTTTATTATTTTTATCATGAAATTACAACACCCCTTGAATGGCCATCTTTTGAATGGGGCATTTGGTGTAATTTTTGTAACATTGAGCTATCCTAAAGTGTGGGACTTTAACAATGGGATAGCTATCAAGAGAAAGTTAGTTCTTATTCCTAACCCTACCTTCCACAACTACTCCTAATGAAATAAGAAAACCTAATCCTATTTTAACCTTCCAAGGAGACACGGAGAAATATTTCATGAAAATAAACCTACACTAGAAGCGGTGATACACCAAGAAAAGGATGTTATTAGACAAAATCCCAGTGCCTAAAACAGAGAGAGGTGAGAAATGGAGAGGGTGGAAAAGATGTACCATAGAACAATGATGAATTCACACAACAAAATTTGTTTCCCTTTAAACATAGCTCCCACAAACCTACAATAAATATTAAGAAATATGTGTAGTATACCCTATAATGAGGAGAGGAAAGTGGAGACAACAAAATAATTCAATATATGAGCTTCTGAGCACATGCAGCTAATTTGAAATTTTACTAGCCTTACTTGCATTTCACAGGACTAATCAATTAATATGGGTTAGAAATGACCATTTAAATTATTCTCCCTCTCCAAATTCTTAGCATACATTTCAAATGATATGGACATTTAAATTTGTAGGGGCTACCTTGATTTTCCATCATCTTGCATTTAAAAAGGGAGGTAGGTATTAAATATTTAAACATTCAAAACATGCCATCTTGGTCATGTTAGCTCCTACCTTGGACCACCGAGCACCCCTTTCAATGTGTGTTAACCCCTTATATCTCCCACTCCACGTCCAATCACCTAAGATCTATGTTTATGTATTACGCTAACTCGGCACCATTTTAACTCTGTTCCATCAAACACAATGTTGCATTGGTCCTCGTGTTTGCATTGGGTTTTTTCCTCAAAAACATCCACCTTGACTCTTCATTCAATGCATTGTTGAGCCCATTGAATTTACTTGGGATTTCACATACATTTCACCCACTACCAACTTGGTGCATACGCTACACCACCTCAACTTAGGAAAATCACCTCATACAATGCGAGATCAATTAATCACGGGAAACCGACCTCATCAGTATCCCATGTCGCTTTGTTTCCTACCTCAACATCACCTAATTTAAGGGCCTTACACACCCCTCCACACCCACATGACTTCTCACAAACCCCATCGAGACCATGCCAGAAAAACTCATCCATGGGCCATTTAGGCCATTCACCCCCACATCCCCGTATTCCATTCTTTACGGGAGTTTGGATTTTTGATGCCCACACATCTAAAAATTATCTGGGCTTCCTGGGTCATTTTTCTCTATTCGCCGATGTGAAATCCCGTGAACTCTTCTTTGGATCACGCGAATCCAAGTTTGAATTTTTCCCTTTTCCATTTCGTTGTCACCAAAACTTGAATTTTTCCTATTAGAAACAACTTGGCCTCTCTGGATTCATCATAACCTCCCCAAGTTTAAGTCTCTTTTCTTAACACATTCATGCTACCAGAGTTTTGACCTTCATTCTTTCCAAATGCTCATCCACTCCCATATTACTAGCTCGTTGCTCACAACTTACTATGCCTTAGAATTTGTGTTGGTCGTGATAATGAGCTCACCGTCTGAGTAAGTCCAGCTTAACTCAGTTCCTATGATTTGGAAATGGCTCAATGACCCTTTATCAATGCATAATTTATTCACAGTGGAATGAATTATTCACTACTAACCACCACTTTTCCTAGTTTGACTCGATTCCCACTATGTGTGGTGAAATATCACTATAATCAGACCAACTCAAGACACATGAGCTCTCTCTCCTCCATATACGAGTTTTATCCATTTGGCTTGGTCTAGATTGATTCCAGTTTTGTGGTTCATCCTCATGATCAGATTGAGCTTGATCCCTTAAAACCTCTAAATGGTATGGATTTAAAGAGCCTATAAAACAACAAGTTGTCATTGAAATCTCGGTGATATGTAGCTTGAGGAGCTCAAGGTAGCTCACCTTATGTAATAATGTAATGATCCTTAGCTCGGCCATTCATTTTAAAGTAGTTCGGTCTTCTTATAGAAATAGCTTGGCCATGTAGTAACTTGGTAACAATATAGCATTGTAATTATCTCACTTGAATGATACACAACTCGGAGCATATGAAGAGAACTTGATTATTATGAAAGACATCTGGGGAGCTCATTTTCCTCTCAAATTAGCTCGATGTCACTATAATGTTGACCATTTCACCTCATTCATTTGAAAAAATTGGTGATGAAAGATAACTCACCCACCATGTAACTCACTCTATTGTAAGAAGCTCAACACAACCCCTTAAATTTTTCATCAATTATTATGCATTTTTTGGATCCTTGGATGCACTAGGTTTTGCAGAGATGCCAAGATTATCAAAATTTTCCATTTTTTTTGCAAGGTGGGCCTTGTGTCTGTTGATACCTCCATATTCTAAGAGTTGGTTGCACACTCTGAATTTACCTACAAGGTCCCTTGATACAACCATCTTGATTGTTTGATTTAACCTAGGGAGGAGAAATTGGATGACAAATTTGGTAACTCGCGAGGTCATCTTCTTGCTATATGAAGTAGACCAGTTTTCTATAGATATCCATTGGGAATTGAGTTTGTATGATCAACATGAACTAGTTTAAACATTGAAATGTTGACCTTAGAACACTTGGTTATTACTTCTTACATCTAGGACTACCTTTCACCGCTTGAATTTCCAACTCTTGTAAGAAAATCTTAAGTTTAAGATGAGTGGAAAAATATTTTTTTTTTTAGTTTTTTTCTAATTTTATTCTTCCATAATCTGATTCAATCACAAATGAAATATTACTACTGCAACCATCCCAAATTCTGATTTCTTGCTAAGAGTGAACTACAAAACATGGATGATGCCTTGATAAAGAGAAAACATGCAGGATTTTTGGTGACATAAAATGATTTTAGACATCATAGAACTCTATTAAGTTATAATTTTTTTTCTTCTTAATGTTCCATCTTCGACACATTTCTTGGAATGTTTTTGAAGGTCTAAGCTATTTAGACACAAGCTGAGATTATATGACTCATGACACTACCATCTTATACCACAATTTGTTGATTTGAAGGAGAAAAATGATGAAGATACTAAATTTTTCTCCTTTTATTGATTTATTTTCTTTACATTTCTTTTGATTTTAGTTTTCAATTGTTCCACATAGCTATGAGCTTCCTACTGCAGAAAATAGAGGGCATGGTACACTATACTTCCTAGAGTAACAAGGAACAAGGTTATATATAAATGATAAATCATACATGCCTCAAGTAAGACATGGAGAATGTGCAAGAGCACCTTATAGATACTGAAAACCAACCTACTCCTACCCTATAATAACTAGAGAGATGGAAAAATTCAAACAAAACCTACCACTATTGATGAGAAACATTTTCCCATTATCAAAATTCACAACCATGTGAATGATTTGGCATTAAACATATCTGAAATTAGGAGTGAAAGACTGGCTGAAAATTGACTCTCCACTCCCTTATACGTCAATGTATCAACAAAAATTAAGACATATACCTCTTCTATCTATTGTTCACTTTGTTCCAAAAAATAAGAGGCATTGTAGTTTATCCTTGGCACGTTGAAGCTATTCCTCATGTTTAGAAGCAATATTACTATTTGTGGCTTATCCTTTGACTCCAATGAAGCCAAGTATATGCTTGGACATGCTATGGTTCGTTGAATTTTTCCAATGATCTAAATTAAAAATTCAATAAGGAAGTCTTCTTATAAGCCTTCTTGGAAAAGGTCACTATCTATAACTTGATTTTCTTCTTCTTACACATTTACATGCAACTGATGTGTCACCTTGGTGAATGGTGTGAGAGAGGTGGCATCTTCATGCCATTTTCCTTCTTCCTCATCTAACGTGATACTTGGAAGATTAAAATCCTTTAATTTTGATTCAAGAGGCATGTTGTAAAATGCAGATTGCTCTTACACATTCTCTTCCATTGTGGCAGGATCTTGTTGTTGAAGGATGAATGATGGGGAAGCGAATGTCATAATTTCCATGGCCTCTTCCTCATCAAAAAAATATTCCAAGTCAGATAAACAATCAAGCTCCTCTCTGTCTTGATGTGCAAAATATTCTTCCTCTTATATGATGACCTTTAAATCTATAATTGTTTCATCATGGTCTTCTTCTTCTTCAAACAAGAAACTAGTGAGTTTAAACTCTTCCAAAAAATCAGATTTTTGGAGAGATTTAATGGGAGAGAGATCTGTAATATCTTTTACAACTAGCTCATGATTCAATGCCTCTGAAATTTTTTTCTCACATTCATATGCTCCTCTTTAACTAGACTTAGCATAGGTTGTACTTTCTCTGCCTTGACTTATTGTGTAGCTAGAATATGATCATCAACCTATGTAAATATGGTGCCAATGTGAACATTGCACTTTGAGAAGATGGATTTTCGATCATCACCTTATTTTTCTTGCCTGTTGCAACATTTCCATAAAAATTATCCTTAATTACTTGATCCCCAACCTTGATTTCTTCTCTTAGTTTCACTATCATGGGGATTTTATCCATTCTAAATCTTATATCCCAAATTTTCAAGTCTTGTGTCATCTTTCTCTCATTGGTATCTTCTTCTTGTCTCTTTATAGATGCTGAATAATCAATCCTATCCAACACTTTTTCTTTAATCTTAGCCTCCTCTAAAAGCTCCACCATTAAGGGAATTTTTTCAATTCCAAAATTTTGAGCCCATCTTTTCAAATTCTCTGTCATTTCTTCTTTGCTAGGATATTCTTCTTTTTCCCTTGGCCAATTTTTTTATTGTTTTCTCCCTAAGATGGAATTGGGAATGAAAGAGGAGGGGTGGGTTGGGTCACAACTGATTTTTCTATTGTTTTTGGTGGTATAAGGGATGGAACTTCTTGTTCCTTTAGAAGGAATGACTATTTGGAAGGGAAAAGGGAAGAAGAATTGAGGTGAGATGGAAGGTTAGAGGATGGAGAAGGGAACTCAACACTTGGGGAAGCATACAATGGGCTTGAATCATGACAATGCTGAAATGATAAGGCTTGGGAAGGAGAAAAATAAGAACAAGGATTTGGTGACTGACTTACCCATTGATAAGGTTGTCTTGCATTTTTCTCATAGGATTCTATCTCCTCAGTCCACTGTGCAAGTTGGGGAAACATCTCAATCATGAAATTAATATTTTGTTGTGAGCTATAATGTGTTGGAAAAGGGCTTTCTCATAGAAAAGGTTCCCTATAGCCAATTTTGAATTCTTTCATATGATTTGTTGCCCAAGATTGAACCATGTTAGCCTCCATTCTTTGAATCTTCTCCTACAAATCAATGTTCTCCATGTAACTATTGTCACTACATGCATACCCTTTCTTTTGATAAACTTCATAGCCAAACTAATTTTGATACTGCTCATAGGGGTAAGCATAACATTTTTTAATTTTATCATAGAACTGATCTAGAGGAGTTTTTAAGCTCATTAGAGTTTTAATGCATTGTTGTAAGTGTGAATTTCACTGTGGAAATGAAGCCATGATTGCAAAACTTCATAGAATTTAATAAAATGAAAGAGATGGAGAGGAAAATGGATGTAAATGGATGGAAGAAAGGTATGCAATTTCAAATAATTGGTTGTTAACAAAATGGAGTTGTAAAATGTGTTTTTCATGTTCCTCCAAAGGATGAGATTTTAATAAGAACACACCAACTTGTTGAAATTAAGTTTTCTCTAAATGTTTGAATCTGCACTCTAGCTAATGATCTTGACTTCCTTTATTATCCCACCTAGCGTGCTAGAATTTTTATCATGAAATTACAACACCCCCCAAATGGCCATCTTGTGAATGGGGAATTCAATGTAATATGTGTAACATTGAGCTATACTAAAGTGTGGGAATTTGAAAATGGGATAGATATCTCTAGAGAAAGTTGGTTCTTGCTCCTAAACCTACTTGCCACAACTACTCCTAATGCAAGAAAAACTACCTAATCCTATTCTAACCTTCCAAAGAGATAGGGAGAAATATTCATGAAAATAAACATACACTAGAAGTGGTGATACACTAGTAAAAGGAGGTTCTTAGAAAAATTCTAGTGCATGAGATGGAGAGAGGTGAGCGATGGAGAGGGTGGACAAGATGCACCACAAACCAAATATGAATTCACACAAAAAACCATTTGTTTCCCTTTAAACACATCTCCCAAAAACCTATATTAAACATTTAGAAATATACACAGTGTACCCTTTAATGAGGAGATGCAAGTGGAGACAACAAAATCATGTAAATGCGGATGGACAAAATGTATCATAGAACACAAATATATTAATCCATTAAAAGTATGCATAGTAAATCATTGGTGGGCAAGAGTCAAGAAAAATCCATAATAATTCTTAGAGAGGAGGCTTAAAAATCCACACTCAATCCTAGTAGAGAAGAAAATAAGAGGGGGCGAGAGAGGAGAATGACTAAATCCTTTATAAATGAGCCTCTCATAACTATAATAGAAAAATGAGAAGAAAGAGAAAATAAATCCCAAAATCCCCTTTATAACCACTTGTAATTTGCAATAAATGAGGGGAAATGATGATATTTGATTTTTAAAATCTCCTTCATGTTTTCCCATAACCTAAGTTGAAGAAAATGATTCCCATGCCCATTAATTACATCACCAACCACCTAGAGCTCTCTATTTGTAATGAGGTATGTGTTTTTCAAACTTATCCATCAAATATTCATCAATTCCAAAATTTTGAATGTATGTGTATAGGTATCAAAATCATGATTCCAATGAGACCAATTTTGTGTGATTCTGTTGAGAAATACTCAAGATATGAGCTTCTGAGCACATGCAGCTATTTTGAGATTTTTAGAGGCTTACTTATATTTCACAGGACTGAGCAATTGATATGGGCTGGAAATGACCATTTAATTATTTTTCCTCTCCAAATTATTAGGATATCTTTTAAATGATATGGGCATTTAAATTTTTGGGGGGCACCATGATTTTATATTATCTTTCATTTAAAAAGGGAGGTAGCTATTAAAAGTTTAAACATTTGAAACATGCCAGCTCAGCCAACTCAGCTAAGTTGGTTCCTACCTTTGACTACCAAGCATCCCTTTCAATGCATGTTGACCCCTTATATCTCCCACTCCACATACAATCACCCAAGATTCATTCTTATGTCTTTCCAACGTGGCACCACCTTATCTTTGTCCCACCAAACATAATGTTGAGTCGGTCCTTGCATTTACGTTGTGTTTTTCCTCCAAAACATCCACCTTGACTCTTCATTTGATGCATCATTGATCTGATTGATGTGACTTGGGAATCCATGTGTGTTGCACCTACCACCATCTTGATGCATATGTTACACCACCTTGGCTTAGGAAACCTACCTCATTCAATGCGGGCTCAGTTCAATGCAGGAAACCAACCTTCCACGACCCATGTCGTTTTGTTTCCTACCTCTAAATCTCCTGGTTCAAGGGCCTTATGCACCCTTCCATGCCCACCTAAGCTCTTTCAAAACCCATTAAGCCTATGTTACACAACTCACCTGTGGGTTGTTTGGGCCAGTCACCCTTGACATCCCCACATTCCATTCTCTGCAGTGAGTTTAGATTTTCGATGCTCACACGTCCCAAAATTATCAAGGCCATGTTTCTCCATGTTCCCTAATGTGAAATCCCACAAACTTGTCATTGGCTCACCATGCCAAGTTCAAATTTTTCCCTCCGCCATTTTTTTGTCACGCAAACTTGAATTTTTTTGTGTTGGAAATGACTTGGCCTCTTTTCTCAACAATGTCATGCTACCAGAAGTTTGGCCTTCATTATTACCAAATTCTTGGCCACTCCCATATTACTAGCTCAACGCTCACAACTTAATGTGGCTTAGAATTTGTGTCTATCTTGATACTGAGCTCACAATCTGACTAAGTCCAACATGGGCTGGTTCTTATGATCCTACAATGGCTCAATGACCCTTTCTCAATGTGTAGCCCATTCATGATGGGATTATTTACTCACTACTTACAATGAATTTTCCTATCTTGAATCGTTTCCTACTATGCGTGGTGTAATTTTAGCGTAATCATCTCAGCTCAAGACGCACAAGCTTTCTCTCCTCCATATACATGGTTTGGACCCCTTTGGCTTGGTTGATCTTGATTTCAATTTTTGGCTCGACTTGAGCTTGATCCATTGGAATGTATAAATGGATTGTCTTTATAGAGCCTATAAAAAAACTTTCCATCATTGAAAGGCTCAGTGATCTATAGCTTGAGCATCTCAAGGTAGCTCACCTTATGTAACATTACAATGCCCCTCAACTCAGCCATTCCTTATAAAGTATCTTAGTCTTCTTAAAGAAATAACTTGGCCATGTAGTAACTCGGTAACCATATAGCATTGTAATTATCTCACTTGAATGATGCAAAACTTGGAGCATATGAAGAAAACCTTATTACTATTCGAGACATCTAGGAGCTCAGTTTCCTCTCAAATGAGCTTGATGTCACTACAATCTTGACCAGCTAGCCTCATTCATTTGAAAAAATTGGTGATGAAAAATAACTCACCCACCATGTAACTCACTCTCTAGTAAGTAGCTCAACACAAACCCTTTAAATTCTCATCAATTCTTATGCATTTTTTGGATCCTTGGATGCACTAGGTTGTGTGGAGATGCCAAGATTATAATTTTTTTCCATTTTTGTTTGCAAGGTGGGCCTCATGTATGTTTCTCCTTCATTTAGTAAAATGTAATTTTTGGTAAGACCAAGAAGAGGAAATATTCCTATATTGATCTTAACCTTCCATGTTGATCCCTCCACCCACTGAGAGCTTCTTGCACACTCTGAATTTACCTACAAGGTATCTTGATGCAACCTTCTCAGTTATCTAATTTCACCCAGGAGGTGAAAATGGATAACATTTATTCTATAGGAATAAGGTCTAGTGGTTCTACAATAGGTTCTCTATTATCATCTTAAAGAGGAAAGATGGGATCAAATCTAGGAAATTACTCTTGACCGATTTTCCTTTCTATTCAAACAATGAGAATGTTGAAATAAACTTTTATTTCTCTTCAAATGCTAGGTAAATTATCCCACTTACAATATTGGCTCAAGTGTATCTTATTTCCGCCAGTTTGATAAGAGCATTAGAAAGGAATGAAATTTAAAAATGTAGATTTTTCTATAGGATTATAACAAGGCTCTACAACATTCAAAGGATATTTTTTCAATTTTTCATTTTTTATGGATTTTTTGAATATGTAATTTTTTAGGATATTTAGATATATTTTTATGGGTGCACAAAGAGTAGATATTCTCTAGTAGAGTTGCTAAAAAAATTTGGTGAAATAATTTTTCACCATGCATATTATTGGTTTTCACCAATGGTCATAGGGCTAAGCCCATCCTTGTGTATGGGGAGGATCCCATTATTTATTTTAAACTTACTAGCTTTGAGGTGGCCATTATATTGAGGATCAAACAAGAATACTCCAATAATCCTGTGTAAAATTTCTTTTATAGTTTATAAGCAAGGAATTTTTTGAGGAGAGTTAAAGGGGAGTAGGAGGACTAAGGAGAGAGGGTTAATGTTATGAGTAGGAACTACAAGATTCTCACCAAAAATAATGAGAGTAGGTTCACATTCAATTAAAAGGACACAATGTAAGTAATTAGAAATAATAACAAACTAGAGACATAAATTTTTACATATTCATTAATCAATGACACAAATTTCCTTATTGGTTGTACAAGATCACCATGCTTGTAAAGTTGGAGAGTAGAGAGGATAGAGGAATATAGAAAAGGACATAGATGAAATGTTGTTGTTATTTCTTGATGCAGTGTGATAAAAATCTCAACAACATACAATAATACATAATTTACAACCCTTTGGAATGGATAACCCATTCCAATTTACAACATTAAAACATGTCTTTTTATCTCCCCCACATGACTTTTCATCTGACCACCATTTGAATTTTGAAATTCACTAGTAATGAAACTAAGTCCTTTTCTTATTTTTAAAATGGACTTTTATAATGCAACATTAACTCACTTAAGTGAATAATATGAAAGAGTGAAAAGTATCTTCTTAATGAAGAATTATAATATGAATAGATAGGTTTGACTAATTTAATGAAGATTAAGCCTTTGTCGATGAAGGAATTTCTGACTTGAAGCATTGTTATCAAATCTCCTTCTTCTATAAGATATGTAACATTTCAAATAATTGAATAAGTGTCTAGAAACACTATTACAACATATGTATTATGATGGGAACATGATGATATTTTCTGACTACAAGGTAGGAGCTAAGATACGAGGATCACTTCCTTACTCCTCTAGGTCTTCACAATTCACTTTGTGACCAAAAATCAGCTCCATGGCACTCAAACATGTTATGCTTGTTTTTCACTCACTGAAATAGGTCCTCATCTTGTATATAGAAGGATTTATTCATGAATAAATTTTTGACCTATCACCATGTATTGAAATAAAATTATGTGATTACATGTTCTTCCTCCTTTGAGTCATGAAAAAAATACTAGTTATTGGATGAGTGTTTAAGAACACTATTAAGTAAATTACAACATGTGAAATTGAGATAGTTTCCCATTCTTGCAAATATGGTACCTCACATGGAAATCAAGGACTTATCCTTAAATGGAGTCATATTTAGTATAATCATAAAACTTCTTTCTCATATGCTTCTCGTGGGAATAGATGACTTCTTAATCCTATAAACATGATGATCTAGTGTACCTTTGTAGATTTAATATCTCATCTTGACTTATTACTTGAAGATATTTGAACATAATGGATGATTCAAGATATGATGATCATCACCTCACTCCTTGAGATTCACATTTCTCCATTATGATCAATATGTCACCAAAGTAGAAACATACTTAGGATATCCCCAAAATCTTTTTCATAATTTTTCTTCATGGAAATATTTTTCCTCCTCTAGATAGAATTATTTTCCTATGAATGAATCTTAAAGGAATTTATGAGAATGGGATCCATGTCCTTGACCTCCAAATTACGTTGAATCACTGCAAATGGAACCTCCTTGACTTGCAAGATGTGAGCACATTAAAAATCATTGGCTAAGTAATTAAAAATATTTTCATGAGATATGAATTGTTTGTGAGCTTGAGATGACTACCAACAACACTCATGATGATATTATATTATCATTCTCTTGACCATTTCCTTGATAAATTTAGTTTCAATGAGTTTTTGTATGTTTTAAATCCATCAAGAACCTCATGATGTTCTTGATTGCACCCATTATTCAAATGACTTTTTTCACACACATTGATTCACTTTGATATGTTCCTTGGAAAGAGATATAATCACGAGATAAGATTTATAATTATATATTCACTTTCCTCCCCATGGTCCATTTGGTCTTAAAATCACACTTTTTTGACAAAAAGGTTTCCTTTGTGGGATGGAATCAACCAGATGAATCCCTTCTACCACAATGTTGGCATTGTTTATCATTCATGTCAAAGAGTGATGTTGTAAGTATTTTAATTTTGTTTTATTGATGTCAAAAGGTATATGGAGCATGGAAATTTATTTTTAGGTGATATTGCATGATGTTGTATGAATTTTTAGAAGTATAGTGACTTGTTGGAGTGTGATGTCTTGAACCATGTCTCATTAATGTTGTCATTGATGTCATATGGAATTGATGATAAATAGTAATTGGTAAGGTGTAAGAAATTTAGGGCCACAAAGGATAATTGGTAGTGCATTCCTCATACCTTAAATGGTGTCTTTGAAGTGACTTTGGTGTGTTCTCTTGAGACGTCATGGTATATACACAAGTTTTTGGTGCATGTTTGGTACATTGACAAGTAAATAGATGCTTCGTGTGAACTTAAAAGTTTTCCTATAACTACTAAGGTGTATTAAAAGCCCCAAAAGGTGTCTCAAATATGTGCAAGGTCCTTCATGATGAAGAATAGATAAGGTTACATGAACCATGGGTTGAAACAAGCTCAATTAGGCCTAGTTCTAAGACCTAGTGCAAACATGGCTATGTGTATGAAGAAAAATAAGCTAAGGTAGGAAAATATAAGAAAGAAGAGTGTGTTGTGACATAATATAAAGGATTTGGAATGTGTTTCAAGTCATTTTTCAATTGGTAGAGGCATGTACAAGGCCTTTTGAAGGCATGTTCTTGAGAACAAGCCAAGTAAGTAGGCACAAGTCATGGTGGATGATGATTTTTAGATAGGTGCAGAGTAAAATGAGCCTTGGACATGTGAATAAGGTCAATATAGTGTGGTGGAAAAAGTTTGAAGTCAAAACTCAAATTCAGAAGAAAAAAAATTGGTTTTTGGCTCTACCAAGATTTCAAAATGGTCATTTCTAGTTTGAGGGTCAATTTTGAAGTACTCATTGATACGTTAAATCTCTTCATGGTGACATAATATTTTCATAAATTTTGGACCATGGAGTCAAGATCATTTTTCATTTCTAATGAGGTATAATTATTCCCTATAACTTATGAACAATCCTTAAAAATCTAAGTAGGTGCGAACCCTCCCAAAACCCTCATTCTAGATTGATAGGAAAAATATGAAGTTTTGGCTCTTTAAAATTCATGGGAATACTAAAGTGATGATTTGGGCTTGTAAAGGACTCCTCCTAGTTCACTTTTACATTGGTGGCATGTTCTAAGTTAGCTAAGAAGGTAAAAAAAATCATATTTTTTCAAATATTTGATGGTACAGTCATGCAAAATAGGGGTCATGATGAAAATTATGATGTGGAAGCAAGTATAAGAATTTTTCATGATTATTATGAAGTGTTTCAGACATGTTCCATGAATTTTATGGGTGAAATATTTCACCAAATGTTTCTTATTGCTTAAGGCCTATAAAGGAAAAATTAGTCATGATAGTTTAAATGAGTTTTAATGTGAGGGAATGCTATTGAAGTGAAATGTGATTATGGATAGTTTATAGAGGTAAAACATGACATTTTTTAACCCATGAATTTATATAATGAAGTGATTTTGGGTCTTATCCTTAATGGTATAAAGTGACTCATGAGGTATGTCAAGTAGATATGAGAAACAATAATGCAAGTGTGAATTTTTTCGACACAAATCATGCAAGTGAGTACTTGAAGTCTGATTTGAGGACCATGATGATGTGACTCATGAATTTTTTGTCCATGAAAGTGAAGTTTGAATTGTGAGATGCTAACTAGGCCAAGACTATTTTTTGTATTCTAAGACCTAGTATGAATAGTCTCAGAAATGCAAGTATATTCTAGCTAAGTGCCATGAAATTATGCATGACATGGGATTGATAAGTTTTCTAAGGATGATTTATTTATAGAAATATGTCGTTGGCTCCATGAATAGGTTTTTGAATGAGTAAACATGCTCATTTAGTGAAGACCAGTTTTATGTGTGTGAAAACCCATTAGGACTTTGTTCTAAGCAGTACTTCATGGTGAAAATGAAGGTGGTAGAGCTAATCCAATTATTTTAAGGTTAACAAAAGGACATAAATTACATTATCCAAGCACCAAGAGGCTCTAAAAGTTTAGGTATTAGTGTTGGTTACACAAGTATGAGATTGTGATCTTGAGTTGTCATGGTTGTGCACTCTTAATTAAGAAGAAGACTTTGAAATGAAGGATTAAACCAGGTGACCTGCAACATCCCTATAAATTTATGATGTCTAAGACATATTTAAGACCCTTTCATCTTAATTCCATTGCATGACATGATTCTATGGTGTACCTCTTGCATTCAAGTTGAGACTGGGTTTTGAAGTATATAGACCTAATTGAGCTTATGAGTTACAAAGCTTATCATGGATATAAGTAACATGGAGAAGGATTTTATAGCATAAAAAAATCCTCATAACACATGGTTCATAGTTAAGGACAACTAGAAGATAAATAATAATTCAGTAATGTAAAGATAAAAATCAATAACCGTTATAAAGGAGGTTGTACATGTTAATTAAAGATGGAATATTCATAGCTACTTCAAATGTGTTGTGAGATTAGGTGTGTTTTCAAGTTCTCATAGGTAGGAAAAGGGTAATGATAAGTTAAGAAAGGTTAGTAACTACAACTGACACTCCTGTAATTGTAATGATGACATTGTCACAAATTTTAGGCAATGTCATTTAAGTCTCTTGTAGGATTTGAAAAGTTTAGAAGTTGTAGGGGTTAGAAGGGGAAGTGTAAGAGGTGTGAGAGTGTGTCATTCTCATGTATATGAGTGTATCATTATGCATGAAAAATATATTTTGAAGAAATATTTTTAGAAATATGAGAAATTTTCACAAAAAGGTGAATTTAGGTGTGTCGAAAAGGAGGATGAGCATGTAGGAGCTGAACAAGAGATCAAAAATTTGTTATTGTAAGAAACTAGGTCAGATGAATGTGATCAAAACCTTGTAAAGACTAAGTAGGTTCTTATAAAAATAGATATTTGGTGCTTCCATGCAAGTTGTAGCTTTCAAAATTTCTCAACTAGGTGTTTGACTAGTTTGTGGGAGTTGGTGCTTCAAGTTGAGTGGGTGCTCAAAAAATTGAAATCATTGTAATCTATTATCGAAAATTGCCAACCATAATGCATTGATTTCAGTGGGTTTTTCTCCCTTCAAGGTTTTCTCACATTAAATATGATTTTTATTGTGTGTTTACTTGTTTATTGTTTATGTTTGAATGTCATTATTTCTTCATCATAAAAGTTGATCAAAATTGAATGGTTTGTTGAGGTTTAGAATTGTTTTCAAAGTTTGAAGAAGCACTAATTCACCCTCCCCTCTTAGTGCTTGTGTTTTCTAACATGATTAAGGCTTGAAAAGTCATGGAGGGTGTTTTTGAGGTGCCATGGAGTGTGTAAAATCTTCTATTAGGTGTTCAAGGATGGAAAAATGGAGTTGAGGATAGATTTGGTGAAACAAGCATGTTTTAGGTGTTTGTTTATGAGGCCTAGAGAGAAGAATGTGGCATATAAAGGTGAATTAAAGTATGTATAGGATGGTAAATCATAGATAAATCATGAGGTGCATGACTATTATGTGTTAGGAAACTCATAAGTGTTTGAGAGTGTAGGTTCAGGTGTTAGACTAATTCTTAGGTATGTTTCTAGACTTAGTCCTTAAGAAAGCATGCCCAAGTTAGATGAGTTAAGATGTTTCAAATCTGTTTGAGAAAAGGTGATAATTGGATAGGGTTTGGAAGGTTGATATGATGGCGTTGACCAAATTTTAGGTTCATTTGATGAATATTTTGTGAGATATTATATTTTGACCAAAATGAAGTTTCTAAAGGTGAGTTTTTGAGATAAAATTTGACTTTCAGATGCTCATTGGGGATTTTATACTTTTCATGGGGACCCAATCTCCTGGGGTTTTGAAAAGGTTAGTTATGAATATTTTTCAAGATGAATTAGGTTATTTTATTGCCACATTTTTATGAACAATTGTTAAGGAGGTAAACTACTTTTATCCCTCTTGAAACTCTAGCTTTGGAGTGACTTGGGAGAAATTTATTTTAGTGGTATAGAATTGATTCATTTTTCAAATTCAATGATTATAATTTATACAGGACTCTTCTTGATTTTCATTGATGTAATTTAGAGGTTGTGATAGTATGTGTGCCCCACTTAAAAATTTGTTTCTTGAGTTTTTCAGTTTTTGGAATAGTTCTCCATTATACCTAATGACTAAATCAAAAATTATTGAATCAAGGGAGTTTTTAAATCATGTCCACAATAGTTTAATATCATGTTTAAGCATTTAGGAGGTCAATTGTGCCCTGTTTATGAGGACTATTTTTAGGGCAGTTTGGAGTAGTCTAAGTACATAGTAGTTTTGGAGGTTCTACATGTGGTTTTATGGATTGGATTGAATTTTTTTGATGATCCTAACATAAAGATATTTTCATTGATATATAAGACTTTAGTTTTTGATGAGTTATAAGTAAATTATGGCCTGTTATTTGGAGACTAGTTTTTGGGGTGCTTGGTTGTGCATGCTCTTGAGATGTTTCACAAGGAGAGATGATTTTTTATGAGATGTTTCATGATTTCTGGATATTTATGAAGGATTATAAATCATTTATAAGTGGTTTCTATTCCTTGATGAAGTGTTTTTATAGAACACTCCATGGTTGGGGAGTTGGTTATATTCATGTTTAAGGGCTTGTTGAGTCCTAATGGAGCTATAAAAGGGTGTTTGAGATATTTGATAGATATATGTTCATTTAGGTGTTATTTCTATCATGTTATTATTATGTGGGAAGTTTTTTTAAGATATGATGGTCGAACTTGGTGATTTTTGAAAAATAAAATGGTTTAAAGTTGAGGTAATGAGCTCATTTGAGCTAGTTGTGAGAGTGGATGAAAAGTGTGACGTAGAGGGATATTTGAGGAAGGTGATAAAGGTCCTTGTGACCTTGTTCAGAGGGAAGTGAGCATGTGATGCTATGATGGAGAGAGATAAGGTGATGATGAGTTATGGTAGCTTTAGAAATCAACTTAAAGTAAGAGGTTTTAGGCATGAAGGCTAGAGAGGTTTTCTAAGGAAGGATAAAGGAGGAGAGTGAGATTTATAAATTCATCATAAGTTATGTGAGATAAAAATTAATATTGCATTCACTTCATATGGCTTTAGTTGGTGCTGAGTCATATAGGGGTTTGAGGCCTCCTTGTAGGGTTTTTTCTCTACTAAACTAGCGATTGGCGCTCCTTTTGGCATTAGAGCCTAACTAAATCAGGGGTTGGTGTTGTACTAAACTAGGGGTTGGTGCCTCACTAAATTTGAAACATGGCTATACTAAGTTTTTTTCAGTGGGTTTTATTCACCTTGAGGGTTTCCCACTTATATCTTGTGTCCATGTGTTGATGTATTCATCTTGTTGATGTTTCGATTAGATTCTTAAATTCATGATGAATGATGGAAGGTTATTCAATTATTAAGGTTGAAATGATTAAATGTTTTCTTCCACACTAATTCAGCCCCAAAATTTTTGTGCTTCCAACAATTGGTATCAGAGAAAGTTTCTTGTGAAGCAAGTCTAACAGCTTGGATGTGATATTTGAAGCACAAAATGGGCAATTTAGAGAAAGGTGTTGGAAACTAGGACACTAAGATAGGGGTGAATCATTTTAAAAATTTTACAGATTTCATTTCCTTAATCTTGGAAATCATACACAAGAAAATAACAAGAGAAAAACATAACCATTAAACTTAATGGGAACCCAAATAAAAGGTTAGAAAATAATATTGCCATTTTATTTGAATAATGTTCACATGTCCAATTATTTCGATTTAAAATATGTTGAGGAGAAAATTCATGACTCGAACCATGTATTTCTATTTTCGTAAAACTCATAAAGGGTACGCACCATTAAAAATGAAAAATAACCACTAAAAGGAAAACTCCATGGAATATGAGAAGGATGTCCATGTATTTCCACGTCGGGCCTCCCCATGCTTTACCACGTGGCTTATGCTTGAAAAGATAGTTCCAACAAGTTGAAAATTTGAAGAAAGGGGTAGGATGTGGATGTTTCCATGTGTCACCCAGAACAATTTGAAGAAAGGAAAGGCCTGCAGAGGAAAATAAATCCCGATGAAGTGATGTTTGGAGTTGCACATCTCAAAGTGTTATGAACTAACAAAAAATTCTGAGGAGGATTGCAAATCACCATGAGATGAATTTTCTATTCCAGATGAGTTGTAGAAGTTTCAAGATGATGCAATACATTAAGAGGTTTAGGAAAAGTGCATAATCATGAACCATTGAAAACACAATACTAGTTTCCTTTCATTACTGGTGTCTTTACTAAGCTAAGGAGTCTATAATGTGGAAACAGAAAATAATTACATATCACAAGGTGAAAATATCAATGTGACATCATTTGAATGTTGTCCCACATATAATTCAAAATGGAGATTCTATAGGGGACCCAACCCATGGTAAAAGGGTCCATTTACATAATTTAAAACAAAGGCATAAGAGACAGGCATACTTCTCAAAAACATCTCACTCCTTCATAAGCTTTCCTTCATTAGTTTATCCTTATTCTTCCTCAACGTGAATTCATTAGATCCCTGTGCTATCTAGATAAACATGATAGACCTTACTAAATCTCGTGATAATACCATATCCATTAATGACTAAAGATTCATTTGGGTTCATGCATGATCTTCTCTAGATCAATCTTATTTTAGTAAGAAGACACCTAGTCTAGAAAATCTAGGCCACCTGTGAATAATGATGTCTTCCCCTTCCCTTTGTGAAGGGTAGAATTGTTGAGAATAGACTGAGGGGAATGGCTGGAGTTCTTGGAAGACCAAGGAATACATCACGGGGGACAAAATGAACAAGAGACTTTGAGATAGATTCGGATTTCCATCTCCTTGAAAAGGATGTGTGCTCTCTTAGAGAAGGGATTTACTGAGGAACCGAGAGGACATGCCCTGATGAAGGATCATAACACCTTGAGTGAATGGACAAACGAACTGCAAACCTACCCCTTTTATCTTGAAAAGAGGAGATTACTACTCTTGAATGAAAAAATAGATAAGGGCAGCTCCTCTTCTCCATATGAGATAATGATTTGAGTTTGAGAGCTTCATTCACCCTTTTTCTTACCCAAAGATGGTACTAGCATTGAAATTGTTGTTATGGTTTAGGTTTCATCTTTCCCTTCTCTAGAAAGGAAATCCTCCACTCCAATTCATCCACCTTATGAGAAATGGTTGGCATGGTGTCAATGCAAGATTTTTCGTATAACACATAATATTCCTTGGGAATCTCATTTAATACAAATTCTTCATCACATAGGAATTGACACCAATTATTTTTTCCTAGACACTTGGGGCCTCCTCTCAATCCATAATTTCTTCATGTTTTTAGGAGTTTATAGATCTTCCCATCGAAAGAGACAAAAATACATGAATTAGAAGGCTACGAAGAAAGAACTGATCCTAATTAGCCTTTTGAGAAGCGTGAGCCAGATTTTTAGACAAGTCAAGGGCCCTATAGTGTCTCATGAACATTTTATGTCGAACAGGGCCCTAAAAAAGCTTCATCAGACCACACAAGTCGAAGATTTGATTCAAATATTCTAATGAAATTTCCTTCAAACTATTTTCCATGGGTACTCTTACCATGTCAATGGTAGAAGGTTGTGAAAAATTTCCTCGCTTACAGGATAAGAAAAGTAATGCATCCTGGTGATGGGATAAAGATGGATTTTATAGTAGAAGTAGCACAGATTGATTGAATTAAATGAAATTATTTTCACCTGATGAGGGAAGATCCTACTCAGTTGCACAAGGAGAATTTAAAGGTTGAATTGAATCCAAAATAAGCATGGTTGATGAATTAACTAGATTTGACAAGAACCACATGGGATAGTTGAACCAAATAGATGTGAGAAGGAATGTAAAGTACCCAAGGTGTATTTTTGAATAGTAGATAAAAAGCATTTATCACCTTAGAGTGCTTAAAATATATCAAAACAAACTATCCAATCACCACGTGGATGGAATCATGAAAACATTAATCACAAGCAATGACATGGTATTCTAATCATATCTGATAAGAGTAAAATGAAGAAGACCCATGCTCTTCACACTTGGTAGAGAAATATAAAGTATTTTCATAAAAAAATTTATTGATACACCTAGACTTTTGGGAAAGAAAAATATACTTTTGAAATATCCACCTTTTTGGGGGGTAAATTAAAAGGAAAATGGGAATGGAATTGTATAAAGGTGATGAAAACAGTCTTGCAAAGGGGGGTTAATATTTCCAATAATTGAAAGAGAAAATCCATTTTTCCAGAGACTTACCTGAGAAACATGTAAATTTCTGGAGCCTTCAAAATGAATCAGGTCAATATGGTTATGAGTGTACAGCCATTGACAAACATTAAGACTAGAAATGAAACTTTGCCTTGTTGATAAATTTGATGAGCCCTAGGTTAACTGTGTTGATCATGAGCATAGTTTTTTCTACTTTAAATTTGAGATGTATCAAGTAGTTATTCATTTTGCTATTACAATATTATGTTAGGAGTCCCTCTGAATCACACAAGATCTTATCCTTGTGGTAGTTTTTTGGTATTTGTAATTACATTGTGAGAAGATATTTCATCTCATCACGCAATAAATAATTTAAATTCACTTTACTTCCATTTTTCCGATACAGATTGTTTGTTAGTCTATGAGTGTATCTTAGGCATGATGGACAAGGTATTTATGATGTTTAGTTGATTATTTGACATGAGATTTTGTGTTAAATTCTCAAATAATGTGTGAAACTGTGCATCTTTGGGCTTCCATAGGTGCACATCTTCTGGTTGAAGGTTCATCATTGACTATCTGAAGTGTTTTCATCATCTTGCATGGCAGACTTCCCAACCTTTGTTAAAATTTCCCAAGAATCTGGTATAATCAACTTTATCCTACTTGATTCCCCAACATAATCCATCTATAAATGATAAAATCCTATGAAAAATACCCCGATTTCACTATTTTTCAATAAATGCTAAGGAGATTTGTTGAATTTACCCATCCTTTATTTCAAACATATAGAGAAATCAAGTCTTATTATTGTCTTTAGTAACCTGAACCTTGTTTAGGATAAATCTTAATTCTCTAGAGTGAAAACTCATGAGAGTTAGATTATGTTGCATTGACCATGTCTTCTCAAGGTTTTATTTCAATATCATGGAAGGAGAGTCAAATATTGTTGATCCATTTATATTCCTTACAAATATAGGTTACCAAACAGGTCCTCTCACCCTAGTTGAAGGAACAACCTAAAGTAGGAGGGTAGGTCATACCCTCAACATGGTTTTATCCAATTTCTCCAAGCTCAAGTGAAAAGAGTTAGTTAAATCCATCCCTGGCTACAAAATGAATCAAATCTTGATCTATCTGTCTCTAAGCATCTTGATTTTCCTATTGATGTTTCTTGTATTTTCAAAGGGAGAACCATTTTAGGTACTTACACCAATTTGGCGCCATTGTTGGGGTATAACTATGCAAATACTTACGCATATTGATCTCTGTAATGTATTTTATGTGTTTAGATGTAAATACATTGTTTAAACTAAATACTTTGTTAAGATTTATAAATATTGAGAAAGATCAGAGGTTCATTGTGTAATATTTCCTTGTTTTAGCAAAATTTGCACTAGATTTGTATTTTTAGTGGTAAACATTTACAAAGGATGACCAGATCTGTTAGACTGTGTACACGTTAAACATTGATATACACTTAACAAGTTAGTTGCACTGCTTTGGCACATCTAAGGTGAAACAACTCCTTTTGTTTTGTATTTTTTTGTAAATACTAGTTTCTTAACATTCATCAATTATGATTTTTGTTAATATTTGCAAAATTGGAAGGAAGGAGGTCTTTCTTTTTAAGGACCCTATGATAATTTTTTTTCCAAATCTTGGGAAAACAAATCCAATAAAGAGACAAGTCTAGAAGGTATTAGGGGATCAAGAGTCAAGAGAAAGGGAAATACCAGTCATGGAAAGTGATCATCCTATAGTTTAGGATTATCCTATACCTTCAAATATTCCTCAAGTGAATCTAAATACTCCAACTAGTGAGGGGTCATCATTTGTATCTAGAATAAGTGCCCCTCATTTCTTTCCTTCATCACTCAAGATTGATAAGGTTTATGTGAAAACAAGTCACTAGAGGTTATTTAATTTGAAAATCATATGTTTCTATCCCAAATACCCTTGGTCTTGCACTTTCTTAATCCTCCTGTAGGATTACCTCCTAAAAATAACATGGCTTGGCACTCTCCTACCTAGACCTCCTTTTGTCGTCATAACATTTGGACCAATAATTTTAGAGGCATGGATGGATATCCTAATGTTGTACTGCAAGATGTAAGAAATAGGTTGCCTAAATTTTAGGGAAATAATGCCATCACTGATGGATCGGCATTTGAGAGTTTTTGTTAATATGATGAAGGATTTCAAAATAAAACATGAAGACCTATATATAAAGTTGTTCATTCATACTCTTGAAGAAGATGCACATGATTGGTACAAATATTTGCTAGATAACTCAATAGATTCATGGACTGAGATGAAGAATGCTTTCATATTACAATATGGGGATAAGACAGACCCAAGGTTCCTCTTCTGTCTAAATTTGAGAATATAAAGAAGAATCCCAATGAGTATGTCCAGGATTTCAATACCAAGTTCAATAAGAATTTAAATAGACTACCTATAATTTTGAGGCCTAGTAATGAATCTTGCTTAATTAAGTACTCTGATGCTTTTGAAAAAAAATATACTTATTATTTGAGAGATAAGAACCCTGGAACTTTAAGGAAGGATTTTACAATGGCCTTGCAGATCAAAAATAATATTAAGGAAGCTAGAAAACCACCTAAGAGGGAGGGTGTCAAATTGATTAATCTTGATAGACCTCAGTCAAACAAGGTAGTGGATCTAGAGGAGGTTGTGAAAACTTTGGCCAAAGTAGTTAAAGAAATATATTATAAGCTTGCCAAAGTGAAAAAGGAATAGTATAGAGTTGTTAAGGTCATCACAAACCACAGGGCCAAGATATATTTGGAAATAATCTTAGAGTTATCACAGAATAGATGAAAGAGTAAAAGGACCCATGGGGTCAGGAAATAAATAACAACAACTTAGAGAGAATAAACAGGTCCCTGATCCTTTGACTGCTAGAGTTTTTGTGGTGGAAGAAGATCATGTTATTGAATGGTGTGATAGGTTTTTTTTTCCACATTCCCCTTGTGAACCTATCGAGAAGGTTGAAGAGAAAAATGATGATGAAACTTATGGAAATTTATGTATGATGGAAAGCCCTAAAAATCCATAGCAAAGAGCCACCTCAATTGAGCTAATAAGTGCAGGATCTGTAGAAAGTTTCTGGGATTGCATTTTTTGGGTATTACCTTTTCCTCCTAATGATGATGTTGAAGTTGATATGGTGCAAGTGTTTGATTTACCTAATCATGATTTTGAATATATGAGGGCTTTAATGATTAAGAAATATGATGGGGGAATTCCTTCAGAGGAAGATAGGCAATTACTCATGAGTGCAAATATTGCTCAGGAAAAGGAATACAATCTTAGAAGTAAAATTTTTAAAGGAGGAATAAATCCCAATCCAAATACCCCGCTTCTTACCAATATCCCAAATGAGTCTCCTAGAAAGGATATGCCAACTAAAGGTTTGATTATCCCAAATAGAACTTGTACCCCAGTTCATGCCCAAACCTTGAAAGGTCTTGTACTGCCAGAAGGAGTTGTTACCCTTCCTCCTAACACTGTCTTACCCAAATATGTCCCATGTGATGTTGCCCATATTTTGAGTTAGATGAAAGTCATGGTTCCTATTGTTGAATTACTTTGAATCCTTGAACATAGAAAAAGAGCATTTGAGTACCTGGGATTCAAAGAGGATACATTTCCCCCATGTAAAAATATGAATCATGTGGATACTCCCCCTGTCATGCATAATTGGAAGTACCTCAAGTATTAAAAGATTTGGGAGAACTGCCTAAGGTATATTTGGGCACTTCTCTTATTTAATCCCAGCTTGATGTTGACCCTTTTTATACTACTTTGATCATAAAAGATAGGTTAGTGCACAATTGCATGTTTGAATCAAGGGTATCTTGTAATGTGATACCCCTAAAGGTTATAAATGAATTGAATATAAAATTAATAACTTATTTTGGAAATTGCAATACTATGGATTCATAAGAAGTTTTGGTGATTCGGTATGTCAAAGGTTTTTTTGTACAATTAGTAGCTTATCCAGAAAGTTTTTAACCCTCAATGTGGTCATTGTGGATTGTCCTACTAAATGGGGAATCTCATTGTCAAGGAAATGGGATGCTAGTGTTGGAGGAAGTGTTCAGATGAATTTTTCATATGCAACCATACCAATAGACTAAATCCTTGTTAAACTATGTGGAGAAAAAGAATGTTGCATCTCATTGAGGATCCTAAGAATGCATCCTATGAGGTATTGTACACTGACGTGGATGTTGATAATTTTGTGGGTTATGCAGATTTTAAAGAGCATAACATGGATGAATGTAAGTATCCTGGGAAACTAGGTGACCCTTGGACATTAATTTTTGATGGATCTTGTTCAAATTTAAGGAATGGTTCCAAGTTAACCTTATTGTTTCCTTTAAACTTAAGTTTGAATATAATAACAATATTGCAGAGTATGAAGCATTACTTTTAGGCTTAAGGATTGATTGGAGGTTTGGTATCAAATATGTGATTGTCAAAGGAAATTTACATTTGGTGGTTAAACAATTCAGGAAGCTCTATGTAACTAAGAATCAAAGGATGAAACAATATAATAACACAATATGTGAATTTATTGACTTATTTGATTCCTTCAACATATTGCATCACAACAGAGTTCAAAATACTACTGTAGACAAGTTGGTTGTATTAGGATCTAGATTTGACAATTGTACAATGTTCCCTTATTGTGAGTATGATATAGAATTTTGTGCAAGACCATATGTCCCTAAAAATATCAAACAACAACAAGTTTTTGAAGATGATTCCTAGATTCAAAGGTTTCTGAAAAATAAAGGAAATTTTACATATCAAAATATGGACTAGGAACTAATGGTTTCTGTATGTGATGGTAAGGAGACACTTATTGGCTAGGGGTTATTCAATTAAAAACAAATACAATTCCAAGAGGGTTAGTTTCTTTGGAATCAAATTTTGACAATGTTGATAGGATCGTTCACAGACACGTTCATGTTTCGAGAAATGTAGAAGAAAACAACTTGGGGACTGATAATAAACCTAGAAAAAATTGATTGGGTAATAATTTGAGTAAAGAATAAAAGTAGTCATATGTTTAGTTGTTAAAAGATACCATGATTTCTTGGCATGGTCATATTTAGAATTAAAGGCATATAGGAGGACCTTTTCCAACATGAAATACCTTTAGAACCCAATGCCAAGCCATTTAGACAAAATCAAAGTCCAATTAATCCTCTCTTATCCCTGAAAATGTAAGAAGAACTCAAGAAACTTAGGGATGGAGGTATTATACAACCTACAAGGTATTCTTCTTGGGTGGAAAATTTAGTACTAGTCAGAAAGAAGAATGGGGATATAAGAATCTATGTAGATTTTAGAAATTTGAATAAGGCCTTAGTGAAAGATAATTATTTCTTACCTAAGATGGATAATATGTTGCAATTAATCACTGGGTTAGAGTTTGAATAAGGCCTCATTTAAAAATAATTATTTCTAACCTAACATGGATAATATGTTACAATTAATCACTGGGTTAGAGTTGTTTTCTATGTTAGATGGATTTTCAAGATATAACCAAGTGGTTGTGAAGCAATCAAAATGAATCAAAACTACTTTCACTACTCCTTGGGGTACTTATGTGTACATGAGAATTCCATTTGGTTTGATGAATGCCGGTGCCACCTTACAAAGAGATATGGATGTGGCATTTGCTGGATATATAAGTGATTTTATAGCTATATACCAAGATGATGTGATAGTATTTTCAAGAAAAAGGGGTGATCATTTGCAACATTTGGAAAAGATGTTACAGAGGTGCAGGGAATACGATATCTTGTTGAATCCTAAAAATGTCATTTTGGGGTTTAGAAAGCCAAGTTGCTGGGGCATATCATATCAAAGGAAGGGGTCATGATTGATCCTAAGAGAGTGGAAGCTATTGGGAAAGTTCCTATCCCTAGGAAAAAAAGGGTATCCAGTCTTTTTTGGCCAAATCAATTTCATAAGAATATTCATTTCTAATTTCATAGAGATGACTATCCCCATCACAAAGATGTTGAAGAAGGATAAAATTATTAAATGGGAGGATGAATCTATCCAAGCTTTCATCGGGATCAAAGAGGCATTAAAAATTCTCCTGTCCTAACGTTTTCTAATTATGAAAATATTTTTTAATTTTCTCTTTTGCATCTGAAAACACCATCACATCTGTATTATTACAAAAAAATGAGGAAGGAAATGAAAGACCAATTGCATTTTTCAGTAAATCATTGTAGGGAGCTAATTTTAAGTACACCATTATGGAAAAATAGGATTTTGTCTTGGTTAAAGCGATAAAATCTTTCAGTCATATATTCTAAGCTCAAAGGTCATAGCTTATGTTCCTCATACAATGGTCAAATTTTTTTTATCAGAGATGGATGTTTCCAGCTAGAGATGTCGATGGGTGATTAAATTGCAAGAATATGATATGGATATTCAGACAACTAAACTTGTTAGAGGTGTGGGCTTAACAAAGCTGATGGCGGAAAGAAACTTATAGGTGATGGAAGTAAATGAGGTAGAAGGAGGAGATGTGGAGGTACATGAGAAGTTAATTAATTCTATATGGTACAAAAATATCATATTCTACCTTAGAAATTTGGAATATCCAAGGAATTTAGATAAAAATCAAAGGAGGACACTTAAGTTGGATTCCCAAAAATATGTCATCATTGATTATGGGTTAGCCTAGAAAATTCTGAAGGGGTCCTTCTCAGATGTGTAATGGAGGATGAAGCCCACGGGTTAATTTAAGACTTTCATGAGGGAGTGTGTGGGGCATTTCTTCAGAAGCGTAACTACCCATAAGATACTAAGGGTGGGCTATTGGTGGCCCACACTCTTTAAGGATACAACCTTATTGGTAAGAAAATGTGAAAGTTGTCAGAGATTTTCAAGAAAAATGAAGGCTTCTAGTGCTCTCCCTCTGCAACTAGTATTAATTGAGGCTCCTTTCAAGCAGTGGGGAATGGATTTTAGAGGAGAATTGTTAGAACCTTCTAGTCTAGGCCATGAATTAATATTGGTGGCTACTGATTATTTCACCAAATGGGTTGAGGCTATCCCCACCAATAAGTGACTCATTAGGTTGTTATTTATTTCATCTTGAATCATATAATTTGTATGTTTGGTGTACCTACAAAGATAGTTGGTGAAAATGCCATGCATTTATGAGCCAAACCATCAGTTGATGTGTGCAAAAAAATGGTATAAAATTAACATATGCATCTAATTATAACCCACAAGGAAATGGACAGGTTGAATCAAGAAACAAAAATTTACTAAAGATAATTAGAAGGACATTAGAAATCAACAAAATAAAGTGGGGAGAGCAATTGAAGTTTGTTGTTTGGGAAGATAGGATTACTACTAAGAGAGCCACTGGGAAAATTCCATTTGAAGTAATTTATGGAGTCCAAGCTCTCCTTCCTTTACACTTGTAATTACCTTCTTATCAGTTCATCCAATAGCTTTAAGATGAGGAAGTTGGCCCCTATAGTGTGAGAATAAACCAAATCATTAAGTTGGATGAGGAAAGACGAGAGTCCCACCAAAGGAATTTGAAGTTTAGGAAAAGATCAAAAATTATTTAAAAAAGGTGACTCCTATTTAACATTGGAATATTTAAACATGAGGATAAGGCGATCTTTTGATGTATTATGGATGGGCCCTTATTCCATTGATATAAGGATTGGTGAACATAATTTCTTCTTAAAGGACCTATGGGAAAATGAACAAATAGTCTTTCTACTTAGGATAAGGATGATTTTTATCACTTGACCTGGTACATATATGATATTTGAATCCATAGCCTAATGGAAACAAAGAAAGTTTGATGTATTATGGATGGGCCCTCTATTCCATTGATATAATATCTATTTTTGGAAATCCTTTTTAAGGTGAACATAATTTCTTTACAATAAAATTGGTTGAAAGGACCACTAAAAGGGAAACCCTCATGGGATGGGAGTTCCATGTTTTTCCTGAGTTTCTTTAAAAAGGAATAGTCAAGCACCTAAAGCATTTTCTTGCTTAGCTTTGAAAATTCAGAGAAAGGTGTGGATGTTTCCAAATGTACCTTGTGTATTTAAAGAAAGTATTTCTACTTATTTTTGTGTGCTTTATTTTCCTAAAAACATTTTTGCAAATCACCATGAGATGAATCATCTATTCTAGATGAGTAGAAAAATGTTCAAGATGGAAATCTTTTTTAGTGTGCATAATCACAACCCATTGTTGCTTTGGTTTCTTTTCATTACTCGTGTCGATTTAAGCTAAGGACACTCAAGAATGTTTTCATATCGAAGGTGGAATGTGACATCATTTGATTTTCTCATCAAAATGGGATACTTGACCAACACATGGTAAAAGGATATTTTCATATGATATTTGAATCACTCCTTCGCATAGCCATAAGCTTATTCTTCCTCAGTGTGAATTAATCATATCCTTGTGTTTTCTAGATGGATTTCCCCATATCCTTTAATGAATCAAGATTCATTTTGGGTTCATCAATATTCTTTTGGTAGGAAGACACCTGGTATAGAATATTCAGGCCACCTGTGAATAATTTTATCTTCCCCTTCCCCTTTTTAAGCAAATAATTGTTGAGAATAGACTGTGGGAGAATGGCTAGAGTGGTTGGAAGACCAAGTACTACATAATGGAGGATAAAAGGAAAAAGACACTTTGAGCTAGATTGGGCTTTCCATATCCTTGAAAATGGTGGGTGCTCTCTTGGAGAAGGGATTGGCTGAGGACCTGAGAGGCCATGCCATGATGAAGGACAATAACACCCTGAGTGAGTGGAAAAATGAACTACAAACCTACCCCTATTATCCCGAGTAGAGGAGATTACTTCTCTTGAATGAAAAATAGATAAAGGAATCTCCTCTTCTCCATCTGAGATAATGATTGGGAGCTAAGAGCTTGATTCACCCTTTCTCTTTCCGAAGATGGTGCTGACATTGAACTTGGTTGTGAGGGTTCATGTCTCATCTTCCCCTTCTCCAAAAAGGAAATCCTCCACTCTAATTCATCCATCTTGTGAGAAATGGTAGGCATGGTGTCAATGGAATATTTTTTGTCTACCATATAAGATTCCTTGAGAATATCCTTTAAACAAATTCTTCATCACATAGGAATGGACACTGAAAATAATTTTTCTAGACAGTTGGGGCCTCCTCTCTATCAAGAATTTGTTTAATTTTTAGGAATTTTCAAATCTTCCCATCGAAAGAGATGAGAATAAATGAATTAGAAGGATGTGAAGATAGGACTTATCCTAATTAGCTTTATGAGAAGTGCGATCTAGAATTACTTGATAAGTCAAGGGACCTCTGGTGTCTCCTACACATTCTATGTCAAATAGGGCCCTAAAAAAGCTTCATCAAGACCACACAGGTTGAATATTTGATTCAAATATTCTGACAAAATTTCCTTCAAACTATTTTCCATGGGTACTCTCACCATGTCCCGTAGAAGGTTGTGAAAAATTTCCTCTGTTATAGGATAAGAAAATTAATACATCTTGGTGATGGGATAAAGTTGGGTTTTATAGTAGAAGTAGCACAGATTGATTGAATTGAAAGAAATCATTTTCACCTAATGAGGGAAGATCCTGCTCATTTCACATGAGGATAATTTAAAGGTTGAAGTGAATCTGAAATAAGCATGGTTGATGAATTAACTGGATTTGATAAGAACCACATGGGATAGTTGAACCAAGAAGATGTGAGAAGGAATGCATAGTACCCAAGGTGTATTTTTAGATAGTAGATAAAAAAGTGTCTGTCACCTCAGGTCACCTCAAAGTTCTCAAAGGATATAAAAAGCAACTATCCAATCACCAGGTGGAGGGAATCATGAAAAAATTAATCACAATAAATGACATGGTATGCTAGTCATATATGATAAGAGTAAAATGAAGAAGGCCTATAATATGTACACTGATAGAGCCAAATAAATTATTTTCATAAAAAGCATCATTGATACACTTGAAATTTTTGAAATCAGAATATACTTGTGAAATATCCATTTTTTGTGGGGAAAATTAAAAGGAAAATGGGAATGGAATTGTATAAAGGTGATGAGAACACTCTCGCAAAAGGCGGGGGTTAAGATTTATGAGAATTGAAAGAGAAAAGAGATTGAGAAAATACTTTTTTCTAAAGACTTGTCTGAGAAACCTGTAAATTTCCAGAGCCTTCAAAATGAATCAGGTCAAGATGGTTGTAATTTTATAGCCATTGACAAGAATTGAGACTTTAAATGAAACTTTCCCTTGCTGATAAATTTGATGAGCCCTGAGTTAATTGTGTTGATCATGAGAATTGTTGTGTCTGCTTTCAATTTGAGATTTATCAAGTAGTTATTCATGTTCTTATTGCAATCTTATGTTAGGAGTCCCTCTCGAATCACACAAAATCTTATCCTTGTGGTAGTATTGTGGCATTTGCAATTGCGCAGTGAGAAGAGCTTTCATTTCATCACATAATAAAAAAATTTAATTGATTTTACTTCCATTTTTCTTATACAAATTGTTTGTTAGTTTATGAGTGTATCTTAGGCATGATGGATGGGGGATTTATGATGTGTAATTGAGTCTTTGACATGATTTTTTATGTTAAATTCTTATAGAATGTGTGAAACCATGCATCTTTGGGCTTCCATAGGTGCAAATATTTTGGTTGAAGGTTCATCATTGACTATATGAAGTGTTTTCATCATCTTGCGTTGTAGACTTCCTAACCTTTTTAAAAATTTCCTAGGAATCTGGTACAATCAACTTTATCCTACTTGATTCCCCAATATAATCCATCTATAAATGATAAAATCCTACAAGAACTATCCCTACATGCACTATTTTTCCATAAATGCTGAGGTGATTTGTTAAATTTATGCATCCTTTATTTGAAACATGCAAGAGAAATTAGGCCTTATTGTTGTCTTTCTTTACCTAAACCTTGTTTAGGAGACATCTTCATTCTCTAGAGTGACAACTCATGAGAGTTAGATTATGTTGTGTTGACCATGTCTTCTGAAGGTTTTCTTTCAATATCATGGAAGGAGAGTCAAATATTGTTGATCCATTTATAACTCTTACAAATATAGGCTATAAAATGGGTCTTCTCACCCTGGTTGAAGGAACAACCTAAATATGAGGGTAGGTCATACCCTCAGCATGGTGCTATCCAATTTCTCCAAGATCGAGTGAAAAAGAGTTAGTAAAATATGTGCCTAGCTACAAAATGACTCAAATCATGATCTATATATCTCTAAGCATCTCGCTCTACCTATTGAGGTTTCTTGGATTTTCAAAGGGAGAACCATTTTGGGTACCACCACTTTTCTTATGACCAAATTTTCCTATATGTATTACATTTATTTCATGGTTTAACTACATCTCAACTTGTAGCTACCACTTCAAAGTTTGACAACCTTAAACCTATCTATAAGCTACAACTCCCAAGTTTGACTTAGTAACAACTGAGCTTTAGTGAGCTTCAACTCAAAGGGAAACTACCACTCCCCACATTCTAATATGCCACTTAGACTTGGTCAAAAATTGATCACACTAACTTTGTTTCCTCCTACAACTGATAGTGACCATTAGATTTTCTTACACTCTTCTCAATTATGATTCTAATTGATCTCTTTCTTTATTAGGAGATTAAATATAAGGAACTCTTTCACCAGGCTCATTTAATTTAACCTCACCTATCATGTTCTCTCTTATAAAGTTACACACACAATCTCTTCCTTTTTGCATATCACCAATCTCCTACACAAAATCAATCTTGGTCCTCATTTAGGTTCATATTCCCAATTTTCTTAAAATTATAAAGCATGTTCATATCCCTATAAGAGTCCCACATAGGCTATTTTCATGTATTCATCATCCTATGTTTTACAACTACTATCAAGAAATTCCTCTTTACACACACATCTTGTTAGATTCTTAACGAGCTTATCATGTCACTATGTGCATCTCAAGACATATTTCATATACCTCCAATCAAACACATATCGATATCCTAAACTACCATTATAAGCACATGGATGGCTATATATATATATATATATATATATCAACTTATCAATCCTCTTGGTATTCTTGTGCACTTATCTCAGTAATATTTCATCTTAGAATACACTCATATCTTGTTAGTTCATCATGTTTATCATATTGTTGCACCTTTTTATATCACCGCATTATTCATTTCTTAAGCCTTACCACATTTTTCAAGTACTCAAAGCATTCGACCTCTATTTTATTTTCAATCTCAATTTAAGGTTCCTTTATATTCATTTGCAGTCTTTCCAATTAGCTCTTTGTATCCTGCTATCTTTAGGAACACTCACTATCTTCTATCTTGTTTCTTGTATGTTTAAATCTTGAGACAAGGTTATATCCTTTTAATCTTAACACTTTATCCTCACTTCATTTATATTCCTAGAGAGTCATAATAATCTCTTACCTTATATGTGGTCTTTGTTCACTCTTCTTTCACCTTTTCTTTTATTGATGATTCAAAACATTTACATTCTTTTTGCACATACAATAACAACTAATGTAACATCTGTATGTATCACCTTTTCACACACTATACACTACACACATACATCACTACACATTCTTGCTCGAGATTGACATATCTTTCTCACCTACCAACTACTAACACCTCTTCATATTTTTTCCTTTTATAATTTTCACCTTTCTTGACTAAGATAAATGTCTCTTTACCTTCTTGATTTGAGTCGGAGAGGTTGAATTTTAAATTTATAACTTCCTATTCCCTTTAGGATTATCCATGGACTCAAATTCTTCCAACTAATGAATTCCATGTCTCTTCAACTTCATAGGGAGATAGATAACTGATTTGAGAAATATTGAGCCTTTGAACAAATTGGAGAAAGTAAACATCTCTAAATATTTGAACATTTTATCACCGTACAATGAAGATAATTATTGAACCTTTAAATATTTTCAACAATCTCTTTAGAGTCATGTTAATCCTATGAACACCTCTCCAAGTTCAATTTTCAAGATATATCACTATACAATGAAGGTTGCTGACCTAAACTAGGCATTTTAAGCTTTAACATCTTTTTCATATTGAATAAATCTTGCACAAATAGTCTAGAGGCCTTCCCAACATATGATTTTAATTTAATGAAAAATATGAGTTACAATCCCGACATGATCCGTACATAAATATAGTTGCAAAAATATCCCTTATTTGAAAAAACTAGATGAATTATTTTTGCATTATAATAATGATATCTTCATAGAGGTATCTTCAAGATTTTAGAGAAATTCATTAGTGGAAAATTGAGTTTGATGGAAAACCCTAGTTTTAGGGTTTGAGTTCACTATATATATCTGATGAGTTAAATTTAGTGTTAATTTTCTTATCTTTGATCTATCTTTGAACCTGTGCATTCAACTAGAGTCTATGGGTATAGTAGAGGCTCCCTATAGTCTTAATTTTATTTGAATAACCATGTTGAATTCTCACGATGAAGACTCCTTTGTAACCATACCTACTCTTTCACTTTCTTTATAGTGTCAGTTACATATAACTATAACTCTCCATTTTTTCACAAGAGGAAAGTATGATTAATATAAACAATGGAGATCCTATTCTTTAACAAGAAGTTTGGAAAGTGCACTATCCTCAAAGTAGCTTCACATCCTTGATGTTAAGATAAACATCCTGCATGATGAACTTTAAGAGTTATTCTTCACAAAGGAATTACGTTGGAGACTAATTGAAATATTTTAGGTCTTAACAATATGGTTTAGTTCCCAAAATCCTTTTATAAACACACAATATTATTCCAAGGATCAGTGGATCTAATTTAATTGAGTAACTATTCTGACACAAAGAGTCACAACAAACACTATGACCACCATTGAGATCTACTATCTTCACCATGTGCCTTTAAATGACCCAAAATATTGAATACATGTATATTGATATGAATACCATGTAAAAAATTCAATACATTGAAAATATCCATTTAATATAGAGACCATCTAATGCAATTTAGAACACACTAAGTGACTTGCGCTCATGAAGATATTCAAGGGCACTGAAATATTTTCTTCATCTTAATTTGTTGGAAAGGCATTGAGGGAATCACATAACTTGGAGAAACCATTAAAAATTCTTGAGAATATTAAAAAAACTCATTTTTTAAGCTCAATGATTGATTCAATGACACCCTGACAACTCTACTCACAGGCATAACTCATACTCATCAAGGACCTACTAATTTTAAACAACTTATAGAAATTTTACACCATAAGTAACATGGATAAATAATTATTTAACCATTTAAATATTTAAAAATTATTATATAAGTGATTTTAAGAGAAACAAACAACTTTTTTATCACCGACTCAAGAAAGTGCTTGGGAGATAAAACAACAGGGCTGGAAAAAGTGATCATAACTTCTTTAATACTTGTCTCAATTTCCTCAAACATTTTGAAACATTTTAGGCTTGGAATAATATATAAAAATTTCATCTATGATTTATCTAAATATGTATTCATATTTTTTGTGGGTGTTAAGAAGACAGAGGCCTCAAAATGTAATTTTCTCAATGAACCAGTTTAGAAAAACTAACATAAATTTCACATACATCTTAAGAACTTAATGAAATTTGGTCTAAAGTGCCAAAAATAACCCCTCTACACAACCCATGATTTTATTTTTCATAAATATTCCTATACTATTTAAACCGATCTCACTTACCTCATCCTACACCATTAGTACTCAAATCCAACTATGGTGAAATTTTGAATTTAGCCTCCATGAGATGAAATAAACATTACTATTACTCATAAATTCCCTCAAAACCATCCATATGATTCTCTCATGATTACATTCTTTATTTATTCCATGAAATGAGCACTTACACCTCATTAGGCTATAGAAGTACACCTAAATGAGCCGATTCTGACTATGACTTCCACCGATGACCTAAGACGTCTTTGTAAGAGATTTTTCCTATGCTAACACCATAATATATAGCATGTAGAACATCTGATCTAGCCATACCAACCATTTTAATGCTTCCATTGGACTCCTACCTCACAAACCAAGCTTGTGGCATCCTAAAATAACCTAAAACCTCTTTGTGAGCTCCAATCATCATTAGAAGGCACTACCAATCAACCTTCATGTCCCTTATAGATCATCACTTAACTATTCACTCCTTTTACATCAATTCCACTTGAGATCAATGATAACAAAAATGGCTAGGCTTCAATGATCTCCCCCTTTGTCATTGATGTAAACCACTCATAAATTTTGATAGAAAATACACACACCAGTAGCTCCAAAAACATAATTTCTAGTTTTTGACAGCAATATCTCCCCTTTGACATCTTTACAAAAGGGTCATGCATTCAACATAAATAATAACAAGAAGATAATCACCTATAAGGCACTCGACTTACCTAAAGAATCTCCTCCTTGGATTAGCTTCATTTTTTTCCACTCGTGATTTTACTCAATGCATGGATGTCTTCCAATTTTCTTTAGTGCTCCCCCTGAATTAATTCTCTTCATATTAAGATGTCTAACTTCACCATGGTAAAAAAAGATCATATTTCTCCCCCTAGGATTGTATTTAATTCCATTATCTACAGGAGCATGACATTAATTACCTATATTGTGCTCAAGCCATGAGAAGGACTCCATCTTCTTGAATTCAGTCCTAATGCATCTTTTAATATATGCTTCACCTTATCCATTCAAGTCAAATCTTCCTTGACATTTACTGTATGTACCATGCATCAAGTTTCTTTAGGAAACTTTCAATTGTTCAAAACTTTCATAAACTCCTTAGAGATATATAAATATGAGTTCTATACCAAAGAAACATACTTACCAAAATTCAAGCCTATACCTAACTCTGGAATCCTAGGTAGCCACCCTTTATGTCCTTGACATAATTGATCATGCGATGACCTTCTTCACACTTCTGAAAAGTATCTCGAGATAAAAAAGCATGTTCAATATTTGAAACTTTGTTTTAGAAGCACCAACATAATCCTTGAAACTCAAATCAACATTATTCTTGAAACATTTAGGACTCTTGACACAAGCCTTGACAGTAAAAAGAAGACTATAACATATCTCATAATGATCACTAAGACCCAACAACCTTTATCTCTTCATGTCTTTCTAATTTTACTTAAGCATGATGCCTTCACTACTAAGATTACACTTAACTGTAATTATAGACTTGCTGAAATTTTAATGAACAATGTAAACTCTCATGACTTCCCTAGTTTAAATTTTGAGGACTTCAATCTGAAAAACACCACTTTTAAATATTTACTCGTAGAGAAAGGAATACTTAAGATCTGACATGACTGAACACATTATGACATGACCATTGTAACCATCAAGAATAAAATTTATACCTTGGAAACTAGACTTGTGGCTAAGATGTACAATGGAGTAACTATTTGAGGTTTACCAAGACATGTATGGAATTCATACATTACCTCACTTATTCCTATCAGGACTATGACATACTTAATCACTTCTGATTTTGATAAATGATTTAGAACCTTTTCAAAGACACAATGTGTTAGGACTGATAGATTGTTTTGATGGAAATTATGTGACATTTATTATAAATTTTACAATCTTAACTAGATTGGACAATGTAAACAATGACAACTAATACAAATATGTGAATAATAAGTTTTTGATACCATCCCTTACTTGACTAGACAAATGTGACTCACAAGATCCTATCACAACTCAAACATGCACTTATCAACTTACATTAAAACACTAAGAAGGATCAGCCAAGTATAAATTTAGACTAAAATAAAAAGCTTTCTTTCATCTATTTGGACAAATACATAGAATCACTAGACTTCTGAACTCATTGATAAAGTATTATGATATCATAAAAATGATTACCTTATTACTTCTTTCTTACTAGCAGCACCTTGTACAATTTGAATCATCACCCACTATTTTTATTGTAACCTTAGGGTCATCCAATGCTTATTTCAATAGAATATGCCTCCTAGAAGCCTAGAGAAGGTACACTATAAGTCTTATATCAACTTAAAATAGTAAGAAGTCATCAAAATAACATGATGACTCAATGTTTTCTTTTATTTTCCTCACAACCTTGTCAATCTTCTTAGATTCTTTCCTTAATGTGACAACTACATCAACTAATATCTCATCTTCTACTTGAGTTCCTATCGGAATACACGTTCCAATTCATATACTTCTCTAACATTTCTTGAGGAATAAGTTCTTCATCCTTTGCACTAGAATTGTTTTCCTTCTTCTTTCCTTTTTCATAACTTCATGCTAGATTCTCCTTTGACTATAATTTATATATGAGTCTCCACATCATCTTCCCTTGATAGATTCTTGTCATCCTTTGCTATTTAAACCTATGAATTTGCTTCCTTGACCTTGTATATCCATTTTACTTTCTTCTTTCCATTATCTCTCTCAACCATGGCTGACTTTGTTTTACTCATAGATTTTTTTTTCCTCTCAATATCCTTTTTTCTTCTTCTTGGATGTATTCAACTTGTAGCTATATCTAGGTGATTTATGAAAATGTTTGGAAAAATGTCATTTCTCTTGAAAATTTAAGCAAACAACCTAATACTTGCCTTTTGATTTTTCTTATTCCCAAAATTGACTTACTTGGCTATGTGTCCTTCTAATTTGAAATTGAAACATACTATGCTATTTTCATATTCTATACTACAATATCTCAATGGGTGTTCTTTTTCAAACTTACTGATGTAGTCCCTAGCTCAAAGCCCAAAAATTTTCTTGAAAAGTAAATTTCGTGAAACTTACCTGATAGTCTTCTTGAATTTGGTTTCCTAATGGTCTTATTATATTCTTGGTTGTCCTTCTTTGTGTCTAAACAAGATACATGGCTTGATTCATCCTTCAATTCAATTTTCCTTGCTTATTCTAGTTCCCCTCTAAGAATATTTATATATGCATTTAATTTATCGATTCTTCACTCTTGGCTTGAATGTTTGTTTTATATATCTCATGCTCTACTTCACATAAATGTCTTTGTTGTATTTATAGGACATCAAGGTGATTAGTAACTTGTTACAACTCAATATTTAGTTTCTTTAGAGGTAAACATTTTATTTTTATCTCAAAGTCTTTGACACTTTTTCAATAAGTGAAGCCATCTCATTTAGTTCTTGACCATGATTTAATTCCTTGATCTTTATTTATGTCTTTAACTTGTTTATAAGTGCTTGAAAAATTTCATACTTTTTTTCAAAATTGATTCTACTGATGAACCCATGCTTGTGTTTTTAGGATCACCTCCAAGATTTTAGGATTGATTTAGGAAGAACATGCTCTTGATACCAATTCTTGGAAAATAGGAGACTAAGAGGGGGTGAATCAATGTCTTAACAAAGTTTTACATACATTTCATTTCCTTAATCTTGTTATTATGAACAAAGGAAATCATACAAAAGAAAATAATAAGAGAGAACACATAGAAGCACATAATTTAATGTGGGAAACCCAATTGGGAGAAAAACCTATTGAAACAAAGAAATCTTCTTAGGAAAAAATTTTCCTATCATGTCAGTTACATTACTTTCATGGTTGAGCTACAACTCAACTTACAGCTACCACTAATTTTTTTGATGAGCTTCAACTTATTTGTAAGCTACACATCACAATTTTGGCTCAACAACAACTAACATTTAGTGAGCTTCAACTCACAAGGAGGCTACCACTTCCACCCTGCTAATCTTCCACTTAGAATTTGTCCAAAATTAATCACACTAATTATGTTTTCCCCTACAACTGATAATGACCACTATATTCTTTTACACTCTTTTCAATATGCTTCTAATTGATCTCTTTCCCGATTACTAGATTACATACAAGGAACTCTTTCACCAGGATCATTTAATTCAACTTCACCTATCATGATCTCTCTTATTAATCACACACATAAGCTCCTCATCTACATATCACCAGCCTGTTATACAAAATTAGGCTTAGTTCTTATTCAGGTTCATAATCCCAAGTTTCTTCAAATTCTAAAGCATATGTATATCTTTGGAAGAGTCTCACACATGTTTTCTTCATTTATTCATCATCATAGCTTTTATAACCAATGTCAAGTAAGTCCTCTTTACAAACACATCTTATTATATTCTTAAGTAGCTTAGCATGTCACTATGTTCATATCAAGATATTTGTCATATACTTGTAATTACACATATATCAGACCTCTAAATTACTATTATAAGCACATGGATGGCTATATATATATCAACATATCACTCCTTTTGGTATTCTTTTACACTTATCTCAAAAATATTTCATCTTACAATACCCTCATATCTTGTCATTTCAACATGTTTATCAGACTATTGTACCTTTGCATATCACCTAATTGTTCATTTCTTAAGCCTTTATACAGTTTTATAGTACTCAAAGCATTATACCTTTGTTTTTATTTCAATATCATTCTAAATTTCCTATATCTTCACTTGCATTCTTTCTAATTAGGTGTTTGTAATCTGATTTCTTTAGATACACTCATTTTCTTCTATATTTTTTCTTGCATGTTTATATCTTGAGCCAAGGTTCCAGCCTATTCACCTTACACTTTATCCTCACTTAAATTACATTCCTGTAGATTCATAATGATCTCTCACCTTCTACTTGATCTTTTTCACTCTTCTTTCACCTTTTCTTTTCTTGATGATTAACAACATTTACATTCTTTTTTAACATACAACAAGTGATGTAACACATGTATGCATCCTTATGCATCATCATACTTAATAAATTTTCAATACTTATTTTTTGGTCATTTTTTGGACATTTATAAAATTATCTTATCTTATCTTCATCTAATACCCATTCACCGGTAAACTATTTCACAAAGTTTATCATGTATGTTTACTAGTCTAAATAAATGTGTCTCACATTTTCACACACTATACACTACACACATACACCAATACACATTCTTTCTTGAGCTTGACATCTCTGTTTCACCTTCTAACTACTAACACCTCTTCATATTTTTTTGTTTTGGACTTTTCACCTTTTTTCACTAAGAGAAATGTCTCTTCATCTTCTTGATTTGAGTTAAAGAGGATGAATTTTCAATTTGTAATTGCATATACCATTTAGGCTTCACCATGGACTCAAATTCTTCCAACTAATGAGTTCCATGTCTCTTCAACTTCATAAGGATAAATATCACTAACTTGTGCAACATTGAACCTTTAAACCTTTGATCATTTCAACATTTGAACAAATTGGAGAAGGTAAACATATATGAACCTTTGAACCTTTGATCATTGTACAATGAAGAGAAATATTGAAACTTTCAACGTTTTCAAGACTCTCTTTAGAGTCATTTTAGTCCTATAAACACCTCTTTAAGTTTAATTTTTAAAATATAGCACTATACAATGAAAGATACTGACCTGAACTTGGCATTTGAAGCTTTAACATCTTTTTCATATTGAAAGAAGCTTGAAAAAACAATATAGAGGCCTTCCCAACATATTTAAACCTTATTTGGGTTGAATAAAAAAGAACAAGATCTCCATAGAAAAGAAGGGGTTTTAATTTGATGAAAAACATGATTTATAGTCATGGCATGAATGTATGTTAAGACTGTTACAAAAATCTCCCTTGTTTCAAAATGAACTAGATTAATTATTATTTTTATTGCAATCACGACCTCTTCATAGAAGTATCTTCAAGATTTTAGATAAATTTATCTATTCAAAATTGAGTTTGATGGAAAACCTAGTTTCATGGTTTGAGTTCACTGTACATACCCAAGGAGTTAAATTTATTGTTCCTTTACCTATATTTGACCTCTCTTCAAACATGTGTATTCAACTATAGTCTATGGCTCTAGTAAAAGCTCCATGCAATCTTAGTTTTCTTTGAAAAACCATTTTGACTTCTCAAAGATGAAGAGTCCTTTACAACCATACCTACTCTTTCTCTTTCTTTACAGTGTCAATTATATATAACTATAAATCTCAAATTCTTCACAAGAGGAATCTATGATTCATATGAAAATGGAGATCCTCTTCTTCAACAAGAAGTTTTGATAGTGCACTCTCCTCATAGTAGCTTCACATCCTTGATATCAAGATAAACATCATGCATAATGAAATTTCAATTTTTTTCTCACAAAGGAATTACCTTAGATCCTAATTGATAAATTTCACATCTTAGAAATATGTTTTAGTTCCCAAAATAATTGTTTAAACATACAATATTCTTGTAAGGACCAGTGGATCTAATTTGGTTGAGTAATAGTTCGACACAAAAATTCACAACTCACACTATGACCATCGTTGAGCTCTACTATCTTCACCTTGTGCCTTTACATGACCCAACATCTTAAATACATGTATATTTATATGAATACCATCTAGACACTTTAAACATATTGAAAACATACATTTAAGATAGAGACCATCTAGTGCAATTTAGAACACACTAAATGACTTGGCTCATGAGGCAATTAAAGGGAATGGAAATATTTTCTTCACCTTTCTTTATTGGAAAGGAATTGAGGGCATCACATGACTTAGAGGCACTATTAAACATTATTTAGAATATTGAAACAACTCATTTTTTTAATTTGATCAATTTATTTATTGAAACCTTCAAGGCTGACTCTACTCACATCATACATATAGACACATACCTTGCATGCCATGAAGGAGCTTGCACTAATTCTAACTAGCTTGAAGAACCTTGATAAGACAAGGTACATGGAGACATAATTATTTGACCATGGAAAACTTTAAAAATACTCATCCAAGTAATTTTAAGATAAACAAACAAATTTTACTATCAATGAATCAAGAAAGAACTTGGGAGAGAAAAGAATAGGGCTAGAAAAGTGATCATGACTTCTTTAATACTTGTCCAAATTGCCTCAAGCCTTTTGTAAAATTTCATAATTATAATCCTCTTCAAAAAAATTATTCAATTATTTATCTTAATAAGTCTTCATATTTTTATTTGGTGCTAAGAAGATAGAGTGCTCAAAATGCATTTCTCAATGAATCAGTTTTAGAAAAACAAGCATAAATTTCACATATCTCTTCTGAAGTTGATGAAATTTTGAATGAAGCATCAAAACTAACCCCTCTACATGATATATGATTTTATATATCACATATATGCATGTAATATTAAAACCTATCTCACTTACCTTAGCCTACACTGCTAGTTCTCAAAGACAACTTTGGTGAACTTTTTAATTTGGCCTCTAGGAACTGAAATAAAAAAAATTCTTACTCATACATGCCATACAAACCATCCCTATGGTTATCCCATGCTTACATGCTCTTTTGATGCCCTAAAATTAGATTTTACACCTCATTAGGCTATAGAAGTACGCCTAAATGAGCCATTTACAACTATGACCTCCACTAGATGACCTGAGACTTATTGTAAGATATTTTTCCTATGTTAAAACCATCATATATGACATTTAGAACATATGATCTAGCCTTACCATCCATTTCCATGCTTTCAGTGGACTCCTATCTCACAAACCAAGATTGTGGCACCTTGAAACAACCTGAAACCCTTGTATGAGCTTCAACTATCATTAGAAGGCACTACAAATTAACCTTCATGTACCTTATAGAGCCTCAATACACTATTCACTCCTTTTCCATCAATGCCACTTGACATCAATGACAACACCAATGACCAAGGTTCAAAAAACGGTCATGAGAATCCATGTGAAGTCAGTAACATCCTCATTTTACGACTCCAATAAAAAGGTATTTGTTATTTATTTATCATAATGTTCAATATAAAAATTAACATAATTCAGAACAAAAAAATTGTTTAGTTAATCCATCACATAATAATAAACTATATGCAGGTATAATGACTTGGTAGCTAATTGATTTCTCATGTCATGGCTCGGTATTAAACCAATCTATCTTTCTTATTTATATCAATGTGTATACTAAGTATACTTGCGGTTACCTTATTCAGTTAAGGGTCAATCAAGTGTAAATATCTAAATTTCATATGTGAGTATCTGTTACAGATACCCATCTGATATCACACACCTTTAGTCCAGGTGAAATCAAGACAATGCAATCAACAACTTGTGATACTTTGGGAAAAGTTTTAAGACATGGCTACCATGATTTTATTTCTAGATGGCATACTTGTAAGGAGGAATATGTCTTTCACAACATTCAAAAATACTATCTAGATTAGAATGCATTGACTCATGTCATTCACTTTCATGTCCATATTATATGATAAGTAGAGCTATATCGCATAGACTAGTGCTTATAATCTTATGAAGACTAAGGGAAATCAAGTGCATCCAAATCAAATTATGTCACTTTGGATCCACTTCATTACTCGTAGTCATCATAAGATGACATCAACACTAGGCCATACTACTATCACTATTAAGTGTATATCAATGACTTGGATCCACAATTTATGATAGTAACACTTAAGGGAGCTAGGTGGATAATCACGCCATAGTGGTTGCTCCACAATAACCAATTAATGAATCACATCATTAAATGGGTATTGTGTAGTAGTGACTATGCTTCAATGGTCTGCTGACTTCCACTAAGTGAAACATCACGTCCTAATAAGTTCACTAATTCAATTAATTTTCATATTGGTAATATTTCCATTGATATTCTTATCATTAGGTTTCATGCCTAAGGATTAACTAGGGTTTGGTACGATTATTCCTATATGTAATCATCGTAACATTTTATTCACTATTCATCATAACATTTTGGTACGATTAAAACTTGTCTATTTACATACTATCAATGTTAAGCATGTCTATAGCTGTGATGAACAGTATTGAGAAGATTCAAAAACACTTTTTGTGGCATGGTACTGAGGATAGATTCAGATATCATCTTGTGGCTTGGGAACAGGTTTGTAAACCTAAGAAACTAGGGGGTTAGACATCAAAGATATCAAACATATGAGTACTGCCCTTACTACAAAATTAGGATGGAGGCTTATAAAAGAGCACAGACCTTGGACAGAGCTGATTAAGATCAAATATCTTTCAAATCAAAACAATATTTCCTTCATATATGATCAGTCCCTTCCGAGTGGTTCTATTTTCTGGAACAACCTTCTGCGCAGTAGACACACATTCTCTCTCAGGGGTGCAGCTGGAAGCTTGGAGATGGGAAAAACATAAACTTCTAGACTAATAAGTGGACGGATTCTAACTGGATTTCTGCTTATGATCATATTAAAGACAGATTAATTGCAAAGTATGGACACAAAATCCAAGGATACATTGAGAGGGATGGAAACAAAAGAAAATGGAAGCAGCTAAAAGTGGAGAATGATAATATTCAGGCTGATATTATATCTCTCCAGAATCAACTTTCCCTAATCCATATAAGTAATCAAAATCTTAAGGATGAGCTCATCTGGAAAGATTCTTTTGATGGGGAATACACTGTTAAATCAGGATATAATTCTTTCTTTGCATCCATGGAAAGCGAAATTAAGTGGCACAAGTTGTGGATGCTGGAGCTAACCCCTAGAGTGAACTTCTTTTGGTGGCTAATTATTAATGGCAAGATCCTAACTAATGACAACCTCATCAAGAAGGGATTCATCATGCCGAATAGATGTTGCATGTGTCAGCAAGAGGCTGAAGATATAAAGCATTTATTCCTTCATTGTGAGATTGCTTCCAAAATTTGGCAGCTTGTTTTTGCAAAATTTAATCTGAGATGGATTTTTCCCCTTACCTGCCTTCAGGCTTGGGAGCAATGGAGCTCTCTGTTTAAACATTGCATGGTGAAAAGGCTATGGCAACTTGTTCTGCCCCACACTATGTGGAGAATCTGGAAGGCCCGTAATGATAGTATTTTCAGAAACAATAGAGTGATTGTAATAAAGTATATAAGGAAATTATCATTGTTGTGCAAGATAATATTGCTAGATTTAAACCCCTAAAAATAGACTTTACCCGAGAATGAAGAATGCATTTTGATCTGAATGGAATATTGCTAATCGAATAGAAATAACAATGGTAATCGGTGAAACACACCAATGGATTAAACCCCCACCGATTGGCACAAGTTAAATTTTGATGGGGCCTCTAAGGGAAATCAATCGGAGGAGGGGGAATCATCGAGGGATCAAAGAGGCTGTTATGTTGCTACTTTTTCTGGGAGAATGGGCAGACAGACTAATCATTATTCCAAAGCCATGGCGGATCTTTGGGGTATTAGACTTGCCAGAGATTGTAATATTCCAAATATCATAATTGAAGGTGATTCTCTAAATATTATCAATCTTCTGAATAAAAAGAAACACCCTAGCTGGTCTATCATGGATTATATTGAGGAAGCTATTGATATATGCAAAAGATTTGAAAATGTCCAAATCACCCACACCTACCGGGAAGGAAATAGGGTCGCTGATAGTTTGGCTAACTTCGGTGTTAATAATCCCTTTCAAACTTGGATTGGGGGGGACGTTCTGCCCGCTCATGTCAATAAAGCCATTATCATTGATCTACATGGCAGTGACAATCATAACTAACGACTATATTTTAGATGCTAATGTGTGGATCCCCAAGTACATGATGATGACATCACAAAATATTTGGATGATTGTTGCGATCTGTGTGGGCTGGACTGTCATCATTTCTTGGCATAGGAGGAAAGCCGAGGAGTGGGGCAATAATAAAAGTGTAGCATAATAATTAAACCGGCTTTCACGGGAAGGAAAGATTCAAATACCAAAATCAAAGTTCAGCCTATCCCACACATTGGTAGCTATTTTACCGTTGAGAATAGGAAAAGAGTAGAGGAAACATGGGGGCATCCATGCAAAACCGAACCGACCCACAATCCTGAGTGGAAAGAGAACACGGAGTTTTGGGATTACCTGCAAATCGGGGGCCTATCTAATTTCATTGAAAGGATCCAAGGCTTCGACCAAGACATCTCTATCAAATTCACCCAGGGTTGGAAGAATAGAATAGTCAAATATAGTAACATGAAAATTGAAATCACTAAGAGCTCATTGCTCAAATCACGGGCCTCGGTCCTGAAGGCACAAAATTCTTCAATAAGAAGGTAGACAGGGAGGTGGAAACCAAGAAATTTCTGGAAGAGGGGGAGAATCTTGAGTTTGTGATTGCTGGCCTCAAGGTGGCGTCAATCCCTAAACCTTTTGATGAACTGGCCAAAATGGTGGTAAGGTATGTTACCCTTGAAGGAAGATATGTGACTATACCTCAAAAGCATCTGATTTTTCTGAATCATTTTCATAGAAATAACATTATCAGCTTTCCTCACTATCTGATTAACTCTCTATAAGGGAAGTTCAAAGCCACTCTAGGGCTATCCCTTTGCACCAAGGCCTTATCCTCTTGATTCACCGCCATTTCTCTAGCTTCCCTCCCGTGAATCCTATCCCACCTCCCTCCTTCATACCTCCACCTGCCCACACTGCTCCCACTCCCCCTAATAAAAAGAAAGAATGAAGATGTTGTCTCCAGCAAGAAAAGCAAGAGCCTCAAAGCTAAAATCCCTGCTTCCCAATGGGTCCTAAGGAGCCACAAAGACTTGGAACTAGCTGAAAACCTCCTGCATATTAGCAAGCCAGTGGAGGAGCCCAAAGAGGAGGAATTGCTAGATAGGGTGGACAGATTAGAAAAGGAGATACAAGAGCTCAAAGGGGCTATAAAAAACATGGAAAGAGCTAAGGGTAAAAGGATCCTTCAAAGTGAGGAGGAAGAGGGGGTTATTGGGGAAGTCTTCAAGAAACTTCAGTCCTTAGATGGCAGATTGGGGAATGCTAAAAGCCGAAATGACTGCATATTGTCTGCCCTCAAAAGCATTTATAATTTCATTGAACAACATGTCCACAGTGTTTGCAGTTTAAGTGGGATTAATGAGGACATATGGGGCCCTAAAGAGAAAAGGGACATTGCAATTGCCCAAGCAGATTTGCAAGACTCCTCTCAGGCCACTGCCATTGCCTTCTTCATGTCACTGCAGGCTATCAAGACCAAAATTGACAGAGCCATCAAGTAACGGGCTGTTGTGATGTTGTTTTTTGGCTGCGATGTGGCTGTCATCGGGTGGTTCTGGAGCTGTTTTTTGGCGGAGCTCTTCATGTTGTTTCTCTTTTGGTTTCTTTTTGATCTTGCCTTCTTATTTCTGGATCTTTGTACGTTTAGATCCTTTTTTCACCTATATTGTAATATTTGGCTGTTGAGCCTTCCTTGGTTGACTGTTTTGCCCTTCTCTGGGCTGCTTCTCTCATCTTTACTATCTGGCTTTTGAGCCCTTTTGTATACAGGGTATAGTCCCTTCAAAACTATTTTCCCTTAATAAAAAAACATTTTATTCACTTAAGTGTAGGAATTGCATTTTAAATCAGATTATGCTCAATCATTTAAGTGTACATTTTCCCCTTAATTCAATTAAGTTTCATGCTCCTAATTCAGTTGTATTAAATATAGGACAACATTAAGGCAATATCATTTTTACTCAACATTCTTAGGAATAGTTCATCTATTCATAACTATTATGTTTAGGTATGTTTCTATACTTTTACAAAGTATCATAACCTATCACATGCATTTCAAACATATCAACCATAAGCATACATATTTACTTTACTTATAGTTTAGTTATAAGCATTCCCTTGTACAAAGATTCATTATGATCACTATTTATCACAATTGTATTAAGAAACTAAATAGTAAAGTATATATTTAAGGATCAATCCTTATAAATCATTCCAAATCTTATAAGTACATTTCATTTTCCATTCAACTAATGGACTTAATCTAACAATCATATACTTTTCATATTACCCAAGTTACTTAGATATCTAATCATATTCCATTTATTTCATAATGATATTCAATCACATACAACATGAAGCACATCAATAGATAATACATATGCTTAGTATAGTAATGGAAATAATATAATCTACATCACTTGTATAAATGGAATTTACATCTAATTTCAACACTTTACATTCAATCACTTCTGTTTAATCAATGTAAATCAAGTAAACCATTTCTATTTCATTCCAATTTAAATATCAACAAACATGTTTCTGCCGTAATAATCAACATCTTTCCAAGTAATTACAATAAATGGGCCATAGGCCTTTCTTGTTTCCAAATCAAAAGTACTTCAAGAAATTTATACAATAATCATTTAACCAAATCAACTATCTTCAATCAATAGAATAAATGTAACTTTTTATATGTATTCCTTCTTTCATATTTCATGAAGTCCATCTGTAAGATTGTTAGCATTTTTAGTTCATACAAACTGAGCATGATGGGTGCTAAATCTTCATATCGACATGCGCTATCTTAATAATTACATAAAAGGAACACTAATTTTAAATGAAATTATCCTAAGGTTCAAAATAAAATACACAACTCTTTTGATCATGCCACAAGAACATCATAATGAAACCAACTAAGGAAGACAAGTTAACTCAAGCACTTCATTTAAGTAATTTCAATCAAGTATTAATTTAAGGCACACAAAGGTAACCCAAGAAAATGCAATTGATCATAATCAATCATATTAATTTAAGAACAATAATGGTAAGATTATAGTCATATAATCCCATACTTATATGACTGTAGTTTTATATCTTGTTTAATAAAGTTTATATAACTTAACTTAATCAAACAATTTGTTATACTTCATTCAAGAAATGACCATGCAAAGTAATAGTTTATTTAACTACCCTTATATAATTAATACATATCAACTCATTATAGAATTTAAGTATGATCCACTTACTTACCTAGTATACTAAATTCCTTTTCCATAAGTTATTCATAGTATAAAATCAACATTCAAGTAAGGGTAATTACCAACAAAAACTTGTGTTGACATGTGTTTCCAGCGCTCCCATGAGTTTCGTGATATGGACTAACCGCCTCTCGTAGATCCTAACTCTGGCAATTGTAGCAGAGAATAATACCTAGGGGTTTTGGTTTAATGACAATCATGGTCCAACAAATGGTATCAGAGAAACAGGTCTCAAGTTTAAAACTCACTCGGGTAACACTGAGGGGGAGATTGTTGGCATGTGTGTCCAGCACTCCTCCTGAGTTTCATGACATGGAATAACCGCCTCTTGTAGATCCTAACTCTAGCGATTGTAGCGGAGACTAATACCTATGGGTTTTGGTATAATGGATATCATGGTCCAACAACTTGTTCGAAAGGAGGTATAAGATCATACTTTATTAGCATTCATAGAAAACCAACATGAACCAAGTAACTATAGATGAAATGAAATCAAATACACTCAACCATATCATCTACCAAAAGAACTTAATATGATCAAACAATAATCACCTAACTAACATTATGAAGCAACTGTTCTATTGGAAGTATAAGTGACTAAGTAAATATAGAATGGTCACACTCTAAAATATTTAACTAAAATTAAGTAAAAAATAAATGTTTCCTTTCATTCAAGACTCCCTGACTTTAAACAAAGACTACATGGTCATCAAAATAACATGAACTATAATAGTTAAGGCACTTCGATCAATATTCAAAGTTCAGACTCTATGTAAGATCCAAACCAGTTTGTAACAGGTATCAAATTAAAGATGATCAAGAATGATACAAATTTTTAGAGAATATAAGATTTAATCTTCATTCTAGGTATGAATTAGAGTTAATCTCTAGCTTCTCAATAACTTATCATCATAACTCACCACTAAATCAAATAGGTATCGAACCATATTGTATTCGATTATATAAAGAGTATAAGGTAGGTGACGATATTAATTCGACATGCATGAGCCTAAGGCTCAATGTAAATCAATATTAACTTAAAACAAATCACATATCCCTTCCTTAGTTCTCCAAGTGAAGGAAGTATAATCACACAGTAATCAGATAACAAATACCTTCCACCAAAGTTGAAGTATATAGGATGCAACAAAGGTTAATAAAGTCTCAATCTTATTATATTACCTTTACTTACCAAGACATCAACTTGAGGCTTATTTTAAGTTACAGAGGTTTACAGCCATGGTGGATGAAGAGAAAATACTTTTTAATTATCCTAGCCTAATATGAGATTCCAAACGAATATGTCATAGCTAGGAAAGAAAACCTAGTCTTTTACCCATGCGTAAACACCCAGTAAGGGAATCGACTCCACATTAATTTCCATTTAAAATTAATCCAAAAAACCAAATATATAGTTGATATTAGCAAAATTTACATTTAATTCAAGGTAAAATAACCAAAAAGAGAAATACCTAAACACCCATTACTTTAACAAATCAAATGGTAGATACATAGAAATAGAAACATATTAATTCATATTTCCATAAACACTTACTTTAAACATAGAACCATTCATGAAAAATTTGTATTAAACCTTGAAGAGATGGGTGTCTACAAAACAAGGTTACGCTTCTTTAAATAAAACACAAAAACACAATTTATTTAAGGTATTTGATTGCAAAAACAACCCAACATATCTATGCTTGGAAATATTAAATATCAATCAAGAATACACAACCAAGAAGCCATAAGTCACATTATTACTTTGTATTCAAGCATACAAAAACCATAAGCCATAATAATCTAAATACATCCACATTCAGATATTTCATGATACACCCAAATAATCAAATAAGAAAACAATATACAAAACCTAGAACCAGAGAACAAGATTTCATATAAGAGTATAGTTATTTTCATGAAGCCATTAAATATAACAAATTATTTCAAGGAGTTAGATCCTATCTTTCCTAGTAGAGCTCTTACAATTCCTTTCCAAGATCTCTAAGTTCTCCTCCAAGCTTCCACAAAAATTCGACAGAGATTTTGAAATGGCTTCCATAGAAAACCCCTTCTTCTCCTTCTTTCCATTTTAATAGTCAATGCATTAAATTTTTCTCCACTATTCCCTCCTTGCAACTGATAGATCATATTTTATCCAAAAATTAACTAAAAGTTCAAAAACTAGAAGGTATACATGTAGAGCACAAGTGCTTGTAAAACCAAATGAACAATGAAAAATAACACCTATCTTTTCTCCCAAAACCATAGTGCTCCTTCCAAGGTGGTTTGGTTTTACCAAGGCCATTAATGCCAAGGAAAGACTCTAAGTTAGTGCCTTGAATCCTGCTAACCTATTTTAAATTTAGTAATCTACTAATAGTTTTCCAAACCTTCACTAAACCATTTTCCACAACTTAGCGTGCATGGCCAAGGTTAACTTGGTCCCTATCAAAGGTGGTGTTTGGTGCTAATTTAAACTCATTAAATTTTCTAAGTACAAGTATGGGTTGGATCCCTACTCAATTAACCAATATTATACCCCTTTGAAAAATGTTAACCATGATTAGGTCTTTAGGGTTAGGTCATAGGATCCCTTAGATAGGTTAGGATCAAATTAAATTAGTATTGATACATCAATCTTAGGTTAGGTTATCAATACTTAATAAAATTCTCATAGAATTAAGTTAGGTCCTTAGGAATGTAATTATCACCTTAGTATAGGTTAGATTAGGCTTTCATTATATCAAAATAATATAACCATTACCTTAATCATAATCACATCTAATTAAGCATAAGTATGCCTTCAAGATTATAAGGTGATTTTAAACAACTCAGGTTAGTTTATAGTCAACCTGATCTGCATATAAAATTGCAATCCCATAAATCATTAAGAAGTCAAATAGCCTTACAACTTATAGTCGTAATAACATATTGATTAAGGAGAATGCCTTAGATCACTGAAATTGATCCAAGGTATTATGTTTCATCCAATATCGATACAATAATATTAGGAATACCAAATATATCAAAACATTAAAAACATTACCATATCATCTGATCACTTAACTATTTAAAGAACATTATTTAAAATTTCCACAAGGTGAAATCACTAAGTTAATTTAAAAAACCATTCAAGTAAGTACTTCATCATCAAAAAAATAATTATAAATACTGCCATAAGAATGATTAATAATCAGATCTTATATGAACTCAATATCATTCTAACAAACATGATTAAATGGCTCGAAAGAGCACAACTCGAACATAATCAAATGTCAATGTTTTTCAACTACTTACAAATAAACAAGTAAATATATCAACACGGCAGAGACATTACATACCTCCCCTCTAAAAATCATCATTGTCCTAATAATTAACTTAATTCAACATAGTTTTAAGAACACAGGTAATAATATAACTTATTCAACCATAAAATTCTTAAAATAGTCAACATAACTTACAAAAATTCAAGTTTCCAAAGGTTCATAACAACATCAAAATGGTTGTACCAACACTTATTAAAAGTTTTTTCTCAAAAACAAAAAAATAAGAGATAGTTTTTAAACCAAATATCTCAAGTATCATAGAAAAATGAAATATTTCTACTAAAATAGATGTGGAAAAGTAGTTTTCATGTCTTCTAGATTCTCCCAGGTTGCACTTTCTTCATTAAACTAGTCCCATTGGACCTTGCATTGACTTATTTCCCGGTTACACAAGTGCAACTTGTGAGTTTCCAACACCCTTATGGGTTCAACCACAATTATCCATGGGTCTTGGACCTACAAAGAATTCCAATTTAATACATGTGACAAATCTGAAACATATTTCTTAAGCAAGGAAATATGAAAAACATCATGCATCTATGCCAATGTGGGAGGTAATGCTAAGCGATAGGCAACAAGATTGACCACTTCTACAATCTCAAAGGGTCCTACAAATTAAGGTGATAACTTGGCTGCTTTACCAAAAGTAATAGAACTCTTTTTAGGCTTGACTCTTAAAAATAATTTTTCACCAAGTTTAAATTTCATATCAACCCTTTTAGGTATACATAGCTTTTCCACCTATCAGCGGCTTCCTTTAATCTCTCACAGATTAATTTTACTTGTTCCATTTCAATAAGCATTTCATATCAAAGTACATCTCTATCTTCCATGTTATCCCAATCAATAGGGTTCTCAACTTTCATCCATACAATGCTCTGAAATGTGTCATTTTTAGAGAGGAATAATACATATTATTATATACAAATTCAACCAAAGGAAGGCATTCTTCCCATTTGTACATCCTAAGCATGTATTCCATTACATGATTAAATATTTAAGTCTTCCAATCCATTTCCAAATGGTATGCGGAGCTAAAATTCAATTTTGTTCCTAAGGCTACATTTAGATTTTTCCAAAAACATGAATTCCTTCTTGGATCTCTATCAGATATAATTAGCTCAAGTACACCATGCAATCTAAAAATTTCATGAACAAATATTTTTGCAAGAACAGGTGAATCATCCTTCAGATTACTAGCAATGAAATGAGCTACTTTTGTTAATTTGTCAACCACAACCAAAATAACATCAGGTTTTTTTTTAGACAAGTTATCCCTTGAAAAATTCCATATTTATTAGTTTTCATTTATACTACGGTATGTTATGAGGGTATAATAAACCAACTAGGTGCATATGTTCAAAATTAAGATGTTGAAATTCTAAGCAATGTCATACAAAATCAATTATATCTTTCTTCCTCCCTTTCCAAAAATATTTTTGTTTTACATCAGCAAGTATTTTTTTCACTCCGAGATGTTTAGAGAAAGGTTTATTGTGAAATTTGGTCATCATTTTCTTCCTTAACTCATTTTCTAAGGGTACATATACCTGATTTTCAAACCTTATGATTCCTTCACCATCAATTTGGAATCCTTCGTATCTTACATCACTATAATCTACAACAAATTTTGTTTTTACTTGTTGATAATATAAATAAGGTAGAATTACTTTCTTTACTTCAGCTTTGAACCGAAGTTCTCAAGGTTACAAGTACAGAAATATGTTTCCTACGACTTAGCGCATCTTCCACTACGTTGTATTTACCTTTGATGTAACTGATGTCAAAGTCATACTAAGACAAAAAATCTAACCATCTTCATTACCTTGCATTAAGATTAGGCTGAGTGAAGATATATTTCATCCCAAGGTGGTCCCTAAGAGGTAATGTCTCCAAAATTGTAGTGCATGTACTATGACAATAAGCTCTAGGTCATGGGGAGCATAATTCAGCTCATGTAACTTGATCTTTCTACTTTCATATGCTATTACATGATCATTTTGTAGTAATATACCCCCTAATCCTTCTCCGAAAGCATCTGTGACAATTGTAAAGCTTTCGTTAGGATCTAGAATAGTTAAAATAGGTGTTGTAGTTAGTTTTTCTTTTAATGTTTTAAATTTTGCCTCACATTTATCATTCCAAATAGACTTTTTATCTTTCTTTTGTAGTGAAGTAATTGGGAAGCAACCTTTGAACATTCATTTACAAACTCTCTATAGTATCTAAAAGCCCCATGAATCTTCTAACTTCATGAACATTCTTAGATATTGGCCATACAATTATGGCTAATATATTTAATGGATCAATAGAAATTCAATATTTTTTATCACATGTCCTAAGTAATGTGTTTTCATTTCATCAAAATAAAATTTTGACAACTTTCCAAACAATTTTCTCTTCCTTAATATTTTAAGTACAATCCTTAAATGTTCATTTTGGTCCTCCATGCTTTTAGAATAGATAAGAATATCATCCAAGAATACAAGTAAAAACTTGTCCAAGTATTCTTTAAAAATATTATTCATCAAATTCATGAAAGCTATGGGTGCGTTTGTTAAACTAAAAGGTAAAAAATGAATTCATAGTTCCCATACCTTGTTCTAAAGGTTGTTTTATGTATATCTTCATCTTTGATTCTCAACTGATGGTACCCATATCATAGATCTATCTTAGAATAGACTGATGCACCATGCATCTAATCAAATAGACCATAAATTCTTGGAAGAGGGTATATATTCTTGATTGTTGTTTTGTTTAACATTTTGTAGTAAATACAAAGTCTAAGTGTTTCATCTTTCTTTTTAACAAATATCACCGGTGCTCCCCAAGGTGAGACACTCGGTCTTATTAACCCCTTAGAAAAAATTTCATGCAATCTATGCCTTTATTTCAACTAAATTTTTGTATTCATGAAGTATGGTGCTTTGGAAATAGGTTCAGTTCCAGTTTGATTTCAATTGTGAAGTCAAACTCACGTTTTGGTGGAAGACTAGGTAGTTATTCCGAGAAATACATCGATGTACTCTCGTAACAGTTGATATTTTTCCATAAAATATCTACCTTCCTCTGCTAATTCAGATATTTTTATTGCATATAACATGCAACCTTTATTTTTGGCCTTTTTAAGTTACATGGCTAATATTTCCCTAACTATAATATCTCTTTTTACACCTTGTATGTCTGATTGTTTTCTGCACATCGTCAAGATATTTTATGTGTTTTCCATAAAAATCCACATGTGCCTTATTATCAGAAATACAATTCACACTAATTATGACATCATAAGACCCTAAAGGTGTAACATAAAGGTCTACTTTTGTAGTAAAGCTTGGTAATTCTAAGGTTGTGCTAAAAAGACATTTATCAACTGTGTGGACAACATTGTTCCCATAATGAACAATCCATGATTTTTCCATAATTCCATCTTTTCTTTTTAATTTTGAAGCTAATTTACTAGAAATAAAACATTTTGTAGCACCAGTATTGAAAAGTATATTTACAGGTGTGCCAAATAACTTACCTGACCCTTCTATGGGTGTAGCTTGCTTTTCTTCTACTACAACATGTATCTTGTGTTATTAGTTATTTTCATTTTTATTTACATGGAATTAATTTGTATAATGATCCTTTCCACAGTTATAACAACCCCTAACACATCCATTCCTAGGCTCAAACTTATTCTCATATTTAAAATTACTATTTTGGCCATTGTTGTTTCTCTGCCCATTATTTCTATTATTTGTAGTAAGTTTATTCATTGTTTTTTTCTTTCCATTGACACCCACAAATATTCTTTTGTTCCTAAATTTTTTCCATGTAACCTTTTTAGGTGCCAAGGGTGAAGGAGAGTTAGAAACTTTCTTACGTTTCTCTTCTTTATGCACATAAATTGCCTTCAATTTATTTTCTTGCCTTATGGCCTTTTCTATAACTCCTTCCATAGTGGATGGACTGTGTACATCCACCTCTCCACCTATAATAGGATTTAACCCCATTATAAATTTACATATCCTAAAATTTTCATTAGTTTGGTACTGCGGTGCATATTTGAGAAGTTTGGTAAACCTCTCCTAGTATTCAGTTACAGTAAGTTTCTCTTAGGTTAAGGTCTCAAATTCTACAATTTTTTGATCATAATAGAGATGTAGAAACCAGTGCTACTTTAAGTAACCTTTAAATTTATCCCCAAGTGATGCTTTCTTCATCAACATTAAGTTCAACCTTATGCATGTCCCACCATGAAGAGGCTTCATGGGAAATCTAGTAAGCTCCCCATACTTCTTTGGTTTCTTCATAGAATTTCCTTATTATAAATTACTTCTCCATATTACTGAGCCACTTCTTAGCCCCATCTCCTAGGGTGGTACCATAAAATTTTTGTGGACTTATCCTTTTTATGTCACTTGTTAATTCAGTTGTTAACCTTGTCCTCTTATTTTTAGGTTGATTGGGTGCATTTACATTATTATTAGCAAGTGTTATTATTTTTTCCAACATTGGAATCTTTAGCATGTATGTTGTTTTCATTATGTATTTGTCCATGAGACTGCTAATTTTTAGACTTAGCATAATTTCCATTCATTTTCTATTCAAGTACAATAAGATGATCCCTAGTGTCTAGTAGGGCAACAAGGATCTCATACAACTTTTGAGTTGTAGTTGCTTCACTTCCTGAGGCTGGTTATTCATAGCATGTCCCCTTGTTATAACCATTTTCTATTAATAAGAATTTAATTTTTATCAGTGATGGAATCAAATAATTCCAAGAGTTGGAACCTTCATCTATGATACCAAAATGTAACATCCTCATTTTAAGACTTCAATAACGAGGAATTTTTATCATAATTTTCACTATTCTAAATTCACATAATTTAGAATAAACATTCATTTAGCTAATCCATCACATAATATTAAACCATAAGAAGTTGTAATGAATCGGTATTAAACTAATTTCTCATGTCATGGCTCGATATAAAAACAATATGTCCTACTTCTTTATATCAATGTGTATACTAAGTATACTTGTGGTTCCCTTATTCAGTTAAGGGTCAATCAAGTGTAAATATCTAAAGTGAATATCTAAGTATCTGGTACAGATACCCATCTTGATATAATACACTTTTAGTCCAGGTGAAAATCAAGACAGTGCAACCAACAACTTGCAATACTTTGACCAAATTTTTAAGACATGTCATGAGGACTATATCTTTCATTACAATTGAAAATGTTATCTAGATTAGACTACCTTGACTCACATCATTCACTTCCATGTCCATGTTATATACTAAGTAGAGCTAGCTCACATAGACTAGTGTTGATAATCTTCTTATGAAGACTAAGGGAAATCAAGTGCGCTAAATTGACTTACGCCGATTCGATCTATTTCATTACCCATAAGCATAATAAGATGACATCAGCTCTATGTCATACTGCTATCACTATTAAGTGTATCTCAATGACATGGATCCATTGTTTACAATAGTAATGCTTAAGGGAGCTAGGCGGATAATCACACCATAGTGGTTTCTCCACTTTAACAAATTAATGACTTGTGTAATTAAATGGGTATTATGTAGCAACGAATATGTTGTGATGGTGCATCGAGTTTTGCTTAGTGAAGCATCATATCTTAACAAGTTCATTAATTAAATTAATTCACATATTGGTAATTTTTTCATTAATATTCTCATCATTATTTTCATGCCTAAGGATTAACTGGGGTTCAATACATTATTCCTTTATGTAAGGATCGTAACATTTTATTCACTTAAGTGCACAGGAATTGCATATTTAAATCTGCATTGTGCTTAATCATTTAAGTGTACATTTTCCCCTTAATTTAGTTAAGTGTCATGCTCCTAATTCAGTTGTATTAAATATAGGACAACATTAAGGCAATATTATTTTTACTCAACATTCTTAGGAATAGTTCATCTATTCATAACTATTATTTTAGGTATATTTCTATACTTTTACAAATTATAATAACCTATCACATTCATTTAAAACATAAGCATACATCTTTACTTTAGTTATAGTTTATTTATAAGCATTCCCTTGTATAAAGAGTCATCATGATCACTATTTATAACAACTTTATTAAGAAACTAAATAGTAATGTATATATTTAATAATCAATCCTTATAAATAATTCCAAATCTTATAAGTACATTTCATTTTCCATTCAACTAATGTAATTAATCTAACACTCATATAATTTTCATAATACCAAAGTTACTTAGATATATGATCATATTCCATTTATTTCATAATGATATTTAATCATATACATGATGAATCACATCAATAAATAATACAAATGCTTAGTATAGTAATGGAAATAATACAATCTGCATCACTTATATAAATGGAATTTACAACTAATTTAAACACTTTACATTCAGTCACTTCCATTTAATCAATATAAAACAAATAAACCATTTCAATTTCATTTCAATTAAAATATCAAAAACATGTTTCTGCCAATGTAATCAACATCTTTCTAAGTAATTAAAATAAATGGGCCAAAGGCCTTTCTTGTTTCCAAATCAAAAGTTACTTCAAGAAATTTATACAATAATCATTTAATGAAATCAACTATCTTCAATTAATAGAATAAATGTAACTTTTTATACATCTTCCTTCTTTCATCTTTCATGAATTCCATCTGCAAGATTGTTAGCATCTATCAGTTCATACAAACTAAGCATGATAGGTACTAAATCTTTAGAACAACATTCTCTAACTTAATAATTTCATAAAAGGAAAATTGATTTTAAATAAAATTATCCTAACGTTAAAAAAATAATACATAAATCTTTTGATCATGCCACATGAACTTCATAATGAAACCAAGTAAGGAAGACAAGTTAACTCAAGCACTTCATTTAAGTAATTTCAATCAAGTATTAATTTAAGGCACACAAAGGTAACCCAATAAAATTAAATTGATCACAATTAATCATATTAATGTAAGCACGAGAATGGTAAGATTACAGCTCATATAATCCTATGTTTATATGAATGTAGTTTTATATTTGGTTTATTAAAGTTTATATAACTTAACTTAATCAATCATTTTGCTATACTTCATTCAAGTAATGACTATGAAAAGTATTAGCTTATTTAAGTACCCTTATATTATTAATACATTTTATAATTATTAACTCTTTATAGTAGTCAAGTTTGATCCACTTACTTACACAACATATTGAGTTCCTTTTCCATAAGAAACTCATAGTATAAAATAAACATTCAAGTAAGGGTAATTGAAAGAGGGATTCATGAGAACCGATGTCAAAAAGTGATGCACCACAACGAAGTTACACTCCGATGGTAACATCAAGCCAACACAATACGCAAGATTCAAAATAATGGAAATAAGATTGCAAGTAAGAAGAATGGGTCTGCTCATACTCATAGATCAAAAAATAGGAAGTACAAATAGGGGTGTTGTGTAACCCCCATGCCTAAACATGGAAAGAAACTCAATGACGCCACTGATGCATATGATGTTGACTAACGCATATGATGCCACTAGAAGAGGAGTTACAATTCCAAATAAGGAATGTAACTCCTATGACGCATTGACGCAAATGACAATGTCAGATTCTATGACAGAATATGACACTTGTCATTTGACTTCCTAAGACCTATGACTCTCGCAAGGTGAGATGACTCATAGAATTTGACATTGTCATTTGACTTCCTAAGACCTATGACTCTCAAGGCGAGATGACTCACCTAGGTGATGTGGATGATGACTAGATAGTCACACACACCAACACCCCCCTTCATCGAAGCCGAGGAAGAGGTCAAGGTAAGCCAAAACAGAAAAGAAGACTCCCTAGACAACTAAGAAAGATGTGTCAATGGGCCCCAACAACTAAAGGCCTGATAAGGTGCCCATGTACAAACAACATATTTCTGGAAAGAAGAAGAGGAGAAGAAGGAGGACTATATAGCCTAAAGAAGATGGGTGGCTATAGTATACCTCATCCTAAGAAGAGACCATAAGTGAAGAAACTTCACCTCAGTGAAGGGTTTGGTGAAAATGTCTGCAACTTGATCAACTGTTTGAACATACTGTATTTTGATGATGTTTTTATGTATTAGCTCCCATATGAAGTGAATATGAATCTCAATGTGCTTTGTCCACTAATGCTAAATGGGATTTCTACAAATTGAGATAGTGCTCATGTTGTCACAGTAGATAATGGTAGGCCACCAAAAGTGGATGCCAAACTCTGTCATAATACCCTATAACCAAACAACTTTTGTGGCAGCGTTAACTGCTCCTCTGTATTCTACTTCTATCGATGATATGGCAATGGCATTCTGTTTCTTGCTAGACCAACTGATAGGACCTGAACCAAGAGTGAAACTATAGCCTAAGGTAGACTTCCGATGATCTAGATCACTAGCCCAATCTGAGTCTATAAATCTAACCAAGTCAATCTCAGTCCCTCCTAAGTAATGAATACCATCTATGTGAGTTCCATGAACATAGTGAAGGATCCACTTTTCTTCTTTTAAGTGTAACTCATGAGGCTCCTACATAAATCTAGACATGATCCCGATGGCATACGATAGATTTGGCTAAGTGTGAGTAAGGTAGATCAAGCTTCCCACCAACTATCGATAAAGGGTACCGTCAACCAAGGGGGAAGAGCAATCAGAAACCAACTTAATCCCGAAAAGAAAAGGAGTAGGTGAGGACTTGCAGTTAGACATGTGAAACTGAGAAAGCAAATCAAGAGAGTAATTAGGCTGCGAGATCATAATTCTTGAGTCAGATTGTGAAATTTGGATCCCAAGAAAGTAATGAAGCAATCCTAAGTCAAACATGGAGAAATTTTTGGCCAAGGAGATCTTCACAGAATCAATGATAGAGGAAGAGCTATTGGTGATCAACAAGTCATCAACATAGAGAACAAGAATAAGCATGGAGTCATCCTGTCGCAAAATATACACATTTGGGTCAGAGTGACACCGATTGAACCCTGATGCAAGTAAAAAGGAGTCCATCTTGGCATACTAAGCCCGAGGGGCTTGTTTAAGGCCGTAGAGAGACTTCTTTAATTTACAAATGAGGGATGGATCATGGACATAACCTGAAGGTTGTTCCATATAGATCTCCTCCTCTAGGTCCCCATGAAGGAAGGAACTCTTAACGTCCATCTGGTGGACTTCCCATCTGTTAGCGGAAGCGATGGAAAGGGTCAGTCGAATGGAAGTCATCTTCACAACTGGAGCAAAGGTTTCTGAGTAATCAACCCTAGCTACCAGGAGAAACCCTTAGCTACAAGTCACACTTTATACTTCTCAATTTCTCCATCAGCTCCATACTTTGTTCGATATACCCACCTACACCGAATGATTTTTCTTCCTTTCGGAAGAAGGGTAAGATCCCAAGTGTCATTCTTTATGAGTGAGGAATACTCCTCATCCATGGCAAAATCCCACTCAGGAATCCCAAAAGCTTCATGGAAAGATGGTGGATCAGAAGCAGAGGTGAAGAAGGAGTGAGGTCCAGTGAAGTCTGAGTGAGTATGTCTCTCATCCAAAGGATCTCCAACTAAATCTCTAGCACTCTGTAAATTTTTCCTAGCCCAAAGAGGTCCCGAAGGCTCAGGCTCAGAGTTGGAAGATTCTTCACTTGAGTGAGAAGGGACATATTCCTCATCATCATTACTATTTGAAAATCAGAAGACTCAGAAGTTTGAGGATCGGGAGGAGTAGGGAGAGGTGGAACTCGCTCAAAAGCATCATCATATGAAGAGTCAGAATCTGAATCGGTGGGAAAAAGGACCTCAATGGAAGTTGAATTCAAGGATGACTCATCAAACTTCACACTTCTCTCAATATAAAGCTCATGGGTGGTAGGGTTCAACAATTGATATCCCTTCACGCCATCAGGATACCTAACAAATATACAAGGTTTGGATTGTGGATCCAATGCCTTACGTTTCTTTTTGGGAATTTGAGCCATAGCCTTGGATCCGAAGAATCAAAAGTACTCGACATCAGGCTTGTGTCCAAACAAGGATTCAAAGGGTGTCATCCCTCTTACTACCTTGTGTGGGACACAATTATGAATATAATAAGCACAATTCACTGCTTCAGCCCAATACTATGGAGGAAGAGATTTCTAGTGAACCATACAAGTAGCCATCTCCTTTAAAGTTCAGTTCTTTCTTTCTGCAACTCCATTTTGGGAAGGGTTGTAAGAAATTGTACGCTGCAAAGCAATCCCCTTAGAATCACACAAATCCTCAAACTTGTTGCTCACATACTCACCTCCATTGTCGGTTCGAAGAACCTTGATATACCATTCCGCATGTTTCTCAGCAAGAGCCTTAAAGTTTTGAAAATGCTCAAAACTTTAGACTTAAGCTTAAGAAAATATACCCAAGTATAACATGAAAATTCATCAATGAAGGTTAGTATATATAGAGCTCTAGTAAAAGAAGGAGATGGAAAAGGGCCAGAAACGTCACTATGAACAAGATCCAAGGGATGAGTAGCTCTCCAGGATTTTCCCTTGTCAAAGCTTTTTTCAGGGTGCTTTCCAAGGGTACAACCCTCACAAAGACCCTTAGAAAACTTAACTCGAGGTAGCCCATTGACCATTTCATTTTGGCTCAATTGTTCAAGGTAATGATAATTTAGATGCCCAAAACGCTCATGCCATAACTTGCTAACCTCATTTGCATGAGTGAGCAAGGCATTGGGCATCGAATCAGAAGAGAAGTGGGAAAAGGTATACAACCGTGAATGGTGATCTACCTTTCCCTCCACAGTGTAGTCAAAGTTAAGCTCATGAATAATCACCGAGTTAGGACCAAATTCCACTCACATTCCTTCACCAAGGTGGGGGATTTGGTAAACTGATAGGAGATTGGTAGAGAGATTGGGAACACTCAAAACTTGGTTAAATGTTCCACCTTTAATCTCTACCGATCCACTACTGGAAACTGACACATGAGTGTCATCACCCAACGTGATTTGGGACATGCCACATGGTTCAATGCTAGAGAATTCAACCTCTGAAGAAGCCATGTGGTGCGAGGCACCAGAATTGATAATCCAAGTTGATGATGGAGTTGATCTAGCTACGAGGGCCTTACCTTTCTTCTTTTCATTTTTAGTCTCCTTTGCATTAGAAGACTCGCCTTTCTGAGCATTTTGTTTAATGATTTAGGAACACTTATTTTATTCTTCTCAAGTAAATGAGTTAAGTGATCAATTTGTTTCCGAAAACAATGTTGCTCATCATGGCCAAAATTCTTACAATAGGAGCATTTATACTTTTCCTTCTTCACTTTAGGCTCAGAAGTCAAAGTATGAGTGATGGGCTTAACTGGGGGTTGGTTGGTCTTGGTTTCTTTCTTAGGTTGGTCCTTAGTTTCTTTCTTCTTTTCATTTTTCTTGCCCTTATTTTCCACCACAGGGCATGTGACTTGGTTTTTAGAGTCCCCATTTGAATGATTTTGTCCTGTTCTCGAATGAGTTGGGATGAAAAACTGTCAAAGGAGGGCATAGTCCAAGTACTACCCAAGGCGGCTTTCGTGGCGTGAAAAGTTAAAATGAAAAAGATTATTCATGACCTAACTTAGAAAGAATCGACAAGATCAATTGAGAGTCTTTCTTATCCACTTTACATTCCTTTAGAAGCATTCTAGTGTAGACAAATTTTGAGAAGAAGGCCTGTAGGTTTTCAAAGTCACTAGGATTTAACCCTAGTAGTTCATTCTCCAACTCATGCACTCTCATGTCATCTTGCTTCCCAAACATATCATCGAGTGTTTTCCACGCTTGATCGGGTGTTGAGGAAGTTTTGATGTGGAAGAGAAAGTCGGGAGAGACGGACATACAAATAAGACCTAAGGCTTCATCACAACGGTTGAACCATTTAGATTTTTTGAGTTCATCATTAGGTTCGGTCTCTAACCCCATGTTAACTTGGTATAACCCTTTACTTCACAAAACCAATATAATTTTAGATTTCCATTCGAAGAAATTAAAAGGTGTGAGCACTGGTACTTTAGAGATATCCATAATGAAGAGATAGAACCAAGGAATGCAAAAGGAAGGAGAGAGAAAGGAAACAACCACCCCATAACAAAATTACACCCCCTCAGTTTAGCACTTTATAATTCAGTGCATTGATTACAAGTAGATCCGACTGTGTTCCAGAACCAGTTTTTCACTCACCTTACAATTAGCGTAATAACGCGCAATGGTGGAGACAACAATCAAGGTTCATAGGGCACAACAGATCGACACTGCAAGCAAGCACAGAAAGAGAGAAGAAAGAGGGGGAAGAAAGAGCTTTGTGAGAAACAACATCTCACGTCACATGAAAGAATCCCTTTGTCGTAAGACTATGGCGATGTGCTCACAAGTCCACAAAAAAGGAATAGAACAAAGCTCAAGAAAAAATGAGCTGAATTAAGCAATACAAAGACACCCCCCAGAATGCGACACTTTATAAAATTAGTGTGTTTATAAAACTAATGATCCCATCATCTAGAGTGTGAAAAAACATGCAACTTTGACTAAAGAAGTGCTCAAAACCGAGCAACGAGTCAAAAGTTATAGCAAAAACCAATTCCCGCAACTGATGAGAAAAAGCCAATAAGCTTGCAAATGGATTTAAAAATTTCCCTAAACTCATGAAAAAGGTGTTGTATGTATGCCCATTGGAAACAACACAAAATTTGAGGTAGGGTTTGTTTGTATTACGAGGGGGGATTAGCCACCTGCCAATCCGGACCTCACCCTTCATCTTCGGCACTCGATGGAAGGTTAATAAAACAAGCCAAAAGACTTACAATGCCAATAAAATGTAATATTTTTTTACCTTATACCTTTTAAAATTAATGAAACAACACGTTTTTTAGAAGAGTGATAAGATAAAAAGAATGCAAACATGTTTTTTTAAGAAAAGTGAATAAAAAACATATTTTTAGAGAGATATTACCTGGCAGCGGACGAGAAGGCCACGTGGGGATGAAAGGCAGGTAAAAATAGATAATGCAGTGACTGTCCACTATAAGAAAACACCAAAACAGCCAAAAAATGCCAGCTGAAGGAGAAAACGCCTTAACACCCAAAAAAATGCCTTAACAGTTCAAAAATGCCAGAACAACGAGCAAAAAATGTAGGAAAGGAGAGAAAAATGCCTTAGGACAGTTCAAAATGCCTGGAACAGTTGAAAATGCAGCCAGGGGATAGAAAAATGCCTGGAATAGGTTTAAACACCTGGAACAAAGGAGAAAACACAGCTAGGGGAGAAAAACGCTTGAGGACATGCAAAAATGCATGGAAGGGAGAAAACACTCAAAAAGGCCCAAAAAAATGTCTGGAACAGTTGAAAATGCTCAGAACAGAGGAAAAACGTGAGTAGTTTTGCAAAAAACGTGATAGGTTTTGTAAAAAATGTGAGAGACCAAGCAAAAATGTTTTGAGACTAGGTAGAGGTAACTTCGAGACAACAAGGAACCACAATGATGAGGAAAAAGCTTGGAATAGTCTGAGTATACACCGGTGAAGAAAAAACAAAGATCCCAACCAGTAATCACAGGTCCACACCAAAAATGAGCTCTTCTTTTACCCTACAACTGAATCTGAACACAACCAGCAAGAAACACACAAACAACCTAGAAACGATAGCCACAAAGATCTAGAAATATCCAAATATGAACTCAGCTGATAAGCAAACCAACCAAATACCTTAACTTGCAACTACTGAAACCTCAATACGAGGTGAGCAATAATTCCAAAATGATAATCGAAAAAAAAAATTACACATGAGGAAATGAGAAGAAACCAGAAGTAATAAACAACTGAGAAATGAAGAGTGCACGTTTACCGAAACTAACTCTGATACCATGAAAGAGGGATTCACGAGAACTGATGTCGAAAAGTGATGCACCACAACGAAGTTGCACTCTGATGGTAACGTCAAGCCAACACAATACGCAAGATTTGAAACAATGGAAAGAAGATTGCAAGTAAGAAGAATGGGTCTGCTCATACTCATAGATCAAAAAATAGGAAGTACAAATAGGGGTGTTGTGTAACCCCCATGCCTAAACATGGAAAGAAACTCAATGACGCCACTGACGCATATGATGTTGACTGACACATATGACGCCACTAGAAGAGGAGTTAAAATTCCAAATAAGGAATGTAACTCCTATGATGCATTGATGCAAATGACAATGTTAGATTCTATGAAATCTGACACTTGTCATTTGACTTCCTAAGACCTATGACTCTCGTGAAGGTGAGATGACTCACCTAGGTGATGTGGATGATGACTGGATAGTCACACACACCAACAGTAATTACCAACCGAAAAATTATTTGAAAGGAGGTATAAGATCATACTTCATTAGCATTCATAGAAAAACCTACATGAACCAAGTAAATATAAATGAATTAAATTAAATAGATCTAGCCATATTGTCTACTATAAGAACTTAATATGATCGACAATAATCACCAAGCTCAAGTTATGAAGCGACTATTCTATTGGAATTATAAGTGACTAAGTAAATATACAACAGTCACACTCTAAAATATTTAACCAAACTTAAGATAAAAATGAATTTTTCTCTCGGTCAAGACTCCTTTCCTTTGAATAAATATTACATAGTCATCAAACGAACAAGAACTATAATAGTTAAGGAAATTTGATCAACATTCAAAGTTCAGACTCTATGCAAGCTCCAAACTAGTTTATGATAGGTATCAAATTAAAGATGATCAAGACTGATACAACTTTGTAGAGAATAGAAGAGTTAATATTCACTCTAGGTATGAAGTCAAGTTAAGCTCGAGATTCTCAATAACTTATAATCAGAACTCACCACTAAATCAAACAGTATCAATCCATACTAGATTCGATTATATCAAGAGTATAAGGTAGGTGATGGTATCACTTTGACCTACATGAGATTAAGGCTCAATGTAAATCAATATTAACTTAGATCGAATCACATAGCCCTTCCTTAGTTATCCAAGTGAAGGAAATATAATCACATAATAATCAGATAATGAATCCCTTCCACCAAAGTGGAAGTATATAGGATGTGAAAAAGGTTAATACAGTATGACACTCATTATATTTCCTTTACTTACCAATTCATCAACTTGAGGATTATTTTAAGTTACAGATATTTACATTCATAAAGGATGAAGTGAAAATATTTCATTATTATCCTAGCCTTCTTTGAGATTTCAGACAAATCTTTCATAACTAGGTGAGGAAACCCATTATTTTACCCAGTTGATCAAAAAACAACAAAAAACTTGAACACCCAATAAGGATATCGACTCCACATTAATTCCCTTTTAAACTTAAGCCAAAACAAAAAATATACAATCGATATTACATAAATCAATACGTCATTCAAGGTCAAACAACCAAAAAGAGAAATACTTAAACACCCATTACCTTAATAGATCAGAATGGCACATACATAGAAATAGAAACATATCAATTCATTTTTCCATCAACACCTACTTCCAGACATAGAACCATTCATGTAAAACTTCCATTAAACCATGTAGAGATAGGTATACAAAAAAAGGTTGTAGCACTTAAAAACATACAAAGAACAAAACTTATTTAAGTTATTTGATTGAAAACACAACCCAACATATCTATGCTTTGAACTATTAAATTTTAGTCAACAATACACAATCTAGAAGCCATAAGTTTCATTATTACTTCGAAATATTACTTCGTAGTGAAGCATATAGAAACCAAAATCAATAATAATCAAAATACATACACATTCGAAGCTATCTTTCATGATACACCTAGATAATCAAATAAGAAAAAAATATACACAACCTAGAATGAGAGAACAATATTTCATATAAGAGTAGATTTATTTTCATGAGGCCATTAAATAGAGAAAATTATTTCAAGGATTTAGAGCCGATCATACTTGGTAGATTTCCTACAATTCCTTTCAAATATTTTCAAGTTCTCCTCCAAGATTCCATGAAAAATTCCATAGATATTTCAAAATGGCTTCCATAGAAAACCCCTTCTTCTCCTTCTTTCCATTTTAATAGCCAGTGCATTAAATTTTTCTCCACTATTTCCTCCATGTAATTGATAGATCATAGATTATCCAAAAAAAAACTAAAATTTCAAAAACCAGAAGGTCTACATGTAGATCCCAAGTTCTCATAAACCAAATGAACAATGAAAACTAACCCCTATCTTTTCTCCCAAAACCATCATGCTCCTTCCAAGGTGGTTTTGGTTTTACCAAGGCCATTAATGCCAAGGTAGAATCATTTACTACCTTGAATCCTGTCAACCACCTTCTCCTATTTTAAATTTAGTAATCCACTAATATTTTTCCAAACCTTCACTAAACCATTCACCACAACTTAGCGTGCATGGCCAAGGATGACTTGGTCCCTGTCAAAGGTGGTGGTGGCTGCCAATTAAAAATCATTAAATTTTCCGAGTACGAGTATGGTTAGTACCCTACTCACTTAACCAATATTATACCCATTTCAAACATGATAACCATGGTTAGGTCTTTTGGGTTAGGTCATAGGATCTGTTAGATAGGTTAGGATCAAATTAAATTAACATTAATACATCAACCTTAGGTTAGGTTCTCAATATTTAATCAAATGCTCATTAAATTAAGTTAGGTCCTTAGGAATACAATTATCACCTTAGTATAGGTTAGATTAGGCCTTCATTATATCAAAAGAATATAACCATTACCTTAATTGTAATCACATCCGATTAAGCATAAGTATGCCTTCAAGAATATAAGGAGATTTTAAACAACTCGAGTTAGTTTATAGTCAAGCTTGTCTCGCATATAAAATTGTAATCCCAGAAATCATTAAGAATTCAAATAGCCTTAAAACTTATAGTCGTAATAACATATTGATTAAGGAGAATGCCTTGGATCACTGAAACTGATCCAAGGTATTATCCTTCATCCAATATCGATACAATAGTCCTAGGAATACCAATTATATCAAAACATTAAAAATATTACCATATCATCTGATCACTTAATTATTCCAAGAACATGATTTACACTTTCCATAAGTTGAAATCACTAAGTTCATTTCAAAAACCAGTTAAGTAATGCATCATAAACAACATAAGTACAAATACTACTGTAAGAATGATTAACAATAATATGTTATAAGCACTCAATATCATTCTGAAAAACATTATTAAATAGTTCAAAAGAGCACACCAACTCAGTTGATAATCACATATTAACATTTTCCAACTACTTACAAAGAAGAAAATATAGATATCAACATGGAAGAGGCATTATAAAAGTTGGTAACAAATGTTTTTATGATGATAATGGTAATAAAGAGGTTATAGTTCACCTACAAGCATATTTGGTACTCCAAATAAGAAATAATATCAAATTAGAGTCAATCATCAAGGAGCATGAATTTTAAATGAGGTCTTTGAACATTGATTTGGTGCATGTATCCAGTAGGTTGAAGCATTTGGAGAACATTGAGGTAGGCTCTAGTCCCAAAGAGGGTCAAAATGAATTTCCCTATGCCAAGATGGTCTACTTCAAGAGAAATGTAAGGTCTAACCCTTTAAATGAGCCTAATGTAATGAGGTATTAAAATTCCTTTCACGATTATTGTTATGTTTGTTATGATTTTGGTCGTAGGGAAAAGGAATGTGAAAGAAGGTTCTCAACGAATAAGTATTCATGGGATTGCAAAATATCCTTCAATGTATGTTGTTATACATGGAATGGATATGTTCATAAGGATATGTATTGTTGTTGGAACCTCATCTCATATCAATCAAGAGGTAAGGATAATGTTGTGTTTTATAATTGTTAGAATATCGGTCATATAAAAATATTTTGTCTTGATAGGTCATATAGAAAGAATAAGAATTTTCAAGTCAAAAAGGTGTACAAAAATTATGTAAACCTATGAGTGAAGTGAAGAATTATCCAAAACATGTTATGAGAATAGAAACTGAAGACAAGAACCAAAAATAGTCGAGACAATTAAGAAATATGATCATGAAGATCTATCTAAGGAGGATGAATTAAATGCAATGGAGAATAACATGAATTATTATCATGTAAAGTTAGTCAAATAAGTGTTAAGTTTAATCTTGAAGATAGATTTTATAGATAAGGTTAATAATAAGGAAATCAAGAAAATCAATCCTAAGTCTAATTTGACTACAAGAAAAAATAGGATTATTATCCCTAATTCAAAATGAGTCTATGGTTCAAGAAAACCATGTGTTTGACATGGTTCTAAAATATAGAAGAAATGATGGAGGACGTTGTCATCAAGCCTACAAAACCAACCAAGAAGAGCAAGAATACATTTTAAAATGATTGCAATTTAAATGAAAAAAAGATGGAGATTTGGGACTATCTTGAGGAGTTCATATTTTTCTATTTCCCTAAGAAGCATAAGGTGTCTTCATTATGTTTCATGAAGACATTCATCATTTAGAGAAGATATGGAGGTGTGTTTTTTTCTAATAAAATTATATGAAGATCATGAGGTATGTTTTGTTCTTGATCAATAGGATATGTTTATAGTAGAAGGATTGTTAGGATGATTTCTCAAAGATGTCAATGCTTGGTAGATTTTAAAGAAGGATAAATCATGGTCTTATATGCTCAAGAAGGGGTCTATGTTTAAGGAAAGTTTGAGGGACTTGAATTATGTTTCTCTTGTGAAGAGTTTTTTCTAATAGGGATTAGGAGTATTGTAATTTTCTCAACGAGTATGGAAATGGTGTTTGTACTATCAATAAAAATTTTGTAGGGTTACAGTCATAAGAAAAGGGTGCCCCAAGATGGAAGCTATAAGTATGTTAAGTGTTGAATGACCTCATTAAGGTCTGTCATCATGCCGATATGATTAGTGTGTTATTGAGATATACAAATCTATATTGAAGGCATGTTTTTATAGTCCTATATTACATATCTTAAAGGAACTATGGGTTAAAGTAAGTGAATCTCAAATTAGAATGAATACTACTTCAAGTACTTGATATGATAGTGAAGATATGAAATCAGTACCAAAGGAAAAAATATGTTCAATTGATAATATAATGCAAGAAATAATACCCGTGAATAATGTGTGATGCAAACTAGGTATATACCAGTAAAATCAGAAGGAAGATCACTATTTGGGACATGATCAAGATATAGTGATAAAATATCACTATGAGTATTCATGATGTGTCGTAAGTACTTTAGAGGTATAATAACTTGTTTAAATAATTGTACAAATATGAAATTTTTAAGTTATGATTGAAAGATAAATGAGTAGGTTTGTGTGAAGAAATGGTACTTTGCATTGTAAGGATGATGTCCAAAATCATGGAGAGAGTTATGAGTTTATGTTGCAAGATATTAGTTATGTTGACCTAAATAAGAGTATTATGACTCCCAAGGATAAATAATTTTTTTGTGATGCCTAATAATATGCATCAAGATGGCTTAATAGTAAGAGAAAGACCTAGAGGTATGTTGGGAAACCTATTTTGAGATCTTAAGAATGTTTGAGAGTTTTTCAAATCATGGTAGTTATTATAATGTGCACGAGATGATACAAAATATGATATCATGTGTTCTTGATAATGGAGTACTTCAAGAAAGTTTAATATTTCCCTGAAAGACAAATTGAAGATTTTGGTGTCATGTTATAGTCATAAAAAGTGTGTTGTGCTGATATAGTTTTTTAAAGGTCTCTGATCTAGGTAAAAAAGAGGTATGACAAGACAAGAAAATAATATAGAAAGAAATATAGGAAGATAAATTTTAAGAGCTCAGTATGCATTCAGAGATTAAAACATCATGAAGAATGTTAGGGAATGAAGTCATGTTGAAGATCTAGTTATGGTGTGCTAAAATAGTTTTATCATATTTAAGGTGTCTTGTGGTTTATTACATTCCTCAAAGAAGCTTTGAAAGGGCATGACTAATTTTAGAAAATTTAAATGGAATTTTTTATTCGTATGAAAGGTGTTTGAAGTCAATATAGGTCTATCAAGTTTTCTTGGACATATAGGATAGGCTTGCGATGTGAGGGGACTCTAAGAAGAATGTGAAGTACATATTATGACTATAATTTTAGATAAAAGTTTGTTATGTGTTCTTGAAATGCGAATAGTGGTGGTCAATGTGAAAATATTAGTATTGACTCATGATATACAATTGATGATTTCTTTAAGGCTTAAAAATAATCTACTATCAGTTTTGACATGGTGAAAATTATGGTATACTTAAAACTATGATCTTTGAAGCATGTTTAGATGTCATGACAAGGTTAACTAATCTATAATAGGTTAGTGATTACATGAGAGCCTGTGGTGTTAGAAAAAGTGAAATCAATATAATGGAGGTATCATGATAAGACATGAAGTGTAGTAACTCTAATTTTGAAGGAGATAAAGTGAACTATTATTATCCTCATGTGTGCATTTCACTAACACCTCGAGGTTTTGGGTAGTGGTTAATTAAATTTGGTATTAGAGAGGCAACCCTTTTTGAATCCAACTCATTTGGTTATTCCATGTAGCTGGGATCGTGGGGTACCTAAACATCGGTAAAGCGGGGCTCGTATGTATGGAAGTGTGGGCATAAACCAAGCTCGAGGTCAGGCTCTATGAAATCATGATGAGATTCTATGATCATCATGTGTGGATTTCACTTATGCCTCGAGATTTTGGTGTAGCATTTGTTATATGAATGCTAAATAATGTTATTGACAAGAAGTATAAATAAAGGAAAATTCAATCTCAGGGGGGAATTTTAAGGCTCTATTTATTACTGCATCAAGCCATGATTAGTATTTTCAAATCTATGAGAAGGCCTTGAAGGTGTGTAGACAATATTGAAAAGCTAACATAAGTTCCTATGTAATACCATGGAGATGTGTGAAAAATGTAAGTAAGCTTACATGTTTGAATCAAGACAGGGGATTATATATTTTCTATCATGAAGATGTGATATTATTACATGTTTGCTAAGGTCAATGACTACATTTTGGTTACAAGTTTTCTTGTTGGTGATCAAGGCAAGTTGGAAAAAGAAAGTTCATATGAGTATGTTTTGATTCAGGGGGAGTCATGAATTCCTACTTTACTAATACATGTGAATTTTCATAATTTAAGTTACAAGTGTCCTTGTTAGTATAGTTGTGATCATAATTTTATATGCCTATTAAAGATAAAACATTGTTTCCTTAAAGAAAATAGATTGGTATAATGAAATCTTGATGATTAAACAATGGATGGTGTCTCCTCTCCTATATATTGGACTAATATAAATAGTTTTGTGAAGTATCAAGGAGTCTAGGTTTGTGAGTTTGTTGTTTGAAGAGTGTAATAGGTATAAATGGTTCTTGGAGACAAGAGGGAAAATTTCTTAAAGGAAAATATTTTCTCAAGAAGATATGTTTGTGATTACAGAGTAAGTATGATGTTTCAAGCAAGTTGGTTGTTGACATTGGTATCAGTCTTGAGTTGTGATCAAGAGGTTGACTCAAATCAGTCATGCCAAAAATGGGGTGAGTAGTTATGTGATTCATTTGAAGAATTCAAGTTACATCAAGACATGAATTTATTATCAAGTGGAATATGATCAAGAACATGTGCATTATCTCAAGGGAGTGTGGTAACTCTATTTTTAGGTCATATATAGGAATTTTTGGTTAAGCTATACTAAAGATAGTTGTGAGAAAGGAAAAATGTTGTAGTATGTATAAAGATTGGTAAAAGTAAGAGTGCAGGTTTGGGATGACACTTTTGTATTAAAACATTTTTTAAGTCCATGAAAAATATTGAGAAGTTTTTAAAGGTAAGAAGTAGATTTTTCAAGTTTTAAGGTGCTCATTTAAGGTCATAATAAAATTTTGGAGTCATGCATGTGCCAAGGGGGAGTTTTGTTTTTCTAAGGATTAAAAATAAGAATTGAAGATAAAGAGTGAACCTTGATTAATTTGGTTGATGTTTCCAACAAAGTGCTCAACTTAGCTTGTTTTCAAGAGATGATGTTTCAGGTATGTATCTTTGTCATTAATATCAAAATGGGGAGAATAAGTTTATTACATGCATGTTTCTTAGGGGAAGTTTAAGCTTAGTGTGTTTTGCCATCAATGGATTTTCCATAAAATGCCAAAAGAGGATATTTTTGGAATGTTTATATCATTGATTTCAAAGAGTTATATTTTCAATATTTTCATTGATTTACATTGATGTCAAAATGTGTATAGAGCATCTAGGTTGAGTTTTTAGGTGAGATTACATGATGTTGCATGGCTTGTTGAGCAATATAGTGAATTGGTGGAGTGTGATTATGGATTGTAAAGGCATAAAGGATTTTTATGAGGTTTCATGGAGTTTTTTGAATATTCTAGGATGTGTTTAAGGCTAGAAAATTGGAGTTGAGGTCAGATTTGGTGAAACAAGCATGTTTCAAGTGCTTGATTGTGAGGCCTAGAGAGCATAATATGGCATAAAAAGGTGAAGTTAATCATGTAATATATTGTAAATAATGTATGGAGCTTGGGGAGAATGAATATGATGATTTATGACACTCATAAGTGTGAGAATACAGGTTCAGGTGTAAGACTACTTCTTAGGTATGTTTCTAGACCTAGTCCTTAAAAAAACATGCCCAAATGAGATGAGTTGAGATTTTTGATATATTTGAGAAAATGTGATCATTGGAGAGTTTTTATCATGTCTATATTATGGTGTGGATAAAATTTTAGGTTCAGGTGATAAATATTTTGTGAGATATTACATTTTGACCAAAACCAGGTTTCCAAAGGTGAGTTTTGAGCTAAAAGATGACTTTCATGTGCTCGTTGGGGAGTGTATAATTTTTATGGGGACCCAATATCATAGGAGTTGTTAAATAGGTCAGTTATTAATATTTTACAATAATAATGAGTTTTTTTTATCTTCACACTTTTATGAACAATTGTTAAGAAGGTAAGTTGGTTTTAACCCTCTTGAAACCCTTGCTTTGGAGTGACTTGGGAGAAATTGCTTGTAGTGGTAAATTATGTATTCCTTTTATAAATATTATTATTGGAGGTTATAGATGACTCTTACACATTTCCATTTATGTAGTTTAGAGGTTGTGACAATATGTGGGATCTACTAAAAAATACTTATTTTTAGAGTTTTTTAGTTTGTGGAAAAGTTGTCCATTATACCTATGACTAAATTGGAATTTATTGAAGCATGGGAGTTTTTCTTCATGTAAATGATAGAATATGATAATTTTTGATCATGTAGGAGATTAAGTGTGCCCTATTTATGAGGATTGGTTTTTAGGCATTTTTAGGGCAGTTTGGAGCAATCGATTGCAGAGTAGATTTGGAGGTGGTACAAGTAGTTTTATGGATTAGTTTTAATTTTTGATGAGTTTTACATTAACATATTTTCATTGATATATCACACTTTATTTTTTGATGAGGTATGTAATTTATAGCATGTTTTTATACTATTTTTTGGGGTGCTTGATTGTGCATGCTCTTGAGAGGCTTCATGAGGAGAGATGATTCTTCTGAGTTATTTGATGATTTTAGAGGTTTCAAGGATTAAAAACGTGTAAGTGTTATCCATTCCGTTGTGAAGTTGGTTTTTTTCTAGAACACTCTATGGTCGGTGAGTTTCTTGTATCAATTTTTGGCCCTTGTTGAGTCCTAATGTAGGTCTAGAAGGGTCTAGGTGATATTGGTGAGCTATGTGGTCCTTTAGGTGATATTTTATCATGTTATTATGATGTGGGAATGTTTTTTACCATATTATGGATGAATCAACTAATTTTTGAAAAATAAATAGGTATAAAGGTTAATTAGAAAGGTCATTCGAGCTAGTTGTTAGAGTGGATGAAAATTGTGAACTAGAGGACTATTTAAGAAATGTAATGAAGGTTCTTGCAACATTTTGAGAGAGAAACCGGTATGTGATGTTTTGATGGAGAGAGAAAAGGTTTTTTTGAGCTAGGTAAGATGTGGAAATCAGTTTAAAGGAAGTAATTATGGGCATGAAGGATAGAGAAGTGTTTTGAGAAAGGATAAAGGAGAAAAGTTACCTTCATAGAGTCATCACTAATTGTGTGAGAAAAAATCAAAGTGGAATTAATTTCATATGGATTTAGTTGATGCTAAGTCATCTAGGGGTTGGTGACTCCTTGGAGGGTTGGTGTTCTACTAAACTAGGGGTTGGTTCTCCTTATGGGGTAAGTGCCTTAATACATAAGGGGTTGGTTCTCCTTATAGGGTTGGTGCTCTACAAACCTGGGAGTTGATGCTGCTTTTGGGGTTGGTGCCTCACTAAATTTGCAATAAAATGAAAGGTTTTGATCAAATTTGTTCATGCTTGATTTCATGACAATGTTTTTCTAGATGATTAGTTCCAAACTACTTATTAATGTTCTACATTATATTAAGTGTTTGAATAAAAACCCTAATGATAACCCCAAGTAGTTTTGTATTAACCATGAAGCCTAAAAAAGTGACTCAAATACACAAAGTAGAGTAAAATAAAATGTAAGTTGAAGGGTTCATGGATTCTTATGATAGATTATAAAATGATGCTACAATGATAGCATTTGTTCTTCAAAGGAACTATGCAGGTTTTCAAATCTTCAAGCATGACTGTAACTTGTTTTAAAAATGTGAAATATTGGTAGTGCTACCCCAAAAGTGGTCTGAAAATGAGCTTCAAGGTGTTTTTCTCTTGAATAGTAAAAGAATTGTTGAAAATGAATGAGATTCAGTGCAGGATTGAATCTACTCAAATGTATGATCTCAAGCAATTCATTCAAGAAGAAGAGTTATATTTGGAAGTGTGAAAGATTCTAGTAACTATGAAAAAGACAAAGTATGAGTTCTTAGGTTTGTGAAGTGTGTGAAGATTTATCCTAAGTATAGGTATGTTCTCATATTCTCTCATGATGTGACAACATGAAGTTAAGGGTTTATTAAGGGAATCAAGTGAAAAAAAAGGATCTCACATGACAACTCTTAAGAAGTTGAGGCCTAAAATTGGTACAAGAGTATAAATGCTTGAATCCATGTGAATTAAGGTGTGATAGCTGGTTGAATGACCTAACAAGGTGTATGAGGTTTGTAAATCAAAGGCTCAAAGGATTTGTTTCAAGTGAAATAGATTACTTAGAACTATATGGAATATTACTAAAGATATAAAAGGTCTTAGAAGAGCTATTAAGACAGGGTGTGCTACATTTAGCATGTAATAAAGTCCATATAGAGATTTTAAACCTTAAAATAATGCTACAGGTGCATTTTATAGCAAGGGTTGACTTTATTATTACGAACAAAATCAATGTAAGCAAGGTATATTAGAGATATTTCATTTGTACAATATTTATGGAGATGATCCAAAAGGTGCGAAAAAGATGCAAGAATTTAATTAAATCAGTATGAATGTTGACTATGCTAAAGGAAAGAGAAACCATTTAACTCAAAGAGATTCCATGATGAATCTCAACCAAAGATGATTTTTTTGTGAGGTATTCATATGTTTCATCAAAGTTACAAAGAGTTGAGAAGTATCCTAAAGTCTTAAGGATAAGTTCTACTATGAAAGGAATTGAGGAAAGGGTGATGCTCCTAAGAGGATTTTGAGCATGTGTATCACCATGATGAAGTGGTATAGAAGGATTTAAGCCTATTTTTTATGATAAAAATTTTCAAGACTAAGTGTGATATATAATCTTATCCCTATGAATGCAATAAATATGAAGCTTCTTTATCATAAAGGACTGATAAATTGAGGTACAATGATTGTGGAAAAAGGTTTAACTTTGCAAGGAACATGTTGAAAATGTTATGATGGTGATTTATGCAAGGAGTTTGAAAGCTCAAAATTTGAGTTAAAGTACTATTAACATGTGATAAAAGGAGAAATTTTGATTCATAACAAAGGATTGTTACAAATTTGCAAGACCATGACTTGAAAGGGAATGTTATAGATGAGAAATAAATCAATCAAGTAAGTTTAAGTTGATACCTTTTGTACTTTAGTTATGAGAATGTAAGCCAAAATTAGTTGAGGTTTGATATCGGGGTGTACATGAAGTGAGCCTTATGTTTCATGAATCTATAGGTTTAGATTTTTTTCTAACTTTCTCGTACAAAGGTTCCATGTATACAAGATGTTTGATATATTTTTCCAAGGTTGGCAAGAGATGTTTTGGATTTCCCAATTTATAGAAGATGTGTATACAATTTGAAATATACTTCATGGTAGGTATAAATTTGTGATGTTGTTTTTAGATTTTTCAAGTGGAGAAGATGTATTTTCTATTGTCAAATGGGTATTTAGGTGGATTTTTTGTTCTTGATAAGGATAAAAGTGAGTCTTTAATGTCAAGATGTTTCCAAATGAAGATCTTTGAATAACTTATAAACTGAGGATGAGTTGTCTATAGTTGTCTTGTTAGAATTTTATCTATATAAGATGACTTGGATATCTAGTGAAAATCTTAAGAAGTACTTGAAAAATATGTTGTAAGCCTAATATTAATGGAACATGGTATCATCCATGAAATGTTGATGAGCTCGAGCAAGTACCAAGTTTGTGAATGGAACATAAGATGATTTAAAGTTCTCAAATTTGTATGCAAGGTTATGTGGTTAGAAAGGTCAATTTCCTTCAAAGGAAGAGTGATTATGTTTAGGAGGAGTTTGGTCAAGTTAAGAGGAGGTCACTCAAGTTGGTATAGGAGCTTAAAAAAGAGAAAACACAATTAGCTGTGAACAAGTAAGCGTACTTACTCATGAATTTTATCCTTAATTGTCATTATTTCATGTCAAGTGGCCTAGAATTTTTTTCATAGATGTAAAAGGAGGAGAGAAGCTGTTAGAAACTAGGAATGGTGATTTGATGTTTAGGAGGATTTCCATCAAAGTTTTTGAGTGTGTTGTCATCAATGATAAAGGGGGATTGTCAACCCTAGTCAAGGTTGGTATGTCAGGGAATTGATGGAAAATGAGTGAATGTTGAAGTCAAGATTCTTTAAAGGCGTGAAGGTTGATTGTAAGCGACTTCTCTCTTTTAGTGAGCATTTAGGATGGTTTTATAGTCTAAGTGTTTTGCATTATTTCAGTCCACTAGAAGTGGAAATGGTTAGTATGGCTGAATTAAATGTTACAAAATTTATATATTATAGTGTTAGCATGGGAACAATATCTTACAGGATTTTTAGGCTAGTTTATGGAATTTTGGTTGAAAATGGCTCAATGGCTTGTTTTGAAGTTGATGAGATGTGAAAATTTGGTACAGTCATGATAATACAATGTGATCATGGGAAGACCCTAGGAATTTTATCTAGGTAATTTGTGAGCAATAACAAAGTTATTTTAGTTTCTATAGGAAAAATGTAAAAAAAGTTGGCCTTGAGAATTCTCAATATAGTTGAGGTAAGTGAGAAAGGTTTGAATAATACATGCATATTTATGAAAAATAATATTATGTATAATATATAGGGGTTATTTATGGTGATTCATTTGAAATTTAATAATGTTTTGAAAAGGTATGTGAGAGTATGCAAGTTTTTTCTTAAACAAGTTTCTTAAGGAATGCAATTTGATCACCCTTTCTTCTTAGCATCCAAAAAAATTGTCTAACCTTATTCGGATAAATCATATAATTAATTTTTGAATATAATTCAAAGAATTAAGTTTTTAATAAAGTTTTATAGAAATGGGCTTGAAACAATAAAGTTATGAAGGTTTTTCCAACAAAGTTTTTCTCTCCACTTTCCTCAAGTGACAAACACGAGATGGTCTATTGTGACTCCAAATCATGAGTGAAATATGGTAAAACTAAAAATATGTGTAGAATACTTAATCTAAGTCAAATATGTATATTTTTGGGTTCATGTTTGACTGGTTGTACTTAGTACATCCCTATTTCAACCCCCTGTAAGCTTGTATATGATGTTTAATATGAAGATATTATTATTGAATACTATGACATGGATAGTTTTAGGAAAATATCTTGTTTAATGCATACATGTTTGAATAATTATTTTTGAAAATTGAGTAAAGTATGCCTATCTGTGTTATAAACCTAGAAAAATTACTTCTTGAAGGGAATCCGTTCTAGATCTTTGAAAACACGTAAAGGTAATTCATGGTATTCAAAATCCTTATGGATAAAAATAGTGATATTTCATAATGTGGTGGATTTAAAATACTTAATATATTCTCAAAATAATGTCTTGGATGTAAATATTATTCATTTATTCAAATAGAACACTCTTCTTTCAAGACTAGGTCTGTTTTGGGTCACCTTGTAAGAATCACCTAAAACTGTGACTATAAACCCGAACTCATGAGTTTATTCCCTCAAAATATACATGAAATTTCATGAAGAATGGTGTGTGATCCTTAAGAAAAATTTAATTGAAATTAAATTTAAGGTTGAATAAGTTCATAGCTCCTTGCATATGTCTAGGGGTTTGTTTTTCAAAACCCTTACTCTACAAATCTCACAAATAGGTCCTCTGAGTTAATGTGTTATGCAATATATGAATTTAGTGAGATGAAAAAATATTTTAGCCTACTTTAAATGTATTCTTGAAGATAAATATGATAGTAAGGTTATTTATAGGCTCCATGAATGATCTCTCTGTTGAATTCATTGTTCTACTAAATAATGTTATGAGAAACTCGTTCTCATGAGGGAAAAGATTTTTATACGAGTTGGAGGAGGTTATAATGTATATCTAAGACTTATGTAATTTTTGGAGTGATTATGAAAACCTTTTTCTAACCCTTTTCTCACTAAATCAAATAAATAGTTGTTACAAATAGTCTACAAGGTAGTATTTTCAGGTTAACCAGAGGATTTTGCAAGTATCTAACACCTCAATCAATATTTTTATTTGGATAATCACACATGATAAAGACTTGACTGAAAATAAAAGAAATCATGATGAACATGAAGCTAGTTACACCATTTAACCTTTCACTTCCTTGGTACGTAAATTTTTATATTGTTTTTTATTGGAATATAAAAAGAAATTGAAGACCAAAAGACATGAAATAAAGAGAAGATGTCGAAGTTGAATAGCTAGATAAAAATGTTGATAGAATCTACAAAAGAAATATCTATTTATTTTTTAAAAAGGGGTGATAAGACCTTGGAGTGTGTGAGAATATATAGAATATCATAAGGATATGTTGAAATGGAGATGGCTCTTGTGTACAAGGTATGAAAACCAAAGTTTATATAGAAAGCTCAACGAAAGACATGAGCTAAGAATGTGGTGTATGAAACATCATTCTTGAAATCCTATTGCTAGATAGATGTCTAAGGAGATTTTTATTGAATACATGATCACAAACCTGTTATAGAAAATTAATTTTAAGAAAGGAACAAAATGATTCTAAGAATATTATAGAATGATTATGATTATTTCATGAGAAGTGATGATGTGAAATTTAGGAGAAGTGAATACTTATAAGAGCTTGTAGGTGATTAATGAACAAGATAAGATGTTACTAGCCAGAGTTAAATGTGTTTGTCTTGAAAAATCTAGTGTATATCAATTTTTAGAAGGTAGATAAGGAAAGTGGGTGGTTTTGTTATGCAAGGTGTAAGATCTTGAGGTAAATTTGTGAGTAAAAGGAACCTAGTACATAAGAGTCTTGATACAAATGAGGTGATCTCCAAAAATATAGTTATTAGGAGAGAAAATTGTGAGAAAATTTAGAGCTCACATCGGTTGTGTGAAGATAACAAACTTTTGAATAAATCTAATTGGTTTCTTAGTAGGAGGGAGTTGTAGATTCCTTGTAAGGTGCAATTTGCAGAAGTTTAGTGGTTGCTAGATAAATAAATTTGGGACTTGTAGCTTCCATGCAAGTAAAAGCTTACCAAATCATCAAGTTGTAGCTTGATTGTTATCTTGTAGTTTTAGCATAAATAGTTGAGTTGTATCTCAACTTAAAATCATTGTGACTCCATAGGACATATTGTTGAGAATAGTTCTCTTATTTCAGTGGGTTTTCTCCCATTTTGCGTTTCCCACATTCAAATACTATGTCACTATCTACTGTTCCTTTTTTCATTTACTTGTGTATGGTTTCATTTGCTATTCTTAGTAAGTTTTGAAAAATATTAATATCTAACAAAAATAAATGAGACAATGATTCACCCCCCTCTAAGTCTCCAAGTTTCCAAAAATTGGTATCATATCCTGGTACTCTGGAATCAAGTAAAACAACTTGGAGTAGGTCCTTCCTAAATCACAAGTATGGTTATTAAAGTAATTCCTAACAATAGATAAAGAGACAAATATGTCATTGAGGATGAAATATCAAATGAAGAGGAAGCAAAGGTAACTATTTAACCAAAACCGATAAGTTTTTTGGATGAATTGAAATGTCAAAGGAAAAAGAACCAAAAACTGAAGACCAAGCTGAAAGAGTATGAATATAAAATAAAAATTATTGAGGAGAGGAAAACTAATGAAGATGAAGATGAAATAAAAAATCTTGAGGAAAAATTGGAGCTAGTTTCAACATCTCTTAGAGACAAAGAAAAAGAGCATCTCAAAATTAGTACAAAGCTAAAATCTCATATTAAAACAATTTCAAAATCTCTACCGCAAAAGAAGACACTTGCATGAGATATGAAGAAGAGATTATGTAGTTGAGATATAAATTAGAGGAAGAAACAAAGAGACTAAAAATGTATACCAAGTTAGAAAAGATCTCTAAGGATCTAAATGAAATGTTGGATGAATATAAGGTAGCATATGATAAAATTGGACTAGTCTACATGAAAGAATCTATAAATAAAAGTGAATATATCCAACCTAGCTCAAGTAAATAGTCAAACATAAAAAAAACTAAGGGAACCAATTCAAGAATGCATAAATCTATTAATAAACCTAATTCTTTCAGGTATGAAATAAATTTTAATGGATATTGTTATTTATGTTATAGTTTTAGACATAAAGCTAGGGACTGCATGAAGAAATTTGACAGAGAAAACCCATGGAGAAGTTGTAAAATTGAATATGAAAATAATATAGTGTGTTTCAATTGCCAAGAAAAAGGACATATTGTAAGACACTACTCAGAGGAACCAATAAGTCAATATTTAAAATAAGGAGACTCAGGGGGAAAGAACTATGTTGTATGTTTCAATTTTCATAGACAAGGCCATTTTTCTAGACATTTTCATAAGTCTCTTAGGTATAATAACATGTTACATGAACTCGGAAGACAAATAAAGAAAACTCCAAATATGAAGATCAATCCTAAAGGTGAGACAAATGTAGCTATTCCTAAAGGAGGCTCTGGAAAGAAGGAGATGAAATGGATATACAAGATTAATGAAGCAAAATCAGGAGTTAATCAAGAAAAGAATGATAAGAAAGTAGTGTGGGAAGATGGTGCAAGATCAAGTAAAACATCAAGATTTGATGATCAAGCCAAGAAGATTCAAATAAAATCAAGTATTGTTGAGTAGAAAGAATGTTTCTCTAAGGAGTAGACACACAAAGGATATGTGTAGGAACAAGGCACATTTGGAGGTGCAGGAAGATAGGAAAGGAAACACGTGCCAAAATACTTTGGCTCAAGAATTAGCCAATTTTATGGATAGGGGATATTTTTGAGATAGTGTGTGGATCACACATAGAGATTAAGACTTGTGTGACAAGTAATAGTATCTTAGGAACAAGTGGTTGATAAACGTCATGCATAGTTCAAGCTAATAAATGATTTCTTCTTAAATTTAACCATAGGACATCTATTATTAAAACATTTACATGTTATGCATATCATTGTAAAGGTGCATGGATATTATCTGTATGCAACCTATTTTGATAAGTGCATGGGTAGTGAATGGAAATTCCCCACCTCTATAAATATTATTAAACTATGTAGTTTAGAGACAACGAGTTATTATAAAATTATGTTGTTGATCTTAATACATGCATGACTCATGGAGATAATTTATAGTGTAAGAAGCTTATGTATTTTAAAATGTTTAATACCATGGATTATATTGGCTGGATAATTGTGTTAGACATAAATGAATCTTGTTCTTGTATGGTTAGCCTTGTTATAGTTATTGTTTAGTTCATGATTCTCTAATATCTATATCTAGTTTATGCACTGTGAAATGTTTATGATTAGTTATGGATATGAATATGTATTATCATCATCACACTAACATCCTACATAGGAAAATCTATAGAGGGGTATGGTACCTTTTTGTGCTTTGGGTGAGTGCTCATCTTAGGCTGAGGGATGTGCCAACACACTTAGTTTTTTCACAGTAGATTATAGGTTGCATCATTAGTTCCATTGTCGGGACCTCGTTTTCATTGTATTCATGATTTTCATGATGAAGACACATAAGTTGACCCTAACAAGTGTTGAGGAATGGATAATAGATCTAGAAGAAGATTACACTTGGAGGTTTAATACTAAATCTGAGTTTGACACATGCGCATGGGTGGAGTAGAACTTTTATGATTGTTTGTATGATAGTTTATTTGATATCTTTCTCGATAGAGCTATATGAGTGGCTGGTTGCTTATATGTCTAAAAGGAATTGGAGGTATCACATACTTGTATAGACATAGGAAGAATTCCAAGCCCTCTATGATGGTGATATGATTTGGATGTGCGTTATGGACTCTTGGTTCCATGGTGTTCGAATAGCTACATTTTGAGTACTCAATTTCCACTTAATCTTTCCCGAGGTAGATGAATTCCGCTTTTACATTATCCCAGGGGAACCTATATACAAGGCATCCCACTAGTGATTAAAATATTGATGGTAACCCTATACTTGGAAGAAAATATAATGGCTAGCTAAACCCCACCACACATAGGGAAAAGAGAAGGTTTGGTGAAGGATGACAGACCTATAGGTAGAGAGGAAAATAGAATATAGGTGGCTTAAGTAAAATGAGGTGGGTGAGAGGGAGATAGAGAAAATGCATGATATTTTAGAATGGATGGCATTGAAGAGAGAGATGGCTCATGAAGGATTTGGAGCTCACGTAGAAGGTGTGGAGAAAGAGTATCTCAAATTCCCCCATTTGGGAAATTATGAAAGGGAGATGTCATTAGCCTCATATGGGAGCATGCCATCACAGACGACATGGGATGTGGGTGCACATCTGAATATACATGATAACCTAGCAATTACACTTGGTTTTCTAGTATCTAGTAAAACAAGTAGTCGATACACTAGTTTGGGGAGTAGAAGAATAGGAGTAAATAAAATAGAAAGTACATCTATGGCCAGGAAAACATCTACTTTTTTATTTGGAGGTACCTTTTCAAGTGTATCATCAGCACAAAACTCGAGCGTTCATAATTTTGGACTCACTTACGGGAGTAGTACCACCTCACGAGAATGTAGGAGTTTAGTTTAGTACCACTGTTGGGACACAGGAAGTACATCCACCGGTCCACTTCTAGATACAAGTGGAGGATCGGGGGCATAATTGGATCTAGTTTTGGTGGGTATGAAGATAGAGGTAACAAAGGAGGTTTTGGATTTGGTAGGCATGGTCCACACCAACCCCGAGATATTTACATGGAGATGGTCTCTTTGTCTTTGAAAGTATAGGGGAATAGAATATGCTACTAAGCATGTGCACTTATGTGAGATACTATGGAATGCAAAAGGGATTATGGATTCTGAGCACAAGGAAATTTAGTTTGCAACTATGTTGTAAGGACGCGCTCACAGTTGGTACATGAAATTTTATCCGATCGGACATGCATAGATTATGCGAGAATTATGGGATGCTTTCTGTAAGGACTTTTATATCCCTGACTTTAATCGAGAAGAGTATAAGTGCGCTCAAGGATATTAAGCATGGAAATACTTAGAGAATTTGGGAATATGATGCCCATTTCAAAAAACTTGTGTCTAATCTTCCATATGATATCCATGTCAGCCAACATGCACAATGGTTCATTGGGAAATTGATCACATCGTTTAGAAGGGCGTTGTAACATAAGACATATACGGATCTATGTGAAGCACTAAAAGTGGTGTTGCACACTTTGAGGCGAGTTGGAATTATAGACACAAGAGTGAGTCTATTCCTAGAAGCATAGATTACAGCTATGAAAAGTAGTTGGAGAAACTATCAGCTAATTCAGGACATGAGATGCGCATTGGGATTTGGTGTACAGATTGTGAAGTGAAAGGGAACACTAAAGATAATTTTCCCCACAAGTCAATATGTTCATTGTTGCTAGACTATAATATATGTCATTTAGACCATGATGCAAGCCACTGCCCATTGTTACAATGTGTGATAAGAAAGAATGTATCTTGATATTGTAATATTTTTTAGTCCATGACTCACAATACAAAAGACTAAAATTTTATTGGTTAGATCCATGATGCCATCGATATTGTTGTGTGAAAGGTAGGAGTATCAAATAACTCTAAAATTAAAAGTGAGCACCATCATCGTGATCACACCGAAGGGTGATACGATTAGAATGAGGGATGCTTTAAAGGAAGTCATAGAAGAGGTCAAGGATACCATGGTGGATTTGGGGGCCAAGGACATGGTGGTGGATGAGGTGAGTTTCCTTATGGAATGTGCTATACATGTGGATTCTCTTGACCACTATATGTGTGAATGCCCTCATAATATTACTTTTTATTTTTGTGGAAAGAATAATAACTATGAGGAATGCCCAAACTTATATGATCATCTTAGCAAGAAACATAAATAGGAGAACAAGGGTGCATGGATGTTTAGAATACAACGTGCCATAGAAAATCAGTGGATGCCAAATTTGGCACCGGAACCTGAGGTAGTACCTATGACTATTACTACATGTGCTGAAGTTGTGTGTGCCAAAGAGATGTTATAATAGAATCCTACCATTACTAAGGAGGAGGTTTTACATGCAAGGTATCAATATCCTACACATCAGAAGGAGGTTTATAAAGAAACCATGGAGGTACTCAGAAATATTCAAAGTGAAATACAATGTTTAACATAATAGTCACAAAAGTTGTAACAAAAGAAAGTAGTAGAGAGATAGTCTAGTAAAATTTTGATGATTTGAAAGAGGTATGCAAGATGTTGTGCCAGGAGAATATTATTCCATTATTAGGGAATTGGTTAAAGGGAAACACTCTAGGCGTATGTATTAAGAATGGATGGTAGATCTTACATGCTAATATTCCCCCTCATATATTGGATTATGACAAGGAAATCACTCTGAATGTTGTTGTGGATGGGTGTCTTTTGAGCAATATATTGATTGATAAAAGCACGAAAGTGAATGTTATTACTTTAGATGAATGTGTACAGATGGGAAGACCTCCATTACAATCATCATCTAATGTACTATTTATAGCTAATCGGACTAAGGCTACTCCAATCGAGGTTTTATAGGATGAATCCATTGCTATACAATGTGCCAAGTTCACTAGGGACTTTGAGGTTTTGCACTTGCAAAATTAGAGAGCTTCCCACCTCTACTTGGTCACCCTTGGTGTTATGAAATTAATTTTTATCTACGGTTCAAAAATGGGTATATAAGTTTTGAGAACAAGGAAGAATTATTTATTATCCCTTTGACATATGGAAAATCTACACCTTATGTTGAAGCTTTGAGTGAGGGAGATCTGAACAAAATTTATGTGCTCGTCATTCAAGATCCGGAAGTACTTGAGCCATATAAGGAACAAATCCTCTAGTGGGAAGATGCATAGTCTATTAGTGATACTCCAAGTATTTCTTATGAAAATTGGGTGCATGGAACCTATGAGGTGGTTGGGTGTGAATTAAGAAGAGCCTTTGCATGGAGGAAAAATCTTGTTGTATTAGGTGGATAGGTAACAACTTTGTACCCCAAAACACTAGAGAAGGAGATCCTACAATATTCTTGCACGCCATGGAGGAGAAGTGGATGAATCAAGTGGAGAGAATTAATATGTTAGTATATATCATGTGTGGGATGACAATGCACTGGTGGATAGTTCAAAGGGATAATCTCATAGAATGGAATGAAGTAAGAATTACTCTAATAACATGGTTTCTCAAGAGCAATGCACCTACTCAAATTTTCATATATCATGGTAATCAAATTGTTCAACACAACATTCAATAATGTGAGAGACTCTAGATAGAGGATCAAGAAGCTTTACCACCTTTAATTTGGGTGCACAAAATTTATTGAACTTTGTAAGGTTGCTCACGTGCCTAATGCTTATGCGAAAATACATAGGAGAGCATAGAAATTGGCAAGACTTGACTATAGAAATGGTCCAAAATTTTTATGAATGCTCTACTAAACCTCCGATGAGAGAGGCATTACAAGTTATGGAACACTTTACTATGGGAGATAGTGTAAAGTTTGATGAACTCATTCAGGGGAGTTATTTTGTGAGGAAGAACTAGGAGTGTATTTTAATGAAATAGATGAGACAAATTCTGAACTATTTAAGCGCGCTTTCTTTGAGAAAGAGAATGGAAAGATGGTCTACATAGTGGATGATGAAGAAGTAGAAAATTTGAAATTGATCATTCTAAAGGTACATGTGAGGTTTTAGAGAGTGGGGATAAAAATGCATGCATGTATCATGAACCTATTAACCCCAAGAAAGTGAACATTCACACGGATGTTGAACCTAAGGAGGCCATGATTGGAGATTATTGGTCTGATTACGAAGTGGTAAAAATAATTGAGTTTCTACATGATTTCTAGGACATACTTCCTAGGGGATACCCTAAGTTAAAGGGGGTGAATGATTTATTAGGGGAGATGAAAATTAAGCTAAAGGAAGGTGTGTGACTGGTCAGGAAGAGACCTTACAGAATGAACCCTAACCTGCACATAAAAGTTAAAGAAGAAATTGATAAAATGTTGTAGTCTGGCATCATTAATCCCCTAGAAGAATCAGAGTGGGTTATCCCCATGGTAATCAATATAAAGAAATATGGTCAGATTAAGATTTGTGTGGATTACAGGGAGCCGAATGCTACATGTGTGATTGATCCTTTTCCTACACCTTTCGCCAAGGAAATATTAGAAGGCATTATAAGGTGTGAAATTTACTCTTTTACAAATATATTTTCTAGGTATCATCAGGTAAGAATTACATAAGAGGATCAAGAGAAGATAACATTCACCATTGAATGGGGAAGCTTTGCATATATGGTGATGCCCTTTGGTTTGAAGAATGTGCCTGCTGTATTTTCACACATAGCTATTTAAGCATTCCAAAATTTTATTCACAAATTCTCATAGGTTTACTTGGATGATTGGACAGTACATGGGTTTATTAAGGATCATTGTGATAACTTGTGCCTAATGTTTGAAATATGTAAACATTTAAGCATCTCTTTAAACATCAAGAATTGCATATTTTTTACACCTTTTGGAACTCTGCTAAGGCATATCATCTACAAGGATGGTTTGTTAGGAGATCTAGCTAAGGTTGCAGTTATTGTAGGCCTAGAGGATCCTACTAGTCGAGTGAGGTACGTAGATTCTTGGGAAATATAAGTTATTATAGAAAATTTATCAAAATATATGTGAAGATTTCCATGCCCCTAAAGGAGTTTCTAAAGGGAAAATGAAAATTCTATTAGGGAGAACTGCAACAATGCACATTTTAGGCATTGAAAGAGAAACTTACTAGAGCACGTATTCTATGTTTTCCCTCATGGAACCAACTGTTTCACGTACATGTTGATGCCTCTAACATGACCATTAGTGTAGTGTTAGCTCATCTTGGAGAAGGTATTATAGATCATCCTATTTGTTTTTCTAGTAGAAAGTTGACTCTTGCAAAACATAATTATACAACTATAGAGTACGAGGCCTTGTCGATGATCTACATGCACTACATAAATTTAGACAATACTTGCTAGCAACACCCTTTGTATTTTATACAAATCACATGGCATTAAAATAATTGGTAAATAATCTTGTTTTACAGGGTGCATATGTTGATGGGTTATCTTATTCCAAGAATTTGACTTTACAGTCATGGTAAAACTAGGTAAAAGTAATTCTAGCCTAGACCACTTATCAAGAATTCAATCAAGAGAAGATGCATATATAATTTAAGATACAATTTTGGATGCACAGTTGTATATGTTACATTATGCGCCTTCAAAATTGGAGGATATTGTTGTCTTTTTATGCATAGGTATGGCACTAGAAGGAATGAAATTCTTAGAGAAGAAATAAATTGCAATTTACATTGCACCCTTCCTATTGATCAGTAATAACTTATACAAACAAGGCTGAAATGAAGTATTGCATCGGTGTGTATTAGAGCATGAGCACATAGATATCATGGAAGAGGCTCATGGAATTATTGTAGGTGGGAATTATGTAGGTGATGCCACCGCGCATAAGATTTTACTTGTTGGATTATGGTGGGAGACCGTGTACAAGGATTGTAAAGACTATTGTAAGGCTTGTGATTGCTTTCGAAAGTGCCTTGGAAAACTTGGAGAAAGAGATGAAATTCCTTTGGGGCCTATTACTAGTGCAGAGATGTTTGAAAAATGGGAAATACAATTTTTGGGTTCTATTTCCCCAGCAACGCATAGGACTAGATCACACTACATCATCACTTGTATAAATTATTGTACACAATGGGTAGAAGAAACACCTACAAAGGATTGTATAATAGAAATATTCTTATGGGAAAATATTCTTACTAGGTATGGATGTCCATTGAGTTTGACAAGTGATAGGGGTAAACACTTCTTAAATGAGGCAATCAGGATATTGTTGGATGAATTTATGGTTGCACACCATAAGATGAAACCTTATCACCCTTAAGAAAATGGGACTGTTGAGGCCTTTGACAAGATATTGAGCCAGAACTTAACAAAAATATTTTATTTTGGAAGGAAAGATTGGGATGATAAAGTTTTTGTTGTAATTTAGGAATATATAACAATCTAAAAAGGTTAAATAAGGCCACACCCTTTTAATTTGGCATAGAATAAGTTCTTCCCATGGAATTCATGTTACCTTCTTTACATATTGCACGTGTGGGAGGTCTATCTAATGAGAAGGCATTAGAAGAAATAATTGACAAGTTAATACATCTGGATGAGAGGTGTGTCATAACACGTTGTAGTAAGAAGTAAGAAATGGAAGACATAAGGCATGGCATGATAGAAACATCAGGGATAAGAAGCTTGAGGTTGGACAGATGGTACTTCTTTATGATTCCAAGTTTCTATGCCATCTAGGAAAACTTAAGGTACATTGGTTGGGACCATATGTTATCACTCACATACTTGAATCAAGCACTTTTCAATTAGAGGTGCTTGATGGAAAATAGTTACTTCAATGGTAGTAGGATGAAGCCATACTATAAATAAGTCTTCTTGGTGTTTGTAAGTAGGGATTATTTCCATTTTGTATAGATTTATCTTTCTCGTATTTATTTTAATGTATTTCCTTCTTCATCGCTATGCTTTGTCAATTTAGTTTAAGTTTGTGTGTAATAAGTGCATTCACACATTGGAAGCTAATTACAATCTGAGGTATTTTTATGTGCAGAGGACTTCACATAATATTAGTGTGGGGTATTTGCTATTAAAAAATGGGTACACATGAGAACATATTGTTACAGGTGTTATTCAAAAATGGAAGGGAGCTACTAGAAAGAATATTTCTCCTAAGGAAGACCATAGCTAGAAATAAATGAATGAACAATATAACACAAGGTAAGTGGTGGCTGTAGAAACTACTAGAGGAAGGCATAGTTGCGAGATACTTCGGTGCATAGATGCACGTAGAAAGAGATCTAAGGCCAAAAGGTAGGAAGGTGCATTAAAAGGTTATAGCTATGGAAGATAGGTGTTTCACACAAAAATTGGTAAAATGGTCAATTAATGAGAGGATCGGGAGTAGATAAAGAAGAAATAAATCCAATAAATTTTAGAAACTCTATATAAAGATGTGATGTGGGTTTATTTATACCTTTGTGATCACAAGTATTCGAGTGAGCTAGTTGTGACCAAACCAAGCGAAACATGTTGAGGTGTGGAGAGTTGCAAAACCAAGTGTGGAGAAAAAATTTGTGCACATAAGTGGCTTGTGTTCCCATTAGAGAAGGGTTTGAGTGAAGCATAAGCATTGAGAAGGAGCTAGGGCATGTGGTTTTGAGATAGGGTACCCAGTTTCAGGCTAGGGCACATAATTTTAAGCTAGAGTATGAGAGATTACTTGATACAGGAAAAAGGTGATATTTTTACCATGACACCAAGGAAAGCACCTAGAGTAGGAATGAAGGGGAATAAAAAGGTGGAAATCAAGGTTGAAGATGCTCCCGAGAGAAAATTTTCAGAATTGTAGTATCTAGAAGGAGTGATCATCGAGTGGGATTGGGATTTCCATATCCATAGATGTAAAGTAAGTTCTTACAACCACCACACCACCAAAAAAAGGGGGGATTTAGATGCATTGTGTAATAAGAAGACCAACAAGTACATGGTGGATGACATGCAGTATATGACGATGCTAGGGAGAATTTTCTCAAGAAGGTAGGGGTGTATCAGATTTTATGAACTCCCATATTTTGGAAAACTAGAAAATTTATACCAATGGCTTATAAGTAGAGTCCATGAGGACTTATTCTATTTTTTTGGATGACAGGTAAGGATCATCGCGCCTTTAATTACTATGTTGATAGGACATAAGGGCACATGGAAAGAGGTCAATAGTGATCTAATTGATTAGGAAAATATTATAGCCATAAGAAAGGAGTTGGGATATGCCAAAGGTCCAAGTGGAATGGACATCTACAAATTAAGGAATTACGATGTGGTGCGGGTAGTCACAAATCTACTTACTAAGTTAAATGAACAAGATAGATGGTCATAAGTAAATACCGTGTGGCTACATATTGCAAAGAAAATTTCACAAGGAGAAATTTACAACTTAGATGGCTACATAGTAGAAGAAATTATTGAGGAAATGCACACAAATGAAAAGATATGTTTTGGTGTTATCCTATTATTTTTGCATGATGGGCCAAATAACAAAATTTGGGAATACCCCATGTAAAAGAAGTCCCTCGTAGAGAGGTTTGAGAAATATTTGTGTGAAGGAACAATGAGTGGCCCATTCAAACAAAGGGAAGAAATATGGTATGATCGACTTCACTCGACCTTTGAGGAGGAATGACACATTCCAAAGGAGTTACCCTCATTAGAGGGAAAGAAAATATAGTTTTCGATGTGTTAACATTTTTTCATTGCATGGTACACAATGAAGGATGAGACATGGATTCCCTAGTACAAACTTCCATACGCCTTCATAGCACGTTACTTCTAGGAATTAGTACACAGGTTTATTGATGTGCACCAGATGAGCTACAACATGGAAATGGTAGACTGTGACTACCATACACTAAGGAAAACATATGTTTATCTAGATGATTTGCATATACTGAGAGGCTTATTTTTTATGTTATAAGCATGAAGCCAGTAAGTTTGGATAGTGGGGAAAATGGGTCCATGCTTATCTATCTTCAGTTCAAGCCTAGGATGGAAAAGGGAAAGTATGTGGAGAATGAGTTTATACTCCAAGGGTTGCCTAAGGGAAAACACACAGTTAAAAATTTGGCAGCTCCAAATTCTACCTCAATTGTAGAAGGAGATGAGGAAGAAGAACTTAACAGGGATAGTGGAGGCTTGGACCATAGAGGCTAGAGGAAGCCCATAGAAAAAGTAGAGAGTGAGCATGAAGATACTCCCCCATAAACACATGGAGGAGAGGAAGACTTGGATGTGGATATAGTTCATGAGGAATTCTAGTTTAAAAAGGTGTTTAGAATACCTAGGACTTAAGGCACAAGAACATCCCAACCTTTATGAAGGTCACCTTGACTCTCCCATCAAAAATAAGCACCCAAGGGAAAGAGAATAAGAAATATGATGCTTAATGATCGGAGACGGAGTCTCGAAGAAAGTGCCCTAAGAACCCCGGTCCAACTCAAGATGTGGAGGAACCCCGGGATGAAGAAATGAGAGATGAAGAGGAAGGGGAAAATAAGTAGATGAAACTGGGCAAGAACAGCCCAACATACCCATTATGACTCAAGTAAGAGAAGAACCAACTCCAAACCTTGGCGCCCAGGTTCCTAAGGGGCCAAGAAAAAAATAGAAAGAATAATTAAAGAGTATGTTGTCCCTAGTATGGACTATACTGAGGAAAAGAAAAATTGTCCATGCCTAGTTCCAGAGCACTGTGGGCCTTAAGGAGTTATAAGGGTGGGAGTTGGTGGATCCATATATGGTCACTACACACAAAAGGGAGCAATTATCCTGGTGTAAGGAGTCTTGTGTCTTGTGAAGAGTGAATAAGGAACCCCAGAGTAGGCACATGATAATAAAACCTACTCTAATATATGATGATCAGGTTAAAAATGCAATGGTCAAAGTATCTGTTGATGTGGCATGAAGAAAAATTGATAAGGCCACCACCATTCGAGCATTTCTTGAAGATAACAAGGTTAAAATTGTAGAGATAACATGTTTAAAGGAAGAGAAGCAATGAGAATGGGAAAAGAATGAGGCCTTCGTTAGCATGGTAGAGAAATTGGTGATCAAATCCTTTAAAAAGGTCTCATCTAGAATCTCATGTTCTAGAAAAGTTTGCTTCTGTTATGCATTATGTGCGCACTTTGGTCGATTTGGTGTTAGATGATGGACCAATTCGGGTGCCTACACCAAAGGATCCTGAACAAGAGGAAGAGAGTTCAAGGGCCTCTATGGTTAGGAAAATGTGAGATTATGAGGAATTTCTCCAACCTTTGAAGGATGATTTGAAGAAATATAACCAAGCTCTCCATTTATGTACAGCACCAGAAGCAGTAATAAGGACCAAAACTCTAGTTGAAGATAATGAAGTTCTGGCAGAGATGAAAGATGAGACACTAGGGCACGTAGAAAGATTGGCACTAGTGAAACAAAAGTGTGAGGATCTTGCAGCATCCAAGGATCCAAACACAAAGAGAGGATTGATGATTTTGGGAAGCTCATAGCACAAAAGATGGACCTCTTGGAAGGAATGATGTTAGGTATGGACAATGTTGTTTCGGTCCTACAGAATGAGAAAGATAAGATTACTCAGGACAAACTAGATTCCATAACCACAGATATTACAGAGAAGACAAGGACCATGCTAAGTGACTGTAGACATTAGAGGCTGAAATCAAAAATTAATATCCAGAGCTAATCCTCCTAGTTGAAGAAGAGGGTGTTGCAAAGTGAAAATTCATTCTTTTGTATAGTGTTTCATTAATTCTGTCATTCCTTATTATTTTTTAGTAGGAACATTAGACATAATTCCCATTGTTAAAAAGATAATATAACTTAGTGGGGGGTAATGTTAAGTAGACAAAATGTTGCTCTAAGGTGTAGACACACAAAGGATGCATGCAAGAACAAGGAACTATTATCCAAAATGTGCCCCTTGCACATTTTGTGGCTAACTCCCTTCATTCTTCCCTCCCTTGTGCCTCAGTCATAAGTTTTTGTTTTTCAGGCACTCAAGACATTTTGGAAATGGCACCATTAGATAGAGATTTTTCTCATCTTTCCAGAAAGGTAAATTTTTCCTCCTAACTCCATGTATTTTTGAAGTTACGGAAAGGTGGAGATTTTGTGGGAAATTTTCCCCTAAAAGGCCCGCAACCAATAAGATAAGGCCACGTGTCCTAAGGAGGGCGGATATCGGGGGTAAACTTGGAATTTTTACCAAGTGTTCAGCAAGTTTTCAAAAGGAATTTTTCACCCCGAAGGCCCATCGACAAATTGGATGCTGCCACGTGTCTAGGTGGGGAGAAATTAGGAAAAATTCTTAAGGGTTGATACAAGCAAAAATTTCGACGCCAGGCCCACGCCCAATCGCGTTATGCCACATGTCTCTAGAGGAAAGGAGGGGCGGAGGGCGGAGATGAAATTAAAATTATGGTGAAGTGTTTGGTGAGGATGCAAAGTGAATTTTTTTCCCACAAGGCCCGCCGACCAGTCAAAGCTTTCCACGTGGCACTAGACCCACGAACCGTGGAGGGAGACTTAAAAATTTGATGAAGTGTTTTGGTTAGGTCAAAGGAAAATTATTAGCTCATAGGCCCACTGACCAGTCAGAGCTCACCACATGGCACCGGACTAGTAGAACACGGGGAAATTTGGGAAATTTTCCCAAAGCAAAATCGAAGGAAATAACAAAAGGAAAAGTCCGCCCCCCAAACGCGAGCCAATGGGATCTTGCCACATGTCCACGTGGCGGTAAAATGGAGAAGGCAGCCCCAGGGATAAAATGGTAGGGAAATCCCACATCCAATAGGGTTTTGCCACATGTCCAAGTCAGAAAAGAGGGTCAAAAGTGACAAAACAGATAGAGAAAAAGCCCACATCCAATCACATCGTGCCACGTGTCCTCAGGCCATCGGCCCGACAGAGAATTTTTGGAAAATTTTCCAATGGCCAAAACGGTGGAAAATGAAGCGTAGAAGGCCCACGTCCAATCAGCACATGCCACATGGCACAAGAATGGTGGAGCGTGGGGATTTTTTGGGAAATTTTCCCAAATGCAAAAAGTGGAAAATTTCAAATTTTTGGCCCGCCAACCCATTTTGGCCCTGTTTTGCCCTGAATTTTCAAATGACCATAACTTTCGATCCAGAGCTCATTTTCACGTTCTTTATATCAATGGAAAGATGGTGAAATTATCTATAATATTCTAGGATCAATTTTGTATTTTGATGGATTTTAGAGAGAGAAAATTGAAAAAAACCTCTGGCACGTGGTAATCAATAGAAATGACGTTTCAACCACCATTTTTAATGAAGAATGGCTCGCATTCTCTCCCAGCATGGTGAAAAATGTTAGGGAATGGACCTGTAAGGATGCCCATGTTGTTTTATTGCATTTTGGTTGATTTTTGAGCTCCTCTCACATTTTCCCATGTTTCTCTCTCCTAGGCTCATTTTTACATTGTAAAAGCCAGATTTGGCTCATTTTTGAAGGGTTGAACATTTTTCATGTATTGCAGGCTCCCTTTTTCACCTTAAAAGTGATTTTGTGGAATATCAGACCTCTTCAAATACTTTTGTAACATGTTTTCTACCTCTTTGATGTTGTAATGCATGTATTTTTGATATTGGAAATGACAATGCAAGCTCTGTGAATGAGTTTCAATCCTCTGTTTGTGTTGTTTACTTCATTTCTGACCTTTCATTACATTTTATCAATTTTGCATGATGTTTTGTTGCATTTCTATGATCTGTGTCAATTTACAGAAGTAAAAATGCTCACCACTCCTTTGGTGCATCACCTTATTAGCATTAGTTTCAGTTTTTATATTTTCTATCTCTGTCCCCTTGGAATTTAGAGTAGGATCTTGAATTCAAAACCTCTACAACTTGCAAGTAATATACCTGATTAGAGGATTTGAGGAACCAGCCTCTAACCTAGAGATTCTTTTCCATTTTTACAAGTCCCACACTTGGGGAAAAGATTCAATGTTGTGCAACCACACTGGATGTCCAAAATGTCAAACTAAAAGTCTGATCAACATCCAGGGGTGTTGCTGATTTTCACCAACAATTTTAGCACGCCCAGTGGGACCTTAGAGGTCTTTATCTTCATTACAACAAATTGATGTGCATTTTTGTAATTTTCTTTCTTAAAAGAGCCCTAAATTGCACATCTGGTGACTCCAAGGAAGAAGAATCAACTGGTTTTAGCAGTGCAGACCTGAAAGCTCTTGAGAAGAATCACCACAATGTCAAGAGTTGGAGAAGAAGAGGTGTTGTTTGAGTATCTACAATTATCTCCAAGAAGAAGACAAATATGGAGGAGAATTCAAAGGTCTCCATCTCCACCAAACATAACTCTATCAACTCCTCCACTTGGTAGGCCTTTCATTCAATCAACAAGGGTTCTAAGGCCAATCAGAATGGCACAACACAACCCTTATGTCAATTTCACTGGCAGCAGCCCACTTTCTCTCAATGCACAAAATCTAATCCTAGTTGCAGCATTGAAGAACATTCCATACTTTACTGGAGAGAATCAGACCACTCCTGGTGATCATGTCAAGGATATTACTAATATTTGTGCAATCCATGAGATTAATGAGATGCAAGTTGCTGTCAAACTATTGGCATCTTCATTCAAAGGGAAATCTTTGCAATGGTTCAAGAGTCTTGCCTCAGGTTCTATCCAAAATTGGAACCAGCTATGTATAGCCCTCCATGAGCAGTTTGGAGAAAAGGGAGATAACTTGTCCCTTTTGGAACAGTTGACAACCATCAAGAGAGCTCCCAATGAGTAGCTGACTAACTTCAACTTCAGAGTTTCAAATGACTTGGGAGAGAATTCCAGTGGCAGTAAGGCCAACAATAGAAGGTTCTTTTCTATATTACCTTAAAGCTCTAAATTCTGATATTTCTATGTTAATTCAATCCATGGGGGCACAACTATCCCTATTACTTATAGAATTGCCATTAGAGCTGAAAATTGTTTGATTCAAGATGGCAAGCTAGCTCCTAGGCCTCCAATGCCATTGTATCCAAGTTTGGAGAGCCCAAGTACTAGTCAAGTGCCTATTTTAACTCCTATTCCCACTCCTAGAAATCAAAATTCAAGTGAAGCTTCTACTTCATCTTCTAGTGCCTCAAATGAACTTCAAGAAGTCATGAAGCAATTGCAAAATTTAGGCAATGAGCTGGTTACACTCAAGAGGTAGCAAGCCCAAGGTTTTAGACCTTCTTTTCAGCCTTAAGCTTAGCCTAACAGGTAGCCATACCAGCCTCAAAGACCACTCAATCCAATTACAAATCAAAATCAAGCAAGACCTCCTGCCAACAGACCATTTCAGCCCTATAATCCTAATGTTACATCTGCCTCTAAAGCAATAGTGCCAGTGTAAAACAACATAGCTCAAGAGTATGATTGGTGTTTCCCATGCAATGAACCTCACAACCAGTCTATGTGCTTCAACGGTGCCTTAAATCAAGCATTAATGGTGACAACTACTGGTGTGGAGGGTGAAGGGAGTCAAGGAAATAACCAACAACAAGAAACATTCCAGCAACAATCAGCTCCAAATGATACCACACTTGTAAACTGGCAGGCAAAAGATTTTTGTGGCATGAATCAAATAATCTCCCAAAGTGTTGTAGCCAACACAAGGTCAAAAAGGATAAATTTGGGTGAAGAATAGCCATTGGCTCCAAGTAATCCACAACCTTCTACCACTCCACAAATTATTGGCAAACAAAATGCAGTTCCAAACACGCAAGGACTGCCTAAAACAACTCCTAGGCCAACTCAAATGCCAGTTGTTGCTGCCCATGTGCAAGGAATGAATGTGCAGGCCAAGGGACAATAGAGAGATGCTTCATCTCCATTCAACATCATTGATCAAATGAAGAAGACAAATGTAAACATATCAATGTGGGAATCACTATCCATCCCAAGCCAAAGAGATTTTCTACAAGCTGCCATGAAGGACTGGTCAACTTCAAATCAGCAAGTCCAAATGCAAGAGAAGGTACTCACAAATGCTACCCAGCCTGAGGGGAATCATGGAGGACAACAAGGTAAAATGTTGAAGCCCCCTCCATTCTATGTTTCATTGATCATTGGAAACCATTTAGTACACAACTACATGATTGATTCCGGAGCAAGTAGTTCAGTAATGCCCAAGCAAATAGCTGATCAGTTAGGGCTTTAGTATGAAGTCATATCCAAAGGGGTAGTGCAATTGGATGGGACAATAGTAACAACAGTTGGAGTGATAAAAACTTGAGTCTTACTTTTCATGCATGCCCCAATGTTGTTGTTTTACAAGATGTCTCAGTAATAGATCTTCCACCACTCTTTACCCTATGTCTATCAAGGGATTTCACAGCTAAGATTGGAGGGTACTTATCTATTGATTGGTCACACATGTTTTTCAGAACAAGATATGGAACCAAGGCCACAATCAGGTCTAATCCTATTGCAAACTTTCACATTGAGCCTCACACTCCAAGACAAATCAATACTAATTGTTCAGAGTTTGATCAAGAGGATTATCCAAGCACTGATGAAGCTGACACCAAGGTTGGAAGTATCCCAGATCTGACTCTTGATGAATGGGCAAACAAGGTGCATACTTTTGATCCTTATCAAGAAATAGAAGAATATGAGCTAGGAGTCTATTTCATGCATGAAGAGAATCGACCTATCCCTAGCATCACCAAGCTAGACCACAAGGATGACAATTAGGTATGGTAGTTGTTTTTTGATGGATCAAGGAGTAGAAAAGGTGCAGGAGGGGGACCTATGCTTGTTTCACCTCAAGGAGTTAAGTATTATTCAACTTTTAGATTTCAGTTTACATGCTCTAATAACACTTCTGAATATGAAGCTTTGATACAAGGATTGCATTGGTCAATCAAGAGAGGAATAAAGAAATTGCAAGCCTTTGGTGATAGTGAGTTGATTGTCAACCAAGTTAAGGGGTAGCATGCTATAAAGAATAATCTACTCAAGTGCTACAAAAATAGGGTGTGGGACCTCATTGAAGATTTTGTGGGCTTTGGCATCAAATCCATTCCTAGAAAAGAGAACCAAGATGTTGATAGGCTTGCAGCAGTTGGAGCAGCCTTTGACATTGTTGAAAGCATCCAAAAGGATAAGGTACAGCCAAACATCTATGTGATTGTAAGGCCTTTAGTGCCAGACAACAATGTAAGTTGGCAAGTGTTTGAAAATGATCAACAAATCATCCATTTCTTGCAAGAAGAGGTTGATTTCTCAGCTAAAAATCAGGAAAATTTGGAACAACAGTATGGTGACCAAGTGGTATAGTTGAGAACCAACAAACTACCAAAGGGACTTATTACTTTGGAGTCCATTTTCAATCCTAATGATCAGTTTAGGAAGGAGAAAGCAAACATCCAAGTCAAGGGAGAAGATTCAATGTCCATCTTGGTGGAAGAAGGCAAATCACTCCAAGTTGGTAAAGTGACAACTAAGCAAGAAAGGTATGAGTTCATACAACTTTGTCAAGAATTCCCTGATGTGTTTGCTTGGAGCTATGAAGATTTGAAAGGTTTCAATCCCGAGTTAGCTCAACACACCATTGAATTGGATCCAAGTACTAAACCCATCAAGTAGAAACAAAGGACAGTCAACCCACACATGGAGCCTCTCATGAGAAAATAATTGAATAAGTTGATAGAGTCAAGTATCATAGTCCCTATTAAGCATTCTAGTTGGGTGACCAACTTGGTTCCAGTTAGAAAGAAGAGCAGAGAAATCAGATTGTGTGTTGACTTCAGATATTTGAATAGAGCATCTCTCAAGGATCATTATCCACTTCCCTCCATGGAGTATATTTTACAAGTTGTTGTTGGCTCTGAGATGTTTTCATTACTTGATGGCTATTTAGGGTACAATCAGATTATGGTGAAAAAGAGGATCAATTCAAGAAAGCCTTTACAACCAAATGGGGAACTTATGCATACAGGAAAATGCCATTTGGGTTGTTTAACGCTAGAGCTACTTTTCAAAGGGCAATGGACATGGAATTCAAGGATTTGATTAGCAACATGGTGCTGATATATCTTGATGATATCACTATTTTTTCATAAAATATAGTAGACCATCTCTTTCATTTGAGACGAGTGTTCCAAAGGTGCAGAAGGTTTGGAGTATCCTTGAATCCTAAAAAGTGTATTTTTCTAGCCCATGAAGGAAAGCTCCTTGGGCACATTGTCTCCAAAGAAGGATTAGCAATTGATCTAGAAAGAGTTGAAGCCATAAGAGCACTACCATTACCGAGCCACAAGAAGGCCCTTCAAAGTTTCTTGGGGAGAATAAATTTTGTTCGGAGGTTTGTCCCAAATTTTGCAGCCCTAGTCAAGCCTATCACCAAGATGTTAAAGAAAATCATGGCTTTCAAATGGACAGCAGAAGGCAAGGAAAGTTTTGAAGCAATCAAAGAAGCCATCTCTCAAGCCCTAACTCTCATTAACCCAGATTTCTCCAAGGATTTCATCCTCTATGCATTTGGGGGTGATGATACTATTTCTACAATTTTGGTATAGCAGAACAAAGACAATGATGAGAATTCAATTGCTTTCTTCAGCCAAATCTTGGAGGAATATGAGGTGAGATATTCTTTCATTGAGAATCATGTTCTTGCAATAATTAGGATCTGAAGAAATTCAAGCATCTAGTTTCAAACAACAAGGTTCAATTGCTGGTTTCTCATGTGGGAGTTAAAGAATTCCTCCTCAACAAAGACTTGAATGAAAAGAGAGTAGGTTGGATTACTCGTGTCATGGAGTATGACATAGAGATCAAAGTCACCAAGTTGGTCAAAGGAAAAGGATTGTGTGAGCAGCTGGTCTTGAATAAATCCAAGGAAGCATGCAATGAGAAGGAGGTTGTTTTGGCATTGCAAGACAACCATGAGAAAGGAAGCACTCAAGAGGAAAATGATGGTTTCCTCACTCCTTTCTGGACCCAAGACATAATGCACTTCCTAAGGATAGGTCTATTCCCTCTAGAGATGAACAAGACCAAAATAAGACACTTCAGATTGCAGGCTGTCCCATATGCCCTTGTTGATGGTGTTTTGTTCAAAAGGGATGTGAATGGAGTGCTTGAGATGCATTAGTAAAAATCAAATTCACAAGGTGTTGGAAGAGTTCCATGGTGGATCAGCTGGAGGTCATTTTTCACTGAGAGTGATAGCTCTAAAGATCATGAGGGCTAGCTATTATTGGCCTAAGATTTTCATTGATTGTTATGCATGGATCAAGAGGTGCAAGAATTGTGCATTCTTCAAAGGTAAGGAGAGACTAGTTACCCTTCCGTTGCATCCAATTTCAGTTGACCAACAATTCATGCAATGGGGTTTGGACTTCAATGGAGTCATAAATCCAAATTCAAGCCAAGGACACAAATTGATTCTAATAGAATGGGATTACTTCACTTCATCTCCAAGTGCTTATGCACATTATTTTGTCATTAGGAGGATTAACCTTGCTTTCCCCTAAGTGATTTGGCATAGGCTTCCATGCTTGTTAAGAAATGTGTTTTGTAGGCCTTGCTCTAATCGAGATGGTGTTCTACCCTCCATATTCCTCCTTGCACTTTATTCTAATCATTGTTGGGGTACTAAGAAGAGAATTTGATGACCCCATGCCCAATGGATTGTTTGATCAAGAAGACTTTTGAACTAGTAACTTCATCCAAGTTGGCAGTGTTAAAATGGGATGACCCCTCGAGTTGCCAAATTGTTATCCAAAATGTGCCCCTTTTCACATTTTGTGGATAACTCCCTTCATTCTTCCCTCCCTTGTGCCTCAATCATAATTTTTTTTCTTTTCACGTACTCAATTTGGCACCTTCTAAAATGGCACCATTAGATAGAGCTTTTCCTCCTTGCTTTCCTAGGAAGGTAAATTTTTCCTCCTAACTTCATGTATTTTTGAAGTTATGGCATTCTTCCCTCCCTTGTGGTAGAGATTTTGTGGGAAATTTTCCTCCTAACTGAAAGGCCCATGAAAGGCCACCAATAAGATAAGGCCATGTGTCCTAAGGAGGGTAGAGATCGGGGGTAAACTTGGAATTTTTACCAAGTGTTCGGCAAGTTTTCAAAAGGAAATTTTCACCCCGAAGGCCCGCCGACGAATTGGATGCTACCACGTGTCTAGGCGGGGAGAAATTAGGAAAATTTCCTAAGGGTTAATACTGAGCAAAAAATTTCAACGTCAGGCCCACGCCCAATCACATTATGCCACGTGTCTCTAGAGGAAAGGAGTGGTGGAGGGCGGAGATGAAATTAAAATTTTGGTGAAGTGTTTGGCCAATCACATCGTGCCACGTGTCCTCAGGCCATCGGCCCATGGAGAATATTTGGAAAATTTTCCAATGGCCAAAATGGTGGAAAATGAAGCACAAAAGGCCCACATCCAATCAACACACGCCATGTGGCACCAGGAGTGGTGGAGTTTCGGGGATTTTCCCAAATGAAATTTTCAATTTTTGGCCCGCTAACCCATTTTGGCCCTATTTTGCCCTAAATTTTCAAATGACCATAACTTTTGATCCAGAGCTTAGTTTTTCATGTTCTTTATATCAATGGAAATATGGTGAAATTCTCTACAAGATTCTAGGCTCAATTTTGTATTTTGATGGATTTATAGAGAGATAAAATTGAAAAAATGCCTCGGCACGTGGTAATCAACAGAAATGACGTTTCAACCACCATTTTTAATGAAGAATGGCTCGCATTCTCTCCCAACATGGTGAAAAATGTTAGGAATGGACCTGTAAGGATGCCCATGCTATTTTATTGCATTTTTGTTGGTGGTTGGAGCTCCTCTCATGTTTTTCCCATGTTTCTCTCTCCTGGGCTCATTTTTACACTATAAAAGCCAAATTTGGCTCATTTTTGAAGGGTTGAACATTTTTCATGTATTGTAGGCTCCCTTTTTCACCTTGAAAAGTGATTTTGTGGAATATTAGACCTCTTCAAAGATTGTAACATGTTTTTTGCCTCTCTGATTTTGTAATGCATGTATTTTGATATTGGAAATGACAATGCAAACTCTGTGAATGAGTTTCAATCCTCTATTTGTGTTGTTTACTTCATTTCTAACCTTTCATTACATTTTATCAGTTTTGCATGATGTTTTTTTGTTTTTATGATCTGTGTCAATTTATAGAAGTAAAAATGCTCACCAGTCCTTTAGTGCATCACCTTATTAGCATTAGTTTCATTTTTTTGTATTTTCTATCTCTGTCCCCTTGGAATTTAGAGTAGGATCTTGAATTCAAAACCTCTGCAACTTGCAAGTAATACACCTAATCAAAGGAGTTGAGGAACCAACCTCTAACCTAGAGATTCTTTTCCATTTTTTCAAGTCCCACACTTGGGGAAAAGATTCAATGTTGTGCAATCACACTGGATGTCTAAAATGTCAAACTAGAAGTCTGATCAACATCTAGGGGTGTTGCTGATTTACACCAACATGAACATTTGGAGGCATGAGAAGATAGGGAAGGAAACACACACCATAACACTTTGGTTGAGGAATTAGCCATTTTTATGGATAGAGGCTATTTTTGGAGATAGATTGTGGAGCACACATAGAGATGAATACTTGCACGACATGCAAGAGTATTTTAGGAACAAACGGCTGATAATAGTCATGCATAGTTCAAGCTAATAATAGGATTTCTTCTTAGAGTTAACTATAGGACATCTATTATTAGAACACTTGTATGTTTTGCATGCCATTGTAAAGGAACATGGCTATTATCAGTATGTAACCTATTTTTAGAAGTGCTTGAGTGGTGAAGGGAAAGTCCCCACCTTTATAAATATGTATTAAACTATGTAGTTTAGAGAGACTAAGTTATTTTAGAGCTATGTTATTGATCTTAATACGCACATGACTCATGGAGATACTTTATAGTGTAATAATCTTCTATTTTTTATATTGTTTAATGTAATGGAGTGTATTGTTGGATAATGGTGTTAGACATAATTGAATCTGGTTCTTGTATGGTTAGCTTTATTATAGTTATTATTTAGTTCATGATTATTTAATATCTATATTTGGTTTATGCACTATAAAATGTTTATGATTTTTTATGGATCTGAATATGTATTATCATCATCACAATAACATCCTACACAATCAACTCTAAAGATGGGTTTGGTACCTTTGTAAGCTTCAGTGAGTTCTCATCTCAAAGTTAAGTGATGTGCCAAACAAGCACCTAGGTTTTTTACAGAGATTCTAGGTTGCATCAAGTATTAAAGATGATGAGCCCTTAGTCATATTCAAGGAAAAATAAGAAAATGAATCTCCTAAGATATGTCTATCGGGAATTCAATCAATAGGAGACAACATATGAGATGAATTTTTCATGACACAAAGTGCAACTAAGAAATTTGAGAAGTTTTCAAAAGAGGAAAAAGGAAAGAGTAATTCATCAAGTTCCTCTGATGACTTTCTAGTGTTTTGAGAAATCCCTTAAGTAAAATTTGTCTCATCTAGGTTTCTTGAAGGCATATATCATTTGAAAGAAGCAAGATATGGTTTTAAAGTTACATTCTCCTCAATAGTTCTTGACACAAGCATTCAAGATATTACAAGTATAAAAAGAGTCTTAAGATGGAAGGTCACCATCCTTGATGTCAAAATGTCGAATGTATATTATCACCTAATGGTGTCTATGTAGCATGGATGATAGGCTATATAGGTTATAAGGTTTCTCACAGTGTTGTGGTTTAGTACAACTCAGAATGAATGTGAATTGGCATATTTATCTTTAGGACTACATTAGGTCTATGTGATAAATGGGAATCTCATTTATTTATAATCAAGAATTTAAGATTTTCATAAGCTAATTTAAAATGGTGCATATGTGTTGAGGCTACAATGATCATGAATTCTTAGAAGGTACATATGACTACAAGTTCACACCACATGTTTGATTTAATTTAAAATAATTATATCAAGTTCAAAGTTGATGAAGGTTTCCTAGATGATAGAATTGTGAATATGTGTACTAGTCATCTTTAATCTCAAACAAAGTTATTCATATTCTGATTTGAAAGGCTTAAATCAATGTTATGTAAATTAGGGTTATGTGTTGTATCAAGACAATCCACAAGTATGCAAGGTTTGATGAAAATTGTTCAGGGTTGATGTCATGAAAAAATTTTTGTATATGATATGTGCTAAAATACTTATCATTTTTCTACATCATATCAAGGTTTTAATTAGAAGCCCTAATGATAACCCCAAGTAGTTGTGTATGAAACATGAAGCCTACAAAAGTGACTCAAATCTATAAAGAAGATTAAAGTAAGATACATGAATTTGAAGGATTTATGGATTCCTATGACAGAGTATAAAATGATCCTATAGTGATATCATTTATTCATCAAAGCAAGTGTGTAGGTTTTCTAATCTTCAAGCATGATTGTAACTTATTTTGAAAACGTGAAATCTGGGTAGTGCTACCTCAAAAGTGGTTTGTAAATGAGCTTAAAAGAGTTTTTCTCTTAAATACTCAAAGAAGTGTTAAAATTCATGAGATTCAATTGAGGATTGAATCTACTCAAATGTATTATCTAAAGCAATGCTTTCAATAAGTAGAGTTATGTGTGAAAGTGTGAAAGAAGCTAGGAATTGTGAAAAAGACAGAGTATGAGTTCCTAGGTTTGTGAAGTTTGTGAAGATGTATCCTAAGTATAGGTATGTTTTCTAGTTCTATCATGATGTGAAAACATGAAGTTAAGTGGTTTCTAAGGTCATCAAAGTGACAAAACTTGCCCAGACATGAAAAAAATCTTAAGAAGATGAGGCCCAAAATTGGTACACGAGTATAAATTATTGAATCCATGTGAATTAATGTGTGATAGGTGGTTGAATGACCTAAGAAGGTGTATGATGTTTGTAAATCCAAGGCTCCAATGACTGTGTTTAGTGAAATATAAGAATTATAACTATGTGGAAGATGACTAAAGGCATAATAGGTCTTCAAAGATCTATTAAGACTAGGTGTGCTACATTTGGAATCTAATCAAATGCATATGGAGATTTAAAACCTTAAAGTCATGCTAGAAGTGAATTTTGTAGCAGGGGTTGACTTGACTATGATCCAAAAATTAGTGAAAATAGGGTATACTAGAGGCATTTCAGTTGTATAAGGTTTGTTGAGATGATCCACAAGGTGCGAAAAATATGCAACAAGTTAATGAAATCAGTATGAATGTTCACTATCCTAAAGGAAAGAGGAGGCATTTAACTCAAAGATATTCCATTGTGACTCTCAAAAAAAGATGAAAAGGTATATTAGGTATTCATATGTGTCATCAAAGTTACAAACATTTGATAAGTTTCCTGAAGTATTAAAGATCATGTCTACTGTGCAAGGAGTTGAGGAAAGGTTGATGTTCCTAGAGGGAGTTGTAGCTTGTGTGTCACCATGATGAAGTGGTCTAGAAGGAGTGAATCCTTTTGTTTATGATCAGAAATTGCAAGACTAAGCGTGATCTATAATATTACCACTATGAATGCACTCAAATATAAAGGACTGATAAATTGAGGTACAATGATTGTGAAAAATGGTCTAGCTTTGCAAGGAACATGTTGACAATGTTATGATGGTGCTTCATTCAAGGAGTTTGAAACCTCAAAATTTTAGTTTTGAGTATTGGAAAAGTGTGATATAAGGATAAATTGTGAGTCATAATAGAGGATTTCTACAAATTTCAAAGACTTTGACTTGAAAGGGATGATATAAGTGTTTGAAGTTTTTTCTCATTATAAGGTCTTTCAAATGAGGCATGTGAAATATTGTATACCTTCATAGGTTCATTGAGTATGTGATGATAAATTAAGTAATTGGTAATTATAATTTGATACTTTGTATACCTCATTTATGAGAATATGAATCAGGATTTTTTGAGGTTTGACATCAAGGTGTACATGAAGTGAGCCTTATGTTTCATGAAGCTATAGGTGTAGATTGTTTTCTAACTTTCTTAGGTAGAAAGGTTACATGTATCTAGGATGTTTGATATATTTTCCCAAGGTTGGAAAGAGATATTTTGGATTTCCCAAGTTATAGAAGATGCATACAGAGTTTGAAATTTACTTCATGGTAGGTATGAATTTTGATGTTTTTTTAAGAGAGTGTGTCAAGTGGAAAAGAGGTATGTGCTAGTGTTAAATGAGTATTTAGATGGATGTGTTGTTGTTGATAAGGATAAAAGTGAGTCTATGATTTCAAGATGTTTCCAAATGAAAGTATTTGAATATCTTATAAACTGAGCTTGAGTGTTCTATAGTTGACATGTTGGAATTTTATCTATACAAGATGACTTGGATATCATGTGACTATATTAAGAAGTCCTTGAAAATTTTGTTGTAATCCTAGTATTTAAGAAACATGATATCATCCATGAAATTTTATTGAGGAGGAGAAAGTATCAGGTTTGTGAATGGAGCATAAGATGATTTAAAGTTCTCATTTTGTTATGCAAGGTTAGGTGGTTAAACATGTCAATTTACTTCAAAGGAAAATTCCTTGTGTTCAGGGGTAGTTTTCTTTAGTCAAGTGAAGGTTACTCAAAGTTGGTATAGGATCTCAAAAAAGAGAAAACCACAGTCCCAAGGGGAGCTTGTGAATAAGTAAGTGTACTTAGTAATGCATTTTGTACTTAATTGTTATTATTTCATGTTAAATGGCCTAAAAATATCTGTCATAGATTTCAAAGGGGAGAGAAGTTGTTAGAAACTAGAATGTTGATTTGAAACTACTAGTATGTGTATTTTCCATAAAAATTTCTGAGTTTGTTTCCATCAATGACTAAGGGGGAGATTATTGAACCCTGTTCATTAGTGTTGCCATTGATGTAAAGTGATATTAATGAAAAAGGAGTGAATGGTTAAGTGAATCTTAAGAACATGCATGAAGGTTTATTGGTAGTGCCTTCTTAGTGGTTTAATGATCATTCGAGATGTTTTCATGATAGTCTCAGTGTTCTGTAGTCTTGGTTTGTGAGGAAGGAGTCCACTTGAAGAATGGACATGTTTAATATGTCTAGATCAAATGTTCTATAGGTTAGATATGATGGTCTCAGCATGGGCACAAGCTCTTACCCCCGGAGGGCCTACAAGTAGCTGACCAAAACCTAGTGAGTTTCAGGTCAGTTGGTGGAAGTCTCAGTTGAAACTAGCTCATTTAGGCATGTTTTAGAGCTTGATGAGGTGTGAAAGTTTTGTCAGTCGGGATAATAAAATTTGGGCATTAGAGGATTCTAGGAATGTTTTTTATGGCATGTGTGAGTAATAACAAGGCTTATTTTAGTTCTTAGAGAAAAAATTAAAAATTTCACCAAAGTTGGCCTTGAGAACTCGCACCGTGTAAGTTGAGATAAGTGAGATATGTTTGAATAGTAAAATAATATTTATTACAAATAAACTCATGGATAATGTAGATGGGTGAATTTTGGTTCTTTTTTAAAAATTTCATTAAGTTCTAAAAAGGTATGTGACATTTATGTAAGTATTTCTAAAATAGGTTTCTTAAGGAATTAAATTTGAGCACCATGGATTCTTAGCATCCAAAAAAAAAGTCAATCCTTATTTAGATAAATAATAGAATTTATTTTTGAATAGAATTACAAGACTAAAGTTTTTCAAAATGTTTTAAGGAAATTGGCTGAGAAACAAGAAAGTTATGAACATTTTTCTAACCATGTTTTTCTCTCTCCATGTCTTTCTCTTGGAGTGGAAGGCATAAGATGTAATTTTGTGACTACAAATCATGAGTGAAATATGTTTCAACAAAAATTAGGTGTAGGATACTTACCATAAGTAAAAATTTTATGTTTTGGGGTTCACCTTTGATTTACTTGTACCATACAACCCTGTTTTCAACCACCGCAAGCTTGTATATGATGCTTAATATGAGGATATTCTTGTTGAATACTATGACATGGATAGTTTTAAGATAGTATCATGTTGATTGTATACATTTTTGAATAATTCTTGGTGAAAATTTAGTAATGTATTCCTATTTGAGTTATAAACTTGGAAAAAGTACTTCTTGAAGTGAATCTATTCTAGAGCTTGGTAAACATGTATATGTAAATCTTGGTATTCACAAACCTTATGGATAAAAAAAATGATATTTCCTAATGTGGTGGATTTAAAAGAATTTATATCTTCTCAAAATAATGTCTCAAATGTAAATATCAGTCATTTAGTCTTAGAACACCCTTCTTTCAAGACTAGGTCTATTTTGGGGCAACTTGTAATAGTCACCTCAAACTATGACTATAAACCTAAACTCACGAGTCTCTTCCCTCAAAAAATACATGAATAGACATGAAGAATAATGTGTACTCCTTAGTAAAAATGTGAGTGAAATAAAATGTAAGTTTAAAGAATTTTATATCTCCTTGGATATGTCTAAGGTTTGCTTTTCAAAACGTTTACTTTGTAAATCTCATAACTAAGTCCTTTGAGTTAATGTGTTATGAAAGATAAAATTTTAGTGAGATGAACACAGATGTAAGCCTTTTTGAAATGTGTTATTAAAGATAATTGTGACAATAAGGTTGTTTCTAGGATCCCAACATGATTTCTCTGGTTGAATTCAAAGTTCTACTAAACAGTGTTATGAGAAAATCATTCCCATGAGTGCAAATATGTTTCTATGAGTTGGAGGAGGTTATAACATATATAAAAGGCTCATGAAATGTTTGGAGTGAGTATGAAACCTTGGTTTTGACCCTTTACTCATCGAATTAGATAAATCAATGTTACAAAATAGTCTTCAAGGTAGTATTGTCATATTAGTCGTGGGATTTTACAGGTAGTTGAAACCTCGACATTTTTTTTTTTGAGAATCACACATGATAAAGACTTAACTACAAAAATAAATCATGATGAAATTGAAGTCATTTACACCATTGAACCTTTCACTTCCTTAGTACGTAAAAATTTTGAATTATTTTTCTTGGAATATAAAAATAAATTGAAAACCAAAAGACAAAAAAGAAAGAGAAGAGTTCAAAGTTTAATAGTTAGATAAAAATGCTAATAAATTCTAAAAAAGAAATATCTACATTTTTTTTTTAAAATGTGTGATGAGACCTTGGTGTGTGTGAGAATATATGGAATATCAAAAGGATATGTTGAAATGGAGATGGCTCTTGTGTGCAAGGTATGAAAAATGAAGTTGATATAGAAATATTTAGAAAATGACATGAGCTAAGAATATAGTGTATGGAACATCATTCTTGAAATCGTATTACTAGATAGATGATTGAGGAGATTGTTGCTAAAAACATTATGACATACTTTGTTATAGAAAATGAATTTGAAGAAAGGAAAAAAATGATGTGAAAAAATAAGAAGAATATAGAATGATTATGATGATTTCATGAGAATTGATAATGTGAAAGCTAGGAGTAGTGAATACTTATAAGAGCTTTTAGGTGCCTAATGAACATGATAAGATGCTACTAGCTAGGTATTTAATGTGTTTGTCTTGACAAAATCTAGTGTGTATAAATTTGTAACAGAGTGAATCCAGATAAGGAAAGTGGGTAGTTTTTTTATCCAAGGTGTAGGATATTGAGGTAAATTTGTGAGTAAAAGGAACCTAGTACAACAGAGTCCTTATACAAATGAGGTGATTTGAAAAAGAGGGTGAATAAGAAAGAAAGCGGTGAAAATTGTGATAAAATTTAAAGGTCATAGTCGGTTGTGTGAAGACAACAAACTTGAAGTGATCAAACTTGTGAATAAATCTAAGTGATTGCTTAGTAGGAGGGAGTTGTAGCTTCCTTGCAAGTTGTAGCTTGTAAAAGGTTTTTGGTTTCTGGATGAATCAATTTGGGAGTTGTAGCTTCAATGTAAGTAGAAACTTGCTAAATCAGCAAGTTGTAACTTGATTGCATTCTTAGGATTGTACCCTCAAAATTTTAGTTGTAGCTCAAATTGAAATCATTTGTAACTTCATATTACATATTATCCAATCTAGTTCTCTGATTTTAGCTGGTTTTCTCCCATTTATGGTTTCCTACATTAAAATACGACGTCACTATCTACTCTCCCTTTTTTAATTTTCTTGTGTATGGTTTCATGTTCTTTTCTTAGAAAGTTTTAAAAATAAAAATATTTGAAATTTTTTAATGAGACACTAATTCACCCCCGCTCTCGGTGTCCAAGTTTCCAACAATTCCATGTAAAAATAAGCTCTGGATTTATGTTTTCATAGCTTTTGTGGGGTTTTTGTCTCTTGTCTATACCATGAGATAACTTCCTAGTCTTGAAATAGGGGGAAAATAAATGAGATAGGTAAAATGGGAGTTTTCACAAGCTTTCTAAGCTCAATTATAAGCCTCATTATTTTTAGCAAGTCTTATCTAGACTATAATTTTAATAAGTTTTCACAATTTTAACCTCTTGATGTTTCTTTCTAATTTGGATTTTTTAGATGTTGAGAATTCATCATTTTTAAAAAGTTACTATTTTTATACATATCTATCACTATATACTTATAGGTGCCAGGTTGCAATGAAAACATTGCCATTTTTTATTTTTCTCTAGGACTCTTTACTCCAAAATTTAAGTTTTTTCTCCTCTCGATCTCCATAGAATCAAAACGGGATTTTTGTGCATTTTTGTGTGTAACATTTCTTGAAATTAATGGATTTTGGGAGGGAAAATTACAAAAAAATCCTTGAAAATGGATAGGTTTTGTGAGAGGAGTTAGTCCAATTTCTTAGTCATTTTTGACATTATTGTGGCAATGATAGCTTGTTTGAAGTTAAGAAGGTTGAAGTGGAGGAATCAGAGTCACAATTTGGTGTCCTAATTTTCCTCCTAGGAGATAAAGGGGTCACAAGGGTGTCCAAAGTGTGACCTAAATAAAATTGAGGGCTTAAATATGGTTTTCGGGGTCGGAAGAGTGTTTTCGGGTGACTGGGGGATGTGAGGCTAAGTGCGGTCATACTTTTGTTTCCCCTTATCCCTTTGTGGATAGAGGGGAAAAGAGGACAAAAATTTGTCCAATGTGCAACCTAGGAGTGAGGGGGTCACACTTTGGTGTGCCCCTTATCCCCACCCATCATACGGGACACAAAGGACAACTATGAATTAAATATGTGACTTAGGAGCATACATGGAGGAGAGGGGGTAAAAATTTTGTGTCTTCCTTGTCACTTGTGGGATGGAGGGGACAAATGGATTTCAAATGTGTGACTTTTCCATTATGGGAAAGTATAATTTTCCTTGTGGGTCCATATTGGGACACCTAAAATGCCTTTTTCACCTCAAAAGCATATGAAAGTGTTTTGGGGTCAAAAATCATAAGATTTTGACTCCAAAACACATTATCAAATCATTGAAACCATTATTAAGACCCAATTATATTTGAAATTATAAATTTATGGCCTATTTCATATTTTACCGAGAGGGGCAGATGCGGTGTTTTGAAATACGTTAGCAAGAAACCATTGAGTCTTGGAAAAATATATTATTTTTATCTTGTAGAGTATTCTAATATATTTTTATGACTATATGTTCCATTCTTAACTCCTTTTGAAAATTCTGAAATCATCCAAAGAAGTCAAATTTCATTTTTAGAGATTTCATTCCCTATACCTTGAATTACTTGATGTTGAACAAATTATTCCATAATCAAATGTTCATAACCAAAATTTCCTAAATTTCATTAGAAACCTTAAATGTTCTCTCGAAATTACCCTCGGATGCTTTATATTTTTTCTATATGCTTTGGAAGTTCTTTACTTGGCTGCAAAATGGCCAAAAATACCTTTAAAGGGCTCTCGAGGAAGTTATCTTTCATTGATTTTTATGAGTTCATCTGTCACATTAGGCACTCTTCCCTGCACATTGAAACACACTTAATAATCTTGTTATCACTTTCCTCTGATCCTAGGTGATGGTTGAACTGAGGATAGGTTGTCTAGAGGAAGGATGCATAGTGACTAAGAAACATAATTTTCATCTATGGGATTAGTTGTCATGCTTGAAAGTTTAAATTTTCATGCTAGACATTTTGCATTATAACATTAGGTAGGTCTGAAGTCTTAAGAAACTTGGGAAAAATTACCTATTTCCTCTTGTTCCCAACTTAACCATGTTCTCTACATACCTGAATTACTTCTTTAATCGAGTTAAATAGGGTTGTATTGGAAATTGTGGAATGTTCCTTACTTTGCTTTGTTCCCTAAAATTGATACTTCCCCACCTCACCTTTGTCAAATAAGTTAGGTCCTAAGGGAACTCAAGGAACTATTCCTTGGTTCCATCTCTTCCCGATTCTCCATTTCATTTGATTCTCTACCTACCCCTTTTTTGGCTAAGTCGGGACAAAAGGAGCTCAAGTAACTCTTCCTTGGTTCCCTCTATTCCCCGATTCCCCACCATTATTGGTTCATCACCCACCCCTCTCTCATCGCTTATCTCGGGCATTTAGGGAACACTTGGAACTATTTTTTCATTCCCCAATTTCCTTGATTTACTAAATTAACTAACTTCCAATCAACCTTTTTCATGTGTTCAATCGTTAAGTTGGGCTTCCAAGCACAAAGGGAATTATTCCATCATTCCATCATTTCTCTAGTTTTCCACTTTAACCGAACATTTAATTAAGTGAAAACACTTGTATTTCCTTCTAAGCATAACATGAGAGGAATCATGACATGCTACATGGACAAGGGAGGTTACAAGCTGTATTTTATCCTCATTAGGGCCTATCTCACTTGCCAATACAAAGAAGGTGGATTGAAATACTACATAAAATCGGGGAAAAAATTTAGAAATATAAATAGAATGAGCACACCTAGATTACAAATTTATTTCTTTCATCTTTCCATTTCTCCATCATTGCACTCTAATTTGCAATATTTTCTAAAGGGACCTACTTCATCATTCATTTACATGTGTTTGGATCATAAATTGGGGAATATTTTATGTAATACCATGAGTTTCATGTATATAATGAGAAATTTAGTAGTTGGAAATTCTCAAGTTTGATCCTATTTTGACCCCAGATGCTTCTAAAAATGGAATATACCCCTCCTAACCCCACTAGATGAAGAATGGATGATCTATGCATTATGGAGTCGATATTTAGCATTGTTTCCCTATTTCATCTCCTTGAGTGCATGATCCTTCATTAATTTTTCCTCAATTCACATGGATCACCATCTTGACCATTGATTGGAATCTAAAAAGCATATTCTTCTAGGTTTTAAATATTTTACATAAAAGTGAGGTCGTTTCCTCACTTACATTCTCATGGGTGATTAGATGGTGAAATTTTTAATTTCTAGACATAACAAATTGAAAATAAAAGTTTCTTGATTGTTGTTGTCATGTTAAATGTCTAGCATGAAAATTTGAAAAATTTGAGTCTTGTTGGTTGTCAAATAGGAATTTATTGAAAGCAACATTCAGTGGATAGAAGTCCCTCTTCTTTAATGGGAGAGGTTCCCTTATTTAAAGGTAAAAACCTATTAACAAATTTACAACATTTAGTTTTAAAGAGGAACTCGATATCATGAAAGTGTTTGATATAGAAGATCATCAATAAAAAAGGATAGAATAATTAAGGAGTGGGAAAAGGTAGAATAATACTCTTAGGAAATATAGATAACAAAATAATTCCTTACACATGCTAGAATGGAATCATATGGAATAGAATCATTTTCATTAAAAACATAAGAAGTTATTTCATAGACACAAAGTTCCAGAGATGACATCCACAAGAATATAAAGCTTCTTGAAAAAAAATAGATTAATGATTCAATAAATTTTAACAGATAGAAAGGAAAGAACAAGAATAGATAGAAAAAGAAAGAGAGATCTTCTTGTATTGATAGATTTTTACTCCTTTACACTTTCCAAAATAACCAGAGTTCCAACCCCTAAAAATGGCGTAGAGAGCCCATTATATAGCTTACAAATTGGTTACACTTGGTAACCATTTATTTTAACTAAATTATTAATTAAGTAAGTACTAGATATAATTTCCTTAATTAGTTTACAATGAGCTCGATTTTAGGAAAAGAAGGAGAAGAGGAGAAACTAGGAGAGAAAACATCTGCTTATTGCTGAGGAGGGCCCACTGACTTGAGAATCCATTTCCTTAATCTTTTTAATGCCTCAGCTATCTCCCCGCCTCGTGCACCCGATGTGTTAGCGGTGGCATGAGACCAAGTTCTTAGACATTTATCCATGTCCTTATCAAACTCGGTATGTTCAAGGTCCTCTTTATTAGCCTCTTCAATGGCAGATTGAAGAGAGAAAATGTCCTTTATCTTCTCTTTAATAATCAATTCCTCCTTGAACAAGTATTCTTTGACAAAAGTCTTGAACTAAGTTTTAATCTCTTAAAGAAAGAAAGGAACAAATGAATTTTCATCATGAAGATGAAAATGAATATCCTTAAAGGAAGATGCAACACAAGTATTGAAATATTCTCCCTTATGCCAACTATTTCTCAATTCTCCCAAGGCTTCTTCTAGAAATTTTATTTTCCATTCAACACTAAAAACCCATGACCTTAACAAGTTGTCCTTGGCATCATCAAAAAATTTACTGGCCATGAATATCTTTTCATCAACCTGTTCCATCAGGAGAAGATCTATGATGCAACTACTCCAAAGCTTTAGTTATTTGTCCATAGTTCTAATAAAGGAGGAGAGTTTTTGTTATAGGTTGGCCACCTTATCATTGAGTTTGAAGGCCTCTACAATGAAGTTCAAGATTGTAATGGTCATGTCATCAACCATGGCTTCCATAGCCCTTGCATATGTGGAATATATATGTATATCCTTGATACTCTGAACCTCATCCTGACTAAGAATCATAGGAGGTGGAAGGGCAGCCAGTGGAGAAACATTATCTTTAATCAATAATGACTTGATGAAGTTGGAAAGAACTTGATTTTGTTCTTCCAACTATTCTATAGTTTGTTTACCCTTCTCCACTCTCTCAAAAACCTTGGTTACTATTTCTTGGAGGTTATGAACCTCACTCTTAGGATTAGATTCTCCCATTGAAATTCTAGAAATCTCCAAGTCAGAGGTTAATAGATCTTTCTCTACCTTATCAACGTTAGGCTTTTAACCTCTAGAAATTGTTGGCCTTGAGCATCTGTCACTATTCTTAAAGTTATTTTAGCTCCCTTTGTTGGAGGAGGAGGAGTAATACCTAACAAAGCTTCTATAGCATCAAAATTTGGCCCTCTCAAATGGGAAGAAGGTTTTCTCTTCCTACTATCAACCCACCCATACAAAAGTAGAAGAAGAAGAAGAAGGGACAATAGGTCCAAGAGTAAGTGAACCCATGGCACTTAAGGTATTCACCACTATTTCCTCCAACAAAGAGGTGAGTGAGGCATTTGGAGCTTCTTTAGTAGAGGAATCTGTGGTACTTAGAGGTTTAGTGTTATGCACTTCCTTCTCTTCTTCTACTGTACCTTCTAAAGTTCTTGCAGGGTTTGGTAATTCACCATCATCAATTTCACTAAGAACAATAACATTCTCTGGCCCTGAAGGCAATCCTGAATGACCTAGAAGGGGTTCTTCCTCAATTGAATATTTTTTAACCTCTTTTATCTTCTTTTGGTTCACTTGAGTAGAAGAAGAGGGAGTAGATGATTATTTAATTGAGGAAGGAGAAGGGATTTATGTAGGCACCTCTGTGTTGGATGTATGTGTTCCCTTCCTAGGTGTTTAATTATATCTAAAAGAATATTTTGTCTAATTCTTCTTAAGCTCTTAAACCTTTCTGTCAAACCAAACTTTGGTTCTCACAAGGACAGGGCCAAAATATCAACCAAGTCATCCTTCTCCTTCTTGTACCAATCTAAAACTTCCAAAGGAGCATGTTTGATTATGGTCTCATATTCAAAAGAGTGCAAGTCTTCATGATCATCCTGGGACCCTTCAGAATTTGATAGAGATTGAGATCTTAATCATTTACAGAGAGAGTCTACCATAGTACCTCCACCTTGCTTCAAAATCATCTACACAATCAGCCCAATAGTCCTCAACATATGGCATGTGATGATATTTTATCTCGAGGTTTTGATTAATGAACTTATTCAAAATCAAAACAAGTCCTAGGCCTAAAAAAGTGGATAGTGAGGGGAGTAATGGCCCTATCTACATTTTGGGCATCCAAGGCTATTTTACATGTGTAATTTTCCAAATAAATAGGAAAGTACAGACTAGAGATTTTCTTGTCCCTGCAGGTTCTATGTAATTTATCCAATTTCCTACACACTTCAACTAGAGCCATCTTGTCATTACCAAACATGGGGAGCTTGAGAGGTGTGTTTTCATAACTAGCTAGTCTGATATATGAAAACCTCCTGAATTGAATGAGAAAGCTCCATACTTAGCTATCAGGTTCATGGCTTCTTCAGAAAACCTCATGGCAGTATCACCTTCCAAAATCCTTACAATATACATGGTAAAGGCATCATTAACTCTTCTAAAATTGTGGTTACTAGTTTCAAGAGTAAATTGAGGGCAGTATGCATAAATGGGATCATCCTTCTGGCCCTCCATGTATGTGAATCCAAAACTTCTAGGATGCTACTAGGGAATACATGAGATAATAAGTCATGTAGAACTTCTTAGTCTGTTGCACATTAGAAAATTGCCCAGTCAAATTCATGTAAATGATTTCTACCCAATTTATGTTCTTATTACCTTCACAGATGATGTTGATGAAAGTTCACATCTAGAAGTAGAATTCATTGGTAGAGGGAAATCCCATGACACGAGCTAGCAAAATGATGAAATCAAATAGCTCTTCATTGAAATCAACCCTAAACAATGCCTTGGAAAGTCAGGATGCTCCCTTCTTAGGGTTCTTCAACCATGATTTTTCTATTCTTTCCTTATATTTATCATTGTCCTACTCAAAAAAAGTTTGAGCTTGAGTTTGGGTGAGAACGATGGAGTCTTCAATCTCTTGAATCCGTAGGGTAGTAGTAATGCAACAACATCTAGTTTGGCAATCATCTCCCCATGCACATTAGTCAATTCTTTGGTGTCTGATTTAAAATGAGCTCCATAGGTGAGCACAGTGTAAACCCATTGTACTGAGATTGGAAAACCAGCTGTATAAGCAAGTCCACTGTCATTGATCATTTTTACCATGGGGGAAGGATTAGGGCAAGTCAATATATTCTAAAAATCCCTAAAATCTAGGTGTCGAACCAAGCACTATCCCCAATATCAGGAATAGAGGAGTCAAGAGGTGAAACATGTTCTTGACCTTAGAATTTAATCTTCATGTTTGCAATTTACAAATGAAAAGCCTTCAAGGATCGAATTCACAATTAAAAATGCAAAGGTAACATGAGCACCTTAATTGAGGGATTTGAGCAAATGATGGAAAGTCAGCAATGTGTTAAATGCATAGAGGATAGTCCCATTAAATAGCCATTTAGGAGAGAGAAGGTCATAAACGCACATTGAATTCATATTAAACCGAATCAAAAAGATAAGAATCGGGAAGAGTGGAAAAAACTAGCTGGATGGTCTTTAGTACATTTGGGATATGAGAAATGCAAAGACACAATCCGACCAACATGGGTGATGTGGGTAATGTGGGGATAGAAGGCACATATGCTTTTGGGAAAGATGGGACAAAATTAAGTGAAGGACCTGATGTGGGTGATGTAGGCGATCGGGGAACGGAGAGACTGGACGAACTTTGGGACAAATGGGCCAAAAAGTTTCGACATAACTGAAAGTTAAAGAATTTTGGGGAATGCGGCCAATCAGGGAATAGAGATCCTAGCATAACTTGGGACATGAGGGACAAAAATGTTTGAAAGACCCACAAATCACAAAAATAACTCCAAAAAGTGTGAATTTTTACTGTCTCCTCAACTTTTCACTTCACTAGAACATCACTAAAGTGTGTCAACTCAAAATTTTCAATTTTCTGACTTTTAAAAGAGGGGAAATTTTTAGAGGACAACAAGTCTTAATCATGACAACTATGACCACACTTGAAAATATCATCCTTGTCACTATAAAATTTTCTTTGGGCCATCATGTCCTTAGTTCCATCCTCATTTTAGTATAAAGGAATGTGATAATAATATTTTAGAGTGTGTTTCATGTTCATTAATGAAAGATGAAGGTGGTTGAATAATTCAACAAGTTTCAAGGAAATATAAATTTCTATGGAGGCCTTAAAAGGAAATGTTTTCCATTTTATAGCATATGGATACCCTTTGGAAGCTTATAGAGAAGACCTAAACCATCTATAAGTAATTAAGAGATATATGGTGTTATCTAGGGTAGTTTAGGGAATACATGTGGAGATAACTAATCTTAGGAATTAAATAGGTAAAAGTGGGTCATCTCAGGTGTTGGGAAATCCATACTCCAACAAAGGAAGCTGAATTGTTGAATAACTCTAGAAATCTAGGAGGAACTAGGAGGAAAAACATTGTATTATAATTCCACCAAAACCATCTCCATGATAGCTACATCATTTTTGTTCTAATACTTAATAATATTCTATGATAGATCAAGACATTATTTTTTTTCCTTTGTTCTTAAAACATGAATGGTGATAGTGTCACAATATTAGTGTAATTTAAAGAATTTTAAAGTCATGGGAAAATCCTCATGTTTTTTTCATGTTTCCATCCTCTTGCTTAGTATCAATCTAGGAGTTAGTTAAAATTCGTAAGTTTTGGGGTCAAACAGGGTAGAATCATCCTTTTGAGGAACAAGTGGAACTATTTCTCTATTCCACATGTTCCCTTCATCCATGCCTTATCTATATTGAGCACAAGAATATAAATAGTTAGGATTTATTTTCACTCACAAAATTATTCTTATGTTCCATTTTTCCTCCGAAAATCCACAACGCCATAAAGGAGGATGAATTAATTATGTCAACGGTTGGTGGAATTATGGGAATAGACGTTGGAGGGAGTTGGTGCCACAAGAAGTTAAGTCAGATGTGGAGGGAATAGAGGGAACTGTTCTAACATTTAACCAGTTCCTCAAAAACCTGCAAATCTATCAAGTCAAAGAAATTGTGCACCAATCACATATGCTAGCCCATGGAGGAACTCCAAGGAAAGTTCTTGTGTTCCATCGGTGCCTTGTATCTCCACATTACCCAAATTGGTTAAGTCATCCAAATGAGGAATAGAGGGAATTTTTCCTCAATTCCTTATATTCCCTAATTTACCACCCTATCCATATAACAAATGAAATTAATGGATCAATGATTGAAGGAACATGAAGAAATTTTCTTTAGTTCCTTCAATCCTCCATATTTCTACTTGGACTAGTTTTCACATAAACTTATATATTTTCAACAAGAGGAATAATATTAAGGGTATTAAACTAAAGGATTTAATGATGTATTTGCACCAAAGTTAATGTATTGACTCAAGTTTAGTAGAATTTTTAATGTCATGTCGAAGGGGAAGATGAAAATTCACATTGTAGATTTATAAATTGTAGTAGCCTCTCCATTCCAAATAGTTGATAGTTATTGATTGTGGATTTTTTTGGGATTTGTATCACTACTGTTGCAAGAAGTAAATCTACATTTATTGTATTTCATTTCCTATGCTCCTCTATTCTCTCTCTACTTTCCAAATTTGTAAGCATTGTAATCTTATATAGCTAAGGAAGAAATTTGTGTCTTTGATTAATTAATTCATATAGCATTGTGTCTCCAATTTGTTACTCTTACTGTAGATTACATTTTTGTGTTTTTTTAATTAAATGTAGACCTATTCTAGATAATGTATGTGGATTTTTCAAGTCTACTCACAACATTAACTACCTCTCACTATTTCTCCTACTCCCCTTTATGTCCCTTTACATGAAATTCCTCCTGTATACAATGTGAAACAATTTTCCATAGGATCAATGGAGTATTCATGTATTATCCCCAACCTAAAAATCCTACCCACAATTTTAGTTAGTTTGAATTCAATAATGGCAGCCTCCCCATACCTAAGAAGGAGATTCTTAGTCCTATGATTGTTGGTGAAAATAAATAATCTACATAGCAAAAAATTATTTCACCAACACTTTTGTAGTAGTAGCTCTATAAATATTTTTCTACTTGTAATTTTTATTTATAGTTTCATGCTAAGGTGGTTTCTCATGTACAACCATTAGTAAGATTTGAGTCTCATATTCTATATGTTTCCCTTTTCTTCTCATCAAATACACATGGAACATCAATTATGCCATGAATAATTATGATCTTTCCCATTATAAATAGATTTTTAAATCAATAAATGATGAATTTCCCTTGTAATCCCATGTTTATTGTGCCAAATAACTTTAGATAATCATTCTAAATTTAATTATGTGATTTGGTATTGAAGGTTTGATTCATTAGAATGTTACTTTGCACAATTGTATCAATTTTAAATCTCCTTTATGTAATTTCTGTAAATGCATATATATCTTCCTTGGGGTGTCCTTTGGCATTATAAGTTTAGTATTGTGAGTGCATGAGGCTTCAATTTCAGGTGTTTGTGCTGATATATCAAGGATTAATCAGTATTTTTACTTGTTTGTGTGTCCTTGAGGGAAATAAACCTTTGGAGAGTGAATTTCCTTTGATTTTAGGTGTGAATGCATGAAGACTTATCAATAGAACATGGTTAATGCATCTACTTCCTCTCACTATCCATTTCCCCCATTTACATCCATCTTCATTATCATTTACAACATCCTTTTTCCCTACCATCTTATAGATTTCATCTCCCTTGACATATCTAACATGATATCTACCTATAAAGCACACATACCCCTACATACTTTGAGTGTATTTTCCATCAATTGTGAAGATTAACATCTCAAGTATCATTCCATACTAAGTTTTCAATAAATTCCTTCTAGAATGATTCTTATGATCATATCCAATCCGTTATTAGTGTCTTATGTCCGAGGTATCAAGTTTTTTCAATGCTTATGTGATCATTCATTTTCATCTAATGAGCATTGCATTATGTGGTTACATTTGATCTCAAATTGAGGTTCCAATAAGTTTGAGGGTCTAAAATATAATATCTCCATCTCTCTTTCAAGCCACCCCTTAGGTCCTCTCACCTTTGTTCATGTAGAAAAATAAAGTAGTAGGTGAACAACCACACCCTTAGTAAATTTCCTCCTTCTCATTCCTAGTAAGGCATGGTCAAGAAGATAGATAGATCCATCCCCCGCTATAAAACAACACATCGACAATTCTATATTTTCTCCTTGCCCCCTCTCTCATATTTTCCTTGTTTGTGGTGTTATTTTGGGAACCAAACCTATGGTAGTACCATTTATATATATATAAGGGTATGAATTGAAGATATATATATATATATATATATAATTCCAATTCCTAGGGTTTATCAAATCATCATCTATTTAAATCAATGAATTTCTAAAGTTGATATGAAATTTTAAGTGAGGTTATAGGTAGTTAGGTGGAGAGATTGGTAGGAATGTGAGAGGTGATGAGATGCAAACCAATTATTACTTTAACAGGACTCCTAAAACAAGATAAAGAAATTGATCTAAGTATGGAAAGATATAAATCTAAATGTACTTACTTGTACTTGCAAACCTAGTGGTTAGATGGAGGTTATGGTTGATCCATGGAACTTGTGGTCAATTTTGTTTCAGAAATTTATAAAATAGATATCCCTCCTCATTTGGTTCACAATCCGTTGTATATTACAGTAGATCTTGTTCTGCAAATCTTACTAATAACAACATGGGGGCCATCCTCCTCCATATTCCCCTTTTAGTATGTGCTTCCCGGATGAATTACTATGAAATGCTTTCCTTTTAGATTAGTGCTATTAGTGTGTTGGTTGATGTTTCAAAATATTATGGATTATGCAATAATATGAATATTTTCTTGTGTGTGCTTTCATGAAGATATCTCTTCTCCAAAACTCGAATGATTCTTCCAACCTCTCAAACAAGGTTACTAAATTTAATATATAGAAACTAATGATGGTTTAGGGTGATTGGCTTTGATTTTTAACTTCAGGAAGAGTTATCAAGTATTCTAATTCATTTGAAAAAAGTGACCTATTACGATGAAGGTGGGAAATCATAGGTTTACTAAAATGACTTAGATCCAAAAGGGAAGTAGTAAAATTTTTCATATTTGTTTTAGTTAAGACCTTAGCTCTATCCATTATCACATCAAAATGGAATGTTGTGTTTAGATAAGGTGTGAGGATGCCTGCGAATTAGAGGAAGAATAGGCATGTGATTTTAGGGTTGAACTAATTCTTATTTAATTAAGGTAGGTAGGACAAAGTCTTAGTTAAAAGGAAACATGTTATGAAGAATCAACTATTCATAAAACTCAATGATGAGGTGATCTAGATGAGGTGGAAAATTAGGTCAATCAAGGTAATTAAATAATGAATATTGTGAGAATGGGAATTAATTTAATTATAGGTAATTAAATCAATATACATGTGAGGTAAATGGAGTGTGACCCAAATTAGGTATCTAAATTTTATGAATGCCCCTTTTAGTTACATAGCTGTCTAGATATCAAGAGTTCTCTTGTGATGCGTGAAGAAAAAAAAAGGAAGTGATTTCCCCATGTGTGGGTGAAACTAATGATGGTTTAGGGTGATCCCCAAACCAAGAACTAAAATGATGAGGTTTTATACTCTAATCGGTGAGTGGTTTTGACAAATGTGTAGTTAGTGGAAGTGGAGGTAGGTGAGGATGGGTTAAAAGGAAACAGTACTATGGGAAAGGGTGATGGTCAACTCGGGAAATAAGTAATAGGATAGGGTTAAAATTTGGTAATGGGTAATGGAAATCAAATACGCACACATGTATAGATTGAAATACAATACCATGTGTTGAAGAGATTACAAACTATACTTTGTCCAAGGTCCATAGGTTTATCTAAACAAGGGTGAAGTGATTAATAGGATAGGGTTAAAATTTGGTATCCAAGGTATATGATATGGTCTGGTTTATCTAAAAAGTGACAACTTAGGTCATGTCATGTGCAGAAACGTTTAGGTATGTTCCCATACACCAAGGTTTTGGTTAGGATAAACAACATGAAAATAGGAAAGGTATGGTCATTAGGCTAAAATAACATAGGTAGTAGTATCATAATGTATAATGAGTACATAAGTTCAATGGTCACACCAAGTAGGTAAGGTTCAGGAAAATTGGTCATGGCATGGGTAAGGCCAAGGTATAGGTAAAATAACAATTCTGAGACGTAACTAAGGAAATGTAGGATTAGTTTTGGCTTGTAGGTAAGGTTCAATAAGTGTCCGTAATGATAAAATATGTTTGATAAATAATGGTTATAGGAAAAAGAATCCTAGCAATAACAAATAGATATAAGGGTTGACCGATGTTGGTTATATGGTGACCGACGTTGGTTGACTAGGGAACAAATATGACCGATGTTAGTCGTGTCAAATTTGGGATAAAAAAGGAAAATTCTACTTTTTACGGAGTCATTTTTCATTTTCCAATTATAGAAAATGACAGAGAGAGGTGGAAATTTAGAAAGTGACAGAATGAGATGGAGATCTAAGTTGGTGAGCCTCATAGCGGGTGATTAGCATTTGGTAGGTGGGTCCATGAGATCGGTTTGAGTGATTTAATTTGTTTTGGGGTGAGGTGTTAATTTGAGTATCGTAGAGGTGGGAGAGGGATCGGGTAGGCCACTTTGGCGTAGTGGTCGGACATACCACCACACCGAAAAACCTTGATAAGGTAGGATTATGTTTGATCTATGCATTTTCTTAAAAATATTGTTGTTGAAAAGTTGGGTATAATTGTAATTTTTTTAATTTGTGGGTAAAAATGAAGGAAATTAGGGGTGGGAAGGTCGAATGTAGGTTAAATAGGATAGGAATGAATATTGGATAGAATGCTTGGTGGGTAGAGTAGGTATTTAGGTAGTTGAATATTTTGGAAAAATAGGGTAGGGTTTTTGTGGATTTTGACACCGTGATAGTGAACGCAGCGAAAATCAATGGTTGGCCAATGTTGGTTGGCCTTGGCCAGCATCGGTCAAGTATTAGGTGACCAATGTCGGTGATGATGGACCGATGCCAGTCAAGAGTGACCGATGTCGGTCAAGAGTGAGTGATAAAGGATAAGAGTGACCGATGCTAGTTAGATATATGGGAAAATAGGTCAATAAATGAGACATGGTGGGAGGGAAAGGTAGGTAATGAGATATAATGACAGGTTTAGTGAGAATGGGTAGGGTAATATGTTCAAATAGGTACTTGTTGAGGGATGGGAAATTGGGATGAGGGGAAAAGGGGTAGTCTTTAGGGTTGGGGTGTGGTTATGGGGTAATAAGTAGTGAGGGTCTTGGGAATAGGTTGGTTGGTTAAGAGGTACGTTGGGTATGGTTAAGGTTTAACAATGTTGTGGTTTTTTGGATGTGGACTAAGGACCTGCTATGGATGTGGGATAGATTACTGCCTCTGTTGTTAGCGGTACAGTCGAGCATGACGGCATAAGAGTGGAGGAACGTGACAATCAGTAGGGTAATATGTTCAAATAGGTTAAATATTATAGGGAATGAAAATTGGATAGGTTTGGGTGGGTAGAATAGTTATTTAGGTAGTTATGGATTTTGGAAAACTAGGGTAGAGGTTTTGTGGATTTTAACGTCTTGAAAGTGACCGATAACAATCAAGTGTTGGCCGATATTGGTTGGCCTTAGCCAACATCATTCAAGTATTAGGTGACCGATGCGGTGATGATGGACCGATGCCAATCAAGAGTGACTAATGTCGGTCAAGATTGACCGATGTTGGTTAGATATAGGGAAAAATAGGTCAATAAATGTGACATGGTGGGAGGGAAAGGTAGGTAATGAGATATAACAACATGTTTAGTGAGAATGGGTAGGGTAATATGTTCAAATAGGTACTTGTTGAGGGATGGGAAATTGGGATGAGGAGAAAAAAATGTAGGCTTTAGGGTTGGGGTGTGGTTATGGGGTAATAAGTAGTGAGGGTCTTGGGAATAGGTTGGTTAGTTAAGAGTTACATTGGGTATGGTTAAGGTTTAACAATGTTGTTGTTGTTTGGATGTAGGCTAAGGACAAACTCGTAGATGTGGGATAAAGTAATGCCTCTGTTGCTAGCGGTACAGTCGAGAATGACCACATAGGAGTGGAGGAACATGACGGATGTATGCCTATTAAGGGATGACACTATAGGCACATAGTTCGGGAGTAGAGCTTGATATTTTCACTCATCAATGAATGGGATTCAACAACCAACACATTTCATTTATCGATAGGTGAGATCATAATCACCATGGAGGATGTATACAAGATATTATGACTACCTATAGCAAGAGAGAAGGTTTATTTGATTTCTTTAGAGGAATCAAAGGAGCTGATGTTGGTGGTGTTTAGAGAGGGGATTGTAGAGATGAGGTTCCATAGCATGAGCCTGATCTATGGAGATATGTACGTGGCCCATCCTCAAGAGATCAGGTTGGTTGTCCCGATTATGAAGGAAGTGTGTTGTTTTGCATTTTTGGATGTGGAGGGTGGGAGATTCCCATGAGCACTGATGGGGGTTCTCCATGACATGATGGAGGATAGGAACTAGTTTTCTTGGGCACCAACATTCTTAGTACAATTATACAAAGAGATATGGGCCTATGGGAGGCTACAGAGGTTTAGTTTATGTTGTACCTTTCTTCTTCACTATTGGGCATACAAGCACATCGTATGTGTATGTTTCAAGACTCCATGAACTAGTAGCCTCACCCTGACCCTATCTCTGGGATCACCCGCCCCCTGTACTCTTTTCACTATACATGTAAGATCTCATCCTATCACTCGAGGCTTGATGTACCCTATACTCTCATATATGAAGGAAATATATCCCAACGGTAGTCAAATGATCTAGAGGTACAACATAGTGGTAGAGGCATAGCCTCCCATAGTGGGATAGATTTGACTACTGTTGGGATAGATTTCCTTCCTATGTAGAGTATAGGGTACATCAAGCCTCGAGTGATAGGATGAGATCTTACATGCATAGTGCAAAGATTACAGGGGGCAGGCGAGCCCAGAGATAGGGTCAGGGTGAGGCTACTAGTTCACGGAGTCCTGACACAACAAAAGGCCAGGTGGAGGTGAGGGCTAGACCCATAGAGGGTAGAGAGATGATGGCAGGGCATCGGGCTGGAGTAGAGGAGGAGACATATGAGACTATCTTGACATCAGATGGGCCAACGATTGAGATCCATGTACATTGTCATTTTTTATTTTGATATATGTTGGCCTACGTTCCGATGATAGTGAGGTTGTATATGATTTTTTTAGATTTTGATTAATATACCGCCTGCATATCAAATATTTTGAGGTTATACCTGAGAGATACTTGTATTATGTTGTATTAGTGTATATTTTATGGATACACAGACTGTTATTTATAGATGGTGAGATCGATGGTTATGGATGATGTACTTGTGTTGTGAAATTTCTATTTTTACATGTATATGGGTGGAAACTAGGTGGATTAGGCATGATGGAGTTAGGTTAGTTAGGAATGATGGAGCTAGGTAGGTGTAGGCATGATGGATTCAAATCAGTTTAGGCATGATGGAGTTAGGTCAATTTGGGCATGATGGAGTCAAACCAATTTAGGCATGATGGAATCACATCGGTTTAGGCATGATGGACTCAAGTTGGTTTAGGCATAATGGAGTCTTGTTTTTAATTTTTATTTAATGTCCAAGTTATTGGTAACATGGGAAATAAATGATGAGTTATATGTATGTTATGGTGTAGACTTCCAAAATATTTGATATTATGGAAATGTGAAATGATTGATTGGATATTTTTATAATGTGATAACATGGTAGATATGTATGTGTGGTAATTTTCCAAGTGTTATAAAAATTGAATTTAGATAGAATATGAATAGGAAAATGGGGAAAATAGGTTAGGGTAAAGAGTGGCCGAGATACCCTCCAAAGGCCCCATGCCCTAGGAGTGTTGCCTATATAGCCTAGCGAACAAGGGCCTCAAGTCGATGTAGTTCTCCCATAAGCAAAGGAAGAATATGATGAATTAGAGGAATGGTTTATTAGTAGGTTTTAGGTATGATTGAGTCTTAGGTGATAGTGTAAATATTATAAAATTTTAGTGTCGATGGTCTGGTCCTATATAGGGTAATTTATAAGTAATGAAGAAGGAAAATGGTAAGAGGTGGTAAAAGAGCCACTTATTTGATAAAAACCCTAATGATTCCACCATACCAAAGATGGGATTATGAACGTAATAACCTAAAGGCATTGTATAATGGACTATTTTAAGGGTGAAGAAATTCACATGATCACAAAATGTCATAGTTACAACAAATCCCTTGAGAAAATAGAAAATTAGGGTGAAAATGAAATGAGGTTAAAATGGGGGGTTTAGCGTAACTTAGTGTACGACAACATGTTTACCTGGCAAGAAATCCATGATCAAAAATAGGTAAGTCCATGAAAAAAGCTATCATTTTCTTCGTTTGTCTTTTTTTTTATAAATTCATCGATGCGGGTAGTCTATATGGGATGAGTATATTATCTCCTTGAGGTCTACGTGAAGCTGATCAATGTGGGAAGCTTCTAAATATGTTATTTTATTTTTGCAATGATTATAAATAGCTATCTTTTGAGGGAATTGTCTATTTATAGTGGTGAGATAGAGATAAGATATGTCCCTTTTAAGGGATTCATCTTTTAACCGGAAGTTTGACTCAAGGATTTGAATCCCATTTTTCTTTGGATGTTTAAGTCATGGAAAATACTATGGAGGAAAATTAGGTTCTTTTTTAGAATACCAAACCATATCACATAGAGGTTAACTTATGAAAGAGACAATTTTAAATGATGAATGACCATGGGATTCCATCTTTGAAAAGGATGAAAAGTATCCATGAGAATAATTCCATGAGTAGAGCCGTGGTACTCATATTGAAGATAAGGATGAAAGGTGATGGATAATCACATGATTTTTATTTAGTCATTGATCTCAAAACGGGTAATATGGAAGGTGAATGACGCTCAAGGGACGAGTGGTCAATAGAAAAAGAAGATATAGGACTTGATTTCAAAAATAAAATGGTCTAAGATGTAAGGCATTGAGGGGCTCAGGTTTAGCTTTACCTTCAAGTGAAGAAAAATGACAAACACCAAATCCATAGTCATGAGTAACGATATAGGGTCCATTTCTCTTCTTTGGTTACATGTTGATTTTACATTAGGACAAGGTCATCGACCTGGAAGGTTTGTTTGTGGACACATTTTTTGTAGGCATGCTCGATACATTTTTGGTATATTTGGCTATGATCAAGAGAAATGAGACGAAACTCATCTAATAACTTAAGTTGTGTCAAACGGTCATGGTGAAATTCATCATCATTAAGCATGTCTTGTAGTGAGATGAAAAGAGATGGAATCTAGAATTCAAAAGGCAAGACAACCTTGGTACCATAGACCAAAGAAAAAGGTGTGGTAGTAGTTGAGGTATGAATACTAATACGGTAAGCCCACAAGGTGAAAGTGATGTGCGAATGCAATCCTTCCCAAAGATCGTCAACTACTTTCATAAGAATTATGTTTAAGGTTTTATTGGTTGATTCTTCTTGGCCATTTTTTTGTGGATAATAAGGTGATGAGAAACCTATTTGAATACCAAAAGCATCACAAAGCTTTCGTAGGGTTTTGTTTTTGAATTTCTTACCGTTATTAGTGATGAGGCAGTGAGGGACACCAAAGTGACAAATAATGTGATGGTTGATGAATTCACATATTTTCTCACTTTTAATAGAAATGAGAGGAATGGCTTCTACCCATTTAGTGTAGTATTCAATTGCGAGTTATAATCCATTGGTGTAATTTTTAAGAATGAGGATTGATCTCTCCGAAAAGATCCAAACGCCATTGAGAGAAAGGCCAAAGGTATCGTGCGACCTTTAAGGCATGACTAGGTGTGTGATGAAGATTAGCATGTTGCTAGAATTTCACAAAATGTTTGACATAATAAAAATAGTAACAGATTTAGGGTTGACCAATGATAACCAAGGTGAAGAATGTGTTTAGTGATAGCTAAGCCACTAAAGTGACCTACAAAAATTTCTTCGTGAACTTCCTTGATGGTGTAAGGAATTTTAGAACTTTTAAGGCATTGTAAGAGAATATCGTTGAAGCTACATTTATAAATAAGACCACCCATAATGACATAGTGAGAGACACCTTTAAGAAAATAATGTTGTCCATTACGAGTGAGATCAGGAGGTAGAATGGAAAGGAAAAGGTAGTATACAAATTTCTTATACCAAAGGTCACGTGGGTCAGGCGCAACTGTTCCTATAGAGTTAACCTCTCGAGATAAATAACATGGTGATTGCAGCCTTTGTATTGTGAGAAATATTTTGGAGTTGGTAGGTGAAGTGGGTCTATGAAGCCAAGAAGGTCATGGTATCCACAAATTTATCAATGGAACGTGGGGTGGTTTTAAGTTCCTAATGGTTAAATTTAGTCAAAATTATTTCGACGTGACATATGTACTTTTGGAGTATTTTGTTACAACACTGGTATATACCATTGACTTATTTTATAACCAATTGGGAATCACCAAATATATTAATTGATTTAACATCTAGGAAATGGTGGTTTGAAGACCTAATACAAGTTCTTCATATTTGGTGATGTTGTTAGTGCAATCAACATCTAGTTTGGAAGATAAAAACATAGGTTCACCATCAAGAGGAATAAGGATAACACCTGCACCACCTCCACACTGACATTTGGAACCATCAAAGAATAAGATCATCTAGTAAGTGGTATCTTCCAAAGAGAGTGTATAAATGGATTCATCTCAGAAATTGAAGTTAGAGGGTTGCTCTCCAGAAAGAGGTTCATCTTCTATTTGGTCAGCGATGGCTTGGCCTTTGATAGACTTTTTATGGATGAATTCAAGGTTAAGGTCTGCAAGAAGTATGAGCCAATGTGAAACACATTTATTCTATTATATTTTGGCATACATGTAATGTAGGGGGTCAGTGTTAGTGATGACAAAGGTTTTGTGGTTTAGTAGGTAATGGAAAATTTTAGTGGCGACAAAAACTAAGGCTAAGAAATTTTTTTCAACATGAATGTACCTAGTTTCATATACCAAAAGAGTTTGACTTATGTAATAAACCACTTTCTCTCTATGTTTCTCATTGCGATGAGTGAGCATGACACCTAAGGAATGATTAGTGGCATAAATATATAGGTAAAAGGGTTGGTCATCTTTAGGGGGAATGAGCACCAATGGTTGAAGAAGGTATTGTTTTAAGGTGTCAAAGGCTTTGTGGAAGTCATCATCCCATTTGAAGGAGACATCCTTTTTGAGGAGATGATGAAATGGTTGATAGCGGTAAAAAGTTGTGAAATAAACCAATAAATAGATTGCAACTTACCTTGCAAACTTTGAAGTTGATGGATATTAGTAGGCGAGAGGCATTTTGAGAATAGCCTTTACTTTAGCAGGATCAACTTCTATGCCATGCAAAGAAATGATGAAATAAAGAAGTTTTCCTCAAAGCACTGTGAAGACACACTTCTTAGGTTGAAGGTGAAAAAATACTCGAGAACGATATTAGAAATCCATTGGGGATATTCAATGGGTAGAATGAAGGAAATTGAGAGAAGGCATTGGAGTTCTTCTTTGACAAGAAGAGAAATGTGAGGATGCATTTTCCGTAGCTTTTGTTTTATGGGTTTGGCATTAGGAATGGTTACAATATTATGATCCACAATGTTTGGGTCAATACCGGGCATATCAACATAAGAACAATAAAAAGAGTTGCTATGGTCTAGGAGGAAAGAAGTAAAATCTTCCTATTCAGCAACATCTAAAGATTAGATTATCTTTATAATGTGTGAGTCATCCTAAGTGTTAATGTTGATTTCAATGGTTTATTCATTCAACATGGTTTGCATCTCAGAAGGTAATGACCAATGAATATAAGATTCTTCGCACCAAGATAGGTGAGTTTAGACTCATCATCCTGACATTGAATGACGTTAATAGAAGGTGCATCATCATCGATCATATCGGGATACAAAAAGGGAAAAGAAAAAGGATCCTCACCATTGTGTTTATAAGTTAGAGGTCCCACGGAAATCACATTCATGAAATTTTTTTTAGGAGGAATAGATTCTGGATCTATGGAATCCATGGGTGAAGGTGGTGACGTTAGTGAATGGGGTAGAGAAGTTTTGTCTTCCTCAATGAGGTCAATGTGGGCCTTCTTAGAAGATGGTACGACAAAGCCAATGCCATTGTGATCTTTGTGTTTAAGGGTGGTACATGGAATGATGGTATGATGGCCTTGTGCATAAAAGCTGAATCCAAATCCTTTTCATGTGCAGAAGTGAAGGAAAGTGTGGGTGAAGTGGTGATTAGTGAGGGATTGGAGGTCAGATGAAAACAATTGTGTTTGGGATGGAGGTTTGGGTGAATAAGTGGTAGTATCAAGTCCACCATATGTTAATATTGTGTGAAGGTGGGGAGGACCATAAAGGATAACCTTACCTATGTGGTATTCATAATTAGGGTGCTAGCACACATTTCCATAATCTTGCATAGTGAGGAATGTGTTAATATTGTAGAGGTGGTACTCCCCAAACCGAGGCATTGAAAAACACCTTATAAGGGATTGGTAGTCAATATGTGGGTAGTAGGAATAAACGAATCACTAGATGATTGGGAAGGAGGGGTATTGATTTGTTGGGAAGTAGATGGGTCATCTGCAGAGGTCAGGGCGATAGTAGGAATACAAGAGTTAGGTGTTGGAGAGGAGGTGGTAACATTGGTAGATGGGGTTATGGGTGAAGGAGAAGTGGGGATAGTAGTAGATGCCTTAAATGGTTCAATTACATTGTTATGTCGGTACAACATGTTACAAGTTTTGAATGTCGATGGGTCAGTAGGGATGGTATAGTTATGCCCTTCCTATTCAAATTTTACACGGTGGTGTAAATTTGAACATAAACAACCCATGACGTGAATCTAAGGTCTATTGATCAATATGTTATATTGGAACTATCACTCTAAGACATAGAATAATTCCAGGCTAGTGCAAGGACCCACACAAAAATGGAAAATAATGGTGCCAAGGGTGGAGGTGATGGCATCGTTGAAGGAGCGCAACATAATTGGGTTATTATGCATACAATTGGAAGGGATGCACATTTGATTATATACATGGGAGGAGATGATGTTAATGCTAGCACCACCATTGATCATGACATGTCGTATGTGTATGTTATCGATATAAATGGAAATGAAAAGGGTGGGATCAGGTTCATATGACTGGAGAGGGACAATCTCCTCATCATAGAAACTAAGGGTGGTGACTTGATGAGTAGGCAAGGGGGTATAATAAGGAGATGATTTGGTAATCATGGCCATGTGGTGAGGGGTCATTGGGTAAAACTTTGATGGATTGTAAAACCTCCATAAGGGCTTGTCTATGAGATTCATAAGTTTGGATGAGATCGTACAAAGACATCTTTAGAGGAGATTAATATAATTATTTTATCATTGTATAATGGGTGACCCCATTAGAGATAGGATATGTGGGTCCTTGAATGGTAATTTTGGTTGTAGGTGTAGATGGTATATTGGACACGGGGTTGGTTGATGGGCTAGTTGCTTTTTCTTTTCCTTTTTCCTTCTGGGCATGGGTGGAAACTTGGACCATGTTAATATGAGGGGAGGTGGTAAATGGAGAAGGTATCGGATGAGTAGTGTAATGGCATGATGGGAGAAAACCTAATTGGGTGGAATATCCTTATGAAGTGTGTTGGGAACACTTGCATTTGGGTGGTGATTTGGCCAACTCTCTGATACAGACCATGTTGATCTATAATTTGGAGGTGGAAAAAAGGGTTGTGCGGTGGAGATGTAGGTCATTGAAGAAGCAAGGGATGATTATGTGTGGTGACATGTGAAGGTGGAACATGATCCTCATCAAGAAGGTCATCATCTTCAAAATTTTGTTCACGAGGACAAAGTTGGAGAAGAACAGTTTTTAGATCCTTAAAATTTTCTACATCGTGTCCTGGCACACGATGATAAGCACAAATCTTGGTTTCATCAAACCCTTTTAGTCTAGGTTTGATAGGGCCATAAGGTCAAAGTGGTGGTAATGCAATGATGGAAGTCTCTAAGAGGTTGGTTAAAATATTGACATAGAACCCTACCAATGGGTCATAATCAAAAGTGAGTGTAGGTTTGGGTAAAGGTGCGAGATGGTCATGAGGGAAAGAAATTATAGGAGGAGGAATGGGTTGGCCCAATAGTTTGGTAAGTGGTACAGTCTTAGGTTTTGATGGCATCTTCTTGGGTAAATGTGTGGTAGAAGAGCTAGTGATGGAAGGTTTTGTTGGTTTAACTACCTTATTGAGGGTAGTGGATTCTTGTCTTTCGGTTGCACCTTCTTGGATAAAGGAGAGGTGGGAGTACGTGATACAAATGGGAAATCAGGTGGGGAAGATGATGGGTTACCCATAGGGAAAACTAAGTTGTAGTGGAAGTGGTTTGTAGAGGTTAGGTGGATGGTATGTGTTGAATTCATATACAAAAAAATGGATTTATAGTAATTGGTGGATGTATAGGTGGTAAGAAGTGCACGGGTGAGGTAGAGGGTGTTTTTCATGTGGGTAAATGAGGTGTAATGAAGGTTCATGATGAAGCAGTGGGTTGCTTATCTTTTGACTTGCTTTGGGTAGGAGACTATTTTTCCTTGGTTGATGGGTGAGGCCCTAGGATGGATGGAAGGGGAAAAGGTGACAAATGTGTGGTAGGTGAGAGTAGCATATGTGACCTAGAAGGTTGGGTCTTCCTTTAAGGTGGAGAAATAATGTTAGTGCAGTTTTGGGAAGATGTGGCTAAATCCAATTTGACGGGTTGTTGAGTAAGGTTTGACGTCAAAGACACCCAAGCTAGTGATGGGTTCGAATACAAATGAAGATATAGGTGTGGGTAGGTTCTTAGGTATTGGAATGGTTTTAGTTGTGGGTAAAGGTTCGGATGTAGGTAGATGGGATGATGAAGAAGCAATTTCGATAGGCATGGTTAGGGTCGATCTAGTTGTTGGAAATACCTTTAGGTAGATCGTGGAAGTATCCTTAGTAAATATTTTCATTTAAGTCGAAAAGGGAACTTAAGACATCCCCGAGCATGGAATTATCAATGTAATCCAAGTGATTATCCAACTATGAAAATGGGACTTTTGTAGGAAGAGATGGAGTTGGTTTGGTGGAAATCCCTGTAAAATATGTCTTTGAGACAAGGGTTGGCTAGCCTCAGACTCTGGGATAAAAGAGCCAAGATCAGGTCAACGGGGTCCAAGGTTGATCGGGGAGAATTACCCCCAAAAATTAGTGGTGTGTCTGAAGAATCTCCCATGGGTAGGAGAGATGTTATGTGAGGTGAGGTAGACTTATCCCTTAGTAGAGAAGAAGGCGATGTCATTTCTCCTATGGATGGGAGAGTAATATTGTTGACTGTTAGGTAGGTTGTGAGGTAGACAGGTGAAATGGTATCAGAAGAAAGTGTGGGTTCCTTTATGAGAGAAGTGGGAGATGAAGGGGACTCCTTTGTGGGTGTAGTAGTAGAAGAGGTATGCTCCTCTATGGGTAGAGTAGCTTGTGCAAGAATTTGTTCAATAGAAGAAATATGTGAAATTTGAGGAATGAATGGTATGATATCAAAAATCACATGGAATTCACGGACATTGTTTGTCACCGCTGAGATGAAGGTTTTTATTTTTATTATACAATGGTTTATGGATAGGGAATGACTTCTTAAATATGTGAAATGTTTTAGTTTTCGACACGTTTGGGTTGTCCATGATGAGGTCTCCATTATCTATCATCTCTTGGAAAATGTTCTTAAAATTTATGCAATTACCATCACTATGAGCTTTGAAATAATGATAATTATAGTAGTTGTGTTCCTTATACCATGCAGGCATAGGATGAGTGGAATCAAAACTAGTATGAGGTTTTATGGGAGGAAGTGTAATGGCTCCAGCTTTAAGAATCTTTTCCAATACTGAAGAATACGACTCTCTAATTAAAGTTTACTCCCGCTACTCCCACTTTGGGCCGAAAGGTTTGGACAGGGAAGGATTAGAAGAAGATTGGGCTTGATTAGAGGGATGGGATGGACAAACTTTAAGAACTACCATGTTGGAATATCCTTTGGCTTTTGAATAATTATTTTGGGGTTTTAAAGATGAAGAAGAATCATTTGGTTTGAACGGGGCGTTCTTGTTTCATAATTGGATTTTATTTTCTTCAATGGCACAAATTTTTGACTTTTGTGTCATGGTGAACACTTCATCAAAGGTTCGAAGGTTTGTACCCATAGAGTTGGTGAGATTTATATGGCACAAGCTCTAGTGAACAACTCAATAAGTTCATTTTTAGGTAACTGGAACATTAATTAGTTGATAAGACTTTGCCAGTGAACAAAGAAATATGTGATAAATTCTTCTTCATACTATCGTGTCGAATATAGGTTGGTCATGGTGAATTTTTTTACTAAATTGATCAAAAAGTGGTCAAAGAATTCCTAAGCCACTTGGTTGAAGTAGTAGATGGAATGTCTAGGTAAATTGTTGTACCAATCTAAGGCAGGTCCTGTTAAATACATGGAAAATGTTCATAAGTGCAAAGCATCGTCATGGGCAACTAGGTAGCACCCATGCTTGAATGACCACAAGTGTTGTTGCAGGTCTTCTTTATTATTGAAGCGGATGAACTTGGGCATTTCCCAATGTATGGGGTATGGGTGAATAGGTATGGATGGATGAATAGGATCATTACAAATTTTTTCATAAGTCAAGGAGTTACGAGAGCTAGAAAATGATGCTTCTAATGTCTACATCTTTTCGATCTTCATCCTAATGAGGTCAGTTATAGGTTGTGAGGAATGGGTTCCTTCTATAGTAAAGGGAGGTTAATGATGGGTATATGATGTGGATGGCATCCCAGTACATGGAGGTGCTGAGTATGAAAAATGTGAAGGAGTGATAGATACATGTGGAATGTACCCCAAATAAGCAATAGAAAAGATTGGGGGCTGCTGGTGATGCGTGTAAATAGGTGGGGTGGTCACAACAAATCTTGTGGTAATGGGTGGTAGAGACTAAGGGATAAAAAGAACTAGATTTTGGAACAAGGTGTGGGTTACTTACGCTAGAGGTGGTTGTTATACAACTAGTATATACGAGGAAAAAGGGACAAATGAGGCTATACATAAGGAAGTTGGTGAAGGAATAGTTAACACCACAGTTCACTAGACATCATTGGGGTAGTAGTTATGGCGAGAGATGAGACCTAACTGTGAGATCACAAGGGGTAATGGGGATGATGGCAATTCCAAGCTAGTGGTAGCTGACGCGAAGTGGGTGTGAGGGAAGGAGGGATAGATACAGGCATGTTGTATATTAACTATCCTGAGGAGTTCCGAGTAGATGAGTGGGTGATATAGTATTGTAAGGCCATGTGATTTTGATCAAGGAGTCTTACAAACTCCTTGTTTCCAGTAGCAATGGGAATATGATGAGTTGGATCCATAGGTGACAGGATGGATGGTGGCGATGGAATAGGTGGGAGTGGATAACAGTTGGCATAAAATAAAAGGGTGTTAGTTTGGTTGCAAGTCAACACCATGTGAATTAGTGTTGACTTGGTAATACTATATTTTGTAAATGACACAAAAAACAATGGAAGAAGATATGGATGAAGTCCTGGGGGGTAAATCTGGTCAGTGTTTTGATTAAAACTCAAACACAAAAATTGATGATGGTACGTACAAATGATGACGGTTCTGGGGAGGCTGATGATGGTTATAGTAATGCGACAATCTTTGGTCACTATGGAAAATACCAGTTTCAACAAATGAAATAGAATTGATGAATGTGCAATGGGCAAATTGTATCTGTCAGATATACAAGAATTTCAGGGATATAATGGTGTCCTGAGGATCAAAAACATAAAAGAATAGGTGATGAAGGTTGTTTCAGGTAAAATAACCAAAAGAGTAAGAAGCCAACACTAGTTAGGTAAACTGATGAAGATAAAATTTAAACTGATGACGGTTCTTTGGTGATGATACCGATTACTTTCAAATTATAATAAATGAAGAAAAAATAATTTTTGGTGAATTAAACTAGATGAAGGATCAACCAGAAATCTAGAATGATAAGATGAGGTCTTGACACACTTAGAAATAGCCAGAATACTCCAAAATGATGGGGAGTGCAAAAGGAAGAAAAAAATGAAGAATCATAACTCACACCTTAAAACAAAAGTCATAAACAAAGCTAAGAAAAACACGTAATCCTAAAAGTGAATTTATGTTTGTTTATCTTATCCTATTAAGACTGACTTGTGAATTTAGAACATAGTTTTTGGTTAGAAAGGTGTCCTATGAGAAAGGAAATTTAAAGGTGAGGTTTTAGGTTATGTTATGGCAGGATCGATCCTTTCTTTGAGGTGATGAATGGAAAAAGATAACCAGCTCGGCACCCACTATCAATCCTCTGATTGTGTGGTCGTTGACAACTTCTTCTAGTTGGGATGTTGTTTAAAAATATGTGTAAATTCAAATTTGTGCATTTTGGCAAAGAAAGAGAACAGAGAAATGTGCTTTCTATGGTTTAATTACATCAACCATCAGCTGGGCATGACTTCTAGCATATAGGTTACCCTTATTTTTAAATGTGAGCTAATAATGCAACATACAAGGATGAAATGCAACAAATTTTATAACCCAAATTGATAATTACATTCGATGAAGAAAATGATGAATAGGTCAAGAACATGCTCTTTCACTACTATGCAAATTTAAGAAAGAAGAATTGGTTTGTTTTAAGAACAAAATGACAAATTTTGTTTAGACAATTAGAAGAAAAGAATATTACTAGGGAGAAGATTAAATGTGTATTTTTCAAAAGGAAAGAAACACACAAAAATTTTCCTATATGAAGAAAATGCAATGAACCCAAGAGAGGGTCCCACCAGGCGTGCCAAAATGTTTTTCGAATAGTATGCATATGTAAGAGTAAAATAGATAAGGTAAGGGTGAGGAGGAATACTTGTGAATGAAGGTGGAAGGTAGAGTGCACACATTCTGATTTCCCGATCCAATGTTGATTGTGAGAACTTCCTTTTTGCTAGGAGGAACTACCTACAAATACAAAACAAGACCACAAGAGGAATATCAAAAAATATATGTGAGTGGAATGCTAGCATATGCTAGATCTGGGAATTTTGATACTTCTTAGATGGTTTTCAATCCACTGTTTAAAACAACTTAATGCAAGAAATAATGTAAACCAATAATTTCCTACTGTAGTTGATATGATTTAGGTGTCTCATTCAAGTACAATAAACAAATCTAATCTAACAGATAGGTTATGATCAGATCTGGAAGTGAAATAGGTAAAAAATGTGGTTAGGCCAGGTCAGGGTTAAGTTTTGGGTGAATAGTATGAGGTTGTTGTTATGGGAAGATTTACTAGACACAGAGACCGACATAAGTCTGATATGACCGATGCCGGTTGAGAGAAAAATGACGATGGTTTAGGTTAACTGGCATCGGTAGGGTCATGCTGATAAAAATTCAATGAAATTTCATTTTGATGATTCTCTGTGATTGTACAGAGAATGGACAGAGAACTGTGAGTTTGTTGATGGTGTTAGGGATACTCAAAAATTTCTGAAGTCGGGTATGGAGGGCTAGGAGGTTATATGTAGTTAGGTGGAGAGATTGGTAGGTAGGTGAGAGGTGATGAGATCCAAAGAATACTAGGACTCCTAAACTGAGATAAAAAAATGATCTAACTATGGAAAGATACAAATATAAATGTACTTACTTGTACTTGCAAACCTAGTGGTTGGATGGAGGTGATGATTGATCCATGGAACTGGTGGTCACTATCACGGATGTGCTTCTGAGAATGTTACAATGAATTCTTTCCTTTCAGATTAGTGTTTAGTGTTTAGTGTTTCGGGTTGACCAACGTTGGTTAAGGCATGAAATACTAGGTTTAATAAAATGAAAAATCTTGGCCATCTTTTTTTCCCATCTATTTCCATTGTCACAGATCAAAATTGAATGTTGTGCTTATATAATTGGGAATGTGGTTAGAGGAAGAATAGGCATGTGATTTTAGGGTTGAACTAAGTCTTAGTTAAAAGGAAACATGTTATGAATAGGTCTATGATGAGGTGTTTAGGTGATGTGGTGGGGTGAGGTGTCTAGGTGAGGTGGAAATTAGTTTAATTAAGGTAATTGAATAATGAATATTGTGAGAATGGGCATTAATTTAATTGTAGGTAATTAAATTAATATACATGTGGGGTAAAGGGGGAGTGTGACCCAAATTTTGTGTCTATAATTAGAATCAAAATCAAAATAGATTAATAAGAGATCATAGATTAGATTATAGAGGAAAGAGACCAATGGGTGAGAATGACAAGAAACATCCACCTAGAGATAATAAGGAAAATCCTATCCATTGAGTGTAAGAGTTGAAATTGTTGAAGAAGAACACATCATTGATTGGCATGATAAAAAAAATTCCTCATGTTCCCTGTGAATAACCTAACTTGATTGAAGATGCTACTTTATAAGAATTTGATGGTGCATATGTACTTGATCCTCAAGTAAACTTCAAACAAAGTGTAATATCTACTAATCTTCTATGTATTATAATTGTTAATGATTTTTGGGAAAGTGTAAACAAGGTAGGTTGGCTTCACCATGAAATTAGTGCTGAAATTTATATGGATCAGTCCTTTGAATTTCCCAATCATGATTTTGAATACCTAAGAGATTTTATGATCAAAAATATGATGGAGAGTTTCCTTCTAAGGAGGATAGGGAATTAATGATCAATGTAGTTGTTTCCTAGAAAAATAGTACAATCTAAGAAGTAGATAAGTGAAGGGTCTTTTCCAAACATTAAAATATAATATGCCAATCTTGAATAATGTTCCTAAATGTAACCTAAGAGAAATATACCGTGCAAAACCCCTACTATTGATCCAAATCCAAGTGTTCCTCCTATTGTTTCTATTTTGAAATAATGTATACCATCTGATAAATTGATCACTCTCATTTCCATTACATCCTTACTCAAGTAAAATGTTTGTTATATGGACCAAATCCTAAGAAAAATGAAGATAATTATCCCTTTCGTAGAGTTAATTAGGATTCTTGAGAAAAGAAACATGACATTTTAACATTCCCATTTAAGACTTTAGAAACAAGGCAATTTTTTTCTTTTGAATAATGTTCTCTGCTCTAAATAATTATTATTTAGAACACACATTCCATTTAGATTAATGTTCTTTGTTCTCATATTCATAATATGGAACACACATTCCATGCCATTCGATCTCATAAAAAATAACCATATGCATTGTATGTGACTCAATGAACTTCATCTCTCATTTCATGACTCAGAGTTTCATCGATCTCTCATTTCATGACTCAGTTTCTTACTATTCCTTCATGTTAATTCAATGTATTGTATACTAAGTATATTTGGTTCTTTTACCCTTTTCAATGTATTGAAGTGTTCTGTTTAAGAGGCCTATCTGAATATTTGTTACCAATATTCATCTGATATCCTGTATCTTAAACTAGGTGACATAGGACAACACAACCAACAGCTTGTGATACTTTGGCCAAATATTTTCACATGATTTACATGATAATAGTCCTGACGACATACTCATCAAAAAAATACGTTCTTCACCCCCACTTCATCTGTTATCTAGAATGGTTGTCATTGACTCACTCACAGTCCACTTGTCCAAGGTTTAACCATAACCCAGTTAGCAACATAGATTAGTATAGAGGACCACTCACTAACTAAGGGTACATAGACATACTCAATCTACCTAGGTTGATTATGTGTGTCTAGCTTACCTTAAATCATCGGGATTCCTTCCTATACCAAATCATGTCCCTCAACTAACCTAAAGTGTGAAAAGTCAAGTTTGAGTTTATGTAAACCTAGATGATCTGATTCAGAAGGGTGTTGCGACATGTAAAATGCAACATTGTGTCCTCATGAATACCTGATCTTCATGATGACACATTATTGTAGTTGTAATGTACCAACATCCCATGGATCCCCTTGTCTAGAGGTACATATCCAGATAAGAGGTTAAATACTTTCTTATCTTCTTAATTTAAGATTCAACTTTTCAGCAACCCTTTTGATTTTCTAATCTCTTCAATCATTATGGTTTCTAGTCATAAATGACTTATGATTTTCATGTAGATTAATCTACAACCAATCCTTCTTCTTAAAGGTTTTTATGTCATTCTTTAGTTTCTTAACTTTAAGTTTCAAACTAACATTCCAAACCAACTTAACAACAGTAAGACTAACTTACTTAACTTGACCAAATTTATCCATGGCTGAATTTAGATTCTGATTTCTTTATAATAGACTTCATTAAGATGAAGTCTATTTCATGTATATATATTTCCATTTTCAGTTACCTTATTTTAGGATTAAGGTTTACTAAGAAGAGGTATAGATTCCCTCTTTCCAAATATCCCTTGAGTATGATACCCAACAAGATCATAACAAAATATTTATTCTGAAGACTAATTGTCTTTCCTTTAGCATATGTTAGTTAGGGTCCATTGCAACAATTCACTTATACATAAACCATATGTAACTTTACTCTTCTATTAGTGTCAATTATTAATCCATATTGACCTAGTTGAATATTCATCTATACATGCCAACTTAGAAGTTGCATTTAAGAGAAGAATAGAGTATCAACTCCTCTCTCTCTCTATTTCATTTGAGTACAACTGAAATGATTCAAAATAGATAGGTTTACGAGAGAATAAGAATAAGTTTACGATCCCCTTTATAGTATGCCCAAAATATAATGACACATCAAATATCAATAACACTCAATCCTTTTTCATTGATCAAACAAAATACATATTTTATAGGTCTAAACATTTCAGACATCTTTCATGTCATTCTACATTGATAAATTCAAGTAAAATTTACAACTTTTCCCTTTTTCAATTACATCTCAAAAGAATAATAATTCCTCATTAAAAATGCAGCCTTTAAGTAAACACAGAAGCATCATAAAAGAACTTGTCTTCTTTTGTCACTTACGAATCCATCTGCAAAAATTGCTAGCACAGGTCAATTCATCAAACTGAGCATGATAAGCACTAAACATTAAAACGATGTTCTTTTGAATAACTATATCATAAAAATAACTCTACTTTTATGAAACATTTAAGCACTTCAGATAGATATCTCATAGAGGAATAAGAATCATAAAGGAAAGAACTGAAGGGGTAGCCACATTACATCAAGTAAGACTCAAGATCAAATCAGCACTCTTCAATCAGTAATTTCATAAGAAAAATTACAACAAATAAGTAATAGTCCATTTCAATTACTTATCTACTTCATACTATAGATACCTATAGTTCATTCTTGATTTAACAAATGTTCAAGAAGATTATTAACTAAAATAGTTCTTAAAATAGAATTATCTAAAGAAGTAATGAATTATAATTCATAGCACAAACATACTCTTCATACCATACCAAAAACCAATTTCATTCCATCTTTAAGAAAGGGATTTATGATGGATCAACTACAATCCTAAACAAGAATTCATTTCCTTCTATTACTCACTCGATTCAACCAGGTTTAATGCAGAAGAGGGAAAGTGAACAAATGCAATTGAAATAACCCTTTCATCCTTCGAATTCAACAAAAACAGCATTGTATTCAACAACTCGAGAGAGAAAATAGAATGTAAAATTTCTTCATATTTTAAAGAAATAACAACAATGAATACCTTACTTGGAAAGAGAGGGGATCAAAATATTCCTTTCCAAGAATAAAAGTGCATATCAACATAAAATAACCAATACAACTTCACCAAACGATCCTTTAACTTCTGACCAAACACTGAAGTCAGAGAACTATTTGGATTGACATAGACTAAGAAACATGTAAGTTGAATACCCAAGAAGAATAAGGTCCATTCAACATATGAAGGAATAAATACAACTGTGTATTAGCTACGCTAAGAGAGAGAGGAATTTTAGGTAAATAGATTCAACATTATTACCAAAAAGCACAACAACAACTGAACAATATAATTCCTCTCACATTGATAGCTTCCACACTACAAGTAAAGCTTAGTCCTCCTATGCATGATACAAAAACAAGATTACCGTCAAGTTGACATGGATCCCCAACTGATGAAAAGAACCATTTGGTAAGAAGGGATAGAACCTAACCCGGTTTAAACACAATGAGGGACAACAAGGAGGTTTAACCTCCGAATTTAGAAACTTAAAATCAACTCAACGAAAAGGAGAAAACCAAAAACAACATCAACTCATTTCCTTAAATAATCAAAACTAAACTTTTATCTAGTTCGTTTAAGGTAAGTTATTCCTTCAGTAACCAATTGTATTATAATGCACAAGTGAGTAAACCCCAAAATTCCTTCAAAATAGTTCCAGAAGAAACTTAAATCAAAATTTATCTAATTCGAGCAAGGGAGAACAATTTCATAACAACATTCTTCCAAAAGAAGGAACTTCTACCAAATGTTTCAACATGTACACAATAATTCACAGACGTTACCCATACCAAGCACAATGCGAGGTAAGACTCCTTTATTGTTATTTTCAACAAGTTTGATTCCATAAGACAAAGGCTCCCAACTACCATGACAATGAAGGATCAAACTGAAGTGACATAACCCAAAGCAACTTCAAGAATGCAAAGGTTATCTTCTTTCAAGGCAGTCTAACAGAGATTCACCACACAAACAAGCAAGGCTCAAAAGTAATAAAATCATTTCTATTACATTCAACAAATGTAAATCCACAAAAGTAGAATCCAAACAGTCATTCCAACTTAGCTTAACAGAAATAACAAGTTTCAGCAAAGGACAAAACATTTTATACTTTCCTTTTCAGAAGAAAAAAAACCCATTTCAATTCTTTATCAAACAATTTTTCCCTAATCCATTTTGCACAAAAATCAGAAGTCCAGATGACTTAAGAAACATTCCAGTTTCAATAAGATAAACACAATTTACTCAAATATGCATCAAGAAAATACCCATATTGCATCTTTTCCAAACAACAAACTCAAGTAGAAGATCACAGCCAAAAATACACCAAGGCATTTCCACAAAATCATTCATTTCAAAGAGAAGAGTTCTTTTAATGAAGACGTTTAATAAAAAGCAGAACTATTTAATAAGAAGAGCCTATCATGCCTGATAGTGTTTCTCTTTTGATTTGTAAAATATCTTCAGCCGAGCCTCCCAAAAATCTCTTCTTTCCAAAACAATGTCAAAAACCAACTCTCCTAACTACCTCCATGTTTCCACAGGTTCAGAAATAGTTCAGGATGCTCAAGATCACTATGGATTAAAAAAATAGACTTGCTGGTTTGAAGAACCAAAACCACATGTAGATCAAAAAAAATAGAAAGACCAAAATGACCAACAACTTCCAAAAACCCCTTCTCCTCTTTCCTAGGTGGTTTCTTCACTAAAATCAATTCCATTGAATGCATTGAATGCAAATTACCTCTCTTTTCTTACGACACCACCACTTCAAATTTGGCGAAGTTGATTTCAAAATTTAACATGCATTTTAAATTTAGAAATGATATTAGCTAGGCATCCTACCAACCTTCCTTGCCTCCACCAAATTTGGAAAATTAAGATGTAAGGACTAAGATTTAATTTTCATTAATACCTTAGAAACCACCACCACCAACCTTCCATTTTCCACGTAACCCATAGGTCCCCTTTAGGCTTAGTAATAGTTTAGGTCACCTTAGCATTGGTTAGGTTTCCATCTTAGTTCTTAGGTTAGTTCAAAACTCACAACCAAATAAAATACCATCTTAGATTAGGTCATAACCCCCCCTTAGGTTAGAATCCATATAGGGTAGGCCACTACAACATAGTTTTAGGTGTCAACCATAATAGTTTAGTAATAGGTCCTAGGTAAGTATTATTACCTTAGGTCAAAAATCCAATAGGGAAAACATTATAGTTTGGGTCAGATCCAAATAGCAACAAGCATTCTGACCAAGGTTAAGGCATTTTCCTTATTATCCCATATAGATCCTTAATCTCCTCATGTTGATCAGCGTTACAAAACATTAATAAAGGAGGTCCAAACTTATAGTTTGCAACATGATGCCAAGTAAGGACACCAAAGCTAGGTCCTTCACAATTTACAACAAAACACAGCTCGGTTCCATAATATGTTTCATTCAACATGTCAATTAACAAGATGAAAATAAAGAAGAACTGAAGCATACCTTGGATCAATGGAATTGATTCAAGGTGTGTTGTTAACATATGGAAGATGTGAAAACAACGGTACATATTTACAACTTATAATTCACAAAGCAGAATGGCTTCACTTCCAAGTAACAAAATTACAACAAGCATGAATTCTAAATAGTAATAACTTATCCATTGCAAACATGATTTTCAACGTCAAAAGAATACACCTTCCTAAGACAAATCACATGTCAACGTTTGCAATGTCAAAGGTGGAAGTCATCATAGTAACAATCATGACCAAGACGTTACATACCTTCCTCCTTAAAAGAATCATCATCCCGATGATTAACTTAATTAAACCATTAAAGTTTTAGGACAAAACTTAATTATTGTCCTTCCATTCATATGTTCATAATAGAACTAAATTTGAAAAATTCAAGTTTTCAAAACAATATTTAAAATAGTTGTCAAATAGTTCAATAACTGCTCAAGTTTGGCAGATTTAACATCAAAATATGAATAAAATTTTCAGATTTTATCAATTTTTCATAATCAATTCTGATCAAACAAGTATGGAAAAGTAGATCTCATATCTTCGAGATTTTCCCAAGTTGCACTTTCTTCATTAAACTGGTCCCACTGGACCTTACATTGACTTATTTCATGATTTCTTAAGTGCAACTAGTGAGTTTCCAACACTCAAATAGGCTTAACCATGATTATTCTAGGTCTTGGACCTACAAGGAATTCTAATTCAACACATGTGATAAATCTGAAACATATTTCTTAAGCAAAGAAATATGGAAAACATCATGCATTTATGATAAAGCAGGAGGTAGAGCTAAACGATAAGCTATAGGGTTGATTACTTCAACAATTTCAAAGGGTCCCACATAACGAGGTGATAACTTGGTAGCCTTTCCAAAAGTTATAGAACTCTTTTTCGGCTTAACCCAAAGAAAGACCTTCTCACCAAGTTCAAATTTCCTATCCACCCACTTTAAGTCTGCATAACTCTTTTTCCTATCGGTAGCTTCCTTCAAGCATTCATGAATCATTTTAACTTGTTCCATTTCTATAAGGATTTCTGGCCCAATTACCTCTCTATCCTCAATGTTGTCCTAGCTAACAGGGGTTACATTTCCTTCCGTATAATGCTTCGAAAGGTGCCATTTTTAGAGAGGCGTGATACATGTTATTATAAGAAAAATCTACTAATGGAAGGTACTCCTCCCATTTATACTACTGATCCATGCAATACATTTGTAACATATCCTCTAAAACTTGATTAACTCTTTCAGTCTATCCATCCATTTTCGGATGATACAGAACTGAAATTCAACTTAGTTCCTAGAGCTGCATTAAGCATTTGCCAAAATCTTGATGTCATTCTCAGATCTCTATCCGATATGATCAATTCAGGTACTCCATGTAACTTAAAAATATCATGCACAAATCTTCTTGCTAACACAGGTGAATCATCCTTTATATTACAAGAAATGAAGTGTGCTACTTTTTTAGTTTATCAACAACAACCAGAATAACATCATGTTTATTCTTTGACATAGGCAATCCCTGAACAAAATCCATAGTTATCACTTGCCATTTGTACTGCGGAATGTTGTGAGGGTACAGTAAACCGGCTGGATGCATATGTTCTACTTTAACATGTTGACATTCTAAATAGTGTGTCATAATTTCCATCACATATTTTTTCATCCCTTTCCAGAAATATTGTTGTTTTATATCAACAAGCATCTTTGTAATGCCAGGGTGTCCAGAAAAAGGTGAGTTGTGAAATTCAACTAATAATTTATTTCTTAACTCATTTGCCAAAGGTATGTATACCCTATTTTCAAACCACAAAATTCCTTCATTGTCAAAATGAAAACCTTTATATCTCACATCATTTGGATTTGCAGCAAGTGTTGTCTTTACTTGCTGAAAATAAGAATCAGATTCCATGACACTTTTCACCTCATCCTTAAATTGAGTTCTCAATGTTATAAGAGCAGAAATGTGCTTCCTATACGACTTAGAGCATCTGCTACTCTATTTTCCTTGCCTTTAATATAACTTATATCAAAATCATACTGAGATAGAAATTCTAACCATCTTCATTGTCTTGCATTCAGGTTTGGCTGAGTAAAAATATACTTCAACCCAAGATGATCAATTTTTAGTTCAAAAGGCCTACCGAGAAGGTAATGCCTCCATATTTGAAATGCATAAACAATGGCAACAAGCTCTAGGTCATGTGGAGCATAATTCTATTCATGTAACTTGAGTTTTCTACTTTCATAAGCTATGACATGATCATCCTGCAATAGAATACCTCTGAGACCCTCCCTAGATGCATCCGTTACAACAAAGAAAGTCCCCATTTAGATCGGTATAGTCAAAATAGGTGTTGTAGTTAATTGATCCTTTAGAATCTTAAAAGCAGATTCACATTTGTCATTCCAAACAAATTTCTTGTCTTTCTTCTATAATGAAGTTATTGGTGCAACAATCTTAGAAAAGTCTTTAACAAACTTTTTGTAGTAACCAACAAGACCCATGAAGCTTCTAACTTCATGCACATTCTTGGGTGTGGGCCACTCAGTTATAGCTATGATCTTTGAAGGATCAACAACTATTCCATTCTTGCTTATAACATGCCCCAAATAGTGCACTTCCATGTCATAGAAAGAACATTTAGACAACTTACCATACAACTTTCTCTTTCTCAAGATCTCTAAGACTATCTTCAAATGCTCATGATGTTCTTCAATGCTCTTAGAGTATATGAGAATATCATCCAAGAATACAAGCACAAACTTGTCTAAGTATTCTTGAAAAATATTATTCATCAAATTCATAAAAGTGGATGGTGCATTTGTCAACCCAAAAGGTAAAACTATGAATTCATAATGCTCATACCTTGTTCTAAAAGTTTTTTATGTATGTCTTCATCCTTTATTCTCAACTGATGATATCTCAATCAAAGATCTATTTTAGAATACATCGATGCTCCATGCATCTTGATCAAAAGATCATCAATTCTAGGAAGTGGATATCGATTCTTAATAGTTTCCTTGTTCAACATTCTATAATCAATGCACAATCTAAGTGTGTCATCCTTCTTTTCACAAAATTACCATGCTCCCCAAGGTGAGACACTTGGTCTTATCAAAACTTTGACAAAAGTTCCTATAACTAAGCCTTAAGCTCTACCAATTCAATGGTATTCATTCTATAAGGTTCCTTGGATATAGGCTCGGTTCCTGGTTTGATCTCGATCATGAAGTCAAACTCCCATTTGGGTGGAAGACCCGGTAACTCTTCTGGAAATACATCCTTGAAATTTTGTAACAAAGGATATCTTTCCATAAAATCATTACCTTCTTCTGTAGTTTTAGAAATATTTATTACATACAAGGTGTAGCCTTTGTTTTTGGCCTTTTTGAGCTGCATTGCTTGACAACTTCCTAACTAAAATCTCATGTTTTACCCCCTGAATGATGTTGTTTTCTGCAGATCATCTAAATAATAATCTATTTTTCAAAACAATCAACCTTTGCTTTATGCTTAGCTAGCTAGTTAACACCTATGATTATATCATAAGACCCCAAAGGAGCAACATAAAGGTCAACTTCTGTGGAAAAACTAGGCAAGTCAAGGACTGCTCCAAAAAGACACATACTAACCATATGAACAACATTATTTCCATAATGCACAATCCACAATTTATCCATTTTCTCATATTTTATTTTTAATTTCAAAGCTAACTTAGTAGAAATAAAACATTCAGTAGCTCTAGTATCAAAATTATAGTCACAAGTATACCGAATAACTTACCCGAAACTTCTATGGGTGTGACTTGATTTTCAACTTGCTTTTCAGCTACCACAACGTGTATCCTATGTTGTTGATTGTGGTCATCCTTCTTCAAAGGATAGTGACTCACGTAATGATCCTTGCCACAATTAAAATATCCTCCAATAGGCCCCTTCCTAGGCTCAAATTTATTTCCATCCTTGAAGTTATCATTCTGGCTTCCGTAGGACTTCTACCCATTATTATTATTCTTGACAAAGTTGTTCCGCATACTAGAAACAAGTTTTTTTTTTTTTTTCTTATTATTATCAATGGAAAATTTACATTTCATGCCAAACCTCTTCCAGGGTCCCTTTTTAGGTGCAAGAGATGAAGAAGAGTTTGGAACCTTCCTTCTAATTTCCTCCTATGAGCAGAGATTGCTCTTAATTTATGTTCTTTCCTTATGAATTTTTCAACAACCCCTTCCATAGTGGTTGGAGTTGTGAAAATCCACCTCGCATCCTATAATGGGATTTAATCCCATAATAAATTTCTTTATCTTGAACTTCTCATCAGTTTAATACTGAGGCATGTACTTAAGGAGCTTAGTAAACCTTTCCTAGTACTCTGTTACAGTTAAATTTCCCTAGGATAAGTTCTAAAATTCAGTCATTTTCTAATCATAAAAAATCTAAGGCAGCCACCGTTTCCTAAAGTAACTTTTTAATGTATCCCAAGTTATTTATTCTTCAACAATATTCAACTCAACCTTACGGTTATCCCACCATGAAGATGCCTCATGGGAAAGTTGATACGCTCCCCATATTGCTTTTGTTTCCTCAGAGAAGTTTCTTATTGCAAAGTACTTCTCCATTTCACTGAGCTAGTTCTCAGCCCCATCCCCAAGTGTAGTTCCATCAAACTTAGGAGGACTTATTCTTTTTATATCATTGGTGAGTTTAGCTACTAATCTTGCCTTTTTATTTTCAGGCTGATTAGGTATGTTTACATTACTATTATCAACACCCGATTCCCTCCATTGGTGTTGTCCACAGGAGGTGGCTATCATCACCATTATCAACATCTTCTTCCTCCTCCTCATTTCCCATTACTTTTGTTCCAATACACCAGGTGATCTCGTGTCCAACATGGCAGCGAGGATCTCATCGAGTTTTTGGGCAGTAGCCACTTCTCCACCCGTGGCGAGTTATTTGCAACATTTCCTCTTGTTCTAACCATTTTCTGTTTAACAATAAAATGTAAGTTTTATCAGATTATGGACACAATAGGTCCAAGAGCTGCAACCTTCAACTCTGATACCAAGATGTAACATTCCCATTTAAGACTTTAGAAACAAGGAAAAAAATTTTTTTTGTTGAATAATGTTCTCTACTCTAAATAATTATTATTTAGAACACACATTCCATTTAGATTAATGTTCTTTTTTCTCATATTCATAATATGGAACACACATTCCATGTCCATTTGATCTCATAACAAATAACCATATGCAGCTATAATGACTCGATGAACTACCGATCTCTCATTTCATGACTCGGAGTTTCATCGATCTCTCATTTCATGACTCGGTTTCTTACCGATCCTTCATGTTAATTTAATGTATTGTATACTAAGTATATTTGGTTCTTTTACCCTTTTTAGGGTATTGAAGTGTTCTATTTAAGAGGCCTATTTGAATATTTGTTACCAATATTCATCTGATATCCTACATCTTAAACTAGGTGACAAGGACAACGTAACCAACATATTGCGATACTTTGGCCAAATATTTTCACATGCTTTACATGATCATATTACTAGATGGCACACTCATCAATGGAATATGTCCTTCACGCCCACTTCATCTATTATCTAGAATGGTCTTTACTGACTCTTGTCAGTCTTCTTGTCCAAGGTTTAACCATAACCCATGTTACCAACATAGATTGGTATAGAGGACCACTCATGGTGACTAAGGGTACATAGACATACTCAATCGACCTAGGTAGATTGCATGTGTCTAGTTACCTTTAGTCATCAAGAGTCCTTCCCTATACCAAATCATGTCCCTAAACTGACCTAGAGTGTGACCAAGTCAAGTCCGAGTTTATGTAAACTTGGATGATCCAATTAGGAATGGTGTTGCGACATGTCAACTACAACACTGTGTCCTCATGAAGACCTGGTCTTCATGATGACATAATATTGTAGTTGGCGTGTACCAACATCCCATGGAATCCCCTCATCTAGAGGTACATATCCAAAAAAGAGGTTAAATACTTTCTTATCTTCTTAATTTAAGATTCAGTTTTAGCAACCCTGTTGATTTTCTAATCTCTTCGATCATTATGGTTTCTAGTCATAAATGACCTATGATTGTCATGTAGATTAATCTACAACCAATCCTTCTTCTTAAAGGTTTGTATGTCATTCTTTAGTTTCTTAACTTTAATTTTCAAACTAACATTCCAAAAAAATTTAACAACAATAAGACTAACTTACATAACTTGACCAAATTTATCCATGGTTGAATTTAGATTCTGATTTCCTTATAATAGACTTCATTAAGATGAAGTCTATTTCATGTATATATATTTCCATTTACAATTACCTTATTTTAGGATTAAGGTTTACTAAGAAGAGGTATAGATTCCCTCTTTCTGAATATCCCTTTATTATGATACCCAACAAGATCATAACGAAATATTTATTCCGAAGACTAATTGTCTTTCCTTTACATATGTTAGTTAGGGTCCATTGCAACAATTCACTTATACATAAACCATATGTAAATTTACTCTTCTCTATAGTGTCAATTATTAATCCATATTGACCTAGTTGAATATTCATCTATACATGCCAACTTAGAAGTTGCATTTAAGAGAAGAATAGAGTATCAACTCCTCTCTCTCTATTTCATTTGAGTACAACTAGAATGATTCAAAACATATAGGTTTATGGGAGAATAAGAATAAGTTTACAATCCCCTTTATAGTATGCCCAAAAGATAATGACACATCAAATATCAATAACACTCAATCCTTTTTCATTGATCAAATAAAATACATATTTTACAGGTCTAAACATTTAAGACATCTTTAATGTCATTATACATTGATAAATTCAAGTAAAATTTACAACTTTTCCATTTTTCAATTACATCTCAAAAGAATAATAATTCCTCGTTAAAAATACAGCCTTTAAGTAAACACAGGAAGCATCATAAAAGAACTTGTCTTCTTTTGTCACTTACAAATCCATCTGCAAAAATTGTTAGAATGGGTCGGTTTGTCAAACTGAGCATGATAAGCACTAAACATTAAAACAATGTGCTTTTGAATAACTGTCTCATAAAAATAACTCTACTTTTATGAAACATTTAAGCACTTCAGATATATATCTCATAGAGGAATAAGAATCATAAAGGAAATAATTGAAGGGGTAGCCACATTACATCAAGTAAGACTCAAGATCAAATCAACACTCTTCAATCAGTAATTTCATAAGAAAAAAATACAACAGATAAGTAATAGTCCATTTCAATTACTTATTTACTTCATACTATAGATACCTATAGTTCATTCTTGATTTAACAAATGTTCAAGAAGATTATTAACTCAAAATAGTTCTTAAAATAGAATTATCTAAAGAAGTAATGAATTACAATTTGCAGCACAAACATACTCTTTATACCATACCAAAAACCAATTTCATTCCATCTTTAAGAAAGGGATTTATGATGGATCAACTAAAATCCTAAACAAGAATTCTTTTCCTTCTATTACTCACTCGGCTTCAACGGTTTAATGCAAAAGAGGGAAAGTGAATAGATGTAATTGAAACAACCTTTGTCATCCTTCAGAATTCAATGAAAATAACATTGTATTCAACAACTCAGAGAGAGAAAACAGAATGTAAAATTTCTTCAGATTTCAAAGAAATAACAACAATGAATACCTTACTCGGAAAGAGAGGGGATCGAAATATTCATTTCCAAGAATAAAAGTGCATATCATTATAAAAGAACCAATACAAACTTCACCAAACGATCCTTTAACTTTTGACCAAACACTGAAGTCAGAACTATTTGGATTGACATAGACTAAGACACATGTAAGTTGAATACCCAAGAAGAATAAGGTCCATTCAACATATGAAGGAAAGATACAGCTATGTATTAGCTACGCTAAGAGAGAGAGGAATTTCGGGTAGATAGATTCAACATTATTACCAAAAAGCACAACAACTAAACAATATAGTTTCTCTCACATTGATAGCTTCCACACTACAATTAAAGCTTAGTCCTCTTATGCATAATACAAAAACAATATTACCGTCAAGTCGACACGGATCCCCCAACTGATAAAAATAACCATTTGGTAAGAAGGGATAGAACCTAACCCGGTTCGAACATAATGAGGGACAACAAGGAGGTTTAACCTCCAAATTTAGAAACTCAAAATCAACTCAATGGAAAGGAGTAAACTAAAAACAACATCAACTCATTTCCTTTAATAATCAAAACTAAAATTTTATCTAGTTAATTTAAGGTAAGTTATTCCTTCAGTAACCAATTGTATTATAATGCACAAGTGAGTAAACCCCAAAATTCCTTCAAACAGTTCCAGAAGAAACTTAAATCAAAATTTATCTAATTTGAGCAAGGGAGAACAATTTCGTAACAACATTCTTCCACAATAGGAAATTCTACCAAATATTTCAACAGGTACACAATAACTTATAGAGGTTACCCATACCAAGCACAATGCGAGGTAAGACTCCTTTATTGTTATTTTCAACAAGTTTGATTCCATAAGACAAAGGCTCCCAACTACCATGACAACAAAGGATCAAACTAAAGTGACATAACCTGAAACAACTTCAAGAATGTAAATTTTATCTTCTTTCAAGGTAGTATAACAGAGATTCACCATGTAAATGAGCAAGGCTCAAAATAATAAAATCATTTCTATTACATTCAACAAATGTAAATCTGCAAAATGCAGAATCCAAACAGTCATTCTATCTTAACTTAACGGAAATAAAAATTTTCAGCAAAGGACAAAAACATTTGTACTTTCCTTTTTAGAAGTAAAAAAACCCATTTCAATTCTTTATCAAACAATTTTTCCCTAATCCATTTTGCATAGAAAATCAGAAGTCTAGATGACTTAAGGAACATTCCAGTTTCAATAAGATAAACACAATTTACTCAAATATGCATCGATAAAATGCCCATATTGCATATTTTCCAAACAAAAACTCAAGTAGAAGATCACAACCAAAAATACACCAAGGAATTTCCACAAAATCATTCGTTTCAAAGAGCAGAGTTCTTTTAATGAAGACGTTTAATAAAAAGTAGAACTATTTAATAAGAAGATCCTATCATGCCTGATAGTGTTCTCTTTTGATTTGTAGAAGATCTTTAGCTGAGCCTCCCAAAAATCTCTTCTTTCCAAAACAATGTCAACAACCAACTCTCCCAACTACCTCCATGTTTCCATAGGTTCAGAAATAGTTCGAGGATGCTCAAGATCATTGGATCGAAAAAAAAAAATAGACTTTCTAGTTTGAAGAACCAAAACCACATGTAGAACAAAAAACTAGAAAGACCAGAATGACCAACAACTTCCACAAAACCCCCTTCTCCTCTTTCCTAGGTGGTTTCTTCACCAAAATCAATGCCATTGAATGCATTGAATGCAAATTACCTCTCTTTTCTTACGCCACCGCCACTTCAAATTTGGTGAAGTTGATTTCAAAATTTAACATGCATTTTAAATTTAGCAATGATGCCAGCTAGGCATCCTACCTACCTTCCTTACCTCCACCAAACTTGGAAAATTAAGATGTAAGGACTGAGATTTAATTCTCATTAATACCTTAGAAACCACCACCACCAACCTTCCATTTTCCATGTAACCCATAGGTCCCCTTTAGGCTTAGTAATAGTTTAGGTCACCTTAGCATTGGTTAGGTTTCCATCTTAGTTCTTAGGTTAGTTCAAAACTCACAACCAAATAACATACCATCTTAGGTTAGGTCATAACCCCCTTAGGTTATAATCCATATAGGGTAGGGCACTACAACATAGTTTTAGGCGTCAACCATAATAGTTTAGTAATAGGTCCTATGTAAGTATTATTACCTTAGGTCAAAAATCTAATAGGGAAAACATTACAGTTTGGGTCAGATCCGAATAGCAACAAGCATTCTAACCAAGGTTAAGGCATTTACCTTATTATCCTATACATATCCTTAATCTCCTCAACTGATCAGCATTACAAAACATTAATAAAGGAGGTCCAAACTTACAGTTTGTAGCATGATGTTGAGTAAGGACACCTAAAGCCAGGTCCTTCATAATTTACAACAAAACACAACTCGGTTCCATAATATGTTTCATTCAGCATGTCAATTAACAAGATGACAATAAATAAGAACAAAACATACCTTGGATCAATGGAATTGATTCAAGGTGTGTTATTAACATATGGAAGATTTGAAAACAATGGTACAAATTGATAACTTATAATTCACAAAGCAAAATGGCTTCACTTCCAAGTAATGAATTACAACGAGCACAAATTCTGAATAATAATAACTTATCAATTACAATCCTAATTTTCAACGTCAAAATAATACACCTTCCTAAGAAAAATCACATGTTGACATTTGCAATGTCTAAGGTGGAAGTCATCATAGTAACAGTCATAACCAAGACGTTACAATTGACTATGAATGTTGTTGTTGTTGTTGATTTCCCTGCCAAATGGGGAATTTTATTAATCAATAAAATGGGAAACAAGTTTGGGAGGCAGTGTGTAGATGGACCTTTCTTATGCTACCATTCCCTTGGAAGGAAATTTGGTAAAACTACATAGAGAAGAAAAGTTAATGAACTTGATAAAAGACCCTATGAATGTGTCATATAAGTTGTTGTATACAAATTTGGATTTGGGGAAATTTATGTGTAACATAGAATTTAAAGATCAGTGACTTGACCTTAGAACTTAGTTTAAAGACCCCAATATTCCTTAGAATATGTTTGTTGATGCTTTAGTTGTGGAAATAAAGGAGTGGTATTATTTTCTATAAACAAATGATATTTTAGCTTCTTTTTAAATTTATGTTTTGAGTGTAAAATAATATTTATTAATATGATGCACTCTTATTTGGTTTAAATATTGCATGGAGGAATTGAATTAAGGATATTTTTGTCCAAATTTCTCATTTATAATGAATTTTATACACTAGCTAGTAAAGAAATTAGAAACTAAGAATTGATGGAGGGTTTATGTTACCTCGAAACGTGATGATACGGGTGCAAGATTATGATGGGTGATGGTTATCAGAACTTAATATACCTACAAATAAGATTGTTCTAGGTTAACGGTAACCCATACTATGCACGAGCAAGTCGATGGTGACCGGAAGGATGGATTGGAACCTATAGATGAAATATAAAGACCTACAAGGTCTCGAGAGTGATGTGGAAACTAATGAGAACCTATATCTACTGTGAAATAATATATAGAATAGAACAATAGGTAGGTAAGTAGGATAAAGGACATGAAAAGAAAATTTAAATAGGTTATTTGATAGGCGGGGCCCTAGTTGATGACGATCATGGGGATCAGCGATGACTATATCGAAAAGGTATAAGTTCGAGGATGAAAATATGAAAATGGAAATGTATAAGAAAAAGGGGATGTAAGATAAGGATTCTAAGTGTTTCCAAATCTGCTCTATACCTACAAGACATTAGAAACAAAGCATATATAATAATATGATATATATATATATATGAAAAGTAATATGATAATGATGAAAATATCTCATGAACAATGATATTAAGAAAATGCAAGCACACTAAAGGGATGTCCAAGAGGTCTATGGATGTCTCATAACTTCTCAGGCATGAGGAATGATGAGAATTTCATGCATCTAATTTATGCCGCAGTAATGGAAAGAAAACACTCGTTTTATAAGGGGTCGATGACGACTAGGTTGGGTTGTCGCCAAATATGGTGAAAATTTCCCCAATCGGCATGATTTTTTTTATTTTGGTTGGGACTTGATAATTTTAAATATAAGGTGTGTTATTTAAAGCATAATCCAGAAATAGATAAGATATGGGTAGTTAGGGAATAAAAATAGATAAGATAAAATATAGAAAATCTAGGGGATTTATGTGTAGGATAAAAACATCTAAATTAGAAGGTTTGTTAGGAAATGAGAATTTAAATGATTAATTAATTAATCAATGGGGTTAATTAATTAATGGGACTTAGGTGGTCATTTGATTAAATAAGGAGGGATAAATTAAATTAACAAATAAATATATGCATGCAGCGAATGAAGGCATAAATACCGATTTTAAGTGTCTACATTTTGCCCCTTTTTTAAAGTGGTTTGGGCTAGCAAGCCATGGGATAAAAATGATTAGAGTTGGATTTGGATAAAAAGGAATGATGATAAGCTCCCCCTCAAATGGGGGATCAATGATGTTAAGGGAAATTCATGACAATTTTGAAAAAGGTAGATGATGAAGGGCGGGTGGGAAAGGATGGGTAAAAGGCATAACTAAGGCGAGATGCCCCAAGAAAAAAGGATCACAATAATGATTGAAAATTATCATAGTGACTCTAATATCACATTGGTATGGGATGATTTTCATCTTAACGAGACAAAAATAATATTCTATGGTCCCGTGAGTGGGTGAAGATCACTGCAGTATGGATGTAGGCCAGGATGAAAAATGGGTGATAGGAAAGTCATAAAATTATGTACAACTATATCAGAAAATTATGTGAAATCCTTTATACATGAGGAATCAAGTGAAAAGGTATGCGTTCACCAAGAATGATGATGAATGATGTGGTGTCTAATGGGAAACAAAAAGAAATGGCCAATAAGGAAAAATGAAAAATCGAGTCATGAAGTAACATGCCCCAAAGGGGGAAAGTATGAGGAAAATTCAAATATGCCCCAAGTGGTGAAAGATATAGTCGTAAAGGCAAAAATAAATAAAAATAAGTATGCCCAAAGTGGGGAAAAGCATGGCCACAAAGGTGGACTTTGATGAAGAGTAATGATGCCCCAAGGAAGAGCACAAATATGGCCACAAGAGTGGACTTAATATAATGAATGTAATTCCCAAAGGGGAAGATTAATATAGCCTTAAAGGAGGACTTCATGTATGAATTGGATAGGATTATAAAATAAAATTCCCAAAAGAGGAGTGATTATAGCCATGAAATGTGGACTTAGAAAATAAATATGATTAACATACTCAAAGGAAAAAAAGAGATGACCACAAATGTGGACTTATAGAGTTACATATGCCTAAAGAAGGAATATTTTGAATGTTGAATTAAAATTCCCAAAGGGAAAATTGGAGATGACCACAAATGTGGACTCAAAATGGAAAGGGATGCAAGAAAGAGAGGAAACCCAAAATATTTACTACTGAGGGTAGTCGACGATGATTGAGGCCAATCGACGATGACCCAAGGGGGTCAATGAAAAACCAAGTTTTGTGGGATATATAATCCTAGTAATTTTCATACGTAAAATTAAAAAGAGAGAGAAAAGTGAGAAAAGATAGATTGTAAAGAATGGAGGATGCCAAAGCTGTGAGGAAATGACAGAGGGTGTAGAGGATAGTGAGTAACATAAATCACATTGTTTTTTCATTTAATTTCATGTTTCATTTAATTTTTAATTTTTTTTTAAAAACATGGATGACACCAAGGGTATTCAATGGTGACCCGGATGGGTTGATATTGACCGGGCCATAGTGCATGTAGATCGACCCAAAAACATGTTGAATCAACTTGGGTCAGGCGTTGATTAGGGTTAGATTGGCTAAAAATGGATTTAGATGGAATTTAATGTACTTTGGATGGATTTTTACATCATAGGTCTAATGTATGCATGCTTTTCTTGTGATTTCAAGCCAAAGAGACCTTATATTTTAGAGATCAATTGTGATCTCTATATGAGTAGATCATAGGGGATGTGACAAATGTTGAGTGGGATCATCTATCTGTAGTTAGATTATGAGGATTTAGAAATTATCAGAGGATCCCAAGGGATGTGGGGCTTATGATTTCTTTGGTTGAGAGCTGGGATAGGCAGATATGTACATTTTAGTTCAGGAAATGGGAGATGAATATCACCATTGAGGATGTGTATTAGATTCTCATGTTGTCAATAAAGGGGGAAAATATAGTTCCCATTACTAGTGATGACAAATTGGAAGTTATGACATGGATATTTAGAGCCGATGTGCCCCGTATCATATTTTCTTCAGGATATTTTTCCTATTAGCAGATATATGAGGTTGGGGTGGCATTCAGCTGGTTGATTTACATGGTAATTATGGCAATGTCCTGCTATGATTTTCAAGACTCAAGAGGAGCTTGCTTTCAATGGGAGTTGAGTGGTGTAGTGGTTGATATAGTTGAGCACTAGACATTATTTTCATTTGGTACTTCCTTGTTAGCTCATGTTTACCATGAGCTATCTTGATACAAGGTGGGTAGGAGGTCATGGTTGGATGTAGACTTCTTACTACACTGCTTGGGCTTGTGCACATATTACATTGATTAGGCCACTAGGGCTTCCATGGGTCACTGGAGACCATATTTAGTTAGCAATTGGAATTTTGAGATGGAGGTCTTATTAGGCCTTTAGAGATAGGTGTGTATTGGTACATAGATCAACTTCCAAATTTGGATGTTGATTAGATTAGGTGGTGGTCTTATCGTGATTTCCCTACATGGCTAGGGTATGATCTAGAATTAGATGGAATGAGTTGACTAAGGTGGGCACAAGGGAGACGACTGAAGATGATGGAGGCCATTTAGTTTAACAGGGTGCGATGATAATTTGGAGTCATTCAAATAGTACCTCATGATCTGATTTTGTACAGGAGGGAGGAGATGGATCAAGATTTATTGAGTCCTATTATTATATACCCATTAGACAAAGAAGATATTCCATGGGATGATGATGATGAATGTTCATATAGGAGAGGGATACTTCGATTGGCATATGGCAACATGGGAAACTTAGGTGATTGAGGAGGGAGGAGAGGAGGAGATAGAGGAGATGGAGGTTGAGGTTGAGGTGGCTCCAGGAGGTGGTGTAGATGGAGCAAGAGAGGTTGTAGATGTGGCATGATAATGGTTTTCAATCCTTTCCATTAATAATGTCAATCTATGGCTAGTTTCCAATGGATGTATGCATTAAGAGGAGAAGATCTTGAAAGTAACTCCTTTAAACACAAATCCAAAAGGACCAAACATGCATAAAATAAAAGCACACATATAGAAATTTAAATACACACTTGTAGAAATGTAAAAAAAATTGCATAAAGAAATTCCACTTGCAAAAATTTAAACACACTTGCATAAATTGAAATTACCGAATGGGAAATAAGAAAAATTAAATGAAACACCTGCAGGTTTACAACAAACTAAATTTTCACAATACAAAGATAAAAACAATACAACAAAATGAATTAAAAAAATGAATAAACATAAACATAAATACAAAGATCCATCTTCCTTGGAATGAGTGGCTAGCTCATTCCTTGGAAGAGGATTTAAATCATACTTCTAAGATCTTAAAACTACATAATATTTGAGAGGAAAGAATAGATCTTTATTTCTTGGGAGAAAAGCATTACATATCTAAGTGTGGAAGGTTGCATTTATAATTCATGCATCCAACCAAATCCTTATTTTAGGAAATACAATATGATCTTATCTTTATTCCAATCCTAACAACTAAGATCTCCATCTCCATAAAATATGGAGAGAGATATATTATTGGGGTCAAATCTTATCTTACTTATTTTAGGAAGATTTGCTCCCAAATCTTCTCCTTGCTTTTCGGTAACAATAATCATAATGATTTTATTTTCTAAATTATTGGAAGGAGGATTTTTCTCAAAATATTATTTTAACCAAATACCTTTCTTGAATTTTCTATTTGACTTTGTTGTTTTTGATTGTGGAACTTTTGACGCTTGTCTAATACGCTTTTTCCTCAACTGTAGTTCACTAAAAGTTAGATTTATCTTGATTGGTAAAACCTGTAGAAAATATGAATGAGATTTTTGTTAAACACATTTCTATGAACAAAAACCTCTCTCATATTTTCCATTTGAATTTTCTATTTCTATTTATGGAACTTTTAGTGCTCGTCTGATACATGTTTCCTTAGACTACAACTCACTAAAAGTTAGATCTCTCTTCATTGGTAAAACCTATAACAAATCTGAATGAGGTTTTTGTTAAAAACATAGCTATAAATAAAAAAATATTTCATATTTTCCATTTTACTTTTCTATTTTTGTTTATGGAACTTTTAGTTCTCATCTGATACACTTTTCCTCGGATTGCAGCTTACTAAAGTTATATCTCTCTTCATTGGTAAAAATTGTAACAAATCTGAATGTAGTTTTTGTTAAAAATATTTCTTTGAACAAAAACCTCTCTCATATTTTCCATTTGAATTTTCTATTTCTATTTATGGAACTTTTAGTGCTCATTTGATACACTTTTCCTTGTACTACAACTCACTAAAAGTTAGATCTCTCTTCATTGGTAAAACTTGTAGCAAATCTGAATGAGGTTTTTGTTAAGAAATTTCTATAAAAAAACATATCTCATATTTCCCATTGGAATCTCTAAGTTTTCAAAATCCCTCAAAAATTATCATTCCGTTGATGCAAGTTCCAAACTAAAGTTGTCATTCCTTTTATGCAAGTTTGAGAACTAAATCTACAAGTTGGAACTAAATCTGATTTTTCCATGAATTAAAAGTTTCGAACTAAATTTAATTCAATTGATACAAGTTCTAGAACTAAATCTGTGAGTTTTGGAACTAAACTGAGTTCCGGAACTAAACCTGCAAGTTTTGGAACTAACTTTGTGAGTTTCAGAACTAACTCTACAAGTTCTGCAACTAACTTAAAACAACTATAAATTTTACATGCAACCTCGGATTGAGATGATTTTTTTTTGAACTTTTATAATTTTTTGAGAGGAATCTGAATATAAAATCATATTTTATTTTACATGTACTTTTCATGATCAATTCCACTTTTCCCAATACTAGCATTATCTTTCCTTTATGACATGCATACACAAGACTTTGCATATTTTCTCAAATAATCAATAGGATTAGTCAACAAGATAGATAAAAAAATATTTCTAAAGAATGAACAAGATATATATCCTATACTCTATCTAAAGTAAACTATAAGTTCCTAGATTACATATAAATCCACTTTCAAAGGTCACTTGGAAGGACAAAATAATGGTAATTTATGGCCAATTTATGGCCTCATCATGGCACACTTGTGTTCCAAAATAAAATGAGAGTAGAGAGAGACACATCCTTGCAGTAGCAATATGTGGTCACTCAGGAGAAATACCACTACTACAGGAAGAGGGAGGTCTACAGGGCCCATTTTGGAGATCTGGCTACTATTGTAGTGACAAAGTCACAACAGCAGTGTTTAGGTAGCACCACAGGGATCAAGATAGATGTCACCCCCTGGCATGATTGGGATGGATAGGTACTTAGCATTGGCCACCAAGGCCAAATATTATGAGGACATTGTGATCCATAGGCTACCTCGGATCTTTGAGATACTTTGGGAGATCTTTAGAGGGAGGCAACAGTGGAGCTGGCCATCAAGATATATAATGAGTGTAGTTTAGCTGCGGTGAGAGGAGGGAGGCCAAGAGGGTGGAAATGGCGCACAAGTTTTAGGTGCTATACCTGCCCCTAGAGGAGAGGGTCTGAGAGTTTCAGACATGTAGTTTACTGATTTTGATAGCATTTATACTTTGAGGGATCCCTCTAGAGGGTCGTGATGTACTAATAATCTTTTTTTATGATATATATATATATATATATATATATATGATTTGTTTGTCATGGATCATTATGTGTTTATTATGTGATGTGATGAATTTAATTTGAGGTGGTGATGATTTTTATTTATGTCATGATGATGTTTTTGGATTAGATGTGATAATGATGGTGGTGAAATAAATGTATGATTATATGGTTATTTCAGATGTGCACATGTATGGATGATGATATAAATGTGTGATGTGGTAATATGTTTTAAATTTAAATTTGATTATGGTGATTAGAATGTATGGATAAGATGTGATGAAAACAATTTGGAAATGGATGTGATTAAAATGATGAAATAAGTAAGAGTAAATGTGTTGTTAGACAAATAGATAACATATAGATGATTGGGATAAAGAAAATTAGGCATTTAAGAAAAAAATTGTGGATGAAAGATATATGTGATAAGATCAAGGATAGAACATAATGTAATGGTGGTGATTTATAGGTGTGAATGACTCGATACAACCTAGAATTCAGCAATACAAACCCGGATGTGCTGGCACATCACTTAGCCTAGAATGAGCAGTCACCTAAAGCACACAAAGGTACTAGATCCCTCCTTAGGTTTTTTTTAGGATGTTAGAATGATGAAGACTTTAATCATTCAGATCTGCAGCTACTATATTTTCCAAACAGTGCATATTCAGATCTAGATCTAGAGGATAACAATGTATTAAATGATAACCATAATGAGATCAAGTATGCAATACTAAAATGTAACATGATAACATCTTATTTTAGTCCATAACCTCAATTATATTAATTGTAGTAAAAAAACAGAAGCTTTATTATAATAATAGTAGTATATGCTCATGTGCATAACAAATTTAGCAGCATAATCTCACTACATCTTAGTTCTTACACATGTATGCTATATCTCTATCTCCATGTATATATCATATCTATCTATCTCTCTTTACTACACAGTTCAACACATATTTATAAATGTGGGGATTTTCCCTTCACCGCTTATCTAATCCCAAAATAGGTCACATGCTATTATTAGCCACATGCTATTACAAAAATAGCCACACACACAAGTGTGCTAATAATAGACTATTGTTAGTTTACTGACATTAGAAAATTTATTCTTGGCCTATGTCCATGAAAAGAATTTCATAGTTGATCATCCAAAAATAGCCAATGTGTGAGGTGTAAGTCTTTAGTTGCGTTGAGTGCTCTGCATGCTATCTCTAAAAATAGATCCTTGTCGTGAAAATGGCTAAGTCCTGAACCTATTTTTACTCTTCATGCATGATCCTTTCTAATAATTTTACTCCTTTGAATGTGATTTGCTTTCCTGCATGAACCTTCTGTATTTTCTTTACTAATTTCCGTGGTCTAATTGATCAACATTACCCCACACTAGTTTCATTTCCACCCCGGCAATGGTTGTCTCCAAAAACAAAATCAAAGAATGTGAACAAAGAATAGAAATAATTTGGATGAATGAAATAATGCCTTCAACTTGTTGTATCTTCTTCTACAACCGGGATAATCAATTCTAGATATTCCTCTTTTATCTCTACCTCTAAGGTTTTACAATCACTGAGCGTGACCTCTGCTTTCTCTAGAATATCCACCACAATTGATTCTAACTCATTCCTTTCAATTTCTTCCTTCTCATTTTTAATGCCAATACGATGCTAGACATTCCAGTCATTCTCCCTTCCAACAAGTCCATATTTTATGCGATGAGTTTTCCAAGATCATCCATCCTTTCCTTGTTGGTTCCCGAGCTGTTGTAAGGGCCTCGTGCTTCTGCTTAACAAGTTCTAATCATTCTACGCAGCCTAATGTCTTATCCTTCATTGCCTTCAGGACCTTATTTTCTTCTAAAATGGTCTTGGTCCTTATAATAGCCTCTAGCGATGTACAAATATTCAATGCTTGATCCACCTTCTTGAGTTCCTCATGTAAGCTCTAAAGCAATCCTTCATATGATGCAATCTTCCACATCATTGAAGCCTTTTCTCATTCTTCTTCCATTATTATATCCTTTGGCTCAAGCATGCAAAGAGGTTCATATTTAAGCACTAAGTCCACCAATGTACTTACATAATGTATCACCAAAGGAAACGTCTTGGGTACCTTTGGCTCTAAGTGTGGCCTAGCCTTCATGATATTATCACCAATCTCCTCTACCATGTTGATAAACATAGTGTTCTTCTTCTATGCCAAGTCTTTTTCCTATCTTAGTCACACTATATCCTCATCCTTAGTCTTGATATCCTCCGTTAGCAGCCTTATTGTGGAATCTTTGTCCATATTTTGTCATGTGACTTCTGTCAAGACTTTTACCAAAACATTGCTTACTTGTTCATCAAACATAACAATAGGCTTTATCATTATGTTTCTGGCTTGAGGTGTTTTTCTCAACCTCCTTGACACACATGAATCCTCACATACATCAAAATTTGGTTCATCCATGTGCGTGTGTATCGACCATGATAATTGCGTTCTTGTGCACATTGTTGCCATATCTTCATCCATTAACTCCCAACCATATAACTCATTTTGTGTCATTGTGCTCTGGAAGTAGGAATAGAAAATTTTACCCGTGTCCTCGTAATATCCCATGGCTAGGGGAATGTATTCCCACTTTTTCTTTTTGATCTAGGCTTCTTAGAAACTTGGGCTTCAAGATTTGGAAATTGTGCTACTATGTCCTGAGCTACCTTAGTTGTTGTCTCATATTTTCCTTTTTCTTCCTCTTCTCCATCCTTCATTTCTTCATATTTTATTTGTTCCATGTTCTCTATGGAGAATTTGGAGTGCTTCCCTAAAACTCTTCCACTTCCTCATTCAAATTTAATATCCTTTCTCTCTTCTCAGTTGTCTCCTTTTGTGGAGAGAGTCGAGGTGATCTACGCATTTTTTTGGATTAGCACCTTAGGTCCTTGTCCTCCTGAATACTCTCTTGAATCGACACTCTCCTTGGTCCACCCCCGATTCCTCTTAATCCTCATCTTGTGGCTGAGGTGGAATAGTTACGCGCTTAGCTTCATCCTTATTTAGAGGATGTATTCTACCTCTTTGTTTAAAATAACCACTATTCTCATGCTCCTCCTCTTCATCATCAACTTGAATAGTTTCTGTGGGCTTGGGTGTTGGAACATTTTCCATTGTATGCTTACCCTTTGGCGACACTGGGAGCGCAAACTTATTCTCTACACACTTAGCGTTCTCTAGCTTAGGTTTGAGTTGCAGGTACACAAGTGTTGCTCCAGTGTCCCCAACTGGCAAGCTTATAGGCTTTATGCTTATAATATCTGAAATAAGTCTTTCAATGTATGCATTTCACCTTGGATATACATACTTCTTCCTTAGAGTGTGGTAGTCACAATCTACCTTGTCTGCATTGAAGATTAAGTAGTGTGCATCTGAGAACTGATGAACTAATGCTTGAAAATACCTTGCTATGAAGGCATACGATAGTTTACACCATGGGCTCCAAGCCTCATCCTTCATCACAAATTGTGCAATGCAAAAATTTTGGTATACGGAAAAATAAATTGTCTTTCCCACCACATATGGTAAATCCTTTGGTATGTGTCACTCTTCCTTAAATGCCACGTGGATTATATTGTACCACATCTTCACCATCTTCTTGAATGGTCCACTCATTGATCCATTACACAAGTAATTGTCAAACCTCTCCGTAGGTGACTTGTGTTCTTTGGGTACTCCCAAACCTTCTCCTTTGGTTCATCAGGCACCCCAACCTCCATAAATACTAAAGATAATAATACAATGCCAAAACTTATTTTGTCACCTGTTTGTGCTTCTTCAATGATTGTCTTCTACTATGTGATTTTCAATGTTGTAGACCACTCCTTGAGACATATTCTTGGTGATGTGTAACCACATTGTGTTTACCTACGACCACCTTCCTTGGTCATTCAACTTTTTCACAAGATGTGTATTTTCCTACACTACTGGGTGTTTCTTTAATTTTTCAATGTCCATACTGCGTGGACCCTTGGTATATCCCAACTCCTTCCTCATCTCCAGGATCATGGATTTATCAGTTAAATCACTATCCAGATCCAACCCTAAGGCCCTTAGTCCTATCACCATTGAAATCAAAGTAGTTGTGATTCTTACCCTCTGTTTGGTGAAGTAGAAGAAGTCCTCATGGACTCTGCTCATCAACCACTAATACAATGGTTCATACTTTCCAAAGTATGGCAGCTCATACAACTGGTAGACTCCATTCTGCTTCAACAATTTCTCACCAGCGTCATCATATACTAGCATATCCTTTATCATGCACTTGTTTGTTTTTGTGCTCAGCAACGCATCAAGATCTCTTTCTTATTGTCTAATGTTCAATGGTTGTAGTCATTGATTTTACATTGGTAGATATGGGAATCCCATTCTTATCCCACAATCACACCCTCTAGATACTGCATTTATGAGAAATTACTCTCGGGAGAAATTTCTTCTTCCATTTTAACCTTCTTCTTCCCTTTATCTCCTATTGTAGGTGCTTTCTTTGGTGCCATTTGAAAAATATCTCTTTCCTTCCTTTGTAATTGATCAAGTCAAAAATGTAGTTGAAATCTTTGTGCCTTAGTGGAAATAGCATGTCCTAACTTGTTTGTAATGCGTCTACTTTTCTCAAACCCTTCTCCTATGGGAACACAAGCTTCTCCTATGCACAACCCTTCTCCTCACATCTGGTTTCACACTCTTCACACCTCAACATGATTTCTTGGCTCGTTCGCACTTAATCCTTTTCAATTTTCTAAATTTCAATGGTAAAAATGAACCCACACCCCATCCTTATATAGACTTTTAATGTGTTAGTTCATTTATTGCACCTCCACCTACCAACAATCCTCTCATTAATTGACCATTTTTATTACTTCCACACGGTACATCTTCATGCCCAAGCTATAACCTTCTAGCATGCCCTCCTACCTTTTGGCTATAGACTTCTCTTTAGTGCACCTCCATGCGCCTAAGTACCTCATCACTACGCCTTCCATTGGTAGTCTTTCTTGCCTCTACTTACCTCACGTTATACTTGTTTCTTCACTCCTCTTGTTCTATATGTCCCCATGTCTAGAACCAATCTTAGTTTAGATTTTTTCAATTCTCCAACCTTGAATAGCACCTATAGATAGATCCTTTTATGTGGAATTATTTTCAATAGTCATCTAACTGGTTATCAACAACCTACCCAACACTAAGGGTATGTGTAGTCCTCTGCGCATAAAATTTCTACAAATAATAATTACCTTATAGCACATAATTGTGCTTATTACAAAAACACACCAACTAAATTGACAAAGAATAGTTACAAAGAAGGAAACACATTAAGGAAATATAGAATTGAAAACCTAATCTAAATGGAAAAATTACCTTATTACAAACACCAAGAAGACTTATTTATAGTAGGGCTTCATCCTACTCCCATTGAAGTAACTAGGTAACCGTATTCCATCAAGGGCCTCTAACTAAAAATTCCAGCTTCAAGTATGTGAGTGATAACATACGACCCCAACCAATGTACCTTGAGTTTTCCTAGATGATGCAAAAATTTAGAATCATAAAGGAGCGCCATCTGTCCTATCTCAAGATTTTTATCTATGATATGCCTATCATGCCATGCTTTCTGTCTGACTTTCTCTTGTTTTTGAATCCAACATGCTATGGCTCATCATTCATCCAAATTAATTAACTTTTCTATCCACTCTTCTAATGCTTTCTCATAGCAAGACCTCCAATGCACACAATATGCAAATAAGGTAACATAAACTCCATAGGAAGAATGACTTTTGTGTGGTGTGGTTTTTTTCAACCTCTTATAAGTTGCTCTATATGCCCAAAGTATAGCAGATACTTTATCATCATAGTCCTTTCTTCCAACATCACAAATTTTTGTCAAGGTTTGGCTCAAAATCTTGTTGAAATCCTTAGCAGTTCCATTTTCCTGAGGATGGTAAGGTGTAGTCTTATGGTGCACAACCATAAACTCATCTAATAATATCCTTATTGTCTCATTCAAAAAATGTGTGCCCCTATCACTTGTTAGAATTAGAGGACATCCATATCGTGTAAGAATATTTTCCCATAGAAACCTAGCTATTGTAGCTGTCATGTAATAATCATTTGTAGGTGTTGCTTCTTCCTACCTTGTAAGATAATTTATGCAAGTAATGATGTAGCACAATCCAGTCCTATGCACAGCTGGTGAAATATGACCCAAAAAATCTATAGCCCATTTCTCAAATGTTTATGCACTATTAATAGGTCTCAGAGGCATTTTATCTCATTGATCTTGTTTTCCAAGATGTTAACAATGATCACATGCCTTACAATATTCCTTACAATATTTATATATGGTCTCCCACAATAATCCAGTGAGTAGAATATTGTGCGCGGTGGCATCACTGGTATAGTGACCACCTACAATACCACCATGAGATTCTTCCATAATATACATGTGCTCATGCTCCAATACACAACAACATAGTACCTCATCTTTGCCTAGCTTTTATAGGTCACTGCTGATCAGCATAAAATGTGTCATGCATATAACAAGTTGTTTCTTTTCTAAGGCCTTCATTTATTCTCGTTCCACACCATTCTATAGGAAGATAGCAATGTCCTCTAGTTCTGATGGCATGCGTTATAACCTATATAACTCTACATCTGGAATGGTATCTTTAATCACCTTTGGTTCCTCTCTGAATGTATTCTTGATAGATGGTCTGGTCCATAATTACTTTTCCCTAGTTTTACCACTACTGTGAAATCAAATTTTTGAAATAGTAGTACCCATCTACATATGCGCCATTGTAAAATGGGCATGTTTACCAAAAACTTCAATGCCATGTGATCTATATAGAATAAAAATGGTGTAGCTAGTAGATACTACTGAGAACTTGTGTAATGCATAGATCATCGACAAAGCTTCACGCTTTGTAGTTGTGTAATTTTGTTCCACGGAAGTCAGTTTTCTACTAGAAAAATAGATAGGATGATCTATAATACCTTCTCCAAGTTGAGCTAACATCGCGCCAATGGTCATGCCAGAGGTATCCACATGTACATGAAATGGTTGATCCCATGAAGGAAAACACAAAATAGGTGTGGTAGTAAGTTTCTCTTTCAATATCTCAAATGCACGTTGTTGCAGTTCTCCCCAATAAAATGTACCTTTTCCTTTCAGTAAATCCTCCAAAGGTGCAGCCACTTTGGCATATCCTTTTATGAATTTTCTATAATATCTTATATGACCCAAAAATCCATGCACCTCACTCTGACTTGTAGGATTTCTAAGGCCTATAATGACTATAACCTTGGTTGGATCAACAAACAACCCTCCTTGCAGATTATGTGTCCTAGCAGTATCCCAAATGGTGTAGTAAATATGCACTTCTTGATGTTTAATTAGATACTCAATTATCTACATCTTTCAAACATCAAGAACAGATTTTCACGATGATCCTTAACTAATCCATACACCGTCCAATCATATAAATATACATGTAATAAGTTGTGAATAAATTCCTTGAATTCTTGAACAACTATGTGCTAAAATACAACATGTGCGTTCTTTAGTCCAAATGGCATCATAGTATAGGCAAACGCCCCATTCGGTAGTAAAATTATCTTTTCCTAATCCTTCTAGGTAATCCTAACTCGATGATACCCGAAAACCCATCTCAAATGAATAGATTTCACACCCTTCCACCTTCCAAGATCTCCTCGGTGAATGGCATAGGAAATGGGTTTGTCACACATGAAACATTCAACTCCCCGTAGTCCATGCAAATCCTAATCTGTCCATATTTTCTTTATACTTATCACCATTGGATTAACCCATTCGACTCATCAAGGGTACTAATAGTTCTAGACTTTAACATTTTGTCAATTTCTTCTTTGACCTTTTTGTGCAAGTTGGGGTTCATCTTGTAGGATCTCTTTCTAACTAGGCATGCACCATATTTAAGATTTATCTTCATCTCCCCTAATGATTCATGCATGCCTTTAAGTTCACGGTAGCCCTTAGGAATAAATCCTGGTAATTCCTTAGTAACTATATGATTTTTTCCACTTCAGAGTCTAACCAATAGTCTCCAATTATGGCTTCCTTAGGCTCATCCTTTGATCTAATATTCACCTTCATTTTCTTCATAGGTTCATGATAGGTGGGTGTGGTCTTATCTGCACTATCCAACACCTCATGCCTACCCGGTGAATGATTTACATCCAAATTTTTTACTTCTTCATCATTTACTAAGTAGACCATTTTTTCTTTTTCGTTCTCAAGAAAAACACGTTGAAGTAGTGTTGCATCCACATCTATTTCTTTAAAAACATGCACTCCTAATTTTCCTTCATCAAATAATTGAAGTAGTTCTTCACCTTAGCACTATCTCCCATAGTTAAGTGTTTTATTTATTTCAATGCTTCTTCCACTAGTTGATTTGTAGATAAAATTCAAATGTCTTGGCCATTCCTACAATTAAATCCTACCAATTTCCATTCTCTTTATGGAGTTTTGCATATACATACCAAGTACGCACACATCCTTGTAGAGTGGAATAAAACTTGTGCACCCATAGCAAAGGTGGTAAATCTTCCTTCCCTTTTGTATAGAGTCTCTCACACTATTAAACATGGTGTTGAACAGGTTTATTACTATGATAAGTACAGATTTGAGTAGGTGCATTGCTCCTGAAGAACCTTGTAGTAAAAGCAGTTCTAATTTCATTCCATCCTATAAGATTATCTTTATGGGCCACCCACTAGCATGTTGCTATCCCATGTAGTATATATGCTATCATAATTCTTCCTTCCATCAGGTCTACCCACTGTTCTTCCATGGCGCATAGGAATACCATAGGATCTCCTTCTCTGGTGTAACAAGATACCGAGTTATTACCTATCATCTTGACATAATGTGGTTTTATGCCTCTAGGAAATATGCTCTTTACTTCATGCCCCACAAACTCATAAGTACTATGAGCCCAATTATCACAAGCAACACTTGTAGTATCATTGATGAGTTGTGCATCCTCCCATTGAATTATTCCTTCTTTAGGTGGCTCAAGTATCTTTTGATCTCATATGGCACATACATAAATCCTATTAAAATCTTATTCACTTAAGGACTCAACATAGGGTGAAAATTTTCCATCTATTAAAGGGATAATAACTCTTTCCTCCTTACTTTATAAACTGATATAGCCCTTGCTGATCTATAGGGATCCAAAATGAATGTACTTCATCAAAATAGTAAGCACTAAGAAGGAAAAATGAAAAACCGTAGGTTTTGTATTTTTAGTAACATGACCTCTTCTCTCATAGAGCGGCGGTTATAGAACTATTGTCCAACTAGGGCGGTGGTCCTGGGACCACTAGTCTGTATTGGGTAATGATCCTAGATATTTTGGAAGAAAAATCAAAATATGAAATGAACAACACAGAATTTGGACAATTATTCATATCTCTTCTCCTCCATGACCTTTCCCATTCTCCAGTGCATGAGAGGACATGCGAGAGGCTATAAATAATTGTTTGTAGAAGATAATATGATCATCAAATCATGAAAGCAAGTGATCAAGCAATTTTTAGTGCTGGAATTGTGTTTTGTAGAAGAAAGGAGTGTTGAGATAGAGCAAGAAAGTATTTGGGAGGAAGTGTGAGATATTATCTACTTCTCTTTCATAATTATTATAACTTATGTACTTGTTATTTTGAATTGGCCAATAAAAGTGGGAAGAAAGAGCAATTTCCTTTCAACAATTAAAATTCTTTCCTTTCCTGCTATTGTGGATTCTAAACATAAGCATAATTTATTCACTAGCTATCTCTATCATTTTATAATAGAAAGTAGAACAATAGTGTTTATTTGTGTTTCGTGGATAATTCCAAAGTTGAAGAGTTTACTGAGATCATTTTGGTATCAAAGCTAATTATTATCCAGGAATGTGGTATTCATTCTTGTATGTGTATGAAAATGATGAGATCTCAAGGCAAAGAGGATTTACCTTGCGATCTAGAAATTTCTACAAATAAGTGGACACAAAGAATTTGGGGACAAATGGAGGAAGGGAACTTGGTATGTAGAATCAAGATGTTGGATACCATGATGGATAAGATGTTTAGAAGGCAAGAAGAGCTTGTTGATTTACAAAAGATAACTTCTGTCAAACAAGACTCCATGGACTCGGTGGTTCCGGGCTTAGATGAAAATTTTGGCATAGGAAGGAGCCACCATGAGGAAAGTTATGGGGAAGAGCATGAAGAAGAGACTTAAAACACAAGAGAAAAGGTAAAATCTGATCATTCCTTTTAAAGTTGAGATGAAAGTTAATATTAAAATATTTGAAGGATGAGTAGATGTAGAGTTGCTTAATAAATGGTTAAAATAGTTTGAAATCTACTTTAGCATCCATAATGTCACTGAGGCATAGAGAAAAACCTTTTCACGTCTCAAAATGGAGGGACGTGCTCTAGTTTTGTGGGAAACCCATTTAACCACTAGTGAAAAGAAGAAGAGTCATATTGTGAAATTTTGGCAAGAATTTATAGAATTTCTTAGAGATAACTTCTATCCTATTGGCCATAAGACTGACCAAATGATTAAATGGCAGTATTTTAGACAAGGTAGTGGTCAAAGTGTGCAAGAATATACTACGGAGTTTCGGAGGTAGGCCATGTTGCTAAACATGGACTTGGAGGATGAGGATATTATGACTAAGTACTTGGGAGGACTTCACACTCACCTTCGAAGAAAATTCATCTCCACCAAGCCCAAGGATCTCAATGAGGTGTGTGTGCAAGCATACTACATAGATGATGAAAAGAAGAAAGGGAAGCTAAGCCAAGGGAAAAGTAGTTGACAAATCAGCATAAGAAAGAGTATGAGAAAAAATAAACAATGGTAAGTGGAAAGGGAAAGGTAAATAAGATGCCACTACTTTAAGTAATTGTAAATATCCCAAGAATTTTTGCAAGAATTGTGATATTAATGGTCATATGGATGCTACATGTTGGAATTTACATTTAGAATTACATCCGGAATTACATCCAAGAACCAAACCAAGGACTTGAATAAGTCCATGACAGCTATAAGAATAGAGGGGGAGGGGGAAATCAAAGATGAATTTGATGTAGAAAAAGGCTTGGATGCACGGCCACCAACATGGACAGCTAAGAAGAGGAGATGAGTAGACTATTCTAGATCAAAATCCAAATCAAGAGAACTAAGGTAAATGCTTTGGTTGACACTGGTTCTCAATCTAACCTGATTTCTGAAGCATTTGTAAAGAATCTTGGTCTTGAGAATTACGAGCATCCACACCCTTATCCTTTAGGTTGGGTGAAGAAGGGTGTTGAAATTTAGGTAACAAGAAGATGTAAGGTCAAGTTTGGGATAAATTCCCAATATATTGATGTTTTGGAAGCTGACGTTATTCCACTTGATGTTTTTGATGTTGTATTCGGGATTCCTTACTTGTATATTAGGGATGCTATATTTATGAGAAGGGAAAACTGGTACCGATGGGTCAGGGATGGGATTAGGTACAACATCCGGGCACACCAGTGTAAGACATGGTTTACTATGGTGAGTGCTAACCAAGAAAAATGACTTATTCAGAAAATCATAATTAGTTTTGTTTACTTTTGTTAAAGGATAAACAAGATGGGGTAGAAGTTTCAAATATTTCTAACTAGGGAAAACATGATTTGGATAGTATTATTTAGTCCTTTTAGGAAGTTTTTTAGGCTCCCAGTGGGTTACCATCAAAACAGGAAGTAGAGAATGAGATTCAGCTATTGCCAGAGTCCCCTCTACTAAACATCGGGTTGCATAGAAATCCTTTCTTGAGAGTATTGAAGTAAAGAAACAACTCCAAGAACTACTAGACCAAGGGGTGATATGTCCGAGAACCTCACCATGTGGTTCACCTATTGCGATGATGCCGAAGAAGGATGGTTCTTAGATAATGTGCATTGACTAGCGTGATTTGAACAAGATCACCATAAAGAATAGATATCCACTTCCCCGTATAGATGATCTCTTGGAACAACTTTAGCATGCCATATTCTTCACGAAATTGGATTTCAAATCTAGTTATCACCAAGTTATAATGAAGGAGGAGGATATATGGAAGACTCGCCTTCAAAAAAAACAGGGTTGGTTAGTTCTTCCTTTTGGGTTATGCAATGCACTGCTACATTTATGAGATTGATGAATGATGTATCGCGGGATTTCATAGATTCATGTGTCATTGTATATCTAGATGATAATATGGTTTTAGTGCCACATGGGAAGAACATATAACTCACTTACAATAAGTCTTGCAAATTCTCGGGAGAAATAGCTTTTTTGTAATATGAAGAAATGTGAGTTTTCCAAACAATCACTTGTCTATGTTGGGCACGTGGTTGGAGGAGGAGAGCTACGAGTGGATCCAAAGAAAGTGGAAGCCATCACTAACTGACCAATACCAAAAGGAGCCACAAAGACTAGGATTTTTGTGGGATAAGTACAGTACATGCAGAAGTTCATCTTGGGCTTCTCCATGATTGCAACACCTATACACATAGTGGTTGTAAAGAATAAGGGTTTTGACTAGGGTCAGGAACAAGACAAAGCCTTTAAGTTAATGAAATAAAAGATTAGTCATGCTCCAGTACTTGCTCTTCCTAATTTTCAGCAACCTTTTGAAGTAGAGACAGATGCCAGTGATTACACCATGGGCACAGTGTTTCTTCAAGGAGGTAAACTCATATGTTATCATTTTGAAACCTTCACTTCAGCAATTAAAGGATATTCAATATATGATAAGGAAATGTATGCACTAGTTTAGACAATTAAAAAATGGAAGAACTATTTGTTGGGTAAATAAACTATTGTCCACATTGACCACAAGCCTCTCTAGTATTTGAAAGCATAGTCTAAATTGCAGCAGGCAAGGAACTACAAATGGATGGGGTTCCTTCAGCCGATTCCATTGGTGATCAAATACAAGAAGGGTAGTACAAACTTGGTGGTAGACATGTTGTCTAGGCCACCCACATAGGATAAGTTTTCTTGTTTGGCCACTATCTCTCAGAGCGAACCCTTCACTAAGGAAGCTTACAGAGAGGCATATTCCTAGGAAAAATACTTTGGGGTGATATTTCGTAGTTACAATCCCAAGAAGTTGAAAGCATAGGGATTGAAGATTTTTATCTCAAAGATGGGATGCTCTACCGATGGGGAAGCTTTGTGTGCCAAAATAAGAAAGAATTCTATTGATGAGGGAAGCACATACCTCAAAAGTAGTGGGACATTTTGGTGTTGGTAAGACCCTAGCCCACTTGTAAAGGTATGTGTATTGGCCCAATATGCAAGAAGTATTAAAATTTATATGCGGATGTAAAATTTATTGTACTAGCATGCCTAAGACTAGGAAGGAGGGTTTGTATATGGATCTTCCAAGACCTACTCATCCATGGGAGGATATTTCTATGGATTTTGTAGGAAGATTACCTATTTCTAAACATGGACATGACTATCGATATGTTTTTGTTGATATATTTACTAAGATATGTATTCTTATGGCATGTAAGAAGACAAGTAAAAGCACATGAGGTAGAAAATATTTTCTTTGCAAATGTATGGGCGCATTTTGGTTTTCTAAAGTCTATTGTTTCGACAAGGATTCTAGGTTCTTGGGGAAGTTTTGGAAAACTTGTGGGATAAGATGTATACCATCTTACTAAGGATCACATCTTTCCATCCATGACAGATGGATAGACAGTGGTAAACAGGGGCTTTGGTATAGTTGATCGAGGGTATAAAAACAAATATCCAAGGACTTAGGATGAGTCCTTAGCCTACATTTATCATTCCTATAACCGAGCAGTACATAATCCACTATGAAGTCACCGTTTGAAGCATGCTTGCGATATCTACCTACAAATCCACTGGACATATCATTTGGATAGCAGGATGAGGAGAAACGAGACATAGAGGTGACTAGAGAAAACAAGTTCATTGAGAGGATCTAGAAAATTCATCTCAAAGTAAAAGAACAACTAGAGAAATCTCAAGCCAAGTATAAAGCTAGGCATGATCAACATAGGAAAGAACATAAGCTACATGTTAGAGATAGAGTTTGGCTTTACTTGAGCAAGGAGAGACTACAAGGTCAAGCACTACAATATGGGCCCTTCACCATATTGGAGTAGGTTGGAGAAAATGATTTTGGCTTAACTTTCTAACATTTATGAGGATGTACTTTATAGTAAACTGTGAGAACTTGCACCTATATGAGCCACCCATGATAGATGAAGATGAAGGTCTATTGTTGCTACCTTCTATTGAGTATTGCATCTTAGACTCACTAGGTGAATTGGAGGAGGATGTAGTGCTATACTAGAAGGTCAAAGAGACAAGGAGAGGTCCCCAGGAGTCTTGGCAGATTAAAATGAAAGGAAAGACACCAACGTAGGCCTGGTGGTACTCAAAGGAGAAAGTGAGGGAATTATTTCCTCATCTACTCCCCCACTAATATTTTGTGGCACCAAAAGAATCCTAAGCAGAGGAGGTGTGATCCATAGGGATCTAAAATGAATCTACTTCATTAAAAAGTCAGCACAAAGAAGGAAAAATTAAAACCTAGAGATTGTCTTTCTAGTAACAGACCGCCACTCTATGTAGAGTGGCAGTTAAAGAATGCGTCTAACCATGATGGCGGTCCTAGGACCACCAATCTACATTGGGTGGTAGTCATGGATGTTTTGGATAGAAAATGAAAATATGAAATGAACAACACAAAATTTCGACAGTTATTCGTATCTCTTCTACTCCATGACCTTTCCCATTCTCCAAAGGTGCATGAGAAGACATGGGAGAGGCTTTAATAATAATTTGTAGAAGAGAATATGATCATCAAATCATGAAAGCAAGTGAGCAAGAAGTTCTTAATGTTGGAATTGTGTTTTGTAGAAGAAAGGAGTGTTGAGATAGAGCAAGAAAGTATTTGGGAGGAAGTGTGAGATATTATCTACTTCTCTTTCATACTTATTGTAACTTATGTACTTGTTATTTTGAATTGGCCAATAAAAGTGGGAAGAAAGAGAATTTCCCTTCCCGACTAGTTTTTCCTCCTTTGGAGGTTTCTAGGATAAAATTTGTTGGTGTTTATGATCTTAAATTCTTTCCTTTCTTGCAATTGTGGATTCTAAGCATAAGCATAATTCATTCACTAGCTATCTCTATCATTTTATAATAGAAAGTAGAACAACAATGTTTATTTGTGTTTCTGTGGATAATTCCAAAGTTGAAGAGTTTACGATCACTTGTTCAACTCAAGATCAACATTATTTTCATAGCATCAAGGATGCCCCAATAGAGCTCGGAAGCTATCCGACTCTGCGCGCTAAAAATTCAAATTCTTGAGTGAAATTAGCTCCTTATATGGTAATATATGCATCTTTCAAGACTTTGATGGGAGTGTCGTTACTACAATTAGCCATGAAAAATATATTAGAGGATGGCTGCAATGGGGGTCTTCCCATTTGTACCCATGTATCTAAGGTAATAACATTGAATTTCGCATCTATATCAATTAGTATATTACTCAATAGCCACCCATCCACAACAAACATTCGAGTGATTCCCTTTTCATAATCTAGGCTATGGGGAGGAATATTCACATGTAGAATTTGTCGTCCAGTCCACAACACTTATGCATGGAATGTTTTCTTTTAACCAACTCCCTAACAGGGAATGATATTTTCCTGGTGCAACATTTTACATACTTCCCTTACATCATCTATATTAGTTTGGACAGTCTATAATACTTTCTTTTGCTCCATCTTCTGTGATTTCTCTTTTAATTATTGTATCTCACCCTGAAGATTCCTGAGAACTTCCATGGTTTCCTGATAAACCTCCTTCGATGGGCTGGATCTATGTGCCATGTATGTAAAACCTCCTCCTTATTGATGGTAGCCTATCTACTGCAATGCTTCTCTAGCGTGTGCCGCCTCAACACGGTTCGTAATCTTCACTTGAAAATTTTCGGAATCTACTTCCAACTTAGGCATCCATTGATTTTCAACAATGTGTTATATCATTACCATCCCTGTGCCTTTATTTTCTTGTTTATGTTGCTTACTAAGATGTTCATACAAGTCTGGGAACTCCTCATAGCTATGGTTCTTTCCACAAAAATAACATGTAATATTTTGAGGAAATTCATGCCTATAATGGTCAGGAGATCCGCATGTATAACAAGTTCCGCGAGGGAACTCACTTCTTCCACCATCACGGCCTCATCCTCCAAATCCACTATGGTATCCTTGATCTCCACCATGACCACCTCCAAAATTCCCTTCATTCTGATCATAGTGTGCCTGATTGTGATCCCAGTCTTGTGGCTCATTCTTTCCCTTAGATTTATCTAAAATTCATGTTTTTCATACACCAATATCTATAGCATCATGGATATGACCAATCAGTTGGTAGTCTTCCATGTCATGAGTCGTGGACCTACAGATTTTATAGTAGCTTGAAAGGTTCTTCCATATCACGTGTTGTAATAATGGGCAATAACTAGCATCATGATTTAAATGGCATATCTTATAATCCAACATCAACGATTACACTCATCGGCAAGGAAAACTATCCTTTGTGTGACTTTCTACTTCACAATTTGTGTACCAAATCCATGCGTGCATCTCATGTGTTGAATTTTCTAATAATTTCTCTAATTTTTTTTCCATAGCTACAATCTGTGCTTCTAAAAATGGGCTCACTCTAGTGTCTATGCTTCCGACTACCTCAGTGTGTAAGGCTGCTTCAAGTGCTTTGCACGAGATCGGTGTATGTCTTCTATGATAATTCCCTCCTAAAAGGGAATAAAGCCCCCAATGAACCCTTTTGCATGTTGGTTTACGTCTATGTCATAAGAAAGCTTAGATAACAATGTTTTAAACCATGTATCATACTCTCTAAAAATTTTGGTAGTGCCTTGCTTAATATCCTTGAGTGCACTTATACTCTTCTTCTCAAACTCAAGGATGTGAAACTCTTTAAGGAATGCATCTTTTAAAGCTATATAGTCCACACAAGTTTGGTCAGGGTATAATTTTATGTACCAGTTGTGTGCATGCCCTTGTAATGTAGTGGCAAATTAGCTTTCCCTATGCTCAGAAGCTATGATTCCTTTTGCACACCATATTATTTCACACATATGCACATGTTCAACAACATCTTCTATGCCCCTATACTCTAGAAGATAAAGATACATCTCCATGTAAATATTTTGGGGTTGGTGCGGACCTTACCCACCTGATTCGGAAACTCTTTTGTTTCCCCTACCTCCCAAACCCTAGATCTACCAAAACTAGAGCTACCTATGCCTCCTAATCCCAAACCTATAGCTAGGGTCGGACAAAAGATGTAATTCCCTGTGTCCCAATAATAGAACTGAACTGTACCTCGATAGTCTGCGAAGCATTACCACTCCTAGAAGATAGTCGATAATCAACACGCTTGTATTCTCAGTGTTGATGATACACCCAAAAATTAATCCCATATAACAATGAAGCCATTTGTGCTGCCATTATTGTACCTTTCATAAGACTCGCTCCTACTCTTCCACTACTTGAATTAGTTTGTTGACTACTTATTATACTAGATGCTGGAAAACCAAGTGCAAGGGAAAGGTTGCCAGGTGGATTCAGATGCACACCCATGGCCTAGGTCGTCTCTACTAGTGTGCTTCTATGTGAGGCTAAGGAGGGTTCCCTATCATGTTTTCCCAAATGGGGGAGTTCCTGAGGCTCGGGTTCCACGTCTTCTACGTGAACTTCAACTCCTTCCCAAACTATCTTTCTCCACAACACCATTTGTTCTTCACAACCTCTTGCTACTTCTCTATCTCCCTCTCACACACCTCATTATACTTAAGCCACCTTTCCTCTCTCTTCCTTTCTTCCACTAGGTCTTCCATCCTTCACCAAACACTGCTTCTACCCCCATGCGTGGTGTGGTTTAGTTAGCCATCAATTTACTCTTTAGATTCAACATTACCATTAGGATCTTGATCACTAGTGGAATTCCTTGTAGGTAAGTTCCCCTTGGATATCGTAAAAACTATAATTCAGCTACTTCTGGACATGAATAAGTGGAAATTGAATACTCTAAAATATAACTATTTAAACACCACAAAACCACATATTCATAGCTCAATTCCAAATCAGATCAACATCATAAAGGGCCTAAAATTCTTCCTACTTCCAGATAAGTGCTTGATCCCTCCAATTGCGCTTAGATGCATAAGCAATCGACACTCATACAAGTGTACTAGAAAGATAGCAAAAAAACTCTCATATAAACTATCATACAGATTCTGTTCCACCCAATTATGTGCGTTAAACTCATATCTAGTGCTTAACCACTTTGCATATTCTTCTTTGAGAATGTATATCCACTCCTCAACACTTGCTAAGGCCAACTGGTATGTCTTCATTATGAACCATCCTGAAAACAATTGAAAAAGAGGTATCGGAAACGGAACCAATGATGCGGCCTAGAATTCAACAATACAAACCCAGACGTGTTGGGACATCACTCAGCCTAGACTGAGAGCTCACCCGAAGTGCGCAAAGGTACCAGTTCCCTCCTTAGGGTTACTATTGTAGAATGTTAGCATGATGAAGAGTTTAATCATTTAGATCTACAGCTACTATATCTTCCAAATAGTGCATATTCATATCTAGATCTAGAGAATAATAGTATTAAAAGATAACCATAATGAAATCAAGCATGCAATACTAAACTATAACATGATAACACCTTGGTTCAGTCCATAACCTCTATTATATTAATTGTAGTAAAAAACAAAAGCTTTATTACAATAATAGTAGTATACACTCATGCGTATATTAGATTTAGTAGCATAATCTCACTATATCTTAGTTCTCACACATGTATGACTTATCTCTATCTCCATATATATATATATATATATATATATATATATATTTTACTACACAGTTCAACACATACTTATAAGCGTGGGAATTTCCCTTCACCGCTTATCTAATCCCAAAATAGGTCACATGCTATTATTAGCCACGTTCCATTACAAAAATAGCCACACATGCAAGTGCGCTAACAATGGCTATTGTTAGTTAACGATAGTAGCAAATCTATTCTTGGCCTATGTCGATGTAAAGCACTTTTTAGCTGATCATCCAAAATTAGCCAATTTTTGATGTAAAAGTCTTTAGTCGGTTTGTGTGCTACACACGCTATCCCCAAAAATAGATCCTTGTCGGAAAATGGCTAAGTTGTAAACTTTTTTTGTTCTTCATGTGCGATCCTTTCCGATACTTCCATGGCTTTGAATATGCTCTTCTTTCGTGTGTGAACCTTCTATATTTTTCCACTAAGTGTTAGGTTCTGACCGATCAACAAACTCCATGTCATATCAAGGAATGTGCAAGGAAAATATGCCTCCAATAGAATTAGAGGTAAACAAGAGGAGGATCTAGGTAATGCAAGGCACATGTGACCGGAACCGATGCTAGTAAATAACCAATGATAGTTAGTCATTTCAAATATCATAAGGAAATAATGGATGAAATGATCTCATAAACCTAATGTTGACATGAAAAGGGGTTTTAGATGTGCTTGTATAGAGGGAATATGGATCTCCAAAAGTGGTGTTCCCTAAAACTATGTCCCAGCCACTCTAGAAATGGGAAGGAGAAAACTCGAGAAATACAGAAGTTTGTTAGAAGAAAGTTGATCAATGCAGAAGCCTTTAAATGCCATAATGAGTATCCATCCTTTGAGGGTATGGTCTATTGTATAAAATATATAGATGGCAATAATAAATGATATCCATCCTTTGAGGGATCAATCTATTTATTTTATTTTGATTTCATGCTTATGATTTTTTTCATGAACAACCGTCCTTTAGGGGATCGATCTATTTTTGATACTTTGATTTTTGATTTAAGTATCCATGAATTTTTATTTTACATGGAGGAGAGATGGGAATAGCTAATTAGACCACTTAGGATGGGATAATGATGTACAAGAGACACCCCTGGATCATTTACATTGTTCTTATAGATGAATAAAAGGGTGATGGATGTAACTATTGTGGAGTTCTCACCAAAGGAGAACCTATCCATAAGGAATATGCTATAGGAAGAGCTGTGGTGCCCATATTTAAGGTCACATCTAGGAAGTGATGGAAGACCACATAGTTCCAAATCATCACAATGAGAGATGGAAAAGGATAATATGGAGGGATTATCCAAGGATTACTAACGAGAACATTGGTAAATGTGCTAACAATAGAATGGTCGCAAGTACAATGCGTTAAGTATTTCCACTTCAAGTTTACCATCAAGTGAGGCCAAATGATAGGCTCTAACCCATACTTATGCATAATAATGTATGGTCCAATGTAGTTAGGGGTGAACTTTCCGCATTGACTCCTTTCTAGAGTAGTGAAATTCTAATGAGGAGGACGCTAACATTAACGTCTTGTTAGGATAGGGATAAACAAGTGAAAAAAATGCCCTTTAAGGAACTGATAAATATGCATCTAAGATGAATAGGTGGTCCCCTTAGAGAGATACAGATACAACCAAAATGGTGGATTTTAGATCAAATAAGATTATTTATGTGTAGATAATGAAATATATGCCTTAAAGGAAAATTTTAGATAAAGTCATGCTTTGCTCAGAAGGAAGAAAAGATATGGCCATGAAGGTGGTCATGGGAGGAGGAGATAAAAAAATGTGATCAGATGAGATAGATGAGATAAGACGATGTCGACATGATGGGGAACCAATCTGCAAAAGAAAATAGCTACGAGAGAATTCCCCTAGCATAAGAGGATAGATTGATGAAGACGAGAAGAAGGATGTGAAAATATCAAAAGGAGGGGACAACACTCCCCCATAATGGATGAATAAGATGTCAATAATAATTAATCTTGAAGGTGGTGCATCCAAGAAAATATTATCGATGAATAAGGGAGGACCCTCGTCGGGGAATGATAGGAGATGATGTGGATGGGTGATGAGACTCGGGAGGTTGAATGGATGGGGATGTAGTAAAAAAATCGGTTGAGCTATAGACGAAAAATAGATGGAGAAGGAGACTCACCAAGGAGGTCCTTTTACTCAATAATATCATGGATGATAGTTTGAAGAGCCTTATAATGCTCTATTTCTTGACCCAGTACAATGATAGGCACAAATATGGTGAGAATTAAACCATGATGGCTTTGGATGAATTGGATCAACAGTCGAATGAGAGGGAGTATGATGGCATAATTCTAAGTAAATGTTGGAAGACCTCTACATATGATTCTATGTATCGAAAATGAGAGGTCTTGTGAGATGGTGTGTATGTAAAAGATGAAGGTGGGGTACTCCGAGATTTGTGTGGTCTAGAAGAAGAAGTAACGGCTGATGATTTAGGCTTGGTATGATTGGTAGATGGAGGCATTCTAGAAAAAGGTCCTAGTCCTAGGAGGAAATTAGAATATTTAGATTTGGTTTGTTTGACTACTCGTGATGGAGGAGGGAATCCTAAAATAGATGAATGCGGCCCCAAGATAAAGGATCTAGATTTGGTCTTTATTAGAGGAATGTTGGTTTTTTATGAGGACGCTCAAGGGATTATTGTGGAAGGATTCCAAGGTTTTTTGATTTAGATGCTTGAGGAGTGCCCTTAGCAAGGATGACAATGATTTTGAAAGGCAGATCAGAAGGTGATATTGTGGTGGATGGTGGGAGTATTTTTTGCATGATTTGTTCCAAGGAGGATGGGGATTGTTCGATGTGGGAATGTCAGGTTGCGTGGATGAAATGGGAGGATCACCTATGGTGGCTGTGAGTTGAATTTATTTCTAATATTGCTCAAATGACTTAGGTGGTATGGATGAAGAAGGAGATAATGGGGATGTGGTCATGATAGTTGATGTGGTAGGTATAGGTAGAAGTATGAAAAGTGGAACCAGATAGATTCTAAAGATGGTATGACTAGAAAATGTGGAATAGATGTAGATGGAGGAATAGAATTGACAATTTGAGATGGGATATATGTGGGTGTGGAAAAAATGAGAGGTGTTTTAATGATGCGGTTAATGAGGTCTATGTGAGATGGTATAGATGGTGGATGGGTTTGGGTAGGGATGGAAGAGGAATGAGTGTCAACTATGTTTATTTTTGTTGTCTCAAGAGACATATAGGTGGATTGAGGAGATGTGATGGGTGTGATAATAGATGTGGATGTGGGAATAGTAGATGTCTAAACACTAGGTGTCGATGGGGAGAAGAGGTAAGTGAGGCGGTCATAAGTGATGAGATAGGTGGTAGAGATGTCGGGGTAGATAAAATGTCAGGTGATATGGGCATGGGTAGAGAAATATGTGATAATGATGTCAATGTAAGTGTGGTGACAGGTGTGGATGTAGAGGTAGGTGCGGCTAAAGATAATTTAGATGTGGTAAGAGTAGGAATGGATGGGGATGTAAGAGAATTGGTAGAAGTAATGGAGGTATATAGGGTAACTGTGGATATGGTGGACATAAGAATAATGTTCAAAGGGTCCAAGGGTGAAATATATAGGATGTGAATAGATGAGGAAGTGGGGAAAATAGATATGGAGGGAGGAATCGATGTATGGTGTTAATTGAGAATGAGTTAAATTGATGTGATGTAGAAGGTAAAGATAAATTTTCGGTGGGGATTAGGAAATTTTTTTCCTAAAGATGTCACGTGATGAAGATGGGATTTCTTGGGGGATGTAGGAGCATGGCGATAAGTAGGTTCATATTAATATGACAAGGATGGGGAAAGAATAGGAAGGTCTAATACATGAATCTCATAAGGGATGTCCCTAGGTGAGAGAGGTATGTCGGGAAAAGGGAAATTCCATAAGGTGAAGTAGGATATGCTAGTTAATGTCTATGGAGGAGGAAGACATGGATGGGGTTCTCATGGGGAATATCCATAGGTGAAGTGGGTATGGAAATTTCAAATGACACGAGAAAGGGCATGAGGTAATGGGAATAGAGATGGTGGGGTAGAAGCAATAATGGTGTATTGTGATGGGGATAAAACATGGGCTATTGGTCATTGTGATCAAGAAGCGAGAGGGCATGTAGCGTAGATAGTCATAGATGGGGCTAGAGGAAGACCTAGAAGTAACCAATGGTTTGGATGGGGTCATGGTGGACTACTGAGAATTACTCAAGGAAAATTTTGGTTCCATTATTAAACAAACATAAAAGTAAACAATTCCTTTTTTATGTTTTGATTAAGAAAGTGTGAAAAAGGTGATGGGTATTATTGGATCTAGGAGAAGGAGAAACAGGTTTGCTTTCGGGTAAGTTATGGCTAGGAAATTTATTAATTGGATTCCTATTGGGTGATCAAATTTTAATTATTCTATCCAAAAAAGGAAGTGTTTTGATGTGTTAATTGATTTGTGAGGTTTTTTGTGTGTGAAAAGTCCGAGATGCGAAGATTTAACCCCTACTTAAGCTATGTGAGCTAACAGATGCAAAAAGAACGTTATTTTTAAGCCCAAAATGAAGTATGATATTTGATGAGGACACAAGAAGGAATGGGAAATTACGATGTAAAAAGGAGAAAAATAGGGAAAAAGTGAGGAATACCTAGATAATGTTTTTCCTATTTATCTACACTTCTTGGGTGATGAGTGATCCAATCCATGAACCCAAAATTAAAAATAAATAAAGTGGAGCCTCAAATTACAGTGTTAGTGGAAGACATAAAAAGAAAAGACAAAAATCAATAAATGAAAGAGATTACCTAAAGGGTGGTCCCACTAGGCATGCCAAGAATGTTATCCAAATTTCTCATTCGTAATGAAGTTGATGCACTAGCTACTAAAGAAATTAACAACTCAAAAATGATGGAGGGTTTATGTTACCTAAAAATCATGATGATACAGGTGTAAGATGATGATGTGTGATTGTGTAGTGCCCACATTTTACACACACAATGTCAATAGTAAAATACCAGGATAATGTTTTTGACTTACATTGCTCACTACACACGACACAACAAGGGCTCCAAGAACATAAACTTGACTCGCATACGACAATCATATAAGTCATCAACTCACATAGACACATGACAACAAAATATGCATGTTGATGCCACACTTTTCGAAATGAACGAATACTAGCTATGCCCCAACTAAAAAAAGAAGACTCAAGGAATGGAGAACTCACAACACCTCATTTCTTTAATTGTATTTTAGTTACGATTAACCTTCTAAGAACATTATTGTACAAGGATAAACTCCTTTTTTTTCCACCTATAGAAACTTTAAGTTCATTCCACATTTAATTTGTAGTTCGACCATTTTGAGTTGGTTGCTTATTCTTTACAAAACTTTCCATAACTTGCATACTTATTTGGCATAATTCGGATGCAATTAAAATACTTAATTATCGTGTTCTTATGTTAAAAATATTATTCTCAATCATATATTCGAAAGTGTCTATGTTTTTATTCTTACAAATCAAGTGAATGTGACTTGGTGTCCATATGGCGACATTAGGATTTTATGGAGGTTTGAAATACAAGATAGCTTTTTACCGAAAACATACCTCGATCACGGGTTAGTTATTTCCCTACCATAGTTATTCTAAATCAATGACTTAATGACTTCCTTTTTATATTTATATATATCTTTTGTTATCTCGTAGTTTGATCACAATAGTGCAATACATATTCTTTGAATCACATAAAGATATTTAATTGAGATATAAGGTCTCTAAGAGCAGCTGATCCAAAAATAATCAGATTATTACTACCTGATCTCGGACCCTTATAGGCTTTAATTATTTTCCGACAATTTTCTCCTTTTAAGTAATAAATTTAAAAATTAATGCAAGACAATAAGACAATTGCACAAAGATTGATTACGGAGTTTGGAAATTGCCTACGTCTCCGGGTTCGTAGTCAAACCGTTCCACTAGTCAAAACTTGTAAGTTACAATAGTGCTTTCACAAGAAAACCTAATGGAAACTATTTAAACTTGCTTAGAAGAATAACCAGACCTTCGGAAGACAAGGGTGAAAAATAGCACCCGACTTCCACCTTCCTGGCATATTCAACAAGCTTAATGGCTCCAGCCCACCGTTCTCGAAACCTCCGCTTCTCGATCGGTCTTCCGTGACGCTAATACAACACCCTATGGCTCTCCGGTCAATATACCAGGCTTCACAATAATTTACTTGTGGCACTATGGGCCAACTAGGTAGTTTGAATAACTCCTAGCCACAAATATTTAATTTATTATTGCCTAACAAATAATAGGTCAATAATAATCAAAATAATAATGCCTAAATAATTTAGGTCTTCACACAACAACAATTTCTCATTCTCCTCTTGGCTCGGACTTCACCTCCAGCGCTCTAGGAATGAGCTTCTTTGTATTTTGTGTGTCCATTATAATGAACTAGGTACCCTATTTATACAATTTTAGGGCCCTTGAAAATATGGAATATAATTTATCTTAAGGCTATTATAAGCTTCATCTTGTAAAATGAATGGGATCAAATATTCCAAAAATCGGTTTGCATGTTTAATGGGATTAAATCCCAAATGGAGCCGCATTTGGATAAGGTTCCATATTTTGGCAAAGTGGGGGATAATGTCTTACGCTTTATTAATCCTTTCTTCATGCAGGATAGTGGTCAAAGGACCATGTGAGCTTATCCATCCCCCTATCAACGCTTCACCTCCTTCTCCACGTGGAAGCTTCCACATATGGCATTTGCCTCCCATAACACCGCTTCACCTCCCTCTCCTCACATGGAATCTTCCACGCATGGTTTAATGCCCCCTAACAACCACTTCACCACCTTCCACGTGGTCATAGCATATGCATTTGGTTTGGCGGTTTATACTAATGTTTAAACATTAATATATATATATATGTGTGTGTGTGTGTGTGTGTGTGTGTGTGTGTGTGTGTGTGTGTGTGTGTGTGTGTGTGTGTGTGTGTGTGTGTAATTTCGATACCCATGGTATGGATCGAATTTTTATTTACTTGGTAAATCCACTTACACACCATTCCAAATGCCACACACACACACACACATATATATATATATATATATATATATATATATATATATATGTGTATATATGTGGCATTTGGAATGGTGTGTAAGTGGATTTACCAAGTAAATAAAAATTCGATCCATACCATGGGGTATCGAAATTAATTAACTTAGTCATCATGTAGTCCACTTGTCATCTCCCAATAGGAAAATTAAGAAAATTCGACGAGTGGTGGCAAGCCACGTGTCATAGTGCGATTGGTCCAATATTGACCAGTTGATCAGAGTTGACTTTCCCGCTGTCTAAACTTTGACCGAACATATCTAGAGCTCCCAATGTCCGTTTGTCGCATTCTTATAGTCAATGGAAAGCTCTCAAGATGATCTTCTGCACTAACACCATTTAGGGATGTTTAGTGAACTTTTAAGAAATGATCCCCTGATCACACCTCCCCACTGAGAAAGGATTTTTGTCCCAAAAAGCTTCCATACTATCCTGAATCTGAAAAACCCTGCTGCCACCTCAGAAGTGCTGTTGTAGTAGACCATTGGGTATTCTCATCCAACCTTCTCACTTTGAAAACTTTGTTCTGATCCTGGGACCTGTGGGTTATGGGCCCACAACGCTTCCATCTGCGCCACTCGATATCCGAAGAAGACATCCACACCTCGCTTTATGGTGCTAAGTTTCTGAATGAAACCTCAACGCTCCTTCTGTGAGGTTCTAAGTTTCTTGATATCTGACAAAAAGGATCTTCTTTGACTCTATAACACAGCTCCTAGCTTTGAGTTGATTCCGCAGAATCTGAACTGGTTTGAAGGAACTCCATGTTACATAGAGCTTTGATTGATCTCGATGTCGGTGATGGACAATGCCTTGTCCCTTTACAGACCTCAACACCTCCAATGCATGATGCTAAGTCTCTGTAGACCTCAACGCCTCCGATACATGATGTTAAGCCTCTTTCAAGACCTCAAGCCTCCAATGCATGATGCTAAGTCTCTGTAGACCTCAACGCCTCCGATACATGATGCTAAGCCTCTTTCAAGACCTCGAGCCTCTAATGCATGATGCTAAGTCTCTGTAGACCTCAATGCCTCTGATACATGATGTTAAGCCTTTTTCAATACCTTGAGCCTCCGATGCACGATGCTAAGTCTGTTACATACCTCAACGCCTCCGATGCATGATGCTAAGCCTCTTTCAAGACCTCAAGCCTCCAATGCATGATGCTAAGTCTTTTACAGACCTCGACGCCTCCAATGCATGATGCTAAGTCTGTTATAGACCTCAATGCCTCCGATGCATGATGCTAAGCCTCTTTCAAGACCTTGAGCCTCTAATGCACAATGCTAAGTCTATTGATCAGCTACCATTCATATGTGTGGTCACAATGCCTTGACACCGAATGATGTTCTGAGCTAATCCTTTTAGAGCTCCTCTTGTTGACATACTAATATCAGGTACCATTCTCTTTGCATGGTCACAATGCCTCTACACAGAATGAAGTTCCGACCCGACATCAATGCCAACGGTGATTCAGCTACCATTCTGCTGCACGGTCATAATGCCTCTACACAGAATGAAGTTCCGAGCTGATCTTTGAGAACTCTATTGTCTGCACAAATGGCAGATCAATCTCCAAGCTTTATATGAGTTAATTCCTGTATCCAAGCTGTAACAGGTACTCACAAGCTGATTAGGAGATATGTTTGGAGCATTAATCAAATTTTCTAAGTAAGAAAATCCACTGAGTATTGTAAACCTTTCTCTCAGCATTTTCTCACAATATCTGATCTCCAAACTTAATACTGCATACGATCCATCAATCTGAATTATGCAATATATAATTGAAAAATTGTTGACTTACCCATTTTAAAGGACTTTCACTTTTAGGTATTACCTGGTCCTAGGTTGACTTGTCAACTAGTGGTTGAGTAGAAACCACCTTTACCTTTGCAATAGGCCTCCATTCCATCTTTGGCTTGCCATTACTCTGATGGTGAGATGGATGCAGTTTCCAGAAATTTTCCACCCAATGCCCATTCCTCTAGCAATGAGCACAAAAATTCCTCTTAATCTCCTTCTTCTGGGATGAGGAACTCTTTCTGCCATTTCTCAACTCTACATGACGAGATTGGTCTTTTTGGTTTGCCTTGTTCTGACGAATGGCATCAACTTCTTCATCAATGTCCTTCTCTTCCAACATCTGGCCACTGAATGATTATGCAATCCACAAAAAATACATGGAAAGGAATTCCACATCTTCTAAAAATCATAACCATACTTCTTAAGCTGAAAAAGTGGATCAGAAGTTTTATTGTGCTTATGATTATGGTAAGAAACTGGAGGTGGAATCTCATTACCTCTTCGCTGATTTCTCTTACCACATCTTGCCTGTGATGACGAAGCACAACTTTCTGCTCAAAATATTCTTGCAGGACTAGTGGGGTATTCTCTTTGCTTTCGAAGCTTGTCTCCCATCAGCATTCTTGGAGCATTCTCCAATTTCCATTCCCACACTAGGATAACCCAAACCTGCAAAATCGAGGATGATCCTCGACCTGTATTGGGTTAGCAATACCTTGGCCATTTTTACCAAGGCCTCTTCCATCAAATCCCATTTTATCTAGTACCTTGGATCCAATTCCTCTAGTATGCATTTCAAACAAACCAAAGAATTTATTACCTAAATCAGAAACTAAATGGGAGGAAGAAGAAGATTCCCGTGGTGAACAACTTACAGTGCAATCATCTGCCATGGCCTCTACATCTGAAGTAGAAGGTTTTCCTTCCTCTGATCACCACATTACAACCTTGCGAAGAGCTCATCCTTGGTTTTCAGTTCCAATTTAACACAAGCATTATCCTCTTCCAAGGAGTAATACATTGATCATAGGAGAGAATTCTCTTCCTGGATCTGGTGATTATAAGCTTTAATTTCCTTGAGCTTTGCCTATTTAGACATCTTGCCCATAGTGCACTTGTACCTGCTCACACAAATTAAACTAACTACCAACTTGAAGCAATCATCACTCGTTAATCATTTTTACCACTCGATACCAAACATGATCTGAAAATAATCGATTATTACTACGATCTCGGACCCTTGTAGGCTTTAATTATTTACCGACAATTTTCTCCTTTTAAGTAATCAATTTAAAAATTAATGCAAGACAATAAGACAATTGCACAAAGATTGATTACGGAGTTCGGCAATTGCCTACATCTCCGGGTTCATGGTTGAACCGTTCCACTAGTCAAAACTTGTAAGTTACAATAGTACTTTCACAAGAAAACCTAATGGAAACTATTTAACCTTGCTTAGAAGAATAACCAGACCTTCGGACGACAAGGGTGAAAAATAGCACCCGACTTCCACCTTCCTGGCATATTCGACAAGCTTGATGGCTCTAGTTCCACTATTCGAAACCTCCGGTTCTCGATCAGCCTTCCAGATGCTAATACAATGCCCTATGGCTCTCCGGTTGATATACCAGGCTTCACAATAATTTACTGTGGCGCTATGGGCCGACTAGGTAGTTTGAATAACTCCTAGCCACAAATATTTAATTTATTATTGCCTAACAAATAATAGGTCAATAATAATCAAAATAATAATGCCTAAAATAATTTAGGTCTTCACACAACAACAATTTCTCATTCTCCTCTTGGCTCGACTTCACTTCAGTAGCTCAGGAATGAGCTTCTTTGTATTTTGTGTGTCCATTACAATGAACTAGGTACCCTATTTATACAATTTTAGGGCCCTTGAAAATATGGAATATAATTTATCTTAAGGCTATTATAAGCCTCATCCCGTAAAATGAATGGGATCAAATATTCCAAAAAATCCGGTTTACATGTTTAATGGGATTAAATCCCAAATGGAGCCGCATTTGGATAAGGTCCCATATTTTGGCAGTGGGGGATAATGTCTTAGGCTTTATTAAGACTTTCTCCATGCAAGGATAGTGTTCAAAGGACAATGTGAGATTATCCTCCCCCCCTATCACCGCTTCACCTCCTTCTCCACGTGGAAGCTTCCACATATGGCATTTGCCTCCCACAACACCGCTTCACCTCCTCTCCTCACGTGGAATCTTCCACGCATGGGTTAATGCACCCTAACAACCACTTCACCACCTTCCACATGGTCATAGCATATGCATTTGGTTTGGTGGTTTATACTAATGTTTAAACATTATTATATATATGTGGCATTTGGAATGGTGTGTAAGTGGATTTACCAAGTAAATAAAAATTTGATCCATACTATGGGGTATAGAAATTATAACTCGGTCATCATGTAGTCCACTTGTCGTCTCTCGATAGAAAAATTCAGTGAATTTGACGAGTGGTGGCAAGCCATGTGTCACGCCTTGATTGGTCCAATATTGACCAGTTTACGAGTTGACTTTTCCGTTGTCTGAACTTTGATCGAACATATCTAGAGCTCTCGATGTCCGTTTGTCACATTCTTACAGTTGATGGAAATCTCTTGAGATGATCTTCTGTACTAACACCATTTAGGTATGTTTAGGGAAATTTTAAAAAATGATCCCCGATCAGATCAGCGGTAGTATCCCTAACCTCAATTCTCATTGTTACTCTCATATGCTTTATTTTCTACGTCACGTAATGGTCTTAATTTTTAGCATTGTCTTGTGAAAGGAGCTATGAAGTGTTTTTCTAACCTCTTGAAGACATAAAGGATTAGAAGACTTGTAGCTACACACGAACCCAAGTTAACATCCGAATCAACTGAGTTTTAGATTAATTCCAACTTCACCTAAGGGTCTACCCCTCAACTATATATGTGTTTTAAGCAAGAGGACATATTTATGCTAAACCACCTTCAGAAAGGACCAAGGTGCTATGCTGAGAGAAACCAGGGTAACACATTAAGCTGAGCGGAGCTAAGGAGCTCATTAACAAAAGTTTAAGGCCTAGACAACTAAGACACCTCCTCCATCTATGTCATCTGGATCCAATAGGGATTTCATTAGATGAAGAATTTTAATTTTAAAGCTATCTTTGGCAAACAAGATAAACCACTAGGATACGAAGGAGGAGTTAGCTCTACATACTCCAAGAGAAGTTTGACTGTGTCACTCCTAATAGACAGGTTTAAGACAATGTCACTAAACATATTGACTAAGACGATAAGCTCATTCTTGGGTTCTTGCTTACTCAAGCTAGGATATTTCCATCAAGAGAAAAGATTCAGTTCATCCTACGGTTTTCAATGTCTTCTATGGTAAGGAGTATCGCACATGAAAAACAAGTTATGCTCTAATATTGAACGAGTGTAGAGTGTTTTGATTTAATTCTCTTTATTACATTTAAAAATTATGAATGCACAAGATGACTCATTAATCATTTTTTGAATATTAAATATGCACTACAAGATATTACTTCAAATTCATTTTCCTTATATAAATATCATACCTTTTTACTAGGTATACTATAAATCAAAATTGAACTATGATTAAATGCATATTTCCTAGATTTCCTTGACACTAGCATCTCATACATATCAAAAAATTACCAAATATAACCTTCTAACACATGATACTACATTATACATTTATTCATTTAACAATGAACTATATAAATTACAATGATAATTAATGAATTACACATTGCCTTTTATCATCATTCTTCCATCCCGCAAAACCCACGTGAGCATGATATCGGTGATAATTTGCTGGTATGGCATCCACCCTAACCTAACATAATTATATTTTTTAGTTTCCCATTTACATATGATAATAATTACAATTTGAATGGAAATAAAAACATTTAGAGACATGCATTCATTACATTTCATTTTGTAACCCGAAGAGAGAAAAAAAGAAGGAAGAGAGAGAAAACACCATTTTGTCAAAAGTTATATTTCATACAACAGCTTACACTATAGAGTTTTAAATGGTTATTTACATGTTTTAAAAGTTTCCGGGTGGTTTGGTAACCCTACGAGGGTCTCGCAGCTTTCTATCTTAACGTTTTCTCACTAGCTACAAAATGTTTAAAACGGGCTCAGAGGCTAAGAAACCACTTCCAAAAGTTATCTTCTGATGAGAATGCACACCCCAATTAAATTTCTATGTGTCCCCAGATATACCAAGAGCTCATAGAAACTGACGGAATTGGGAAAAAGTGAACGGTTTTCATTTGGTAGCTAGTTTTCTCGGGCTACTAGTCGTAGCTAACCCAATTGCAAATGAATAAAAGTTAGCTCGAGGGCCCAGAAAACCACGTCCATAACTGACGTTTGATGGATGAGCACGCGATGAGACAGTTCCTACAAGTTCCCCTATATAAGGAGAATTCAACAGAGTCAGCGGGATCGAGAACTAGAAAACCATTTTGAAACAGTGACAAGTTTTATGGAGCGACAAGTCAAAATTTTCTCACTTAACCTCGTCAAACTACGATCGGAGGCCTACAAAATAGATTTTCCAAACTATCCGAGAAAAGTTTTTTTCCCTAAACTAAATGTTCCATGCAATTGTCTAGTAAGAACACTAGAGGTTTGCGAAGGTGGGAAGTAATTTCTCAATCTAGGTTTCAAATGGTGATCAAAACGAAAACCAACTTTCTAGATTCAACAATGTTCTCTGCGTAAACCCTTGATGTAACAGGGCTCCTATAAGAGCATCAAAAAGATCACAAATGTTCATTTGGGGTCAATCCAGAGGTCAAGGTGACTCCTCACATAACAAGGTACACAAATGAAGCTTAACATCTCATTTTCAGGGTTACGAAGGGTACTTAAGGAGTCTCCAAAAATGCAAAAATTAACTATTTACATAGGGATAATATCAACTTTATTAATGGGAAGTCAATTTCATCTTGCCGATAAAACAATATTGAAGTGATCCAGGTGGGTAGGAAGTTTTCTAAATCACCACAGAATGAGGTTGGAAGTTCATGTTTTAATGTAGAAGAGTTATTTTGATTTCGTGAGTTACGACATGACATTTCATTGTTTTGCAATGAGTTGAAATAACATTTAACTGTATTAAAATCCTAATGTTTTGAAATTCTATTAAGTTGCAAAAGAGAACTAAAACATGATAATTATGAGAGGCAAGGAAGATGGACCATGCCTAGGAACGATGAGCAAAATGGGGATAAGGTGCTCCAAGTGGTTTACACTCGTGATCCGTTGAGACCACCATTGGTGCCACATGATGCCAGATAATCACGTGCAAACCAAACCATTCGTTGTGCCCCCATGTCTCATCAAAAAAACCATTTTGTGCTTTCAAGTAGTCATCTCGATCCATGAGACTAAATTTTCTATGTCAAACAGATCACACGCCTTTTCAACAAGTCCATTTTGCACATATCCCAATTTAAAACGCTTATTTTGGCGTAGTTGAGAGGGTGTTGAAAAAAATTGTTAAGTGTTGCTTTACCACTGCCAAATACATTTCCTTCAAAGTTTCAAAGGCCTTTACAACAAGCTCATCTACAAATACCCTGAAACCATTACATTCCATGAGACTGAAATATCTGAGGCATTTTGTCGAACAAATCACATGCCTTGAATACACTTCCACATTTTTCATACTGTGTGCACGTATACTTTTCTTAATGCTAAATCAAATGAAGCAAGAACTACCACCTAAAATAGTTCTACAATTTAGCTAAAACAAAGCATAAACACCATCATGATCAGAATTAAACAAGGGTTAGATGCTAGCATTCATAAATACAAACTTTGAAACTAACAATCCTAAATATCTAAAATCCTCTATTCTCTAACAACAAATAAATTAATGGACCTAAGTAAGCTCCATGGCTATCAAAATAGTTTTCCTTAATGTTCTAAGAACCTAGGAATGGGGGCTAATCAAAGTTAGGCTACAAGACCCTTTTGACACCTCCCATATGACCCAAGCACTTTAAGAAAGAGGATTAACTCTTCAAGATGATGAACTCTCAAAAGGGCAAGGTACAAGCTCTTAGTCTCTTTGCTATATGCTTTGCATTTGCTCTCTAAGGAGTTTAGGTGTAAGTAAAAGGTAGGTGGATGGCTCTTTATATAGCCCAAAGGATAAAGAATTCAACACATTCTCATGAATGTGGGATAAAGGTAAACCATGATTAGGAATGGATAATGTTGCTTTATTAAAGGTAACCTTACTTTAGAAGAGTTTAATACATGTTTAGCAAGTCATGGGAGTTGGGAGGTGTTTTAATTAATCAAATGTGATTAACTAATAGGTAGATGTAAGCTTATAGAAGATAATTAGAGGAATATTAGTATGATTTAGGCTATTAAAGGGGATTAAATCAATTAAATATTGATTTATTTGTTAAATGGAAGGGAAAGCTAATTAATTAATAATAATTAATTAGTCTAGGTAGAAGGGGTGATTTATTAACGGAATGTCATTAATTAGGGTATTTTTTGGATAGGAAACTTAATTAATTAGCTTAGTGTAATTAATTAATGATGATATGAGGGAAAATGAGAGCTTTTGATGATATGTTGTTGATTTGCGAGAAAGGGGATAATTAGCGCAATTTAAGTATTTAAATTACTTGGGCGTAATTATAGGTGTCTACATTTTCCCCTCTTTGGGGTGGTGTAAGTAATGCCACTTCAAAGATAGTAGACAGAAGAGATTTTGAAGGGATAGAAACAAAATTAGTAGGAGGGAGAGATGCCCCCTCGAGTGTCGATGGGGTAATGAAGGAAGCCGGTCGAGATCGAAAAAGATGAGAAGTAGGCAGAAGAATGGGGACGAGGCAGGATGCCCCAAGGAGAGGGAGAATTAGGGGTGAAAGGGAAGTGGTGTAGAAGAAATATGGATGAGAGGAGAGAAGAGCTTAACCTCTAGCCACTTATTTGTTTGGAACAAATTTGATGTCATCATATTGCCATAGGAACTACATCATCGGTCCTTATGAAAAATATAAGCATACGACAAAGGTAGAATGACATGAAAAGCCATACTATGAAAAATTGTCCATTTCTAAAAGTACCAACTCCACGCAACATATAATAATGCAATGCAATACGAGAAGGAAACAAGCTCATATAATAGGGAAAACAAGTATGAACGCACATATCCAACCCAACAACGGTCAAGATAGTTGTACAAATGTTTTGTTATCAGTGTTGAAGAGATCCACAAGTTTATGATTGATGACAAGGGTTAAAAACGATGCCCCAAGCAAGGATATATGCAAGGGGAAATGAAAATGGACACGGGGTCTATGAAAAATGTTTGTGCGCAACGAAACAACACTAGGAAACCAAAAGTGCCCCAGAGTACAGACGAAGCAAGCAGCTAGCTGTTGTGAATGGTTGTGAATCTGGTGATCCTTGAGTCATATTAATCGGGAAGATGTGAGACAGACCAACGGGATATGGAGAAAATACCATGCGCAAGACACAAGTTTCAGCCGTAAGAAGCAAGTTACCATTTTGTAGGGTGTTTTATTTTTAGGAATTTTTTTGAAAAATTTTGCCGTTTTTTTTGGATTATATATATATTGTTTTTGTTGTTTTCTCGAAATAATGTTCTATTGTTGTTTTTTTTTTTCTCTCGAAATAATTTTCTATTGTTTGTGTGTTGTCTCAAACAATTTTCTATTGTTTTTGTGTTTTGTGAAACAATTTTCAATTGTTTTTGTGTTTTCTCAAAACAATGTTCTATTATTTTTGTGTTTTCTCGAAAAAAATTCTATTATTTTTGTGTTATGCAGAAACAATTTTATATTTTTTTGTGTTTTGTGAAACAATTTTCTATTTTTTTGTGTTTTTCTCGAAAAAATGTTCTCGTTGTTTTTGTGTTTTCTAAAACAATTTTCTATTGTTTTTATGTTTTTAACATTTTTCCAAAGCTATGTGCAGGTAACCAAGAAAGCATGGATGCCCCAAGACATTAGGTGGGGAATATACAAGGACAGAAGCCATGCACTTATGAACAAGAAGGTGAATTCATTGAGTTTCCCCCAGCGTAAGATGGGAAATAATGAAATACCACGTCCCTTATAGACAAATAAAAGAAGGCAAAGCTGGATCAAGGCTGGACTAGATGGTGTGCACAAGGAAACTCGAAGGCGGAACCGTGTCGAGGACAAAGACAACTACCCTTCTAATACAAAATTCTTGTGAATAACGAATCCTCCCAAGGCACCAGAAACTGGTTTTCACCCAAGGACTTGTCCAAAGTGCCACAATTACGTGGTTTTCACTAGTGGACTACCTTTTTTCTCTTTTTTGTTTTCTCGATTTTTATATTTTTTTTTTTTATGTTTTTGTATTTTTTGATTTTTGTGTGATTTTTATGACTTTCTTGTGCCATGTGTAGGCATAAAACCTCTTAAGATGCATGGCATTCATGGGCTCCCGGAGCTCATCACCATTGGGGTGAGCTAACTTGTATGCCCCTATGCCATACTTGGCAACTATGACATAGGGTCCTAACCAGTGTGGTTCAAACTTCCCTTTCTTTTCTCGCTCTGCTCTAGTGTTGAACTGGTTCTCCTTCATAACTAAATCACCCACCTCAAACTGGTGAGGGATGATTCTCTTGTTGTAGTTACGAGAGATTCTGTGTTGATATACCTTCAGGTGATTAAGAGTGTGAATGCGCCTCTCATCCAGGAGCTCTAACTCAGCCAATCTTGCCACTCGATAATCTTCATCCTTATCCAAATAGTCTCAAAGAGAAATTCATAGGGATGGGAGTTCGATCTCTAAAGGGATGATAGATTCTATCCCAAACACTAAGGAATATGGCATCGTACCGTAGGAGTGCGAATTGATGTCCGGTAGTAGCCCCGAGGGTCGGTGGATTTGTAGGTGCAGGTTTCGACCGGTTTACTAACCATCTTCTCCATTATCCTTACCAAAGTTTTGTTTGTTGCCTCGGCTTGTCCATTACCCCCGAGGGTAATATGGCACGGACCATTTCAATCTGATTTGGAACCGTTAGCAAAGAATTTTCACATTTTTTTAAATGACTTCCCATTATCTCGTGACAATGGCTATAGGGATACCATATCGGAAAATAATGTGATTCATGATGAATTTAGAAATCTATGCTCCTGTGACATAGGTTAAAGGGACAACCTCCACCCATTTTGTAAAGTATTCTATAGCTGTGATGATATGTGTATGACCATCAGATGAGGTAGGAGTAAGCTTCCCTATTAGATCAAGTCCCCACTTGGAGAATGGCCACGGGGTAGTGATTGGTTGCAATGGTTGTGATGGAGCATGGATGAAATTTCCATACTTTTGGCAAAGCACACATTTTCTAACATAATTACAACAATCAGTTTCCATGGTGGGCTAATAGTAACCTACTCTTAACAGTTTCTTAGCCAAGACCATTCCATTTGTATGTGCTCCGCATACTCCTTCGTGTACTTCTTTAATTTCCTAGATTGACTCCGTCACATCCAGACAACGTAATAGATTCCCATCGTAGCCATGACGATAAAGTGTACCTCCTAAAAGGGTGTAACGGGCTATCTGCGAATCAGGATTTGATTTTTAGAATGGGAGATATTGGGAGGGAAAGTACTATCCTTAAGATAGGTGAAGATGGGTTCATACCATGGGGAATGGGGACCAACAACCTCACAAGCCAGGCAAGATTCTGGCATGTCATACGCGGGCTGGCGTAGATTTTCTACAAAGAATGGCATATCATTGTTCCCTGGTGGAATACAAAGCATAGATCCCACTGTTTCCATGGCATCCACCGATCTATTATGTGCTCTTGGAATCTGCTCAAAGGTGATGCGCACAAAATACTCCTTTAGAGTTTCCACTAACTTTTTGTAAGGTATGAGCTTATCATCCTTAACTTTGTGCTCATCATTAACTTGTTTGATGATTAGCTGCAAATCACCTACAACCTTAACATGTTGAATATTCCACTTGATGGCTAGCTTCATCCCTGCAATGAGTGCTTCATATTCCGCAATGTTGTTCGTGCAAGGGAAGGCCAGGCGGAAAGCCTACGGTATAGGATCACCCGAGGGAGTAATAAGGACCACTCCCGCACTGAACCATGAAACATAAAAGATTCATCAAAATGTATCGACATATGATAGATTCTTCAATGTAGAGAAAAGATGCATCCGCGCAGATCCGGACTCAAAGGATTTGTGCTTTGTAAAGGTGCTTCACTACTAATGGTCGTGAAGCACTTGTCCTTTAACTAATTTTTATGGAAAAATTCTATATCAAACTCACCGAGTAGAATGATCCAATTATCCATTCTACCTGTGAGGGCGGGTTTGGACAACAAATACTTGAGTGGGTCGACCTTGGATATGAGCTTGGTCTTAGTATTTAGCAAGTAATGGTGAAGTTTCTGAAAGGTAAAAACGATGGCCAAGTAAGCCTTTTCAATCTAAGGATAATTAATTTCATAGGTGATGAGGGTGTGACTCAGATAGTACACCGCTTTCTCTTTATGGCTAAGGTCATATTGGGTGAGCAACGCACCAATAGCGTATTACATAGTGGAAATATAGAGCAAAAGTGGTTCTCCTAGAGTAGGAGGCATGAGGACAGGTAGATTAGCCAGGTATTGTTTAAGCAAAGCAAAGGCTTGTTGTTGCTCAGTTCCCCAAAGGAAAACAATGTCCTTTTTAAGAAAATGGGTGAATGAGTGACATTTATCTGCAAGCTAGGAGATAAAGTGGTGAATGGCTTGAATTTTCCCTTGTAAGCTACGCAATTGCTTGATATTCTCAGGTGGAGGCATTTCAGTGATGGCAGACACTTTAGCGGGATCTACCTCAATACCTCATCTCGACACAATGAATCCCAATAGTTTCCCGGATAACACACCGAAGACACATTTCTTTGGATTCAATCTAACTTTGTATTCATGCAGGCATTCAAAGATACGCCATAAAATGATAGGATGATCCTCTCTTGTTTTGGAATTTCCCAGGATGTCATCTACGTAGTCTTCCATGATGTCATGAATCATATCATGAAATATTACTATCATGGCCCGCTAATAAGTTTCTCCCGCATTCTTAAGGCCAAATGGCATCACCTGATAACAGAAGGTGCCCCAAGGAGTTGTGAAAGCTGTTTTGTGTTGGTCTTCCTCAGTGATCTTAATTTGATTATAACCTAAAAATCCATCCATGAGTGATAGAATTTCATACCCTACGGTTGAGTCAACAATCATGTCAATGTTGGGTAATGGAAAGTCATCTTTAGGGAAAGCTTTATTGATGTCCCTAAAATCTGTGTAGATTCAAATACCGATAGGTTTCTTCTGGATAGGAATAATGTTCGATATCCATTCAGAATAATCAATTGGCCTGATGAATCTTGCTGCAAGTAACCTTTCCAACTCTTCTTTAACTAACAAGGCCACTCTTGGATGAATATTTCAGAGATTCTATTTGATAGGCTTAGCATCTACATGCACAACCAAGTTATGTATGACTAAAGTTGGATCTAAGCTAGGCATGTCTTTGTAAGACCATGCGAACACATCAATAAAATCTCATGCAGAGCACGATGAACGTATTTTGTTCTTCGGTACCAATATTGACATCAATGGTTATTTCAACTAACAATTTTGATAAATCCTCCATCATACGCGTAGGATCGGGAGGTAGGTTGAGATCTTCATCCAAGGATGTCTCTACGAGATTTTCATCCTTGGCATGGTAACTTTGTTTGTCCTTTGATTTTCTTATTTTTTTGTCACTAGTGCCTTAAAGAGGTTTTCACTGTGTGACTTGGACTTTGATTTTTGTCGAGGCTTTTCTTTAGAAATCTTTCCCTCACTTTTCTTTGAATTTTGCTGACCACGAAATTCAACCTCCTCACCGAAGTAGGTCCAGTGTCTAAGTCGATAAAGAAACCCTTCTTGTGATCCCCAATGGGAATTGTATCCCTTATGCCCATGAAATCTGCAATAGCCTCGTTGTTCTCGAATAAATCTAGTGGCACGTGATGTTGTTGGTCCCATTCAACAAGGTAAGGGTACACAAGGTCAAGGGTCAGTTCGATGGGGGTTATGGTTAGGACAACATTGTTCATGAAAAGGTTCGTGGAGGCTAGATCCTCATATAGGCTACAATGGGAATCTGTATCGTTGTCTAAGTACTCGAAGCTATCCTCATGCTCAGAACAAGTCACATCTTGATCGTTGGGGTGTGCTCCATAAGGGAAAATCCTAATGCCATATCTTTCTATTTTGAAAAGTGGAAGAGAGACTAGTTCTCTTTGTCCTTTTTCATTCCTCCCACATCCTAGGCCTTTGTAGCCCATGGAGTACATCATTCTGCTAGATTTTTCATATTCTGGGGTTTGATAACAAGATGGTTGAGTGTCCTCAAGGACCCAAGTAGTAGGTGGATCAAGTAATTTTTCCTCAGCTAACAAGCCTCTAGGTAGGAATGACCCAATAGTGTGTTCCTCTCTAGGTCTCCTGAAGCGGTAGTTGGGTCGACCTCTAGTCTTGGGTGACAAGGAGAGGTCAGAAACCAAGAGTGCTTGTTGTACATTATACTCCCCATAGCCATATTCCAGAATTTTCATCTCCCATGAATCAAATGGAGATGTGGAAGTGGACACCCCATGAGCGTAAGAACTAAGAGAATTTGAATCTACTTGAGATTCCATGGCCTCAAAATGAAGAGGGACAGCTATATCTGTGGAGGGACATGCATATGTACCCTTTCGTGCAAAGCTATTAAGAGCTCTACAATGAGAAAAGGGCTCTGAATCTCTTGGTATTGTAACCGTATGTCCCTCATGCTTCAACTTGATGCATTGATGAAATGTTGATGGCACGGCCTGCATGGCATGAATCCATGGTCAGCCTAGAAGCATATTATATGGAAGTTCCAAGTCTAGGACGTGAAACTTTGTCTGATGGAAAGTGGGGCCCACCTCCATGGGCATAGTAATGGTTCCTGCTGACTCTCTTTCCACATTGTCGTATGCGGTGATAGTAATAATATGGGACTCAAGATCTTCCTCCGTATGTCCCAATTGTTTGACCAGCTTAAGCATGCAGATGTTCAATCCCGATCCGTTGTCCACAAGCACCCATTTGATTTTCCTATGGGTGACAACTACCTCGATGTACAAGGGAAGATTATGTGTAGGATTCGTGGCAGGGATCTCCCTATGGTTGAAAGTAAGATGCTCACTTGATGCAATATTTGCCACCGCAACTTGAAGGTACGTAGGTAGAAGAATGGGGACAAGGATACGGTCCCAAGAATTGAAGAGGATGGGCTACCAAGAGGTGAGCCATAGATAAAGGTGAAAGGATACTAGGATGTGGCCCAAGAATAGAATAATGAAGGGCTACTAGGATTTGGCCCAAGAATAGAAGAATAAGGGCTACTAGGACATGACCCATAGATGTAAGATGATGGACTACCGTGGGATGTGGCCCAAGAATAGAAGATGATGGACTACCCGGGGTGATCCATACATAGAAGATAACGGGCTAGTTAGGCGTTCCCCAATAATCGAAGATAGTGGGCTACTCAAAAATGTCCCACAAATAGAAGAGAGAGGGCTACTAGAAGGTGGCCCACACCTAGATGAAGATTAAGGGCTACTTGGCATTAACCCCATAAGAGATTGTGATTGAGGAATTATGAAAGACAAAGAGTTATTGGGTGATGAGAAGATAGGCCATGGATTAATGCAAGACTAAGGGGTTTCATCACATAATGAAGAATGTGAAGATGGAAGAATAAGAGGAGGGTCAATCTGCATGACCCGAGGCTCTTCCTCCATTTCTTGATAAAAGGAATCAACCCTTTCCTCATAATATGCGAGATGCATTGAAGTCTAAAGAGAATCCTTTCTCGTAATCTTCTAAAGGAATATCTTCATGTGCCCCTATAAATGCCCTGATTGTTTCTTCATTTTTAAAGAGGTTAATCGGTATGATTTGTTGATCAACCAGCAGGGGTTGATTGGAAGAAAAAGGTTCACTTGATGTGGAAGAATTAGAAGACGTTTGATGATGATTGATATAAGAAGATGAGATGAGAGATGAAGAAGATGTGTAGCTAGATCTCTCAGGAATAGAAGAAGGTGGTGTGGACCTACCTACACAACGGTAAGCTATATGTAAAATAGTAGGATTAAGTCCAAAGTCTGTAGATTGTGACGCATGGGTCAAGTCAGATGTTTGTTTTGAAGGACTTTGAGTCACACGAATCTTCAAAGAAGGAAGATTCCATGGGGGTGATTTATGAAGAAGGTCCTGCAAAGAAGGGGAGGACTGTGATTCAAGCATCGCATTAGATGAATGATGAAAAGGGTCCTGTGAAGAAAGAGAGGACCATGACTCAAGAATTGTATTATACTTCTGATTGGAGGGATTTGGAGTCGCGTGTATCTTTAAAGGAAGAAGACGTCATTGGGGTGACTGATAAAAGGGGTCCTATGAAGAAAGGGAGGACCGCGACATAAGAGTTGCATTAGATGACTTAGGAGTCGAATTAGATGAATCTGAATAGTAGTTTGGATCTGAATCCTCAGAAGAGTCAGAGGAAATATTTGGATTGGAATCATCAGAAGAGTCAGAGGAAATATTTGGATTGGAATCCTTAGAAGAAGAGGAAATGTTTGGATTAGAATTAGAAGAAGAGTGGGGGGAACTCGAATAATAATTTGGATCAGACATGTCTAAATCATACCACCGACTATGAGATGAAGGTGGGGAACGAGTTACTCATATGGGCTCTCTAGCATGAAGAACCAAACGAGGTTTAGTTGTGATGGGAATCCTATGATTTGAATTGCTGAACCTAGGTTCTGTATTTTTGTAAGTATGGGGAACCACACGATAGTTAGTCATTTTTGGCACTGTTTTAAGCACAAATGTCCAAATCTAGATAGTGTGATGGAACTCCTTTGAAAGGGAAGGAAGTGACATGTCAATTTCCGTAGCTTAAGGACAACCAACCAGACATTTTGTAAGTATGGGGATGCGTGCATGAATTTTTAAGAAGGTCTAAGGAAAATAAACATCGTGACGATGTAATATTGATGAGATAAAAAGGGATTGTCCTAGAAAATAAGTTTTCTGAATGAATAATCACAAGGAACAATCATGTGAGTGTGAAACCCAAAGCCAATCAACAAGGAAATACACCATATGAAAATGGTATGTAAAGATGATCAACAAGATGTTTTCACTTATGCCAAGTTCAAGAAAATGAACAAAACGTAAGTAAAAACAAGAAGTCAATGTAATCTCCTAATCAAGACACACGATGAGCGAGCTCAAACTTGATTAAGACCTATATCTCAAAAAATTTCAATTACAATTTGCGAATGACACAACAATATCACCAAGATATGTTAACCCACTTTGCGAGAAAGTGAAGTATTGATATCGAGGTGTTATTGATATAACATGCACAAATAGTAACACCTAGCACTCTTTGAAATCGAGGTAATAATAGAACCGAACTAAAAATCTCAAAGTATAGCTAGGAATAGTTAAAAATGTGTGCAACATAACCATACAATATAGGTATTTATGTCGAGTTTACAAGAAACAAGATGTAAATATCGAAATTGTAGTGATACGATACAAACAAGCTAACTCTTCTAAGGAAGTCTGCGGTGATGAACCACACCTAACTACAATGACGACCTTGACATGGGTATCAAGATCACAATGGCTACCAATGACATGAAAACACCTCTGCACACTTTAGATGTTTAACTAACCCAACCGCAAACATGGATGGGCGTAAACGGACATAAAAGTGAGAGAAACAATTGATTGGTAACACAAAGGTAGTCACCCTTCTTTTTCTCAACAAAGTGTCAAAAGAATGTGAAGGAAGTAAATCAAAAAAAGATGAAAAATGTTAGCCTCACTTCGGCAGAGTTTCACCTCACCCTAAGGCAAGTAAAAACTAGGCAAAAGTAATACGTCACACGTTTCTCAAAAATAAGGTTCACAACTCAACACTGTTTTAAAATGGTCAAAGTGGGCTCCTAGCCAAAGTATATTCTCCTAGGTGGTTCTCTCACCCTAGGTGTTACAAATTTTCCACAAGCGAGCATGATTTACCCAAAAAGTCACATTGACTAGTTTGGGAGTATCTCGGCTTTACTTTACCCCCTTCAAGAACAATAGGCAACTAGTGCGTCTATGTGTACTATCACTGGGGTCACCACAATGGACAACTTGTAATGCTATCTCACAAAGGAATCACTAGTCAAGTAGGTAGTGCGGAGCACTTCCTATTTCGTCCACAAGGTTCCCTCTTGCGTGGACTACTTTGGGGTTCCTGGAACCACCCCCATTGTTGTAGCTTAAGGCATTATGCCAAAGGGGTTATGTTCCAGTTGAGCGGAGAGGGACGTACCCTTTTCCAAAACCTGCAATACAGTGTTTTGAATATGTTCTTCTTTTTATCTTGTTTAATTAGGTGTGGTTTACTTGAACACCTTTTGGCAACCTGTATAACAACTGTATTAGTAGTTTTTATTTTGTTTTGGTTCCTCCTTTCTTTGACAAGCATTTTTAGGTCCTGCACTTAAGCATTAGTAGTTCTTCAAGAAAATCACATTATTTAAAAGAGGATTAAAAGTTACTTTTGATTCTCAAGATCATCCAAGGATGTAAGAGAAGAGCATACACAACAAATAATCCAACTAAAAAATAAAGAAAATATTTTCAATCAATGAACCATACAAAATTTTTGATAAATGTTCATTCCCTTAAACCAAAAGTGAAAGATGAAGTTTCCAATATACCAAATATTATAAAATGAAGACTAAAGTTTCTTTTGATTCTTAAGATCACCCTAAGGTGCAAGAGAAGAGCATACACAAACTTTATCCCAACTATATAGAAATGGAAAACTTCAAATCAAAGGACCATTGAAAAATACTTTGTAAAAGGTTCATTCCCTTAAACCAAAAGTGAAAGATGAAGTTTCTAATTTACCAAATGTTATAAAATGAAGACTAAAGTTACTTTTGATTCTCAAGATCACCCTAAGGTGCAAGAGAAGAGCATACAAAAACTTTATCCCAACTATATAGAAATAGAAAACTTCAAATCAAAGGACCATTGAAAAATGCTTTGTAAAATGTTCATTCCCTTAAGCAAAATGAATAATCAAATTTCCAAGTTTAATCCCAATGTTAAAAAGATATAGATCAAAGTTGTTTTCGATTCTCAAGATCACAAAAATGTGCAAGAGAAGAGCATACACGCGCTTTGGTCTAAATCGAGGAAGCATGGAAATACAACATTCATCAAAACATTAGACATGTTAGAAAATGACCAGTTTTAAAATAATAGAAAAAATTGAAACTTCTATAAGTATAAATCCCAAAATTATGTTTTTATTTCATATTTAACTTCAATACCTTTCCAACTCAAAAAAAATGGAGTCATTTCGAGTTCGGGAGAAAAATTTATGGCCTTCGAAAGATGGGTTACGCATATGCTCTTATGCTCATGGGTATGCACTTGACATGCACTCAAAAAATGTCAAAAACGTCCCTTAATCTGCAAAATGGGCAAATTTTTCCAACCAAGATTCAATTTTGACAAAAAAAATCACATTAATATATGAATAGAAGACTCAACGCTATCAAACATTAACATACATGCTCAAGAATTTAAGATTTTCAAGAAATTGACAAAACTAGCATGTAGAATGATGAAAAAGTAAGCTTTAAAAATGAAAACATGATGAAATCTTGAAATTTTCTCACCAAGATTAAATTTTGACAGCAACCCACCACATTAATATGTAAATAAAAGACTCAACACTATCAAACACTAACCTACATGCTCAAGAATTGAAAATTTTCAAGAAATTGACAAAACTAACATGTAAAATGTTTAAAAGTAAGCTCTAAAAATGAAAACATGATGAAATCTTGAAATTTTCTCACCAAGATTAAATTTTGACATAAACCCACCACATTAATATGTAAATAAAAGACTCAGCACTATCAAACACTAACCTACATGCTCAAGAATTGAAAATTTTCAAGAAATTGACAAAACTAGCATGTAAAATGTTGAAAAAGTAAGCTCTAAAAATGAAAACATGATGAAATCTTGAAATTTTTCCATCAATTCCAATTTTGACAGCACTTCACCTCCTTTATACCTACAAGGAAGACTCAACACATGCAAACTCAACAAAACAAGTTAAGAAAAACAAGTTAGATCAACATGTGTAAAAGAGGGTTAGTAACCAAAAATAAAACTTAACTACAAAAACTTGAAATTAAGTGCAAAGGACAATGGAGTAAGTCCCACCGGGCATGCCAAATGTGTGCATGTATACTTTTCTTAATGCTAAATCAAATGAAGCAAGAACTACCACCTAAAATAGTTCTACAATTTAGCTAAAACAAAGCATAAACACCATCATGATAAGAATTAAACAAGGGTTAGATGCTAGCATTCATAAATACAAACTTTGAAACTAACAATGCTAAATATCTAAACTCCTCTATTCTCTAACAACAAATAAATGAATGGACCTAAGTAAGCTCCATGGCTATTAAAATAGTTATCCTTAATGTTCCAAGAACCTAGGAATGGAGGCTAATCAAAGTTGGGCTACAAGACCCTTTTGACACCTCCCATATGACCCAAGCACTTTAAGAAAGAGGCTTAACTCTTCAAGATGATGAACTCTCAAAAGGGCAAGGTGCAAGCTCTTAGTCTCTTTGCTATATGCTTTGCATTTTCTCTCTAAGGAGTTTATGTGTAAGTAAAAAGGTAGGTGGAGGGTCTTTATATAGCCCAAAGGATAAAGGATTCAACACATTCTCACGAATGTGGGATAAAGGTAAAACATGATTAGGAATGGATAAGGTTGCTTTATTAAATGTAACCTTACTTTAGAAGAGTTTAATACATGTTTAGCAAGTCATGGGAGTTGGGGGTGTTTTAATTAATCAAAGGTGATTAACTAATAGGTAGATGTAAGCTTATAGAAGATAATTAGATGAATATTAGTACGATTTAGGCTATTAAAGGGGATTAAATCAATTAAATATTGATTTATTGGTTAAATGGAAGGGAAAGCTAATTAATTAATAATAATTAATTAGTGTAGGTAGAAGGGTGATTTATTAATATCGTGTCATTAATTAAGGTATTTGTTGATAGGAAAATTAATTAATTAGCTTAGTATAATTAATTAATGATGATATGAGGGAAAATGAGTTCTTTTGACGATATGTCGTTGATTTGTGAGAAAGGGGATAATTAACACAATTTAAGTATTTAAATTGCTTGGGCGTAATTATAGGTGTCTACACATACATACCAACTATAGCACACTTCCACATTTTTCACACATCTCAGTTGTGACACTGCAAGAACAAAATCTTACAAACAAACCAGATTCTATTGCTCAAACCCTGCTCCAAAGCTTCCACATTTTGCACAGAGCTGAGATACACTAACAATGTAAACTGATTGGGCTGGAGACCTGTTTGTTGCATGGTGAAACAGTGTGATTGCCTTATGAGGGGAAACCCCCCACATTTTTGTATATTGCCATCCCCAAAATCCATGAGAATTTGTCTAGTTCTTTCATTTGGTCAAACCCTACAACAACATCCCCAATGCATTGCAACTACAACATCTGACAAAATGCCTCTCCATTTTATGTTTTGACAGCTGTCCACGTGGGTCCCAGAACTCTTTTTTTTTTATACAAGCAGGGAGGATGCTGGCGTAGGTTGCAGAAATCTATGGCACCCCATGAGATGACATCTGGTGAGGCATTTCTTTGAAAACAATAAGAAGGCACCCTTAACAAAATGGATCTGTGCAGAGGCTACAACCATTGCATTACAAGAAACCTTGTTTCCTTCAAAAACGTGGTGAGTGTGCCAGAGACTGGTTTGAATCTTCCATGGTGGTGGCTACTATCTTCCTTCAGCAAAAGATAGAAAAAAAGGCCATAAGGAGTCTCCTTTTCCCTAATCGTTCAACTGAGTTACTTTACCTAAATTAGCCATAACTATGATTATTTTAAATAAACCCTTAACTTATGACATGTCCATGTATGTGTGGAGGAATAATTTTATTATCATTTGCATGGTAACGGTGGGTATGATTAAGTTTAACCTTGGTCAAAAGGGACCGTCGCTTATCGTCCACCCTAATTGCATCCACACAATATATATATTAATTTATTAAATTTTAATATAATTTTATGGTGGCACTACATCATCGCTTCGTGGTAGTAATATTATTTCACCTTTAAAACAACAAAAAAATGAGTACGTAAGCAAGCCTAGTCGACCAAGGAGGAACTAGAGAGGAGTTTCAAAATGAATGCAAGACAAGGACCAACCACAACATCGCAACAAGATACCCTCCTCTTGTATGAATCAAGGATCGATCCATGAAGCGACCAATCCAAACAATAAAATCACTTATCGATAATTAACAATAAAGTTGATAACAAATCGATGATCAGATAAAGAAGTTGTCATCGATCGATAATTAAAATAATAATATTATTACTATTTATATTACTATTATTATTACGACTTAATACTACTTATTAATCACATTGACAAGGATCAACATACAAGCTCCAAAACAATAATAGCAAGAATCAACAATTTAAAAGGAATAATTATTATTATGTAGATGTTCCCTCTGGCGGTCACGCCCTAACAACATCATCAAGTCATCATTCAAACCACCTATCGAATTCAAGAAAGAGATTTTTCCTTAACAGGGTAATCAAAAAGGCAAAGCCAATAAGGATTAGCAGGAGCACAACAATGTTAAATGCTTAGTAACACGTCGTCGAAGAAGAAAAAGAAGAATGAGGGATGGGGCATTACAAATTGGTTGCTATAACTTGATATACCTAGAAATAAGACTGGTCTAGGGTGATGGTGACCTAGACTATGCATAGGCAGGTCGACGGAGACCTAGGAGGATGGATATGGACTTGTAGATGAAATATCTAGACCTACAAGGTTTGAGAGTGATCTAGAAGTTGATGAGAGCCTGTAACTACTATATGAAAGGATCTATCAAGATAACCAAAGGTACATAAGTATTGTTAAGGACAAGAAATGAGAATTTATATATGTTATTCGATAGACAAGACCCTAGTCGATGGTGATTGTATCGTAAAGGTATAAAAATGAGGATGAAATTATGAAAATGGTAACGTATAAGAAAAAGGGGTTGTATGAGAAGGCTACTAAGTGTTTCCAAAGTCACTTTATACCTACAAGACATTAGAAACAAAGCATATAGGATAATATGATAGAGATACGAAAAACAATATGATAATGATGAAAAGATCTCATGAACAATTATCATGAGATATGAAAACACACTAAAGGGATGTCCAAGAGGTCTGTGGATATCTCAAAACTACTCAAGTAAGAGGAAGGATGATAATTACTATTGTTACAAATCAGCAGCACCCTTGGATGTTAATCAGATTTCTAGTTTGGTCATCCTAAACATCCAAAGGTGTGATTGCACAACAATGAATCCTCTCCCCAAGTGTGGGACTTATAAAATGGAAGAGGAATCTCCATATTAGAGGTTGGTTCCTCAACTCCTCCGATCGAAATATCACTTTCACGATTGCAGAGGTTTAAATTCCTAATTTCTACTCTAAATTCCAAAGAGACAAAGATAGAGAATGCAAAAAGCTAAAACCAATGCTAATAGGTGATGCACCAAAGGAGTGGTGAGCATTTTTCACTTCTGCAGATTGACACAATTCATAAGATACAAAAAAGAACATGCACAAATTGATAACTGTAATGAAGAATCAGAAATTAATCAAACAACACCAGCAAAGGATGGAAAATTAATCACCTGTATTGTTATTTTAATGTCAAAATCACTTGCATTACAACACCTGAGAGGAAAAGATAGGTTGCAGCTCTTAGAAAAGGTCTGTTATTCCACCAAAATCACTTTCAAGGGGAGAAAGGGGACCTGCCATACACAACAAATGTTTAACCTTTAAAAAATGAGCCAAATCTGGCTTTTACAGTGCAAGGGACGAGCCCAGGAGAGAGAAATGTGGGAAAACATGGAATGGATTCAACCATTAACCAAAACACATTCAAAATAGCATGGGAATCCTTACAAACCCATTCCCTAACATTTTTAACCATGCTGGGAGAGAATGCGAGCCACTCTTCATTAAAAACGGTGGTTGAAACGTCATTTCTGTCCATGACCATGTGCCAGAGGAATTTTTTGATTTTCTCTCTCCAAAATCCATCAAAATGTAAAATTGACCTCAGAATCTTGTAGAGAATTTCACCATCTTTCCATTGATATAAATAACAAGAAAAACCAAGCTCTGGATCAAAAGTTATGGCCATTCAAAATTTTAGGGCAAAATAGGGCCAAATCGGGTTACAGGCAAAAATTTGAATTTTTTCACTTTTTTTTGCGTTTGGGAAAATTTCCCAAAAATTCCCCATGCTCCACTAGTCCTTGTGCCACATGGTATGCTTTTATTGGTTGCGGGCCCATCCTGCTCCATTTTCCTTCATTTTTTCCTTTGGAAAATTTTCTAAATTCTCCCCACCGGCCTAGTGAGTTGAGGCCACGTGTCGTGCGTTGATTAGACGTGGGCCTGTCCCTCCTAAATTTTCCATGGACCGCTTTGACCATTTCATCCTGACACATGGTAGTGTCTCATTGGGTATGGGCTTGCCCCTCCAAATTTTCCATGCGGGCTTTTCTTTGATTTTTTGCCAAAGAAATGACACATGGTAGATTCTATTCACTCACATCTTGGGGGCGGGCTTTTGCCTTTTAAATTTCCTTTGTTTTCCCCTTGGGAAAATTTCCCAAATTCTCCCCACCCCCCTCCGGTCCAAGACACGTGGTAGCATTTCATTAGTCATGGGCCTTCCGTGAGCACTTTAACTTTTGCAAACATTTTGGGAAAAATCCCAATTTCCTCCCGCGCTCCGCAGGTCGGACACATGGCGAGACATGATTGGTTGGCGGGCACAGCGGGCCAAAATTTTCTTCTTTGAAATTTGGTGAAACACTTCACCAAAATTCCAACTTCTCCTCCGCCCTCTAAAATTCCGGCTCCATAGGACACGTGGCAAGATATGATTGGTCTACGGGCTCATGCGGGAAAATATTTCCTCTTGAACACTTTGCCAAAACACTTGGTAAAAACCAAGTTCTCCTCCGACCCCCACCACTTCCTTGGACACGTGGCATGTTTTTATTGGCTGCGGGCCTTGAAGGGGAAAATTTCCCACAAAAACTCCGCCGAGCCATAACTTCAAAAATACATGGAGTTAGGAGGAAAACTTTACCTTTCTGGAAAGATGAGAAAGAGCTCTATCCAATGGTGCCATTTCTAGAAGGTTTTGAGTGCCTAAAAATAAAAAAATATGACTGAGGCAAAAGAGAGGGAATAATGAGAGGAGTTAGCCACAAAAATGAGCAGGGGGCACATTTTGGATAACAATTTTGGCGACCCAGAGGGGTCATCTTCCTGCTGGATGAAGTTACCAGTTTCCTGAAGCAATCCATTGGGCATGGAGTCATAATTTTATCTGTTTGATACCCCAACTAAATAGAACACTGCAAGGAGGAAGATGGAATATCACTTGATGGGGCAAGGCCTGTAAACACATCTCTAGGAATAGCAAGCTTGTGCCAAAGCACTTAGGGAAAAGAAACTAACATACAACAAAATAATGTGCACAAGCTCTTAGAGGAATAGAAACCTAAGCTAATATATACAAGGTGGAGAATTTCCTTTTAATAGCAATGCTTTAGATGGATTCCATTGACTAGAATCTGCAATTCCTCGCCATCCAATGAAGACAATTGGAAACATTGTTTTCCTTACACTTTGTGACCATGTATGGGCCACTCTAAAAGGCATAAAATTTTGAATACCTTCCCGGTTTTGCTCTGTCTGCATCCCACTTTAACACTAGATCTCCAACTTGGAAGGATCTATTCTTAGCCTTTCTATCAAAGGTCTTCTTTATCAAAGCCTGATCCTTCTCCATTACTTGGGATGCCTGATTTTTGATTTCTTGGAGCTCCATCAATTCGACATATCTAACCTCCATGGGCTCAAACTCCAACAACTCCAACTGTTTCATGAGCTCCAATGTTGGCAACTCAAGTGTCATGGGCAAAATTTCCTCTCTTCCATAAACAAGCTTGAATGGAGAGTTACCTGTAGATCTCTTGGGAGTTATCCTATCAGCCCATAAGGCTGATTTTAATTTAGTATGCCAAGACCTCTAATTTTCATCAAGAGTCCTCCTAATGATCCTCAACAAGTTCTTGTTTGTAGACTCGCCTGGCCATTACCCTGAGGGTAATAGTTTGATGAAGTACTTAGGTAGATCCCATTCTTGACAGCCCATTTAGTCACCTTGGATCCAATGAATGCCAATGCATTATCTGATATTATTGTAGCTGGTATGCCAAACCTGGTTACTATTCCCTCATAGAAGTCTAGGATACTAGATTCATTTACCTCCTTGAGTGCTGCTACTTCAATCCACTTAGTGAAGTAATCTGTGGCTATTAAAATCCACTTGTGCCCTTGGCTTGAATTGGGATTAATGACTCCAATGAAGTCTAAACCCCATTGCATGAATGGCTGGTCAACTGAAATTGGATGCAATGGAAGGGAAGCTAGTCTCTCTTTACCTGTGAAGAATGCACAATTCTTGCACCTCTTGATCCATGCGTAGCAATCATTGAAAATATTGGGCCAATAATAATCAGCCCTCATGATCTTAAGAGTTGTCACTCTTGGTGCAAAATGACCACCAGCTAATCCACCATGGAACTCTTCCAACACCCTATGAATTTGATTTGTACCAATGCATATCAAAGTACTCCATTCACATCCCTTTTGAATAGAACGCCATCAACAAGGGCATATGGGACATTCTATAATCTAAAGTGTCTTCTTTGGGTCTTGTTCATCTCTGGAGGGCATAGACCTGTGCTTAGGAAGTGCATTATACCTTGGGTCTAGCAAGGAGTGGGGACACCATCATTCTCCTCTTGAGTGCTTCCTTGCTCATGGTTGTCTTGCAGTGTCAAAACAACCTCTTTCTCATTGCATGCTTCCTTTTGTTTGCCCAAAATCAGCTACTCACACAATCATTTTCCTCTTACCAACTTGGTAAATTTTATCTCAATGTCATACTCCATGAAATGAGTAATCCATCCCACTCTCTTTTCATTCAAGTCTTTCTTGAGGAGGAAGTCTTTAACTCCCACGCATGAGAAACCAGCAATCTGGACCTTGTTGTTTGAGACTAAATGCTTGAATTTCTTCAATCTCCTGATTACTGCAAGAACATACTTCTCAATGAAGGAATACTTCACCTCATAGTCCTCCAGGCTTTGGCTGAAGAAAGCAATTGGCTGCTCATCATTGTCTTTGTTCTGCTGTACCAGAATTACAGAAATAATGTCATCTCCCCCAAATGCATAGAGGATGAAATCCTTGGAGAAATCTGGGTCAATGAGAGTTGGTGCTTGAGAGATGGCTTCTTTGATTGCTTCAAAATCTCCTTGCCTTCTCGTTTTCCATTTCAAAGCCACACTTTTCTTTAACATCTTGGTGATAGGCTTGAAAAGGGTTGCAAAATTTGGGACAAACCTCCGAACAAAATTTATTCTCCCCAAGAAACTTTGAAGAGCCTTCTTATGGCTTGGCAATGGTAGTGCTCTTATGGCCTTAACTCTTTCTGGGTCAATTGCTAATCCTTCTTTGGAGACAATGTGGCCAAGGAGTTTTCCTTCATGGGCTAGAAAAATACACCTTTTAGGATTCAAGGAGACTCCAAATCTTCTGCACCTTTGGAACACTTGTCTCAAACAAAGGAGGTGGTCTCGCTGCATTTTTGAAAAAACAGTGATATCATCAAGATATATCAACACTATGTTGTTAATCAAACCCTTGAACGCCATGTCCATTTCCCTTTGGAAGGTAGCTCCAACATTGGACAGCCCAAATGGCATTTTCCTGTATGCATAAGTTCCCCATTTGGTTGTAAAGGTTATCTTGAACTAATCTTCTTCCTTCACCATAATCTGATTATACCCGAGTAGCCATCAAGTAGTGAAAACCTCTCGGAGCTAGCAACAACTTGTAAAATTTGCTCCATAGAAGGAAGTGGGTAATGGTCCTTGAGAGATGCTCTATTCAGATCTCTGAAGTCAACAAACAATCTAATTTCCCCACTCTTCTTTCTAACTGGAACCAAGTTGGCAACCCAACTGGAATGCTTGATAGGGAATATGATTCTTGATTCTATCAACTTATTCAATTCTTTTCTCATGAGGGGCTCCATGTGTGGATTGACTGGCCTTTGTTTTTGTCTGACGGGTTTAGTACTTGGATCCAACTCAATCATGTGTTGAGCTAACTCGGGATCAAAACCTTTCAAATCTTCATAGCTCCAAGAAAACACATCAGGGAATTCTTGACAAAGTTGTATGAACTCATACCTTTCTTGCTCAGCTTGTCATCTTACCAATTTGGAGTGACTTGCGTTCTTCTACTGGAGATAGACACTTAATCTTCTCCCTTGACTTGGATGTTTGCTTTCTCCTTCCTAAACTGATCATTAGGATTGAAAATGGAATCCAAATTAATAAGTCCCTTTGTAGTTTGTTGGTTATCAGCTGTACCACTTGGTCACCATACTGCTGCTTCAACTTTTCCCGATTTTTACCTGAAAATCAGCCTCTTCTTACAAGAAATGAATGATTTGTTGATCATTTTCAAACACTTGCCAACTTACATTGTTGTCCGCATCAAGGCCTCATAATCACATGGATGTTTGGTTGTACCTTGTCTTTTTGAATGCTTTCAACAACGTCAAAGGCTGCCCCAACTACTGCAAGCCTGTCAGCAGCTTGGTTCTCTTTTCTAGGAATGGATTTTATGCTAAAGCCCTCAAAATCTTCAATGAGGTCCCACACCCTATTCTTGTAACATTTGAGCAGATCATTCTTGACAGCATTCTGCCCCTTAACTTGGTTGAAAATCAACTCACTATCACCAAAGACCTGCAAGTTCTTTATTCCTCTCTTGATTGACCAATGCAGTCCTTGCACCAAAGCTTCATATTCAGCAGTGTTATTAGAGCATGCAAACTGAAATCTAAAAGCTGAATAATACTTAACTCCTTGAGGTGAAACCAGCATGGCTCCCCCTCCTACACCTTGTCTACTCCTTGATCCATCAAAAAACAACTGCCATACCTCATTTTCATCCTTGTGGTCTGGCTTGGTGATGCTAGGAATAGGCTGATTTTCTTCATGCATGCAATAGACTCCTAGCTCAGATTCTTCTATTTCTTGATAAGGATCAAAAGCATGCATATTTTTGCCCATTCATCAAGAGTTAGATCTGGGATGCTTCCAAACTTGGTGTCAGCTTCATCGGTGCTTAGACAATCTTCTTGATCAAACACCAACAATTGGCATTGATCTGACTTGGAGTGTAAGGCTCAATGTGAAAGTTTGCAATAGGTTCAGATCTGATTATGGCCTTGGTTCCATATCTAGTTTTTAATAACATGTGTGACCAATCAGAAGATAAGTAACCTCCTATCTTGGTTGTGAAATCCCTTGACAAAGATAGGGCAAAGCGTGGAGGAAGGTCTATCACTGAGACATCTTGCAAAACAACCACATTCGGACATGCATGCAAAGTAAGACTTAAGTTTTTTATCACTCCAACTATTGTTACTACTGTCCCATCCAATTGCACTACCCCTTTGGATATGGTCTCATACTGAATCCCCAACTGATCAGCTATTTTTTTGGGCATTACTGAACTACTTGCCCTTAATCAATCATGCAATTGTGTACTAGTTGGTTCCCAATTATCAATGAAACATAGAATGGAGGGGGCTTCAACATTTTACGTTGTTGTCCTCCATGATTCCCCTCGTTGGGCAACATTTGTGAGCACCTTCTCTTTCATTTGGACTTGCTAATTTGAAGTTGACCAGTCCTTCATGACAGCTTGTAGCAAATCTCTCTCGCCTAGGATAGATAATGATTCCCACATTGATATGTTTATATTTGTCTTCTTCATCCGATCAATGATATTGAATGGAGATGAAGTATCCCTTTTCTCGTCCCTTGGCCTGCACATTCATTCCTTGTACATGGGCGTAAACAATTGGCATTTGGGCTGGCCTAGAACGCTTTTAGGCAATCCTTGCGTGCTTGGGATTGCATTTTACTTGCCAATATTTTGTGGAGTGATAGAAGGTTGTGGATTTCCTAGAGTCAATGGCTGTTCCTCACCCAAATTTCTCCTTTTTGACCTTGTGTTGGCTGCAACACTTTGGGAAACCATTTGATTCATGCCACAAAAATCTTCTACCTGCCAGTTTACAAGTGTGGTATCATTTGGAGTTGATTGCTGCTGGAATGTTTCTTGTTGTTGGTTACTTCCTTGACTACCTTCACCCTCTACACCAACTGTTGTCACCATTAATGCTTGATTCAAGGCACCGTTGAAGCACATGGATTGGTTATGAGGTTCATTGCATGGGAAACACCAATCATACTCTTGAGCTATATTGTTTTGTATTGGCACTAACGCTTTAGAGGCAGATGTAGCATTGAGATTATAGGGATGAAATGGTCTATCGGGCAGGAGGCCTTGCTTGATTTAGGTTCATGCGGCTAGGTTGGGTGGTCTTTGGGGTTGATATGGCTGCCTGTTAGGCTGACTTTGGGGCTGGAAGGGAGGTCTAAAACCTTGGGCTTGCTACTTGAGTGTAACCAGCTCATTACCTAGATTTTGCAATTGCTTCATGACTTCTTGAAGTTAATTTGAGGCATTAGAAGATGAAGTAGAAGCTTCGCTTGAATTCTGATTTCTAGGAGTGGGAATAGGAGCTAAATTAGGCGTTTGATTAGAATTTGGGCTCTCTAAACTTGGGAATAGTAGCATAAGAGGCTCAGGAGCTAGCTTGCCACTTGAATCAAACAATTTTCAGCTCTAATGGCAATGCTATAAGCAATGGGGATAGTTGTGCCTCCCATGGATTGAATTAACATAAAATATCATAATTTAAAGATTTGAGATAATAAAGAAAAGAACCTTCTCTTGTTGGCATGATCGCCACTAGAATTCTCTCCCAAGTCCTTTTAAATCTAAAATTAAAATCACTCACCGCTCATTTGGAGCTCTCTTGATGGTTGTCACTGCTCCAAAAGGGACAAGTTGTCTCCTTTTCCCCAAACTGCTCATGGAGGGATATACATAGCTTATTCCACTTCGATAGATCTTGAGGCAAGACTCTGAACCATTGCAAAGTTTTTCCTTTGAATGAAGATGCCAGCAGTTTGACAGTAACTTGGATCTCATTGATCTCATGGATTGCACAAATGTTGGCAATATCTTTGACATGATCCCAGTGAGTGGTCCGATTCTCTCCAAGAAAGTATGGGATGTTCTTCAATGCTGCAACCGGATTGGATTTTTGTATTGAGAGCAAGTGGGCTGCTGCCAGTGAAGTTGACATAGGGTTTGTTTTGTGCCATTCTGATTGGCCTCAAAACCCTTATTGATTGAATGAAAGGCCTACCAGGTGGAGGAGTTTAGAGAGTTCTGTTTGGTGGAGATGGAGACCTTTGAATTCTCCTTCCTATTTGCCTTCTTCTTAGAGATAACTGTATCTATTCAAGAAACACCTCTTCTTCTCCAAATCTTGACCTTTTAGTGATTCTTCTCATGAGTTTTCAAGCCTACACTGCTAAAACCAATTGATTCTTCTTCCTTGGAGTCACCAAATCTGCAATTTATAGCTCTTTAAAGTAAGAAAATTGCAACAAATACACATCAATTTGGTTGCAATGAAGATGAAGACTTCTAGGTCCCACCGGGCATGCCAAAATAGTTGTTGCAAATAAGCATCACCCTTGGATGTTGATCAGATTTCTAGTTTGGTCATCCTAAACATCCAGTGTGATTGCACAACATTGAATCCTCTCCCCAAGTGTAGGAATTGTAAAATGGAAGATGAATCTCCATATTAGAGGCTGGTTCCTTAACTCCTCTAATCGATATATCACTTGCACAATTTCAGAGGTTTAAATTCCTAATTTCTACTCTAAATTCCAAAGAGACAAAGATAGAGAATCTAAAAAGCTAAAACTAATGCTAATAGGTGATGCACCAAAGGAGTGGTGAGCATTTTTCACTTCTACTGATTGACACAATTCATAAGATGTAACAAAAGGACATGCACAAACTAATAACTATAATGAAGAATCGAAATTAATCAAAAACACTAGAAGAGGATGGAAAATTAATCACAGGGGCTTGTATCATTATGTTAATGTCAAAATCACTTGCATTACAACACCCGAGAGGCAAAGATAGGTTGTAGCTCTTAGAAAAGGTCTGCTATTCCACCAAAATCACTTTCAAGGGGAGAAAGGGGACCTGCCATACACAAAAAAAGTTCAACCTTTAAAAAATGAGCCAAAGTCTGGCTTTTACAGTGATAAGGGACGAGCCTAGGAGAGAGAAATGTGGGAAAACATGGAAGGGATTCAACCATTGACCAAAATGCATTCAAAACAACATGGTCATCCTTACAAACCCATTCCCTGACATTTTTAACCATGATGGGAGAGAATGTGAGCCACTCTTCATTAAAAATGGTGATTGAAACATCATTTTTGTCCATGAGCACGTGCTAGAGACGTTTTTCAATTTTCTCTCTCCAAAATCCATAAAAATTCAAAATTAACCTCAGAATATTGTACATAATTTCATCATCTTTCCATTGATATAAAGAATGTGAAAAACCGAGCTATGGATCGAAAGTTATGGCCATTCGAAATTTTAGGGCAAAACAGGGCCAAATCGGGTTAGCGGGCAAAAATTTGAATTTTTTTACCTTTTTTGCATTTGGGAAAATTTCCCAAAAATCCCTACACTCCACTCGGTCCTTGTGCCATGTGGCATTCTTTGTTTGGTTGCGGGCCCATCCTGCTCCATTTTCCTTCGTTTTTTCCTTTGGAAAATTTTCCAAATTCTCCCCACCGGCCGGTGAGTTAAGGCCACGTGTCGTGCGCTGATTAGATGTGGGCCTGTCCCTCCTAAATTTTCCATGGACCACTTTGACCATTTCATCCTGGACATGTGGTAGTGTCTCATTGCGTGTGGGCTTGCCCCTCCTAATTTTCCATGCAGGCTTTTCTTTGATTTTTTTCAAGACTTGATACGTGGCGAGATTCTATTCGCTCGCATCTTGGGGGTGGGCTTTTGCCTTTTAAATTTCCTTTGTTTTCCCTTGGGAAAATTTCCCAAATTCTCCCCGCCCCACCGGTCCGAGACACATGGTGGTGTTTCATTAGTTTTGGGCCTTCCGCGAGCACTTTAACTTTTACGTAAACATTTTGGGAAAAATCTCAATTTCCTCCCGCTCCATAGGTCCAACCCCCCAGGACACGTGGCGAGACATGATTGGTTGGCGGGCACAGAGGGCCAAAAAATTTCTTCTTTGAAATTTGGTGAAACACTTAACCAAAATTCCAACTTCTCCTCCGCCTCCGAAATTCCGGCTCCTTAAGACACGTGGCAAGCATATGATTGGTCTCAAGGGCCTACGGGAAAACATTTCCTCTTGAACACTTTGTCAAAACACTTGGTTAAAAACCAAGTTCTCCTCCAACCCCGCCACTTCCTTAGACATGTGGCATGTTTTTATTGGTCATGCGGGCCTTGAAGGGGAAAATTTCCTACAAAACTCCACCAGCCATAACTTCAAAAACACATGGAGTTAGGAGGAAAAATTTACCTTTCTAGAAAGATGAGAAAGAGCTCTATCCAATGGTGCCATTTCCAAAAGGTTTTGAGTGCCTAAAAAGTAAAAAATTATGACTGAGGCATGAGAGAGGGTAGAATGAGAGGAGTTAGCCACAAAAATGAGCAGGGGGCACATTTTGGATAACAATTACATGCATATGTTTTCTACCTCGTGTAATGGAAAGAAAAAACTCAGTTTATAAGGGGTCGATGGTGACTGGGCTAGGTTTCCGCCAACTACGGTGAAATTTTCTCCAACGGGCATGATGTTTTTTTATTTTTGTTGGGATTTTATGCTTTTAAATATTAGGAAAGTTCTTTAAATCATTAGGTGGGAAAGAGATGAGATATGGGTAGTTAGGGCATAAAAGTCGATAGAATAAAATCTAAAAAAGCAAGGGGATTTATTTGTAGGATAAAAGTATCCTAATTAGAAAGTTGGTTAGTGCAATCAGATCTTAAATGACTAATAAATTAATTAATGAGGGTTAATTAATTAATGGGACTTTGTGGGAATTTTATTAATTATGAAGGGATAAAATAAATTAAAAATTAAATATGCGCACGTGGGAAAATGAAGGAATAGATACCAATTTTTGGTGTCTACAAGTATGACTCGTAAAAGGTGATTCTAAATTGATTTTTAAGAAATTGAGAAAAATATATGTAACCAAAAGAATGAGGTTGAAACAATATAGAAATGCATCAAGAGAGTTGTCTTAGATATTTTAATCCTTCGACATTGAATACCTTGAAAGAGTTCACAATTCATTTGGTGAAAAGTTAGAAGTGCTAGCTTATCAATATGATAATGAAGTTGTATCCCCATACTAAAAGTTTGAAGTTGAGATGTTTGTTAGGCCTTCCATACCTAACAACATTAAACATTGGAAATTATTTGATGATGACTCTCACATCATGAAATTTCTAAGTTGAAAATATGAGTTTCTAATAAATTGATTGATCTTGAGCCTATGGTAGAGGTGTGTGATGGAAAGGAGACCTTGTTTGGGAAGGAGGTGATTTAGTTGAAAACTAACACAATCCCAAGAGGGTTGGTAAGCCTTGAATCTTATTTTGATGGTTCCATACAATATATAAACAAGTAAAACCACACTCCAAGAGATATAACTAAATGTAACTTAGGAAATTTTCAATATCGAGAAAATTTTGGTTGACAATAACTTGGATGAAAATGAAAAACAAGCCTATACCAAACTATTAAGAAAATATCAAGACTATTTGGATTAGTCATATTATGAGTTGAATGCCTATATGGATGATTTATGTCATCATGTGATACCCTTAGAGCCTCACATTAAGCCTTTCATATATAAACAAAGGCCATTCAACCCCATCCTTGTAACTAAAATGTAAGAAGAGCTTAAGAAACTGAAGGATGGAGGAATCATTCAACCTACAAGATACTCTTCATGGGCTATTAATTCGGTTCCAATAGGAAAGAAAAAAAATGGGGAAATTAGATTCTATGTTGACTTTAAGAATTTAAAAAAGGCTTCATTAAATAACATCTACCCTTTTCCAAACATGGATAACCTTTTTCAAAAGGTAACAGGGTCAAAGATGATTTCAACATTGGATGATTTCTCTTGGTACAATCAAGTGGTGGTTAACGAAAATGAGAAATACAAAGCTGCCTTCATCAATCCCTGGGGAACCTATGTCTATGTTAGAATGTCATTTAGTCTAATGATTACATGAGGTAATTTTTCAAAGAACAATGGATGTTGCATTTTTGGATTCATCAATGAGTTTATAGTGGTTTATCAAGATGATATAATAGTTTTTTCTAAGAAGATAGGTGATCACTTAAATAACCTTGAAAAAAATTGATTAGGTGTAGATAATTTAGTATCTCATTGAATCCTAGAAAATTCCATTTTGGTGTGCAAAATAAAAACCTATTGGGCCACATCATCTCTCAAGGAGTTATGATTGACCTTGAAAGGGTGGAGGAAATTGACAAATTACACATTCCCCAATCCAAGAAAGGTATACAATCTTTATTTTGTTAAATTAAATTTATGAGAAATTTTATATGTATTTTTGTTGAGATTACTTTTCTTATCACAAGTATGTTAAAGAAAGATAAAATTATCAAATAAGGAGATGAGGTTGTGTGTTGTCCTGAGAATTTTCATGGGTAAAGTCCACTCCGAGAACAGGACAACTTTACCCATAGTGTCAAATTTTTTGAAAGCCATACCTTTGTAAGACACCCCAAGATTACTCATCCACAACACCACCAGTCAGTCCAATGACCCCAATGGATGTCAAATAAGTCTTGTTGGTTATTATGAAGGTCAATTTAACCCCCTATGTGATTTTAGGAGTTCTTGGAAAATGAAAACTTTGGGTAGTTGTGGGAAGGGTTGTTCTTGGCCTTCCTAGGACTAGAGAAACCCCCAGAGTGGAAAGGAGAATCCAAACTAGACATGGAGGTGAATAAAAGGCCTAGAAACATCACAAAGGTGATTTAGGAATATTTAGAAAGGATTTGGAAGAGTTGGGGAAATTTCACCAAAATTAGGGTTCACAGCCAAAAAGTTTGTTGAGCTTCAAAGGTGATTTCTGGAGCTCTAAATGGATTTCAGAGTAAAAATACATATTCAAAAAGGGAATTCCAATCACTACAAGATGGAGAAAATATTTTTTTCACAACACTTTTGTGCAATGGGTTTACAACAAGTTTTTCTCATGTACAAGTGGAGTACAAGATCAAAGATTCACATTTTAGGGATAAAATGGATGTTTCAAGACCTTATATCCCCATGATTAGATTCATAAGGAATTTTTAGAAAATATCATTTAAAATTTAATCAAAACATTCCATCAAGAGCTTCAGATATTGTCATTTCACGTTGCCCTCTAGGAGCAAGTTCGAGAGTTAGCCAATTTTTGAACAAGACACGTGTCAACTCCAACAACTTGGAAAATTTCATGTCCCTTAAATCCCTCAAGAAAAGGGACATGAGGGATATAAAAATGTGCCCAGCCCCTATAATCCCTTTGGATCCTCATGTGTCCTCTTGGATCACCAGTTCAACTCCCAAGAGCTTGCCAAGCTCATTCCCTCACTCGCTTAGATCATGACAAGTAAAGGATTCTGGCACGCCATGAAATTTGATATCCCTCATGGCCCTTTCTGTTTTGGGTCATCAGGAAAAGTAATTTTTTTCCAGCCCGTAGTAAGCTTCATGGTTCTTCATGTGACCATCTCTCAGCCCCTTAGTGCTTTAAAGCTATTTTTTTGCTTGAATCCTCTATTGTCAAATCGCTCCCACTTGTCATCATGAGGCACCGCATGAAATTTGATGTCCCTCACATACATTAATTCTTAAGGGACATCAGGGACATGAAAATGTGCCATAATCCCTGCTATTTAAGTTTTCAAATTTTTAAATATCCCTCCTACTTCCTGCTTCTAACTTCTAAATTCTTAGTGCACATCTTTCTATGCAACTTCCTCTGCGCAACTTCTCTTCACCCCCACCATTAATGAAACTAAAATCAGCTCCCTAAAAGAACTAAAAACATCTAATCCATGATAGTATGTAAGTCAAAAATAAATATTGATCAAACTGAGAAGAAAAAATGAAGAATGGAGAAGAAGAAACCTAAAAACTCCATTGCCATAGAACGAAGAATGGAAGAGATATTGCAAACCAGTACACATAAAAATTAACCATCCATTTATGAGTTCTCAAATCTCAAAGACCATTGAAAAATCACCTTCAAACCTTGTATTTACACCAAGAAGGGCTCACATCAAAGAAATGTCACTTCCGACTCTACGAAGAAAATAACTCAATTTCTCGTCAAACCGGCAACAAGATCGAAGAGAAATTTCACAACTAAGACAAGAAGAGAAAACCCATATCAAAAATGTAATTTTCATTGTGAACGGAGGAGAAAAAAAGACCTGTAATTTTCTAGGATCCATTAATGGATGCCATGTTTAGAAGTGTTGTCAGGCTAAAAATTTAAAAGTTTAAATTATCCTAAACTATTGATCGGTCAAACACGAAATTTTAGAGGGGTGATATTGGGAAAAAAACCATATCTGAAAACTTCATTCCACATCAATCCAACCTATAGAAGAAAAAATTATAAAAATAATAGGTCTTCTATAGATAGGACTATTATTTTTGGAAAGCCATCAATGGAAGAATTTGTGAAAGAGACACCGAACATAGAGGATGTACTTTGCATTTGAGAATTCATCAAAATAGGCATCTTGGTCCAAATTTACACTTACTAAAAATAGTAAGTGGTTCTACTAGCCCACTATAAATATCTAGTTGATCCGTAAGGTGAGAGGAACACAATGAGAAGAAATAATTCAAGCTATCGAGTCGGTTGAGGTGGGAAAAGCTCACTTGTACACTTACCAAAAATAGTAAGTTTCCCCATGGGTACTTTCTAAAATTAACAGGTTTTGGCCCCAATCATAGAAATTTTTTGTCACCTCCATAATGACATATATCAGCACTTTTTTCATCTTCATGGGATTGTAAGATGATTCCAAGGCTTAAAAAGGACATTGCTAAGTTCATATTGGTCTTGGAAGCATCGTCATTAATTCAAGTGTGCTCAGAAGTATTGCAAGGCATCGTAAGGCACAATGGATGAATTCATCTTCAGCACTTAGATATTTGGGTGATTTGAAATTATTTTTTCAAATATATCAATGAATTGCAGTGGCTAATAAATTAGGTATCAAGGAGGATCATCATAAACCATGCTCATGTCTGTCTTGAGCTCACATTGAGAAGTCCTAAAATAGTGTTTCTCAACACTCATTTTGAGACCCAAGATGCCCGAGCACCATGTAAAAGGAGGAAACAAATTGTTTAAAATTCACTTCATCAAATCTTTCTGATGAGTACAATATCTTTACTATGTATCAGAATGTCATCAGATATTGTTTTTCATCCTCCAACTTCTTCGGAGTGGACCTGAGTGAACAACATCCGCAGTCATCAAACTAATCATTCAACTTTGTTTTTAAACACTCATTTTGAGGGTTTTGTGCATAATAGATTTTATGACCATCGTTATAAAAATTTCAAAGTCTTCTAGAGGATCAAACTTCATCAATGTGATGAGATTATCATGGGTGCATTGTGCAAACAATTGTGTCGATCCTCCATCCAAATGCATAATTATTCAAAGAAAGTGGTAAATTTTCATGGACTATTCAAAATAATTCTCCTCATAGTTCAAAGGTTCAAATATTACATTTCACCAATTCATAAGTGGAGCAAAATTGTCATATGAGATGGAGTGGTCTTTGTTGATCTTTCTTTCTCCCTTCTCTCTTTTTTCTCTCTCTGTTCTAATTCTTCATTGAGCATAATCATTTTATTTTGTCCTATTCACTTAAGTGACCTATTTTAAATTTGTAAAAGTATTTTCTCAAAAATATAAGAGAAATAATTAATTTATGGAAAACAAAAGGTCACAAGTGGAATATGGAAATGAAGAGTCATGTGAGGGAGGTGAAAGGATAATTCAAATTGTTATAAATTGGGATGGCCTCTCCATTCCAATGGATTCAAAATTATGAAGAACTCTTACTATGTAGCATTGTGAATTGTGATAGCTTGGTTGAAGATTTGTATTCATCACTACACATGAAATAAAACCTACACTTATTCTATTTCCCTTTCATGTTTTTCCTTAATTTCTCTCTTTCATGCACTTTGCAACATTATTTGATCCTATATGGAATTGGAGAGGAACTTGGTGTCCTTAAAACATGAATTTAAAAAATTGGTGTTTTATTTTTTGGTCCCTCTAGCTTCATTGTGCTTTCATCTATATTGAAGTTTTAATTACTCCAATTACTGGGTGTGAGATTTGTAATCTACTCATAGAAGCAATCTTCATTGCATAATTTCACCCATTTTCCCTTCATTGTTATAATTTCCTCCCTTGTACCCCTATAAAAGCACTTTTCCACAAGTTCAAGGATTTTCCATGTGTGATCCCCCACCAATTTGGCCACCCACATCATTTAGATATGATTATAATTAGTTTACTTTCAATAATGGGAGTTGTACCATTCAATGCATAGGGGCGTAGCCCCATGAACTTTAGTGGAGACACCTGATTTATCCACCGAGAAATTTTCTAACTAATATTTTTGGCAAATCCCTTGTGGAGAGATTTTCCTAAGTGTTCCCAAAATATATCTCTACCCAAAATATCAAAAATACCAAAAAGTATATATTCAAAAATAAAAAAATCAGATTTCAAAGGAAAATCTTTTTTAAAGGTGACTCCATCAAGGAACAAAACCCTATCATATTCATTTCCTGGACCATGAAGAAATATCCATATTTGAATGAAGTACCAATGAGTGATAGTGAAGAATAAGAAGAAGATGTCTGCCAAGAAAAGAAGATCGTTGATCAGCCATGGTTCTAGACCAGTCCTTACAAAAAGGAAAATTCAAGAATAGTAAAATGGTCTCCTACTTCAAGCAATAATCTATAGAAAACTAAACTTTTCAGTGAAGAAGAAGATAAATAATGGTTGAAAGAGGCATGAAAAGTATATAAGATGTTGCATGCAGAAAATAAGATCAAGAATATGCCAAAGGTAATACTCTCAGTTATGCCCAACTAAATGAAAAGTTGGGAACCATGTCTTTCATCACCCTCCCTTGGGATGATTTCCTTGCATATAGGAATGATAAAATGGGAGTCTTAAAACTTGATTATATGGAAAGAATCATGAGCACTATGCAAGGAAATTAAAGTCCCCAAATCTACCTCAAAATGATGAAATATGTTGAAGATTTGCAAGAGTTCTACAAGTAACTTAAAACAAACCATAGAAAGGAAGAACAAGATGAGGATTTTTCTATTAAAGAACATCTCTAAAATCATTCATACTACAATCTTCTCATCCCTAAAGGTTTTTGAACATTTCCAAATATCTTATCATGGAGCCTTTTGATGAGAATCAAACCAGTCTTATAGAAGATGATGAAAGATAAGGTGGTGCAGAATCCATTGAAGAAGAATTTTGCAACCTCACGCATCTCACTACAAAATTGAGAACATTATCTTTCTTCTTCCACTCAATATATGACTTCCTTACATATGGTGATGAAGAAATGAATGTTCTGAAAAGAGAATATGTGGAAAGGATTCATATCATAATATAAGGAAATTATGACCCCAAAGTCATTGATGAAATTTAGAGGTATGCTTTAGATCTACAGAGAAGATGTGAACATCTTGAAGAATTGCATGAAATGGATGAAGAAGACAAGATGTACCCTATGGAGGAAGATCCTAATGGATTACCATACTATGAGTTTTTTTATTCCTAAAAGATTATTGGATGCTCCTAAAGAAGATATTATCATGGAACCTTCCAATGAAAGCCAAAGAAATGTCATGGAGGAAGAAGTAGAAGACATGGAGATAGAATCACCATTCAACAATTCCATCTGGCTTGAGGAAAAGCCCATAGGGGGTATAATATATTCAATAAAGGAAGATCCTTTCTACATAATGGATGATCTAATGCTCTTCAAAGACTCCACCAATGATGAAGAAGACGGCCAATTCAAAGTAAGAATGAATGATCTTCATTCAAGTTTTGATCTTTCAATTAACAATGAAATGGAGATATGTGAATAAGTGCAAGAAATTCAACTGGCATCATAGAAAAAAATGATGAATTCAAGATGTTCATGGATGATTTTCCCTCCTATTTTGTTCTTTCAAGTGACATAGAGATGTTACATGAAGAAATGGAAATAGTCAAAGAACTAGATTCTCTTCCCAATTCAACCATGGATGATATGATGGAATAATATCACTTCCTTTTCAAGTCAAGGAGAATGAACAGTTCAACACAATATCTTCCCACTCAAGGAGCATAGTGATCATCTTGATGAAGACATAAACTTTCATTTTTCATATGAGAAAGAAGATTCAATAATGAATGGTCAAGATGTAGCTGAAAATTCTTCTCATATTTCTGCCCCAACATAGTTCTTTAATCCCTACCAAGAAGAGGATGATATGGATTTTGAGCTTCAAGGAGTGCCCTTCCCACGAGGCTTGGATCTCTTCTCCTTGTCATAAGGTGTCATGAATCAAGTACATGTATATGTTTACAAGAAATTCAATCATGGGAAACACAAAGCATGGAAGAGGCGAACGAGGATGTTTCAAATGAATCATGGGCCCATATGGATCATATTTTTAACCATCTCCTAGAGGTACAACATGAAGATTATTCCAATAAGGATAAAGATGAATCTATGGAAAAATCATAAGAACAATAAGTACAAGACATATTGAAGTCTCAGCAGAAGAAAATGAATATCCTCAACTCGGCTTGAAATCTTGACCCAGTGCCATAGAAATTCAGGATATATATGAGGCCATTCATGCTCATATTTTTGATACACCAATGTTTGATACCAAAACAAATCCAATGGATGAATTGGATGACTTCCCCAATGCCTTGGTTGATGAGAATGGATGTGAAAACATGCCTTTTCCTTTCACACAATGTGAAGAGGTTCATGAGTGCAAAAGAAGGAAGGTTATGGAATCTTCTTTGAATATTATTAATCTTGAAGACAACGTCCCTACCATGGAGGATGATAATAAGGAAAATATTGAGTTGATTTGCATTGAAGAGAATTTTTCTAGGAAACAAAGTGGGACATCCAAAGAAGTTAGTGAATGGGAAGAAAATCAGTTTGTTCTCTCTCCTTTTGAGTGCCTTGTTGATGTAGGAGAATATTTAAAGTGGAAATTCAAAGAGGATAAATATCTTCCCACTCTTGAAGACATGGAAGAATGGTGTCTCATGATCATAGGGTGTCAAGTGGGAGCATCAAGGTACAAGAGCTCAAAGAAGATAATGAAGTGTTCATTGGATGCAAGAATGTTCTCTGTGTAGTATGAGTATGAAGATGGAATCTTGGTCAGCCTTCTTCTTCTCAAGCCATGCAAATCCATCACAAAAGCATGGTTTGATCAAATGATAATTTTTTTGCTTCAAAGGTCAAACTTCAATGCATTATTTCATGATGGCATGTACTTTTCTCAACCCATTGTCGGGTATGTGTATATTATTTCCCATCTCTGTAAACTTTTCTCCTACTCGTATAAAATTTCCCTTTCCTATCGTGTGTGTTTTCCCCCATGGTGTGTTTCCTTCGTTTGTTTTTTTGTGTGTGTGGGTTCAATAAGGGAAGTTGTGTAGCCTATCTTTCTAGTGATTCCATAAATGCCAATGGATAAGGCACTCGGTCCCTGAATAAAATTGAGATTTTGGGATTCTCGTGTTATGTCTTCGCTACGCTTATTCTATAACATGTCCCCAAGATAGATCCATTTGTTGTCATGAGAATTTTCATGGGAAGAATCCACCCAAGAATAGAACAAATTTACCCACAATGTCGAAAAATTTGAAATTCATACCTTTCAAGACACCCCAAGATTACCCATCCTCAACACCATCCTTAGCCACTTAGTCCCCTAGATGAATTAGGAAAGTTAATTCAACCCCTAGGTTATTTTAGGAGTTCTTAGAAAATGAAAACTTCATGTAATTGTGGGAAGGGCTACCACCGGCCTTCCTAAGACTAGATCAACCCCTAGAGTGGAAAAGAGAAGAAAAACTATACATGAAGGTGATCTCAAAGGAATAAAAACATCACATAGGTGATTACGAAGATTAAAAGAGGATTTTGAGGAGTAGGGGCAGTTTCACCAAAATTAGGGTTCATAGGCCTAAATAATGCATAGACTAAAAAAGTCGTTGAGCTTCGAGAAGGTGATTCTGAAGCTCTTGATGGAGTTAGGAGTAAAACAAGAAATATTTGGAAAGGAAATTCCAATACCTACAATATGGTTAAATTATTTTTTCCACATCACTTTGGTGAAACGGTTTTGCAAGTAGTTTTTCTCATGCACATATGGAGTACCGATCAAAGATCTGATATTTTAGGGATCCAATAGAGGAATAAATACCTAAGACCCCACCCATTGGATTCATAAGGCCATTTTAAGTCAATAACATATAAAATTTCATCAATAAATTCCATTACGAGCTTGAGATATCATAATTTCAAGTTGCCCTATAGGAGTGAGTTCGAGAGTTAGCCATTTTATGAACATGACACATGTCATCTCCAAGAGCTTGGCGTAATTTTCTGTCCCTTATGTCCCTCAATAAAAGGGAGATGAGGGATATAAAAATTCACTTATGCCATTTAAGCCCTCTAGATCCTCATGTGACCTCTTGGACCGCCAGTTCAACTCCAAGGGGCTTGTCAAGCTCATTCCATCACTCGCTCAGATCGTGACAAGTGGAGGCTTCTGGCTCACTATGAAATTTGATGTCACTTTTTTAGGGGGATATTAGGGACAATACAATGTTCCCAAACCTTAGGAATCATCATGGTTCTTCACGCGACCATCTCTCAACCCCTCATTGCTTTAAAGCTATTTTTTTGCTTGAATCCCCTATTGTTAGATCACCGCAACATGTAATTGTGAGGTGCTGAATGATTTGATGTCACTCACATCTATTGATTCTTAAGGGACATCAAGGAAATGAAAAATTTCCTCACTCCCTACTATGTAATTTTTCAAAGTTTTAAATATCCCTCCTACTTCCCACTTCTAACTTTTAACTTCTCCATGCACAACTTTCTCTTCAACTTCTCATCACCCCCACCATTAATGAAACTAGAACCAGATCCATAAAAAAATCCTCTAATCCTTGATAACACATAGGTCATAGAAGAAATATTGATCAAATCGAGAAGAAAATGAAGAGAGAGAAGAAGAAGAAGCCCGAAAACTCCATTGTCATAGAATGAATAATCAAAGAGATCTTACAAATCAAGTACACACAACAACAAAAACCATCCATTGCTAGGTTACTTACTCTTGAATACCATTACAAAATCACCTTCAAACATCCCATTCACAACAATAAGTGCTCATAATGAAGAAAGTTCACTTCCAGATCTACGAAGAAAATAGCTCAATTTCCTTTCAAACCGAAAACCAGATCAAAGAAAAACTTCACCAGTAAGATAAGAAGAGAAAACCCATATCATAAACCTAATTTTCATCAAAAACAAATGATAAAACCATACCTACAATTTTTGAGGTCCATCAATGGTTGTCATGTTTAGAAGCATCGTTAGGACAAAAAGTTAAAAGTTTAAACTATTGATTGGGTAACACAAAATTTCAGATGGGTGATATTGGGAAAAAATCCATATCAAAAAACTTCATCCCGCATCAATCCATTTTTAGTAGCCCATTTTCTAAAAATATCAGGTCTTATACATAGAGGACTGCTTATTTTGGGAAAATTATCAATAGAAGAATTTGTAAAGGAGATGTTGAACACAAAGGATGTATTATAGTTAAGAATTCATCAAAATGGGCATCTTGGTCCAAATTGACACTTACTAAAAATAGTAAGTGGTTCCACAAAGCCCCATTTTAAATAACTAGTTGGTCCGTAAGGTAAGAGGAACATAGTAAAAAGAAATAATTCAAGCTACCATAGTTGGTTGAGGTGTGAAAAGATAACTTGTACACTTACCAAAAATAGTAAGTTGCCCCATGGGTACTTTTTAAAATAGATGGTTTTGGCCCAAATACAAAACTTGTTTTCATGTCTATAACGACATATATCACCAATTTTTTTCATCATTTTGGGATTACAAGATGATTCCAAGGCTCAAAAATAGCATTGCTAACTTCATATTGGTCTTGAAGCATCGTCCTTAATTCAAGTGTGCTCAGAAGTAATGCAAGACATCGCAAGGTGCAGCAGATGAATTCATCTCAACCACTCGTGAGAGTTGGGTGATTTGAAATTATTTTTTCAGAGAGTTCAATGAATTGTAGTGGCTCATCAATCAGGTATCAAGGAGGATCATCGTAAATGATGCTCATGTCTGTCGGGAGCTCATATTGAGAAGTACTGAAATAGTGTTTCTCAACACTCATTTCAAGACCTATGATACCCGAGCACCATGTAAAAGGAGGAAAAAGTGTTTAAAATGCACTTCATAGAATCTTTCTGATGAGTACAATAGCGTAACTATGTATCAGAATGTCATCATATATTTTTTTCCATCCTCCAACTTCTTTGGAGTGAACTTGAGTGAACAACACTTGCAGTCATCAAGTTTAGCATTCAAATATATTTTTAAACACTCAGTTTGAGGGGTTTGTGCATCATAGATTTTATGACCATCATTAGAAAAGTGTTCAAAGGTTTCTAGAGGATCATCCTTCATCAATATGATGGGATTATCATGGGTGCATTGTGCAAACAATTGTGTCAAGCCTCCATCCATATGCATAATTGGTCAAAGGAAGTGGCAAATTTTCATGGACTACTCAGAAAGAGTCTCCTCATAGTTCAAAGGTTCAAAGATAGAATTTCACCAATTCATTAGTGGAGAAAAATTGTCATCAGAGATGGAGTGGTCTTCATTGATCTTTCTTTCTCCCTTCTCCCTCTTCTTTCTCTCTCCATTCTAATTCTTCATTGAGCATAATCATTGTATTTTTTCATATTCACTTAAGTGACCTATTTTAAATTTGTAAAAGTATTTTCTCAAAAATATAAGAGAAATACTTAATTTGTGAAAAACGAAAGGTGAATAGTGGAATATGGAAATGTAAAGTCATGTGAGGAAGGTAAAGGAAAATTCAAATTGTTATAAATTGGGACGTCCTCTCCATTTTAATAGATTCCAAATTCTTAAGAACTCTTACTATGTAGGATTGTGAATTGTGATAACTTGGTTGAACCTTTGTATTCATCACTACACATGGAATAAAATCTACACTTTTTCTATTTCCCTTTCATGGTTTTCCTCTATTTCTGTCTTTTCATGCACTTTGAATTAGAAGTTGATCTTATATGGAATTGGAGAGGAACTAGGTGTCCTCGATGGATGAATTTAAAACTTGGTGTTTTAATTGTTGGTAACTCTAGCTTCATTGTGATTTCCATTATATTGAATGTTGAACTACTCCAGCACTAGGTGTGAGCTCTGCAATCTACTCATGGCAGAAATCTTCTTTACATAATTTCATTCCTTTTCCCTTCATCATTGTAATTTCCTCCTTGTACCCTTTGTAGAAGCACTTTACCATGGGTTCAAAGTGGAGTTTCCTTATGTGATCCCTAGTCAATTTGGCCACCCACAACATTTAGATAGGATTAGGATTAGTTTACTTTCAATAATAGGAGTTGTACCATTCAATGCAGAGGGGTGTAGCCCCGTGAACGTTGGTGGAGACACCTAATTTGTCCACCTGAAAATTTTTCTCACCAATAATTCAAAGGAGTGAAAGATGCATTGAAGACTTCCCGTGTGTTGGATATTTCAGATTATATGGAGTTTCAGATTTTCTCCTTTGCATCTGAATTTACTATTTCCTCAAATTTTCTATAAAAGGATGATAAAGACCATGAGAAAACAATTTTATTCTTTAGCAAGGCCTTACACGAATCTAAACTAAAGTACACAATCATGGAAAAACCAGATTTTTCCTTGGTAAAGGAGACTAAAGTTTTGATACCTTACATCTTGAGCTTAAGGGTTATTTGCTATGTGTCATACATCATGGTCAAAGAAATTCCAACACAAATGGAAGTTTAAATTAGAGGTGCAAGTAGGTTTAAAATTCCAAGAGTATGAAATAGACATTAAAACCACCAAGTTGGTAAGAGGTCTAGGCTTGGAAAGATTGATGGAAGAAGAAAATATATAGGTTTTAGAAGTAAACAACACTATGGCTGATTTGGATGATCCTCATGAAAAGGTATTTTCTTCTATTTCATATAGGAAATTGTGTATTACCTCAATAATTTGAGTTTCCTTTTGTTCTAGACAAGAATCAACGAATTAAATTTAGGTTTTTGTTCGTAAAATACATCTTGAATGACTTTTGTTTAGCTTGGAAGAATCCGAAAGGGGTCTTGTTAAGATTTATAACTGAAGATGAAGCTCCAAAGATGATTAATGTATTTTATGGAGGATTTTGGTCGACATTATGTTACTAAAGTGACTACTCATAATATTTTGAGGGTAGGTTATTGATGACCATCTCTATTTAAGGATGTTGCTCAAGTTTTGAGGAGGTTTGAAGGCTATCAATATTTCTCGTAGCTCGAAAGCTTCAAGATCCCCGCCATTACAACCCATCTCATTCAAATCTCCTTTTAGATAACAAGGGTTGAATTTTTTTGGTGAAATAACATAAGAATCTAGTGCATGCCACAAGTGGATTTTTGTTGATACAAATTACTTCACCAAATGGGTTTAATAAATCCCCACTAAAAAGGATACTCACCAAGTAGTCATGGAATTCCTTTTGAAAAACATCATTTGTAGGTTTGGTGTCCCAACTAAGTTAGTTATTGATAATACCATGCGTTTATGGGATAAACATCTTATGGAAATGTGCAAAGTATATGGAACAAACCTAGCTTATGCCTCTAACTATAACCCATAAGAGAATGGGAAAGCTAAATCAAGAAACAAAAACTTTCTCAAGATAATTAAGATGACCTTAGAGGTTAACAAGAAGAAATGGGGTGAGAAATTGAAATTAAAAATATGGGTTTATAGGATCACACTCAAAAGGTCAACTAGAAAGAGCCCTTTTAGATAGTCTATGACATTCAAGTGATTATTCCTCTTCATTTGAAGTTATCAATGTATCAATTCATGTAAAACTTGGAGAGGAAAAAGGAATTGATCCTTATGAAACAAGGATCAACCAAAGGCATATAAAGTTCAAGGAAAAACTAAAGAATATATTTGACAAGAAGGTCTCTCTAAGAAGTTTCCAAATTGGATACTTGGTGTTATTATGGGACAATATACATGAAGATAAGGGAAAGAATGGAAATTTTGAAGCTCTTTGGATGGGACATTACTCCATAGATGGTAGGATTGGGGAACATGCCTTTTTATTGAGATATTTGTATGGTGAAATAATTTAGTTTCCTATCAATGGTAGACATCTCAAACAATTATTAGATTAGGTGTATCCCAAATCATTCCCTTTGTATAATGTATAGCCTTTCCTCTAATATTTTCTCTATTATTTTTTTTTGTTTCTACTATTTTTTATTATTCTTAGTAGGTTTTTATAACTCACCTGATCTAACATTACAAGAAACCAAATGTTTTCCTATTTGATTCCTTTTCCAAATGGATAGGTATCTGGTCTACTTCATCCATGATTTTTTCTATGGTTATTTGTACACCCACCGGGGTATCCATATCGAGCTAGATAAATGTTGGTTCTTATTTTGATCCATTTACATCTTTGGTACCATCTTTACAAAATCATCTATTATACCTCATTTGTGCCTTTTTTTTTACAAGATTGTTCATTGAGACATTGATATAAACCTTGTAATAACCTTATTTTTCTCCCTAGTTCCCTAAGGTACGTGTTAGTCCATTTCAAGAAGTCTTTAAGGTATCCTAAGGTTCATTTGTAGGTTGAACAACTTCTAAGAATGATTTTATAGTTCCATGGTACTCCTTGTTGTTTTCTTGCCTTGTTCATGATTTGAGGAACTTTTAAGAGGATAATTTGTAGGGTTGAGGATGTTCTAGTTGATTACTACATTATTTAAGTAGTAAGGGTTTTTAGGGATAAATATATAGGTTTGGTCTTCATCCTAAGTGTTTTGTGGCTTCATCATATGAGGAGTATAAATTTGATTTGTAATTTTTTATAGTGTTTTAACCATTTAAAAAGATTTAAAATTACTCTTTCTACTTTACCCTCTACTAATATTCCTTTATGGGAAAAATAATTAGCTATTTTTCCAAAAATCCTTTTTCTATTAGGAGAATTAGTCATTTTAGGAACTCATGGAGCTCTTCCTTCTTTCCCATGTTCCCTTCTTTTATCACATCACCACTTTACACTTTACAAAAAATGACTAAGTATTTTAGTCGGGTAAGTTAGCATCTAAATATTCTTGGGAAAATTTAGTTGTTTCCTCTCGTTCCCCACTTTACTATGTTCCCACATGCCCAAACAAATTCATTAATTGGTTAATTCAGGCGAATTGGAAATTTTTGAATATACCTTACTTTCCTTCATTCCTCAACTTGCTTTGCTTCCCCACCTCACCTTTATCAACTAAATCAGCCCTAAGGGAACTCAAGGAGTTGTTCCTTGGTTCCCTCTCTTACCTATTTCATCTAATTCTCTTCCCACTCCTTTATTTGAATAATTCAAGACCCACGAGAACTTTAGTTTCCTTTGTTACCCAATTCCCCGCCTTTACCAATTCATCATCCACCCCTCACTCACCAGTTATGTAGGGAAATGAGGGAAGACTTGGAATTTTTTCCGTTGTTTTCAAATTTCCTCGATTTACCAACTCAATCAAACTCCAATCAATCTCTTCCATGTGTCTAATCAAGAAAGTCGATATTTCAAGGCACAGAGGGAACTTTTCCACAATTCTACCATATCTATGGTTTACCACTTTAATTGAACATCTAATCAAGTGATTACACATGTACTTCCTTCCAATCAAAACATCGGATGATTCATGGCATGCCATGTGGACAAGGAAGGTCAGTAAGTTGAATTTTATCCTCTTTGGATCCCTTCTTATCTTTTCAATACAAAGAAGGTGGATTGCAAGAGTGTATATGAGTGGGAAATAATTGCTAAAATATGAAACATAATGAACATCCAAAATATGTATTTAATTTTTCCTCTTTCCATTTCTCCATCATTGCACTCTATTTGACAACTTTTCTAGTAGGACCTACTTCATTCTTAATTTTCATGTATCCAAATCACAAATTAGGGCATATTTTATGTAAAACTACAAGTTTCATGTACATAATGATAAATTTAGCAAATGAAAGTTATCTCTTGATCCTATTTCGACCCTAGATACATATAGAAATGGAATATTCCCCTCCCGACCCCACTAGATGAAGAATGGATGATTTATGTATTTTGGATTGGACATTTGGCATCGTTTCCCACTTTCATCTCCCTAGTTGCATGCTTCTTCATAAATTTTCCCTCAATTCACATGGATCACCATCTTGACAATTTATTGGGCATCTAAAAAGAACATTCTTCTAGGTTTTGGATTTTTTTGCATAACAAAGGAGGGTTTTTCCTCACTTACATTCTTATGGCTGATTGGGTGGTGAAAATTTTCATTTTTAAACAAAGAAGATTAAAAAAAGAGTTTCTTGATTATGTAACAACTCTGAAATATTTGTGTACTTGTAATTGTTATTTGCAAGTTCATGCTAAGGTGGCTACTTATGTCCAACCATTAACATGATTTGAGCCCTTTTCTTCTCTCAGTAAATGGACATGCAAGATCAATTATGTTAGAACATTGATATTAAGTGTCCTAGTTATATAAACTATAATTTATAATTAAATAATTTAGAATTTTTATAATTTATTTAATATAAAATGTAGGTTTATGGTTAAATTGGTTTTTATAAATCAATTAATTAATAGTTGGGGTGCTTCGCGAGAAGTCACACATGTTTAAACTATTTGAATTTGACTGCGGTAAATGAATATGTATGGATTCATGTTGGTGAATTATTATGGTGGAGAGGAGTCAGTGAATGGATATTATTACTAAACTATAAATATTTCTCATAAATGTAATCTTACCATTTTGACCAAAGTGTTTGTCTACGTTAAATATTGTTACAATTTAATGTTATGTATTTAATTAATACTTGTAATATTTAATATTAAAAATTAAATTTAATAGAGTATGATTTAAATAATTTTAATTTAATAAATTAATAAATGGTTAAATATTGCAAGTTTATTTGTTGCATGGAGGTTTGAAACTTACTCTCCAAGGCCCGCTTCATACACAAGTAACATTTATTTGTTTGAATATTTTTAAAAATTCTAATCTTTGTTTCCTATGGTTTAAATCTGCAGAAATATTAACATTTGAGGGTAAAGAGGAAGGTATCCCAAGATGGACCCTCCACAAAAATAGTGCATCATTTTTTATGATTGGTTGGTATGAGGACCCTTGAGGGGATCTATTTTGTGTGGTGAAATAATTTGTTTAACTCTAAACTATAAAATTTTATAGTGTAAACCTATGTCTAACATTTTGGGACATTTAATAAACTTTAAATAAAATCCCCAACTACATATTATGTGATAATATTTTTAATAGCTTAAACCTAAACCTAAAACTATACTTTTAACATATTAAAACGTAAGAAATTAAACATATTATAACCACATTAACCTAACCCTCAAAGCACATTAGTTTTAAAACATATGGGCCTAGGCTATTTATTTGTTTTGCCACTCATATTTGAATCATATATAATTTTTATATGTTCTAATCTATTTAAAATTTATCCACTCTCGTTTATTTTAAACCTAACTAATTCTTACCCGTTGCTTAGTGCTCCACGTGGGATTCAATGCATTTAAACTTAGAGATCAAATCTCATTTAAACCACCACCCTTCCACACCAATTTTTTTTTGTTTGGGCTAAGCCAACTCGAGATAGTTATCTTGGCTATGTAATATTGTATGTGGCTCAACCGCTTCCATTGAAAAGTTAAGAGATGGGCAAGCTCACTTGGCTTGGCTCGTAGATCATTGAGATATGTAACATCTAAATTGGTCTCAACCTATCATCTCAGTTGTGAGCTTAGCATCCTTAATATATATATAATTCTAATTCTAATTTGAAAGATATTTTTAGGGAAAATTTAAATTAAATATTTTTAGGTAGTTGTGAATATATATTATTTGGAATCTAAAAATGTATTTTTATTTTTATTTTTGTGTTATTCAAATAGGGAATTTATTGATGACAATTAATTATGTTACAAAACTAAAAATAATTTCGTTTAAAATATAGTTAAACTATGAATTTTATCGTTAAAGTTAATATATTCTTTGTAAGAATTTTTTTACAGTCAATTTTGGCATGGAAGATGTCAAAAACACCAAAATGTGATGCATATTATCGGTTGAAAATGATAGGGGACTTCCAATTTTTTCACAATTTTTACCTTCATAAGAACTTAATTATTGAGAAGAAAAAAAAAATGATATAAAACGCTCAATTGTCGTGATAAAAAAATTTCCTCCTCATTTGCATTTTTTGAAAATGGGTTCTAATCAATTTACCATTGACAAAAGAAATGTTAAATGAGTCAAATTACAATTGGAAGATTATATTGAAGGTGGAATTCATGGCATGCAAACTCGGACTATCATAAAGGCACGAGAGAAGGCACCGACTAAAAGATAAGAGACAATAGAAAATGTATCCACATATCAATAGAAGGTGCATGAAATAATGTCCATAATATTATAAAGCATGTAGGATGACTTCCTACTAAATATTGGAAATCAAGAAAGACCGAGTGAACCGGAATCAATACATGAAGGTACATGTTTGTCAAAAATTATAAAATTGATTCTTGAGTTAATGATGACTCCCATGAAGGGAGATGAAAAGGTAATTAATTTTTAGCAAAAATTAAAAATATTAAATCTCAACTAGATGGGTGTAATTGTAATTTGATCCATGAGAGATTTAAGAACTTCATTTATATTTCAAATTCAAAATATCAAACTAAACAAGATATTCTCAACATATCTACATTGAATGCTCTCCTAAATCAAGAAGGGAAATTCATGTAAAACTTTGATTCAATGGAGAGTGCCACTCGAGAACTTCTCTCTCAAAATCCTAAGAATAACTTTTTTAGGTTTAATAGGAATCAAAATTTCAAATCAAACTTTACACCCCTAGTAAAGAAAATAAATCAAGGAATTTAAGAGTCAGTTTTGATGGGAAATGTCATAATTGTGGGAAATTTGGTCACAAAAATGAAGAATTTAGGGTAAACACAAAAATCCAGATTCCAAAATAAAAATAGAATAAACCAAATCAAAATCAAAACAAGAATCAAGAGAATAATAAAAATATAATGTTGTTGCTTTATATACTGCATTAGTTACTTCAAAATAAAATGAATGGATATTAGATAGTGGTGCATCTAGGCACATGACTTATAGATATGATATTCTAACTGATATCAAATAATGTAATGATCAAATCTATCTAGGTAATCATTTCATTCTCCATGTCCATAGTCAAGGAAAATTTAAAATTTTCAATGGTTTTGTAAATGATGTTTTGTGAGTTCTTGAATTGAAAAAGAATTTACTTTCTTGTTCACAACTAACTCAAAACAATTATAGTGTAATTATAATTAAAAGATACATGTTTCATTAAGAATGAGTTAGATGTTAGTCTTTCTAAAGGAACAAAAAAGAAAGGTTTATATGTTTTTAAAGGTTTTACATCTGCTTCATGTTTTTTTACTCAAAATAGGAACATTGTTTAGTTGTGGCATGAAATATTAGATCTTGTTAACTTTAGGAGCATGTATGAAATGTCTTGGCCTAATATTGTTGTTGGTCTTCCACATATCTCTCACACTTGGGAAACTTGTGAAGGATGCTTACATGGTAAGGAGTCAACAAACCCTTTTCTCACTCATCATGAAGAAAACTCCTCATAACCTCTATAAGTTGTCAACAGTAATGTTAGAAGACCTTTAACAGTTCCTTCCCTAAACGCTTCAGTGTATGCTGTTAATTTTATTTATGATTATTCTTACATGATTTTTTCATTTTTATTAAAAAATAAGATGTTTTATCTAAATTTAAATCCTTAATTAATAATCAGTCATATCATTAAATTAAAAAGGCTTAAAGGACACAATGAAGATATATATGTTGATAAAACATTTTTAAACTCTAAATTAGTATGTGATTACTAAAACTAGTATTATATGCCTATCAAATTACACTTAGGGATGCCTTTGTGTCTATATTGATATGCCCAATTCTTATTACATCTAATATTTATTTAAGATTAAAATGTTGGAGTTGTTTTTTTCAAAACTTCAATATATTGGTAATATGTCATGGTTAGTTATAAACATGTTGTCATTAAAGTTGGTATACAACTTGATTTTAAACCTCTGAATGTAGGATTTATAAATGGCTAAAAGTGAAATAAATAATGGTTTATATTTTGCTTATAATGAAAATAATTATATGGATTTTTTAATTCTAACCATGTTGGTGGTATGTTAGATATGAAATATACAACTGGATATGTGTTCAAATTCTATACATGTGTCATTACTTAGAGCAGAAAAAGTAGTGACAATCTCCATCTCTTATACTTTGAGGTAGAATATAGAACTATGATGGAAGAAGTGAAATAATCCATGTGACTAAATCGATTGTTGGAATAAATTCACATATAAATTAATGGAAGTACTCCTCTTCTTTGTGATAGTCAAGGTGTATTACTCTTTCTAATAATCTATTTTAGCATCGTATAATACATGAATGAAGATCTCCAAGATTGCACGACTGAAGATTGGGTTGTAGATATGTTGACAAATCCATTGTGTGCTATGGAGTTCTGTAAATTTTATGCGTAATGATTGGAATTTTAGAGTTTCCATTGAGAGGGAGTGTGCATGGAAATGACACCTCCTAATATTTGACCACATGTTTACTCTTACACCTCTATACTTCTCCAAATTTAAAGAATTGTAAAAGATATGTGTATGGTCTTCGTAAACTTATAATAAGTTTATTGTGTAGTCCAGTAATGTTGCATCATTTTGTAAACAAGGTCCTTACTTTATAAAAGGATCCTAGAGATGCTAATTTATATTTTTTTGAATAATTGTCATTGATGTCAAAGGAAGATTTAGAATCTAACTAATGAACTTTGATTCTAACTAGATTTCTTCGAGAGTCTATCCAAAATTTGTTCTATTGCTTTGGAGTTTGACTAGATTTCTTCGAGTCTATCCAAGTCTATTCTATTGCTTTAGAGTCTGACCAAAATTATTCAAAGTTTTGTTTGAAGTCTATGGTTGGTTTTGGTATGGGAAAAATATTTTTATCCAAATGTCGTAATGGATTTATGATATTGTTGAATCAATTGTATGATCATGTTTTTACGACCTTCATATTGTTTGGATGCAAACGTTAAGATAGTGCACAGCATGATGGAGATATAAAATCATTATATGATATGAAAGTTGAGTGGAGAGAAAGGAGTATGTGTATAGTGAATCATGAAGAGAATACGGTTGCATGGATAAAATGGAGAAGTAGAGAGGAAGGTATGAAATTTTAAGGAGAAGATTAGAGAGATTAATTAAGACATTTATTTTAATCTCAAGAAGATCTCTAAGTGTGGAGAAATAACAACTTGTTGAAGAAGAGAAAGAAAACTCAAGCAATATGTGGAGGTTAGAAAGATAAGTAAGTATTGTGTGATAAAATGTGTAGTTGAGGAGAGAAAACAAGCTACTATGAAGGAGGAAATGCAATTAGAAGTGCAAATAAATATGAGAGGATGCATAAGAGAGAAGAAGCAATGAACTTCAAAGTGGATAATGTGAGAATAGTGAATGTGAAACAAATAAACAAAGAATACTTGACAAATGTGCATTCATTACACAAAAATATGAAACCAAAGTGAAACAAATATGTATCCATTGTGTAACAAGTATGCATCCAAAGATGCAACAAGAATGCAACAAATATGCATCACATGTGTAACATGTGTGAAGTATCAAGGGAAAGCAAAAGGTATTTAATTGAATTTTTTAATCTAATAATGGAAGGAAAAAGGTCATTAAGAAATGATAAATTATAATCATTAAGGATTGTTGGTGGCTATTTTACTTTGGTGTTTTATATTCAAATTCTAGTTCTTTTCAAGTTGTTTCAGACCTAGGAAAATGAAGAGTTGTGTTAGAATATTTAAAGACTATTGAAGTTAAAAATAAAAAACAAGGAAGTGGTAGATATAAAAAATGAATTAATCCATTTTTAAAAATGTACATAAATAATAAGTTTTGCATCTATCTATAGTGATTGATGTTATAGATGATGAAATAAGAAAAGACTATTCATAATAGATAGTTGAAAAATGTACAACAGAGTAGAGAAGAAAGGGAAAATGATTTTTTGAAAAATATATAACAAACATCTAGAATAGCAGAAAAATAAGAAGCATAATTTCCTTCATTTGTTTGAAGAAGCAACTATGTAAGGTGGAAGATCATATTTTTGAGGTCGGTGCCTCACAAAATTTGGGGCTTGATGTCTCTAGTGAGTTTGATCTCAAAAATTGGCTGTGTGTGGTGCTCAAATTTGGGGATTTGTGTCTCTAGTAGGTTGGTTCCTACAAATAATTGTAAAGCATTTACTTTGGGATGGATTTGGATGGTCGATCCAAGAAATCTTATTTTTGTTTTTTCTCGAAGAGGGTTTTCCACATAAATATTATGTTTCTCTCGTGTTACATTGTTTTGAATGGTCATGCATATTTTAATTATGAATGTTAAATTTATAAATAAGTTAAATGTTATCTAATATTGATTCACCCCATCTCAGGTATTAGTGTGTGGTCAACATATTTTCCATGAGTAGTTGTGAAATGTAGTCTCACAAATCATGCTTAAATTAAATCAAAATTATGATTTATGGATTCCAAATCCTTTTATACCAAAAAATAAGTTTAGCATGATGAAGGTGTATAAATCCTTCAAATTTGATATGTTATCCTAAACCTTAACTATGGTTTAAGGATTGTAAATCTTGTTGTATAAATAGGTAATGTTGGTATATGATCCCCACTTAATATTAAGGGGGAGTGTTAGAACATTAATATTAAGTGTTCTAGTTATATAAAATCTAGTTTATAATTAAATAAATTAGAATATTATATATTTTAATTTATTTAATATAAACTTTAGGTTTATGGTTAAATTAGTTTTTATAAATCAATTAATTAATAGTTGGGGTGCTTCATGAGAAGTCACACCCATTTAAACTATTTAAATTGACCCGCAAGGTTAGGTAAATGAACATGTATGAAATTGACATGGGTGAATTATTATGGTGGAGAGTTGTGAGATGAATGGAGATTATTACTAGGCTGTAAATATTTCATGTAAATAAAATATTACTATGTTTTACTTGTGGTTTTTTACCTTTTACGTTTTCCATATTAAATATTGTGTTCTGTTTATTTTCTTTTATTGAATTTTGGTTTAATGTTTTTTTATAGATTAAATTTTTTTGAAAAGGATATAAGGGCCATATACAGGATTATATTACAATGTCAACTCATCACCATCAAAAATATCTATAAAAAAACATGCCAAAGGGAAAACCCAGCTTGAGTCAAGGAGACATTGTCTCTACAAAAGAGATAAAACAAAGAAAGGAACTGACCTAGCTAAACCAAATACCACCTAACACGTAAAAATGTAGAATAATGGTCACAAAAAGTGACCCCAAAATCTCCTCAAATTCTTTTAGCTCGAGTCCTTGAACTTGGACCTGCAAAAACCTCCTATCTAGACCCAATATCTTCATCCTCCGAGCTACTAACAACCAACATTATCTTATTCCCTTTCCCCACGTAAACCATATCCTAAGAACATCCACCCTATTACTCAACATCATAATCTCTGCTCCATGACGTTACATTCCTCTAATTAATCTTTTATTTTCAACCTTCAATCATTTCACCACATCATCCAGACTATCAATTTTATTAGCAAGAAAATTAACAAACACATTGGCTTCATTCAACCCCTCATCATTACTCATATCCTTACTTTGACCAACAAGAAAATGAAGAGCCGCCACCACATCCAATTCCTTCCTATCCCTATCCTTCAAAGAAATAAGCTTACGTCTATTGGCCAAACTAACATGATCTTCCCAATCATCCCCAAAATTAATAGCAACATCTTTAGAAGGAATAGGGTACTAGATTTAAATAGTAATGTATCTAATCCCTAGTGGAATGACACATCCACATTTTTAGCCTTGAAATATTTTACCAACAAACTCGAGAAGTAAATAAGTAGAAAATAATACTGACCTTCCTATTCCTTCAAAAATTGTTTAACATGATGAAGTGTTGGGTATGAAGTTTCTTGTATTTACCATCGAGATTAATATACTCCATGATGTTAAAACATACCTTTGGCCATTTCCATTGTACAAAATTACTGGCATTCCCGTCCTCCATGTGAACTATCTTCTCATCAACACTTAGAAAATTAAACACCTCTTCCTGAAACCTCTTCCTATCCTTAAATACCTTGCACCCATTACAGTCCATATCAGTAACTTTCCCTATAAAATATTCTGATACCAAAAGACTTACACCATGCATAACAACCACCCCATTATTCCATGCCTATGCAACATCCTTGGAGATATTTTCATCGAAGCCCTAAAGTTTCTGAAAAAAATGTGTAACTCCTCCGCTTCTAAAAATATCCCAAATCACCGAATCCCTCTCCAAAGATGTGCATGATGAAGGTTCCACCCTAACACAATTTCCACCCATAATGAAAAAAGTAGTAACAAACCCAACATTAACTAGCAAAAGTAAAAAGCTGACTGTATAATTCCAAACGAGGGCTAAAAAGTAGATTTGGGAGCCCGCATAATTGGAAATGATAACAAGGATTACACAAATCCTACCCTCACACTTGACATTAAATTCATTCATCTTTCTGTACAAAGGAAAATCTTAGTATCCGATGGAAAATCCATCTCATCAAGCCATATGTGATCATGATGGGCTCGAACTCCCACACTTGCTAATGAGTCAGCACCAACATTAGCTTCATGGTAAACATGTGTGACACAAATCTCCTCAAAATTTGATACTAAAGTCCTTATTTCTTCCATGATGGGGTTTATATTAATATGATGTTTTAATTTCCTTTATATGGATTTAATAATATACAAAGAGTTCCCTTCCATGTAGAACTTTTTGATTTGATGGCTATTCACCGATTTTAGACCATATAGAGCAACAAACGCCTTAGCATAAGTGTTTTTTATTTCCAATAGGCATTTCATAGGCCATAACTAAGAAGCACCTATCCTTTCTAATAATACCTCTAACCCCAAACTACTTTTTGTTGCTCCATCAAAATTTTAACCAACCGCTCCTTGGTTTTTGCACTTCACATTAATCTTGACATTATTTTTATCACAAAAACTTGTTCACATTTACTAGACCCCAAAGCTTGAATAATTTCATTTTCACCATTAGAGACCTCTTTGAATTCCTTAAATCTAATAATGGAAAGATTTATACTCAAGGATCCCAATATCGAATTCATCGCCCTTTCTAAAGATTTTTGAGCTTCCTTGAAAATTCTATGATTTATTTCAAGTCAAATAGCCCACAAAAATGAGGTAACACTAATTTCTAGGATTTTACCAAGCACTTAGAGGTAAAAGGGCCCTTCCATTGTTCATACCATTCAACAAAACTTTCTGGAAACACCCAAGAAACCTGAAAAATATGAGGATTTTAGAGCACACTTTTTGAGCATAGGGGCAATGAATAAACAAATGTTGAATAGTTTCATTATCAGATTTGTATAAAATGCACCTTTAGAAATCATCATACCTTTTACCTTTATATTATTAATTGTAATAATTTTATTTTGTATGGCATGCCATAAAAATAAATTCACCTTAGGAATGATATTCTTATCCCATAAAGAATTCCACCAAAAATTTGATTGTGGACCATTATGGAGTATTCCATATCCATATCTCACAGAGTACTCCCAATGCTTAGTTCCTACCCATATTAGATCATTTGGGTTATGCCTTGAAGTAATAAAAACCCCTCTTAAATTAATATTAATATTTTGAATAGCCTCCTTAATATCTTCTTCCTCCCCCTCCCATTGAAGAGATCTCCAAGTCCATCCCCAATCCATCTTGATCCAATAGTTTCTCAAAATACTACCAATGGTAGAAATGAAATAATTTGCTACATTTCTCCATATCATTTTATTTATCAAATGGTCATCATTAAGCCACCAATCCCGCCAAAAATTTATCCTATTACCATCACCTTGTGGAAGGATATAATTTGACATAAAATCAGCCTACTCATCCTACAAATATTTTTCTTTAAGAATCTTAGCCCACAAACCATCCTCATGCCTAAGCCTCCAACCAACTTTAGGAATTAAAGCCCTGTTCATACTTTTTAAATCCTTCAAACCCAAACCACCTGCATTTTTTGGAAAAGTGACCCTATCCCAAGCCACAAGGTGAAATCTATCCTTTGATTTAGTACTGACCAAAGAAATCTCCTATGGATTTGAGTAATCACCACTTTGTTATCTTAGCAGGACATTTTAAATATAGACATAAGATAAACATGTAGACTTTGTAAAGAGCTTTGAAGAAGCTGAATTTTTCCTTCCTATGAAGCTAAAGTTTGTTTAACGTTATGTATTTAATTAAATCATGTAATATTTAATTTGTTTAATATAATTTCTCAAATCTCACAAATTATGCCGTGAAAATTATGATCTTTTCCATTGTAATCAAAATTTGAAATTGATGAATAATGAATGTCCCTTCTAATCCTGTATTATGCCAAATAACTTAAGAGAATCATTATGTATTTACTTTTTTATTGGGTATTGAAGGTTTGTTTCATTATAGTGTTAGTTTGTACCCATTGTTTCAATTGTAAATCTCCTCTCGTAATTTCTATAAATACACATCTATCTACCCTGTGGTTTCCTTAGGAATAAAATGTTTGGTATGGTGAGTGCATAAGGCTTCATTATTAGGTGTTTTTCCTAAGGTATCAAGGGGTAATCATCATTTGTTACCTTTATTAGGCATCTACGAGGGAAATAAACCTTTGATAGCAACTTTTCTTTTATTATAAGTGTGAATGCATGAAGAATTATCAAGACAACATGATTACTAAATCAACTTCCTCTCACTAGCCGTTTCCTCCCCATTCCCATCCACCTTAAATTGCATTTTCACTATCCATTTTTCCTACCCTATTTTATATTTCATATCCCTTTTAATATACAACATGATATTTACCTTAAAAACACACATACCCCTACATACTTTGAGTGTATTTTCCATGAATTGTGAATATTAACATCTCAAGTGTCATTCCATTCCAAGTTTTCAAAAATTCCTTCCAGAATGATGCTTGTGATCACATTCAATATGTCTTCAGTCACTTGTGTGTGATGTATCAAGTGTTTACAATTCTCTTATGACTATTATTTTAAATGAGCACTGCGTTCTTTGGTTGTATTTGATCACGATTTAAGGTTCTAAAAAGTTTGAGTGCTTGAAAAATAATATCTCTTCCTCTCTTTCAAGACACCCCTTAGATCCTCTCACCTTGGTTCAAAAGAGCCATAAATTAGAAAGTGAACAACCACACCCTAGGTAAAGTGTATCCTTATGTTGGCGAAATATTTTTCTTATGAAAAATTAGGTATTTCCACCAACACTCACGAGGATACACCCATGCTTTTGTTTATGGGAAGGCTCCCAAGATTGAATGTAAACTAATATAATCATATCTATTTATGTGGGGTGGCCAAATAGGTTGGGGATCACACAAGAACACTTCACCGAAATTACGAAAAAGTGATTACGGGTAAAAGGGAGGAAATTATAGCGATGAGAGGTGAAGAAGAGAAATTAGAAAAAGGAAGGTTATTTTTATGATTAGGCACAAGTAGAATCCAAACCCAATAATTGATTTATTTCATCATTAAATTAGAGGAAATTACAATGAAGCCATTTAGGGATATAAAAACCTAGAAACATAGTTCTTTTGATTCAATCAAAGAAAGATACAAATCTCTTTTTTGATAACTATACTTACAAAGTGCATATAAGAGATAAAATAGAGGAACACATAGGAAAAGGGAAATGGAATAAATATTAATTTTGTTTCTTATGCATTGGTGATACAAATCTCAACACCCAAAATCACAATACAAAATTACTCGCATAATAGAATTTATCAAAAGCTAGGATCCTTTGGAATGGAGAATCCATCCCAATTTATAGCAATGTGAATTGACCTTTCATCTACCCCCACATGACTCTTCATGATCTCATTCAACTTGTGACTTTACATCTTCCTAGAAATGAAAAATAAGTTCCCTTTTTATAAATTAAATGGAATTTTATGATTTAATTTTAGAAATTCACTCAATTGAATGAGACAAAATACAATGATGACACCCAATGAGGAATTAGAAGAGGGAGAAAAGAAAGAGGTGAAAAAGAGAAGGGGGAATAAGTTTCCATATTGACGAAGAAATTCCCCGTGATGAAGAAATTTACTTGATTCATGCTTCTTGATGAGAATATTATGAAATGGGCTCCCACTCCTTGAGTTCCTTCTGAATTGAGTTATCGCAATTGTTAACATATCCTCCTCTGGAATACAAACGTAGCGTAACAAATTGGTCCATGTGTCGTGAAGTCACCGATCTTCTTACATTTATCAAGCCATTCTTCTTGATCCATTACGATTACAGCAATGAAACTTTTGATGTTGGCTAGAGACATTAATTTTACTACATATGAAATAAGGGGTTCTTCCTTGATCTTATGGGTATAGAATTAAAATATCTAGTGATGACTCACCATATTAAAGCTAGGATAATCCAAGTGCTATTCTCGTTTAAATTTTCCCACTAATCAATTTTCACCATACAATCTGGAATGATTGAGGTAATCATTCAAGTTTGATCCTACAAAGAAGCTTCTCTAAGAGCTATAAGATCTAAAACAAAATAGAAGGTAATTCTGAAACATGTAAGTGGTCATAACATAAAGGATAAAAATATTCAACTTTCTCGTACTTGATGCCCCATTAATAAAACTATTCTAATTCATTTTATAACTATGAAATTCATAGCCCTAATTACCATTTACACTCCTTGTTTCAAAAAAATTTAAAACCTAAGGTTACACCAGATTTCTCTAGCCCTATTAATCAAATCAATAAGGAGAATAAAGATTTTGTAGAAGAATCTGCTTCTCCCAAAGGCCATCATAACCTTGAGTGTACACCTATAACTAAAAGTCCCCTTTTCCACCATTTATTTAACCCTCCTCTATTTAAAGACCCAATACAAGGTACCATGGTGCATCCCCATCCCAAAGCCCCTTTCATAGTAACCAGATATAGGCCTATAAATTTTAATGGTATGGATGGATATCCTAATGATATCCCTAATGATATCAGGCCTATATTTCCAAGGCTCCAAGGTAATAATGCATTCAATAGCAATCATCACTTAAAATTATTCCAAAACCTAATGGATGATTATGATGTAGAATTTGAGGATGTCTAGATGTGAAGTTATTTGTGCATATGTTAGAGGAGGATACTAGAGAATGGTTTAAATCTTTACATGAAGGATCAATTGAATCATGGGGAGAAATTTATAATGCATTCATATTTCAATATGGTGATAGGAAGGATCCAAGGTTCTTGTTATCTAAATTTAAAACATCAAAAATAACCCCAATGAATGTGTCCAAGGATTTAATACAAGATTAAATAAAACAATGAAAAGATTACCAAATAATATTAAACCAAGTCATGAATCTTATCTCGATCAATTAATCCAATGCATTTGGCAAGAAAGTATCCTATTATTTAAGAGATAAGTATCCTCAAACTTTGAGGTAGGATTATACTATGGATATTCAGATTGAAAATAATATGAAGGCTACTAACAAGCATCTTAACAGGAGAATATCAAGTTTATAAATACAAAGAAAACTTAGGAAAACAAGCTCAGGATCTTGAGGATGTGGTTAAAACCTTAGCTGGGGTAGTTAATGATATTTATTATAAAATGTCCCCAGATGAAAAAGGTTTCCTCCCCAACCTGAAGTGCAACATAAAATTATAGGACCTAAAAGATTTGGAAATCACCAAAAGGATATCCTAGAAGTGATGACATAGGAAAATAAAAATGGGTCGAATGACAAACACTATAATTTTAGAGATAATAAGATAGCACTTGACCCATTAGTAGGAAGGGTGGCTATTGTTGAAGAAGAACATAATATAGATTGGTGTGATAAATTATTCTGAACACATGATCGTTGTGAGAAAATTAGTAGATTTAATGATGAAATTAATGAAATTGGTTTCAGAGTGATGTATGCATGTTGGAGTGTCCAAAAGAGTCTCGAGAAAGGAGCATCTTCCATTGATCTCCTTAGTGCTAGAATTATGGCTGAGTTTTGGAATCAAACAAATAAGGTATTTTCCTTTCCTCTTGAACATAGTGCTAATATTGATATGGATCAATATTTTGAGCTACCCAATCATGATTTTGAGTACTTAAGGGCATTAATGATTAAAAATATGATGGTTAAATTCCCTCAAAGGAAGATAGAGAGATATTAATCAATGTCATTATTTCTCAAGAGGATTATGATTTTATAAGTAGACTAATCAAATTCCCTACCCCAGCTAGTAGGAAAAATATTCCTATCTTGACCAATGTCCCTAAGGATACTCCTAAAAGAGGTGTGTCAAATAAAGGCCCTGTCATAAATACAGTCCAAGTGTTCTTCCCACCACTCCTATTATGTGAAATTACATTTCATCTAAGAAGGTAATTACCTGGCCCCAAATACACCCTTACCCAAATATAATGTATGTGATATAAATCAAATCCTAAGACAAATAAAGATTACAAATCACCATTGTGGAATTTCTTACAATCCTTGAACATAGAAAAGGGAATTTGAATACTTGGGGTTAAAATAAGATGTGGTGGCCAACAATAATCCCACATGTGGAAAAGTAATTTCCCTGTTATTATTGAAAATGAAATTGAGAAAATTCAGAAGATGTAGAAACACCACTTAAGGTATATTGAGGAACTTCCCTTATTGAAACATAGTTAGATCTGACCCTTACCTTACCATTCTCATTGTCAATAGACAACTTCTCCATAATTGCATGTTTTATCAAGGGGATTCATGTAATATCATGCCACTAGAAATCATGAATGAGTTAGATATCAAGATAAAAACTACTTTTGTGAAATTTTTTTCCATGGCTTTTGGGGAAGTTCTTATGGTTGGTTATGTAAAAGGCCTAGTGGTGAAACTTTTTTCTTATCCTGGTAAGTACTTGACTATGAATGTTGTTATAATTGATTTCCCTACTAAATGGGGCATGTTGTTATCAAGAAAATGGGCTGCTAATGTAGGATATTGTTTCCAGATGGACATTTCCTTTACTTCCATACCTTTAGAATGGAATCTAGTAAAATTACATAGAGAGGAAAAAAATTGCACCTTAGAGAAGACCCTTGAATGCATCTTATGATTTATTATTTTTTCATACAGATCTTGGGATTTTGTAGGTTGTGTTGATTTTCAAGATCAATGTTTATACATAAAATCAAATCTTGAGGAAATAAATAGTCTATGGAGAATTACCTTTGATGAAGTATCCTCTAGTTTTGGAAACGTGGGTGGAATAGTGTTGAATTCACCAAACAATGGTTTGTTCAATATCTCTTTCAATTTGAATTTTTAGTGCACAAAGAATGTGGCTGAGTATGAATCACTTTTACTTGGTTTGAAAATTTCTTGATGGCATGAAATTAAGGACCTTATTTTTAAAGGTGACTCGATTTGGTTGTAGAAACAAGTTAGGAATGTATATGAAACCAGAACCCATAGGTTAAAACAAACAAACATGATTTATGGGACCTCATTGAGTTATTGGATTATTTTAATATTGTGTATCATGAGACAAGCCAAAATGCAGTAGCTGATAGGTTATTAATCATATCTTCTCGCTTTGATAGAGAGGGAGTGTCCCCATATTACAATTTTTAATCGAAGTCTTGGTTAGACCTTCAATGCCCGACAAAAAATTCAAAATCGCTAGGTATTTCATAATGATGGTCATATCCAAAGGTTTATAAGAGACAATGGTGAATTAACAAATGACCTCATATATCTTTAACCTATGGTAGTAGTGTGTGACTAGAAGTAGACCCTCTTTGGAAAAGAGGTTATTTTGCTAAAAAAAATACCATTCATGGGGGATTTGTCATCCTTGACTAAAATTTTAAAAATTATGACTGGGGTGTAAGAAGGCCACTCCATTTACCTAAAGATGTTGTGGATTAAAACTTGGGAACTCATCATGATCCTAGAAAGTTATGGTTTTTAATCAACATGAATCTAGAAGAGAGAGAAAGAGAGAGAGAGTTACACGAAATTGTTTGAAAATTATTAAGATCTCCTTACATGGTATTACTCAGATTTGAAGGCGTATTGGGAGGATTTGTTCCACCATGAGATACCACTAGAATCTCATACAAATCAATTCAGAAGAAGAAAATACCTATCAACCCCATCCTTACAACCAATATGTAAGAGGAAGTAAAAATCTAAAATATGGTGGTATTAAACAACCTACCCAAAGATTCCTCATGGGTAGCCAATATTGTTCCAAAAGAAGAATAATGGGAATTTCAACATCTTTTGTAATTTAGAAACTTAAATAAGGCTTCACTTAAAGGTAATCATCCATTTTCAAACATGGATAGTCTACTACAAAAGGTGACACGACAAAAATGATATCTACTCTAGATGGTGTTTTTGGGTACAATCAATTCATGGTCAAACAATCAAAGTAGTATAAAAATTCATTCACAACTCCATGGGGCACACATGTTTATGTTAGAATGTCATTTGGATTGATGAATATAGGATATACTTTTCCAAGAGCCATGGATGTGGAATTTTTTTGTTTTATTGATGATTTCATTGTTATATATTAGAATGAAATATTTGTCTTCTTTAAGAAAAGGAGATATCACTTGGTGCACCTAGAGAAGGTTCTCATCAAGTGTAGGGAACATGGGATTTGAATGAACCCAAGGAAGTGTCATTTTTGGGTGCAAGAGGAAATTTTTTTCAGAAATGTTGTGTCTCTTGAAGGAGTTATAATAGACCTAGAAAGGATTAAAGCAATTAACAAGTTGTTTGTTCCCTATCTAAGAAAGTTATTTGGTATTTCTTTGGTGAAATATATTTTGTAAGTAGATTTATCTCGCAATTTTTCCGAGATTACCCTACCTATAAAATGTTGGTGCTTGATTAATCTCACCTCCTTTATTTGATTAATTCCTCTAATGTTCACATGTCCAATTATTCCACTTTAAAATATGTTGAGAGGAAAATTCATGACTCGGACCATGTGGGACCCCATATCTATTTTTGTAAAAATCCCCTTTTAAAGTTGACAAACGTAAAGGTTATATAAAATTTCCATAAAATTGGTGGAGGGATTAAGGAAAATATTTGGGAACCATTAAATGGGAAGTCCCCATGAAATATGAGAAGGATATCCATGTGTTTCCTTAGTGCTCTTTTGAAAAGGAATAGTAAGTCGGGCCTCCCCCAAGTTGCAAGAATTCACCATGTGGTTCATGCATGGCAAGGAAGTTCCAAAAAGTTGAAAATTATGAGAAAGGGGTAGGATGTGAATGTTTCGTGTGTCACCCAATAAAAATTTGAAGAAAGGAAAGGCCCACAAAAGGAAGGAAATCCCCGCCAAGTGATATTTGGAGCCGCGCAAATCATAAGTGTTGTGAACTAACAAGATAGTGCAAGGAGAATTACAAATCACCATGAGATGAATCATCTATTCTAGATGAGTTGCAACAGGTTTGAGATGATGCAATACATTAAGAGGTTGAGGTAAAGTACATAATCACAAACCATTGAAAACATAGTACTAGTTTCTTTTCATTACTGGTGCTAGTACTAAGCTAAGGAGTCTGTAATGTGGAAACAGAAAAGAATTGCATATCAAAAGGTGAAAATATAAATGTGACATCATTTGAAAGTTGTCTCACATATAATTCAAAATGGGGATTCTATAGGGGCCCCAACCCATGGTAAAAGGGTCTATTTACATAACTAAAAACAAAGGCATAAGAGACAGACATATTGCTCAGAGACCTCTCACTCCTTCACAAGCTCTCCCTCCCAAAAGAGGTAGTTTGTTTAGAAGCTTATTCTTCCTTAACACGAATTCATTAGAGCCTTGTGCTATCTGGATAAACATGATAGACCCTACTAAATATCATGACATACCCATATCCATTAATGACTCAAGATTCATTTGACACTCATGCTCGATCTTCTTCGCTCAATCTTATTTTTGTAGGAAGACACCCACCTAGAAGATCCAGCCACCCGTGAAGAATGTTGTCTTCACCTTCCCTTTTTGAAGGGTATACTTGTTGAGAATATACTAAGGGGGAGCATCTAGAGTGGTTTGAAGACCAAGGAATACATAATGGGTGATAGAAGGAACAATATACTTTGAGCTAGATTCAACTTTCCATCTCCTTTAAAAGGGAGGGTTATCTCTTGGAGAAGGGATTAGCTGAGGGCTGGAGAGGCCATGCCCGATGAAGGAGCATAGCACCCTGAATGAGTGGAAAAATGAACTGAAAACCTACCCTTGTTATCTCGAGAAGAGGAGATTGTTGTTCTTGAACGATGAACATATAAGGACAAATCCTCTTATCCATCTGAGATAATGATTATGGGCGAGAGCTTGATTCACCCTTTCTCTTTCCCAAAGATGGTGTTGGAATTGAAATTGGTTATGAGGGTTCAGGTGCTCGTCTACCCCCTTCTCCATAAAGGTAATCCCCTACTCTAATTCATCCACCTTGTGAGAAATGGCAGGCACGGTGTCAATGAAAGATTTTTCGTATAACTCATAAGATTCCTTGGCAATCTCCTTTAATAAAAATTATTCATCAAATAGGAATGGAAACTGAAAGTCAGTTTACCCAGACTTGGGGCCTCCTCTCAATCTAAAATGTCTTTAGTTTTTCAGGAGTCTTCAGATGATCCCATTGAAAGAGATGAAAATACATGAATTGGAAGGAAGTGAAGACATGATTGATCTTAATTAGCCTTGTGAGAAGTTCAAGCCAAACTTGCTGATAATTCAAGGTCCCTCTAGTGTCTCCTGCATATTCTATGTCAAACAGGGCCCTAATAAAAGATTCATTAAGACCACACAGGTCAAGATTTGATTCAAATCTTTTGAAAAAAAAATCCTTCAAATTATTTTCCACAGTACTCTCACCATGTCGATGGTAGAAGGTAGTAAAAATTTTCCTTGCTTATAGGATAAGAAATGTAATGCATCCTGGTTATGGGATGAATTTGGGTTTTATAGTATAACTAGCACATATTGATTGAATCAACAGAAATCATTATCACATGATGAGGGAACATCCCGCTCGCTTAATACGAGGAGAATTTAGAGGTTGAAGTGAATCCAAAATAAGCATGGTTGATGAATTAACTAGATTTGATAGTCGAACCAAGCATATGTGAGAAGGAATTCATAGTACCCAAGGTGTATTTTCGATACTATATTAAAAGTGCTTATCACCTCAAGTCACCTCAAATTACTCAAGAAAGCTAGGCCATTCCGGTTTGAAAAGATTTGGTTAGATCATCTTGGTCTTCGTACCAAACAAAGAGTGATGGAGTATCAAGGTTTTTGGGGTGGCCATTATAGACTCAATTTTAAATTAAAACACCTCAAAAATTGTCTCAAAAGATAGAATAAAGAGGTTTTTGGAAACATCTTCTAGGAAAAAAAGTAGAGTGGCGAGAAGATATAAGGAATATTGAGGAAATTATTGAAATTGATGGTCTTAATCCAATTCTAAAAGAACAAGAACAAAATCTCTTGATTGAGTATCATAACATCCTGCAAAAGAAGAAGTGTACTGAAACAAAAATTGAGAGTGAAATGGCTTAAAGAGGGGGACATGAATACAATTTTTTTCCATTTCTCGGTGACCTCTTGGAAAAATATCCTTAAGATATCTAAAATCAAGAACGATAATGGAGAGATCGTATTGGAAAGTAAGGATATTAACCAGTCATTATAAATTATTTTAAGGATCTCTTTCAACAGGGCCAGGGGTTGAGGAGCAAAGAAAAAATAGTATTCTCAATCTATTCAAGAAAGTGATATCTCCTGGAGGAAAATAATGAGCTCTTAAAGATCCCTTCAAAAGGAAATTAGGTGTGTGATCTTTGATATGAAGCTCCGATAAGTCTCTAGGCCCCGATGGTTTTCAGCCTTCTTTTACCAAAAATTCGGGAGGTGATAAAGACTCGAAGTTATTGATATGATCCAAGAATTTTTCAAAATTGGGAAGCTTCTCGACATCTCAACAACACGTTTTTTATCCTTGTTCCCAAAATTATTGGATCCAATGAGGTCAAGGACTTTAGACCGATCAGCCATGTAACATGAGTTATAAAATTCTAACCAAAATCATAGCTTACAGTGATCGTGCCGGTGCTCACCCATTTTATTTCGAGAACCAAGGAGCCTTTGTCCCGTGAGACAGATCACTAATAGTATTGTAGTGATCCAGAAGCCATTCATTCCATTGATAATTCTACTAGATCAGCTATGTTTTGTAAGCTTGATATGCACAAGGCCTATGATGAGGGATTAACTGGTCTTTCCTTTGGGCTATTCTTGAAAAAGTGGGGTTTGATAATACTATGGTGAGCATGATTATGACCTCGTATAACTACCGCTAGTTACTCGATGTTGGTCAATGGTAGTCCGAAGGTTCCTTTAGAGTGGTAGAGGATTAAGATAGGGTGATCCTATATCTCCTTTCCTTTATTCTATCATGGCTGAATCCTTGAGTAGAATTTGTAAGCAGGCTATGATTTCTAATAATATCCAAGGTATTAATATTTCAAATGGGCTCCCTCCTATTTGCCTCAATCAATTTTTTGATGAAAAATTTCTGATGGGGAATGCCTCTATCCAAGAGGCCACCAACTTCAAGTTTTCTCTCAATGAGTATGAATAGGTTTTAGGGTAGATGGTCAATTTCCTTAAAAGTGTTGTCTATTTTATTAATGTAGATAAAAATGTTCAAGATAGGCTCACTCGTATCCTTGGTTACAAAATCAAATGCTTTCCATATTCCTACCTTGGTATCCCTCTTCTCCTTAAAAATCCTGATAGCTCTAGTTTGGAATTCCTTGCTAGAAAGAGTTAACAAAAAAATTTCCTCCTAGAAAGGTCTCCTCCTTTCACAAGCTGGTAAGATTCAACTTCTACAGAGCTCCCTCTAAGGATTTCCCATTTATATTATGTCTCTTTTCAAACTTCCAGCTAAAATGACAGTGATTTTGGAAAGAATTCGAAAAGATTTCTCTGGGTTGGTGCTTCGAGACGATTTTAAATTCCCCCTCGTGGCATGGGGCAAAGTTACTAAGCCAAATTCGTGTGGTGGTTTGGTCCTCAAGAACATTCCTATTATGAACAAAGCCATATTATCCAAAGTCAAGCAGGTGAATAGCTAGAGAGGAAGGCCTATGTGTTGATATAATAAAAAGAAATACCTGTGGAATTATGGCAAAATTGATTCCTTTTTCTTCCATAAAGGTAAAATTTAGATTAAGGATTTCTGGTTTTTTTAGGAGAAGTATCATTGGGAAACCATAACCCCCTCTAAACTATCTTGGTGACCTCAAACCCTTTCTGTGGATCTCAACAAGAAACTTAGGGACTATCACATCCCCATCTTCCGGACTAAGGAGGACACAATTATATGGAAAGAGGAGGATTCGGTAAATTCTCTCGTTAAATCTACCTATAGCTCTCATTTCAAGAAAGAACAAAAAGATACTATTGGGCCAAGTTATGGATTAAAGATCTGATCCCAAAGATCAATATTTTTATGGTCTGTCAAAAATAGAATCCAATGCTTGATAACCTCAAAAAGAGAGGGATAATGATTCCTAATAGATGTTCGTTATGCAGAAAAGGGAGGAAAATGTGAATCACCTTTTCTTACATTGTCCTTTCTCTAAAGGTTTTTTCACGATGATTTTGGATTTGTTCAATATCCAATGGATCATAGCTTCCAATATAGAAGATTGCAACAATGGGAAAGCCCCTTTAGGTTTCCCTTTTTGAACTAGGCCTGGAGGATTGCTTTACCTCACTTCTTATGGGGGATCTAGAAAGCCAGGAATAATAGTGTCTTTAGAGACAAGAAACCACAGATTGTGGTGATAAAGAGGAAGATCCTAGTAGCCATAAAGGAAAATCTCAAACTCTTTAAAAGTAAAACTAACAAGAGTTGTCCAAAAGGGGAACAAGTTGTGCTGGAAAAGTTTGCCTATAGTCCGGTCATGAGCCATAACCCAAATAATATTGTGAATTGGAACAAGCCGGTGGGATCTATTATCAAGATCAAATTTGATGGGGCCTCCAAAGGAAATCCTGGTCAAGCAGGGGGAGGGGGTATCTTAAGAAATAAAGAGGGTGATTGGTTGTTTGCCTATGCTGGCCCTTTAGGCAAACAAACCAATAATATGGTAGAAGCCAGAGCCCTCCTATGGGGAATTTTAATAGCCAAGGATAAAGGCATTAAGGATATACAGATTGAGGTGATTCCCTAATCATCATAAGTGCTCTCAATAATAGGTGCAAGATCAATTGGGATTTAAGAAACATCATCCAAGACATCAAGGAAATGCTTAAGGATTTTGATAAAGTTTCTATTAATCACACATGGAGACATGGTAATATTTGTGTGGACAAGATGGAAAATATAGGTGTCCGTGAGCAATGAGTACAAGATATGGGGCATTGGAGATAAGCTTCCCTCTAATATTAATGATGAAATCATTAAGGAAAATGGGCGCTAAGTTCCATAATGGTGGCATGAGTGGGCGTATGTATTTCAAGTACCCTGGGAACTTTCACATTAATCATCTTCTCCGCTCATTTTTGAAAGGGTGAACTTGCTGCTGGTTGTGGGGTGCTGCTGGTTGAAAGGGAAGTTTGGTAAAGCTAAGATGGGAGGTGACAGAATCAGGGTGGAGCCTGCTAGTCAAAAATTTGAAGAGAACAATCCGAGTCTGTGGAATAAGCTTAAGGTTGGGGGATTCAGCAATTTCATCACCAAATTACATGGTCATGATTCTATACTGTCAAAATATTTCGGCATTGCTTGGAAGGAGGGGGTTTTTCATATTCATGGCATGGATGTTGAGGTCTCGGAGACCAACATTGCTAGGATTACTGAAATGAAAATGGAAGGTTTGAAGCTCTATAAGGATAGAAAACACAGGGATTTGGAGATTGATAGGTTTTTATTGGTAAAGAGAGGTGCTGGTTTTTCACAGATGGTATTGCTCGCTCTTGCATCCCTGGTGTGTGGAAGGATGTCTACCTCTAACTCATGAAATACATCACTTTGGAGGGCAAGTATAGAAAGATCTATACCCACCATATGACCCTACTCAACATGTTCCGGCACAAGGTGATGATCAGTATCCCTTTCTTCCTTACTACCTCTCTCACGAATTCCTTGATTGCCTTTCAGCAAGACAAGGTTGAGCTTCCCCTACACAAAGGTTTGATTCTCCTTCTGGTTGAGAATGGCACTCCGACCCTGGATCCCTCCTTTGAGGTTAGTGATTGATGAGCATGTTGAGGAGGATGATGTCACTCTTGTTGTTTACCTCACTAAAATGAAGGCGGGCAAGGGTATCGATGTGGAAAAGGATTGGGAAAAATTCAATAGAGATGGTGACCTTGGGGAGGCCAGTGCTTCTAGGAAAATAGATTGTGTGGGTGATCCTAATGTCTTCGATGATTGGAGTAGGAAAATGTTATACCTGGAGGGTGTCCTGAAGGCCATGGAGGCTGCCAGTGTTGGCCAAAGAGATTCTATGATGGACATTATCAATATCTCCAAGAAAATGGTCACCGATCAAGTTCAAACTAAACATAGAGTTAACGAGCTGGAAAATCAAGTGAAGGTTTTGCTAGACAGGTGGAAATGATGGAATCGGGAAATAAAAGAAGAAAATTTAACCTCAGGATTAGCAACTCTGAGGAGGATATGGATAATGATGGCCATGGTAGGTCCCGATTTGGTTGGAGCTCCTTGGTTGTGTGTGATGCGAAGTTCTTTGGAGCCCTCTCTCTGAACTCGTGGGGAAGTTTGGTGAACTTTTAGTTCTTAGTTGTTTTTTTCTATCCATTTCTAGGGGTTTCCTCTCTTGGGGTCTAGTTTGCATTGTAAGAGTTAAGATGTTTTAACTCATTTTCTGGGACTCTTTTGGTTTGGTAACTCCTATTAGTTATCTATTTTCACTCCTCTCTCTTATTTGGCCCCTAGGAGCCAATCCCTACTTTTTTCCTTTATCTAATAAAAACCTCAAATTGCTCAAAGGATATCAAAAGCAACTATCCAATCACTAGATGGAGGGAATCATGAAAACATTAATCACAAGTAATGACATGGTATTCTAGTCATATATGATAAGAGTAAAATGAAGGAGGCCCATACTCTTCACACATGGCAGAGCTAGATAAAGTATTTTCATAAAAAGTGTCATCGATACACCTAACATTTTGGGAAAGAAGAATATAATTGCGAAATATCCACATTTTGGGGAAATTAAAGGAAAATACTAATGGAATTGTATAAAGGTGATGAGAACACTCTTACTGAAGCGGGGTTTTAAGATTTACAATAATTAAAAGAGAAAAGAGATTGAGAAAATCCATTTTCCCGAAGACTTGTCTGAGAAACCTGTTAATTTCTGGAGCCTTCAAAATAAATCATGTCGAGATGGTTATAAGTGTACAAACATTGAGACTATAAATGAAACTTTCCCTTGTTGATGAATTTGATGAGCCCTAAGTTAATTGTGTTAATCATGAGCATTGTTGTGTCTTCTTTCAATTTGATATGTATCAAGTAGTTATTCATGTTCTTGTTACAATCTTATGTTAGGAGTCCCTCTGAATCACACAAGATCTTATCCTTGTGGTAGTATTGTGACATTTTCAATTGTTTTGTGAGAAGAAATTTCATTTCATTGCACAATAAACAATTTAAATTCACTTTACTTCCATTTTGTTGTTGTAGATTGTTTGTTAGTCTATCAGTGTATCTTAGCCATGATGGATTAGGGATTTATGATGTTTAATTAACTCTTTGACATGATATTTTGTGTTAAATTATCAAAGAATGTGTGAAACCATGCATCTTTGGGCTTCCATAGGTGCACATATTCTGGTTGAAGGTTCATCATTGACTATCTGAAGTGTTTTCATCATCTTGTGTGGCGATTCCAACTTTATTAAAATTTCCTAGGAATTTAGTATAATCAACTTTATCTTGCTTTATTCCCCCAACAGAATCCATCTATAAATGATAAAATCCTATAAGAACTACCCCTGCTTGCACTATTTTTCCATAAATACTAAGGATATTTGTTGAATTTACCCATCCTTTATTTGAAACATGCAGGAGAAATCGGGTCTTATTGTTGTCTTTAGTAACTTGAACCTTGTCTAGGAGACATCTTCATTCTCTAGAGTGACAACTCGTGAGAGTTAGATTATGTTGCGTTGACCATGTCTTCTCAAGGTTTTCTTTCAATATCATGGAAGGAGAGTCAAATATTGTTGATCCATTTATAATTCTCACAAATACAGGTTACAAAATGGGTCCTCTCACCCTGGTTGAAGGCATAACCTAAAGTAGGAGGGTAGGTCATACCCTCAATGGTGCTATCTAATTTCTCCAAGATCAAGTGACAAAGAGTCAGTTAAATCCATCCCCGGCTACAAAATGACTCAAATCCTGATCTATCTATCTCTAAGCATCCTGCTCTGCATGTTGATGTTGCTCGAATTTTCAAAGGAGAACCATTTTGGGTACCAACACAAAAAAATGTTGAAAAAGTTCCAATATATTAAATGGGGTGATGAGGCAACATAAGTTGTCAAAGGAATAATAAAAGAACTCAAGGCTTCCTAGTATTTTTCAGTCCTAACTATAGAAAGGAGATTCAAATGGTTTCCTTTCTTATGAAAACACAATTACTTCATCCTATTGTAGACAGATGAAAAGGACATGAAAACCAATATCCTTTTTCAATAAGGCTCTGCAGATTATGAATTAAAACATTCTATCATAAACAAGTTTTTGCTTTGGTAAAATCTACCAAGATATTTAGACCCTATATTATAACTGCCAAGATCATAGCATATGTGCCTTATACCATGGTAAAAATATCCTATCTCAAATGGAAATGTCAAGTACAAGGTATAGATTGGTAAAAATCTTCAATAATATGACATGGGCATCAAAACTACGAAGTTAGTAATAGGATTAGGCTTGGACATATTGATGGATGAGACTAATCTACAAATCATTTAAATACATAATGTTGACAAGTGAAAGGTAGTTCCATCTTTATAAGATAAATAATTCTTCCTAGTATAAAAACATTGTGTATTACTTGAACATTTAGAATTACCTTGAAGGCCTAGATAAGAATCGAGAAGAAACATTAGGCTGGTAACCCAAATGTATATTTTGACTGATTATGGTTTGGCTTGGAAAATCCTAGAAGGGGTTTTAAATAGGTGTGTGACAGATGACAAGGTCCCTAAAATAGTCTTTGAGTTTCATGGAAGACTCTATGGAGGACACTTTATTGGGAGAGTAACTACTTAAAAATATTTAAGATTGGGCTATTGGTGGATTTCCTATTCAAATATGTAGCACAATTATTAATAACATGTGAAAAATTTCAACATTTTTCTCGGCAAGATAAAATCTTTAGGTTATTTCCTATGCAGCCAATCTAAATAGAAGTTCCTTTTAGGCAATGAGGTTTGGATTTTATTTGTAAAAATTTCAGATTCCTCAAGTGTAGGTGATAACTGAAACTGGTAGCCACATATTTTTTTACCAAATTATTTCAAGCAATTCATACAAAGAAGGCTGCACATCATCGATATTCATGTATTTCCTCTTAAAAAACATTATCTATAGGTTTGGCATTCCCATTAATCCTATTGCTGATAATGTTATGATCTTTAGAGCTAAGAATTTGGCAACAATGTTCCAAGAGTATGGTATTTTCCTTACATATGATTCTAACTATAATCCACAAGGGAATGGTCAGGAAAAATCAAGCAATAATTTTTTTAAAAAAATTCTCAAGATAACATTAGAGGTAAATAAAATAAAATGGGGTGAGCGACTCAAGTACATGCTACGAGATTATAAAATTACAACTAAGAGAGATACAAGGAAGATCCCATTTGAACTATTTTATGGTGTTCAAGATGTTCTACCCCCGTATTTAAATCTATCAACATATTTTTTTATTCAAAGAATCGGAGAAGATCATGAAGATGGTTCTTATATTAAAAGGATCAACCATATTGCAGAGTTGGACAAAATAAGGAGGTAATCATATCAAAGGCATGTCAAATTGAGAGAGAATATTAAAAATATATTTGATTAAAAGGTTACTCCAAGGACATTCCATGTTGGAGACTTGGTTTTTCTATGGGATAACAGATATGAAAATAAAGGGAAGCATGATAAGTTTGATGTAATATGGATGGATACTTACTCCATCAACATTAGGATTAGAGAGAACATTTTCTTCCTAACAGACTTGGAGGGAAAATTTCTCGAGTTTCCTATCAATGGTAGGCATCTCAATAATTTCTTGGAGTAGATAAAACTTTCATGTGTGTCTTTGTATAGTTATGTTTGTGTGTTTTTTCTTTCTTTTCTTTAATCTATAAGGATCAGGTTTTGTCACTTGTCATTGTATTCATGGCATGTTTTGTATCTTCTTTTTGGTCTTTAGTATTTTTCCTTTCTAACTCCTAACCCGATGGACTAGGCACTGTAAATTTCCTCCCATTTGGTTGTGTTGGGATCCTTGTGTTACCCATTGGGGTACCCATCCCTAATGTGGAACCGATGTTGGTGCTCATTTTGAGCTTGTATCTAAAATTGAATTAGCTCTCCCAATTTTATTTTATTTTTCTTTAAAATATTTTTATCCTAGATTCGATGACCCTTAGGAAGTTTTTATGTTGGCCCTTGTGTAAAAGTCGATGAACCCGTTTTGAGTAAAAATTTCCATATTGTTCAAATACTAACCATTTAAAGAAATTTTACACAAATTCTTTAAGGATAATATTCTAATCGCTCAAAAGGCACGTGGCATAAATTCAAAGTAATTACTATGGATGTATGATCCTTCAATGTTGGGCCTTTTTCCTCTATAGATTTGTAGCATATACATGTGTACATAATGTAAATCACTTCCTGCCACCATATAAGGAGGAATATTCAAAGATTCATCTCATTTTTGGGACCATTGGGAATATTTGTAGTTTATGTAATAGTTTGACATGTAAAAACATTCCCTAGCCTTAAATAAAGATAATATGCTACAAAATATTATAAGGAATGAGCGGGTGTGATTTATAATATTACACTTTGTAAATTTTCATCTTGTTTGTAAAAATGAAAAATGCAATTTGATCCCCAATACCCAAAGAGGAAACATGTCACCTTATTGAGACTATATGCTAAGTGGGCATCTCACAAGCACTTGCACTTAGCACTTGCGTAACTCATGTGTAATTGGAAAAGCGCATTCAAATTTCCAAGGCCCAAATGTGTACACATGACATTTTGCCAACACTATTCAATATTGATCATCCCATCACACTTCCCATTTTTACACCTTTGAAAATGATGAAAAATGAAAGGAGTGACCCAAGGTGCACTCTCTGATAAAGGAAGACATGTCGATGACCCACATTCAAATAAAAATACAAAGGTTAATGGCTAGGATAGATTAAAGGAAATTATGGCTTACATCATTAATGGATTTGTTTGAGAGGCTATATGGTTAGAATTTTTCCAACTCTTTCATACTGCTACTCTTTTTTTGATGAAATTAAGTGTTTTTAGTTCTCAAAGAACAAATTTTGATTACGTGGTCAAAACACTTTGAATCTCAAGGAATGGTGTTATGGAGAATTAGGATGTTTTATGCATATGTATGATCCAGAGCTGGCATTTCAAATATACATAGGAATGAGTATGTTTCCAAAAGATCTGGGATTCATATTTTTTATAAATTACTCACGAGGTTCTTAAGAAAACCTATGGCTTATATTTTGTTCCCATTACATGGGAACTACTTTTCTATTTATATACTTGGGATAAAGTATTTTTTCTAGTTATAAAACATGAAGATAAAATCAATCTGTTACCTTGGTTGATTTCCACATCATGAGTAACCTAGATGAGGTGATAGATACTAACTTAGGTAATGCTAACTTAGATGATTTATTACAAAGATTGTGTGCCCCAAACAAAAATTATTTCATGGTGGTAATTGATGCCAAAGATTGTTCTCACTTCTAATTTCCTACCTTCAATGCAATTCCTATAATTATTATGGGCTTTTGAAAATAATTATAACCCAAAAACTAAAGAAGTATTGGATGGGAGTGGTACCAAGGTCATTTCATTATCATCAAAACATTCAAAGCATTATTAGGATTTCTGAAATCGAGAAAGTGGTGGAAATTACTACTAAGTAAGCGTAAAATTTATGGAATGTCAATCATGCAGATTATTCCAAAATTATGAAAATTAATTTGTTATTAAAAGCTAGGATCTCCCATACTAGAGTTCCCTAGAAATTGACCAGATCAGATTTTGTAGCATTGGTCGAAGACCTCATCACCTTGTTATTTAGGATTGTAGGTTTGAAGGTTGCATAGAGTTTCTAGGAATGGATGTCCTGCTACATCTGAATTATCCTATTTAGCAAATAAAAATTTGTTGGGTTGAACTTATAAGTAGGTATATCCATTACTAGCTCATAAAATGGTTGTACAAAATAGAGAGGGAACTATATTTAGATGTGAAATTTACATAACCTCCTACGTTTCTATAACATTACATACCATAAGTCCCTCCCGGAAATTACAAGAATGATGGATTTCTATAAATCTAAGGTATATGATGTTTACCCTCAATTAAATTTGGAGAATCGTAAAGGAAATTTTAGGAGGATACATGATGCCTTCTTTGCACCCATCATATATCTCTTTAGACCAGAATGGGAGAAATTCAAAATATCTACAACTGCAAAAAGGGTGATCAATGAGTATGGTTATTACTTCATACAATTCATATTTTTCACTTACATAAGGGTAAGTGGTTTCTAGGGGACCCCTTACATGTTGCCTAGATACTTGGATGATAAGTGGGAACTTTTGGATCTTTCAAGGAAGTTGACAAAAGTACATAAGTTGATTGATCGTAAAAATAAGACCAATATCAAATTCCTAATCTCAATTGGAAGATATACATCCTCAAAAATTGTTAAAGTTAGGCTTCTTGTTGAAGAAATGAATAGATTATAAATGGTAAAATTTCAATCAAGAACAAATTATGACATCATATGGGTGAGGAGAACAAACTTGGGGTGATCATATGAACATGAGTCAAATTATGAAGAATATTTGATGGATTGTAGGGATGAAGAAAAATTTATATTGAGGGACTTATCCAGATGAATCTATAGTAGGTAATTGATTAAAAGTGGTAGTTATACCCCAAGATGTTGTAGATGATCATCAAGTAATAAGACAATATTATATTGATATGAAGTTCATAGGGAAATATATGGAGCCATTAGATTGGGACCAAGTAGAGATAATATAATTGCATATCAAAACTGTAGATGTGATGAGGAGAACCTTAATATGGTTGATAAGGAAGGGTTTGGATTTATCATTATATAATACCAAGGTGCTGCAAGAATTCAGATTCTCAAGAATGCTCCATGATTATCTCCCTCTTTGAGAGAATTGTAAAGAATGATGGATCTCTTAAAAGGGAAGGCACCTCATCTCCTTGTCAAAACACAAACTTTCGAAATGATAGAAGAGTGGACTACTGCCAAAATTAAAACAAGTAATTCTATGTACCTTTTAACTCAAAAGGATGAGATATTAATAAAAACCATAAAGGATGCCCCAATCACTCAAGCGGTCCCATTGCAGGACCAAGGTCATGTATGCCTCAAATCTTAGGAAAGTTACACTGACTCTACTAAGGCTATCTAATAAGGGAAACTAAATGAGATGATCCTTACTTTATGTAGACCCAAATATTAGAGTATAAACTTATAAAGAAGGGGAAGAACTTGGTCTCGAATAATTTGAAAGAGATGAGAAAGCCAAGATTATGTACCTCCCGGAAATTGGAACTACTAGGACACCTATAGTTAGAAATAATCCAAATTTTGGAATACATGGAAAGGAAATGGAAAACACTAAAGTAATATATTCAAATCCACCTAATGAGGGACAAGAATCTTCTATTGCATCAATGAATCAAGAAGAAATGAATCCACAAGTTGAATTAGTGGATGTTGATGAAGAAGAAACAACCCAAACATAAGCCTTTTCTGACCTATTGCAAGGTCTGACAAAAGGAGTTAATATCCCTCTACTAGATAGCCAACCACTAGATACTCTAGTAGTACAAAATGAAGATCCAAGTACAACTAATCAAAGTTTTCAACAAATTTAAATTACAATATCCATGATTTAAATAATACCAGTTGAGGTAAGTATTACAGAGGAACTACTAAAGGAAGTAGATGCATATCGGGAAGTACAACCTCAAGTAGAGGTAGGTATCACAATCTACGTGGAATCAGATGTGTTGAATGATATAATAGATGAGGTGCTAAATATGGTTAACAAGGCACTCAAACTTCATGAAATGGCCAATATCGAAGAGAAGGAAATAACTCAGATGAAATTTGACGGCCAACCGACATAGTTGTGTTACCCAAATATATTGAATTAGATAAAAAGGAAATGGGGCGATGGGGAAAGTACTTCACATGTTGAGCTAGAAATGGAAATATCAAGAGAATAAGTCCCACAAATGTAGTTTCTAACTTTAGGAATTTATCATGTTACCTCCAAAGAAATTGTGGTCATTCCTATTCTATCGCAACAAGAACCCCAAACTCCAAGGGTAGGAAATAGGCCCACAACAGGATGGTTCGAGTGTAGCTCTCGAGAGAATAAAAATAAAAATTCCAATTGGAATCTAGTAATATTGAGAGAGTTTTATTTTATAAACCACCTGGGGCCCAAAAGAAAGTAAATACCTACTAAAAAAAATCCTACATATCCCCAGGGGCATAGGACATTGGAAATTACAACTGCTAAATGGATGTAAATTTGAGGCTACAGTTAGTGATTACCAAATCACTCACATACCATTGGGTAAACCCATTGTTGGTACCTAAAATTACACCCCCTTTGGGCTACGTAGTATAAAGAAATGATTTGATGAACTTTGAGAATGGTAAACCATAAGTGTATGTTGTTTGCAGCTGGGGAGGATGTATGACAAACATATTTGAATCTGAATTTGATGGGATTGGGTGACACATGCAAAGGGGATGAACTTCCCTACTACTTTAAGCCTTTCCTTTGACCAGGGTGAGAGAACCCATTTTTAACCTGAATTTGAAAAAGATAAGCATAATGGAGGCTTCTTAGTCTTTTTTTTTGAATATTTAGTATCACCCTAAGTGAACATGGTCAATATATGCACAATTTAACTCCTATGAGTCATCACACTAAATGGTGAAAATGTCACTTGAGTAGGACTCAGGATACTCTAGACAATGGGAATTTCTATTGGTTCCTACATAGTTATGAAAGGGTAAAGTGAAATCCAGGTTTCCTTTCAATAGTATTTACACATGTTATGATAGGATGACTAACAGGATATTTGTGTTTTGTGATGAGACTAAATTTTTTTATAATGACAAGTGATTCAAAAAAATGATAAGTCTCTAGATAACACTACTCACAATGCTTTATTCAGACACATATGTCATTCTAAAAACATGGAACAATTCATCAATTTATCATAGTTCTCACTTGAATAAATATTTGCATTCATTGATACTCAATTAAGACAATTATTTCACACAATCCTCAAAATACTTAGCATAAAATATCATGCAAGCATTCCAATGAAGTTTTTATTGCTCTTAATCTCATATGCTTAAGATACACTCAAAATATTACAAAGATCCATCAACAAAATAATTTCAGTAAGGATTTTATAATCACATTCAACATTGTAAAGTAAAGGCTCACAATACAATACTGAACAAATCACCAAAAATTAATCACTAAGGATAGGCCCAATGTACTTCAAAGAAAGAAAGAAACACTAAATTATAGTAGGAAATGCAATTGATCAAAAAAGTGTTCATTATTTACAATCAAGGTCATAAAAACCAACCCCATAGTTAAACAAATTTCATTTTAAAATTCATCAAATTCTTGACAAGGGAAAAAGGTAATACTAAATCTCAATGTTTGCTAATGACTATACTTTGTAATCATCTTAACACTTGAATTTGAAAGATTAAAACTCAAAATGTACTTCTAGGAAACAAATAAGTAGTATCTTAGTAAAAATATCAATTCTTGTTCTTTGTCAAATATTTTATAAAAAAAAACCCCATTAGTATGAAAAAAAAACCCATCATACTTATACTTTTATCCTATCTGATTTTCCCCCAAAATTTCCTTCAGGAAGGCCTTTGAATCCTCACTCCATGTAGTTAAAAATATGTAAAGAAAATATCTATTAATTGAAAAGATTCCCTTTTGCTTCTGATTGGGATGAGTGAGAACATGTGGTGACATCTGGAGGACACAAAAAGGATATTATCTTATTCCCAAAAAAACCCCGTCTGTTCTTCTTTTCACTTGCTAGGGACTTGGCTTGAGTTTTCTCCTACCCTATCTTTATAGGCATCATACTTTTCAAACATTTGAGTTACAACTTCTTCATCAGGTCATAAGTGGTAGTTGAAAATTATTTCATGTTTTGTATTGATTTCATCAATCTCATTATAAACTTATCTTTCCTATGTTAGATTCCTTATTACTTTATCAATCTTTGTCTTAGCACCTTCCCAGTCATTCATGAGAGTCACATTGAAATTTATCATCTCTCCTGGTTTACCCATGACATGTTCCCGAAAATTCTGATCAGATTTTTAGTGCTTTCCACACTAATTTTCTCTCCAATATATTTTCCAATCATTCTATCTATCAGATCATGAAGACGATTGATGTAATATGTAGTTTTATGTCTCACCTTCTCAAGGATTTTAAGAGAATTTTCCAAGACCTCCACTCTTACCTTTTTCATGTTGTAATACTCATGTTGAATGCCCATAGAATCAGGAGATACAATGCCTTCTTTAGTAATTATGTCATCATCTAAATTCTTGATGACTTCCATTTTAGGCAACATATCCTACCACATTGTCTGCTTGGCCTCACATTTGTCTAGTAATGCCTGGGTTATTTCTACCTTCTCAAGATGCAGGAATAATTCTTTACAAATTCTATAATTAACATTTCACCTCTGGAAACCAAATGAATTTCCCATTGAATTGTAGTTTCCCCTATTTCACTCAAATTACTCATCCTCTTGATATCTTCACTAGTGATCTTTGGGGTCTGAGTTTGTCCTTATTGGTGAGTTCTAGTCAATCTTCCACTAAGTTTGACAATGCCATAGAAAACACCATATTTCATTTCTTCAGTAGAGGGCTTACCTAGAGAGATGCTGGAGACTTGGAAATCTGATGGGGATACTTCTACTCGAGGAAAATCATCTTTTAGAGTTTAAATGTTTATGAATTGTTCCCATTTTCTATCTAGGGATTCCCTAGAGATGACCTTCACCTTTTTGGGTAGTCTTGATGGAGTGAAGAGAGTCACTTTACAAATCATCATCTTCCAAGTGTATCTCTACCTTAATATTTTGAGGAAGAGTTTTGTTGATCCACTCTCTTATAAGAGACTCATGTTCATTAAGTGATTGTAGAAAAGGGTTATCAGGTACAACTATAAGGGACCTATAGGAATATGAAGGTATTGACACACCTTCAGAAATTGCGAACACAGGTTCCTTCTAAGAACTTTGTTCTAGAAGGTTATCCTAGCTTTCAAATTCCTCCATATGCTTAGACTAATCTTTTATCATTTCAATTTCCAAGGGTTGTTGATCACCGCTTTCCTTTTCTATTTGTTCCAAGATTTTTCTCAGAAAAGGAAAGGTTTTACTAGGTCCTTAAGGGGTAACTTAAATTGTGGGAGTGAAAATTCCCAAGGTTCAAACCTCTACTTCAACATTCTCGAGATGGTGCTGCAACTTTAACATCTTTCATTTCTTCTTGTGTTGTTTGAATTGGAATCCCATCGGCATGAGGGTTCATAGGTAAAATTGATTTTGGGGTGTCCTCAACATGTTGTTGTGGTGTAATTTAAACATCAAGTAGAGGAGCTCATATTAGGAATTTTTCTATGGTGGGTGAAATAACTATAGTTATTATGATAACAAGGGTTATTATCATAGGTGTAGGCTTTTCAATAGGAAAAAATGCAAGAGACTGAGAAAAAGTAGAAAAGACATTATGAACCTCAAGGTTATCTACCTGTTCAGGAGTCTCCATCTCTTCTATATCCACCCATTCTACAATTTTAGTTATTTTCCTCTTTTGGAGATGAAGTTATTTTTCCTCTTCTATTTCCTGCATGCTAGTATGGGGAACCTCAACCATTTTTTCTTCCTTGGCCTTCTTAAGACTAGCTTTCATCAATTTCTTTTTTCCTTTGGATTTAGAGGCAAATGATGGAATACTCTATAAGGGAGTAGCATGAAAAACAAGGCTTGCAAAATCACCTTCCTGATGCATTTTTTGAGTCCTTCTTGATGTTTAAAGAGAGAGAGTTTTGATTTGTCCTGGTGCCTACATCACCTATCATTAGTAATGAATCCAAATTCTTAATGTTTTACCTCCATCAAATGTTTCTAGTGGTGTAACCCTCTAGAATGGGGGAAGAACATCATCCATAAGTTGAATGTGCCTATATTTTCTTAACAATGGTGTCTGTAGTAACTCATATCCACTCCTTTTGAAAACAACCAATTTATGGAAAGTTAAATAGGGTGGGCGCTTTTATCCTAATTGTACTTTCTAAGTGATTTTCTTATTAACTTGTGGTAAGGGTTGGGAAAAAATGTTGTCTTGGATGTATTCTTCACTAAATATATTTCCATCCTCCTCTAACCCTTCAATGGTTTGGATAACCCCATAGTTAACCATCCGAGAAAAATTTATTCTTGAAAATATCTTCTTATGACCACTCTTTCATATTCATAATTCATCCGAATTCTTCATAATGAGGCTTGTGATCTACATGAGTAGTTGCAATACTATGCAAAATATGCTTTATATCATACTATTTTTTATCCTCAAACCTATCTATCATACACTGTTCATATCTCCGTTTAGAATTTTTATTTCTAGATATTACGGCAAGTATAACTCCCTATAACTATACGGAATTTGATTAGGTACATTACATGTTTTTGAGAAATAATATGGTTTACTCGATAATTTTTTTGACCAATTCCATCAATACCCATTTGTCATTGACACATTTGGGTAGCATATATGGTTTCCCATCAATACCACTAACCCTGTTATATGAATCAGTTCTAAATTAGATGAAGTAACACCCATACTGAGTAATAAATCTCTTAGCATTAGGGACGACCCTTTAATTTTCTCAATCTAGTTGGTACAAACAAATTATAATTTCAAAGAAGTGAATGGAAATATTTATGTAGTGTGCGTCAAAAATTACTAATTTCAATTGATTGAAAACAACATACAATTTTGTACTATCAAGTTCTTTATCCATCAATAATCCAGAAAATTCTGTGAAAAGCTACATTATAGACAAGGTCATGAATAATTCACCCATTCGAGGATTTTCTCCTCTTTCTATCTGGTTAACTCCAATCATTTTCTCATGAATATGGGTACTTATAATCTCGTCCCAAGGGAGAGATTGTTTTTTAGCAAGTATGACCTAGATAAATTAAAACATTCACTCCTGAAAGAAAGAAGTAGATTCCATACCTATTAATCTCTTCAACAAAGTGTGATTACATCCCTAACTTCCTCAATAAATTCAGCCCTATTCAATTTCTTTGTCATTCTATGGGAAAAAGTTCAAGGACTATTCAGCCAATGGTCATTCATATATTTATTCCATTTATTCAAATGAGTATTCCAAGATTCCTATGATGAATCCTTAGTGATATTCCCCTCTTCCCTTGGAGGAAAACCCAACATTCTGTCAAAATCATGTTCCTAGAAAGACAAGACCAACTCTCCTCTTCTCGTGTTATATTTCTTTAGTTTCAAGATTTTAATTTTGGACACATACCCAAACAAGTAATGGGTATGGTGTAGTGGGAGGAAGGAAACAATCAATTTGATGCAACTATTAGGTATTTAGATCATGGCCTCAATTATTTTAGGGCAATATAGCCTCTATTTAAAATCCTCTAAGTCTACAGATGGGTTATCGAGTTTGTAATTCTATTGAGAGGGGAACTAAGACTAGAACTTGTTTTTTAGGGTGTTATGAAAATCTTCATAATTTTAGGTTATCTCTATCACACCTCTTTTGACTTCTTATACCAATTTTCAAAATATCACAGGAAATAGGGGACTGATGAACTCACCTTTATAATAAATCTTTGGAACTTGTCTGGAAAATCTATGCAACCAAAATCTTATCCTTGAATTCAGTTCCAAATTTAACTATCTTTTAGTACTATCACTTCAGGATATCAAACCTTTAAGGGTGTCAATATGTAGATAAAAAAAATTCATCTTATTAACAGTTCACAAATTTATGCATTAATGTCGTAGATTACGTTCGTGGGGAGTTTTTGTAATTCTCAACCTTTGTAATTCTTACAACCGTTGCATTATTTTCATGTCATATCACCCATGTATCTATCTTACATGAATCTTTTCATTAAGGGGATTTTCTCCCATATGGCTAGTGCATTAATGAACCAAATCCTTTAATGCCAATAGGATTTGGGAAGATCTAACAAGGTGACCTATGTACTATTATTGTAATATGAGAGATACACTTATTTTCCCGACCTCATGCATAATATAGACTTGGTCCATATTCTATGGTATCTCGGATCTCGAAAATATTTTTTATCAACTACACACCCTGAGGGACCATGAGGCTTTGTTTACTTTTTGTCTGGCTTCACGACCTTACTTTCCACATATTTCTTTCCTTTTTCTTACTCACTTTGACCAACGAGTTGATATGCACCTCTTTCGGGTTTTGGACTTACATATTCATCGTGCGCTTTACCAAGTGTAGAGTTCCCAGAAAGTAGAGGTCCATCTCCCCATTTCAAAAATATCCTTACCTATGTTTTCCTTTGGGGAATGGGGATGATTCCATGTTTATTCATTGTGCTTCACGTGAATTCTCATCGGGGTAATTTATCGGACCTTAGGAAATATATTTTTCCTTACATATTTACATTTCAATCAGAAACTTACATTAAGTTCAATATATCGATTAAAATAAATTATTCACCATTATTTTTTAGATATCAAGAAACTAGGTGTAGTTATTAGCACATGGTTTTGACAAAAGAAAACACATTAGAGGCTCTTTACATGGATTGACACAACTTTATAGCAGATTTTCACATGTGATTTACCTCAGTTAGTAAGACAAGAAATTTTTGGAGGCATAATTTTAATTGAAAAGGGGCAAGTTAAAACAAGCACCAACATCAGCTCCGACTTGGGGATGGGAACCCCCTGTGGCTGCCACAAGAACTAGACAGAAAAAATTAACAAACAAACCATGTACCTTCATTCATTAGGTAAATGGAGTCATAACAGAGACACACAAATGGCCTTATGATCAAATACACACTACATGTAATTAAAATACCATAATAACTGGTCACTGTAGATGATCCTCTAAATTCTATGTCACTTTTTTTATAAAATGACCTTTGGATCCCTTTAGGATTATTAATTGTTTTGCTGAAAAATCACCACAAAATAAATTTGAAACTAATGCAAGAATGTAAAACACGTTGCACTTGAAATAATTATGGAGTTTGGAAATTTTCACATCTCCGTGTTCTTCACAAACCATTCCAATAGTAAAAAACCTGTAGTACAATAGAGTTTTCTACAATAAAACCTAATGGAACTTCAACTTGCCTAATCCTTTTCTAGCTCTTCGAAAGACACCGATGATCAATCAAAACCCATCCTCCTCTTTTCCAACGTACTTGTAAGTTGTGTGGCTCAAATATGGCCTATTGGGTAGTAATAACTCCCAATAAAAAACTTTCCTATAAAATAGGTCTTATCTCCCTTACAAATTTTACCTATAAATAGGAATTACTCATAAAATAACACCTATAATAATAAAGGCCTTACAATACTTCTTGTTCTCCTATTAGCTCTTGAATAGCTTAGAAGCTTGTTGCATTCATGTGTATTCGAATGGGAGAGTGAGGCCTTTTATAGCCTTTAAGTGCCCACAAAACTTTTTTAAATGGCTTATCGCCATTATCCTAACCAACTCGGTGAGTGACCGAGTTGGTTGGTGTGCCCGATTTAGAAGTGATAGGTAGCGTTAAAATCCCAATCCCCATGTCGGGCTATTTTATTCAATCGAGTTAAACTGATCCTAACCATTGTTCCTTGTTGTCTCGACCTATACTTTGTTTGTGACGCATCCACATCATCTCTAGAAACCCTTCCACACTGCTTCCACATCCACGTGCTCCACCGCACCATTCACCAAGTTGCTAAGTTGTTTGGCCTTATTTATGACAATGTGGATTAATCCCACATTCTCCATTTATGGGATAAGAGGTGGGCTTCAAATAGCTAGATGTAGGTGCGTTAGATGTGGATTTGGCCATGTGTTGCCCCTTTTTCTACCACTCAATTGATTGATTGTCCGATCTGTGCATGCTCAATCGTTGTGTTGTTTTTCATTTTTCCAAATGTGTTGGGTCAACATGTGGATAAATTAGAGTATACACCCTATATTGGTTTGTGATTTGTTATCAAATTTCCAAATCTACGGTCAATTTGTTAGTTGGTTGAATACAATATCCATCGAGTTAGGTGTTGAGTCATGCGTTGAGCTAGCTACATTGATTTTTATTCAAATCCCTGTTAATGTGGAAATAGATAAGGTCAAACTATGTGGATATAGGCCCGAACAATGTGATCAACTCAATGGGGATTTGATTACACCACCGAGATTAAAATAATATCTCATCAAGTTCAAACCACTCTTGGATAGAGATATCAAGAAAATTTGAAATTGTGGTGGAAATCCACATGGTTGCTCGAGGACCCACCATGTCAGTGATAAAATATTCCTCACAATAGCCGAGATCCCTTCTGTTACAAAATTTGAGCCTCTTGTTTTTATGACCAACTTATTTCTTATCGAATATTGGAGAATGGAAACATTACCGTGATCACAATATCATTTTTACCACTATTTCATGACTCTCTAGTTGACCTGGTCCCACCTAGGGTTGACCACAACTTTGACTAGACACTATTTTCATCGTTTGAGCTCCTACTTTGGACGTTCAAATAGTCGATGGAAATCTCTTGGAGTCAACTTCCACACTGCTCCATTCCTAGGAGAACTAGGGAAAAAATCAGTATTGACCTATAGATCACACCTCCCCAATGGGAAAGGATTTTTGTCCCAAAATCTCATATCTCCACTCCTGGATCATGAACTCTACCACTGAAGAGATCTCTACAGCTAATACCATAGTCTCCAAACTACTACTTCTTCAATACGACACTTTGTTCAATTTCTAGGACATGTGGCATGTCCACCTCTATTTTGACACCTCCTAGCAATTTGTATTGTACTACAAAAACTATGCCTCTACACGAAATAATTTTGGTGTCACTCAAGAATACACTTTAGTGCACCCCGTTGTATGGCCTCAACCTCTACATAGTACTCACAAGTGTCTAATTTTGACTTACCCTCGTTGCATGGCTTCCTCTCTACACGGTAAAAGCCCCAAAGATGAGGACAATCAGGTACCATGTTGCTACACGAATATAATTATCCTCTACATGGAATGAAGATATGAGCTGCCACCAATACTTAATTGTATAAAAACAGATAAAAATTCTCCAAGCTTATAGCTATGAGTATCTCATTGTAATAGTCACTCAAAAATATAATTAAGAGGAATATACCCTTTAAAGGGTCTTTATAAATTTTTTGAATACAAGTGTAAGGAAAACATTTCCTAATATATCATGCAAGATTAGTTGTAAAAATGCTCCATTTTTGGAGTCTTTATACAATAAGCTTAATTACCAATTTTATAAGAAAATAATTTCACATGATAAACCTATCACGAAAATTTCTCCTATTTGGTGGCTTATGTACTTTGTCTCCTCCACTACAACACAACGTGGATTTACTTTATTTATCTCCTCCCTGGAAAAATAAATCAAGGACAAAATATAATGCATCTCATGGTGTTAGAAAAATAACTAAAATAATTTCCCTCTAAGGGGTCTTACTAATGCATGTATAAGAGAGTACAAACATTGCCCAAAAATTGGGTCTTTTACTAGTGTGCTCTGACCGGTTAGATGTATATAAAAATTTCCCAAAAGGGTCTTATTAATACATTCTTACTAGCACACAAATTTTGCTAGTTTAATTTTATTACAATAAGAGAAAATATAATAGATGAAAAAAATATCAACTTTTATTAGACCGTAGATTTCCTACCAGTGTAGAATATTTGGTGTCGGCCTAGGATACCTCAATAGGTTTCCGTGCATCCTCGAACTCTCTTTCTACTACATACGATCCCGATGATCTACTATAATATAGATAACATCATCGTCGGGATTTGGATGATCGCTTGGCACATATGATTCTAACTTTGCATTAGGATCTGCATGATCCCCTAGTACATACGAGTCGAAGTATCACTATTATCACCCCATGTAAGAAAAACAACATGTCCCATCGTGAACTCAATCATCCAACAGGTGTCCTATGAAAATATACACTATATTCCTATCCTCACATATATCCTTGCCAAATACCAGGTAGAATTTTCCCAATACCATTTCATCTATCTCCAAAGGGATGATGTCAAGAGTGATATTGTCAAAAACTCATTTCCTAAGTATGAAGCTCAAAGTGAAAAAGATAGTAGAAAATCCATGCGAAATACCATCCTCTATCAACTACCTTGGTATAAGGAAGTGGTGTAGTCTTGGCACCAAATTGGAAGTCATATATCCTACACCAAATCGAAGTCATATATCCTACTCCAATAGTCCAATCGAAAATAAAATTAACTAACTTTCCTCAAGCAACCATCCGAATCCACTATCTCAAGGCACTCACGTGCCACAATATGATATCCAAGAATTTTATTAGTGCTCTCCATCTTAATGACTCGGATGGTATTTGGAACTAGGTTTTGAAACTACCTTCCCCTTCTTATTCATCCAAATAGGCCTTGCTTCTAGGTGTAACTTCTAGCAACACTCAGTAGCATGTTCTTTGCCACAATTACTACACTTAATGAGATCTGGTGAAGGTATAATTTCTATACAACACTTTTGAAACTAACTTGTTTTAATTACCTTCCCAATAGGAGCATCTATTCTCTCCTATAACTCTGTGAGGTGTTGTTGTTGTTGGCAGTGTTATTGTTGAACATTAGCAAGGATAATTTACAATTTTGTGATCTAACATTCATGTTATCGATGTTGAGTTATCATCACTCAAACCATTTTGTTGAATAAGGAAAACATCATCGGCAACTAGAAGAACATGTATATATATAATTGGTTCTCAACAATACCTTGCGAAACCAACACAAGAGTGGGGATATGATATTTTTGGGACAAAAGCCTTTCCCATTGGGGAGGTGTGATCTAGAGATAAATATGGAGAACATATGTTCCCAAAATATCCTAGGATCATCACAATGTATAATTTGACTCGAGACCTATCTCGGTGACTATTTGAAGGCTGCAAATGGAGTCCATACGCACATCTCATGACTCAAAAAAGTTTGGTCAACAGCTGGTCAAAATTGGTAAATGGAAAATGGATGATTTTTAAATCATCTAATGTCAGTACCTTTGCATAGATATTTCCAAGACCTTTCTGATGCATTTTGAACAGACCAAATCTGAGTCCGTATGTGAAAGTTATGATCGGTTAAAGTTTGGTTAATTGGTGGTCAACAACCGAAGGATGCACCAAATAAAAAAATGACATGGTGACATGTGGCATAGCTACATTTGACATGTGTCAAATCTGCATGTGATCACATGGATTTATTATTTATACATGTGGCATTAAATGTGGCTTTATGGTTTTTACCTAGGTAAAAGGTTTTATAATATTTTTATAAAAAAAAGTCCACATGAAAACAAATTTTGGTGGATAAAGCCTATTAAAAAGGCTTGCATATAATGTGGGATTTTTCCCCGCATAAAGTTGCTCCATCCACGTGAAGAATGGATATTATTATGGGGTTGAGTTTTAAAAAATATGGCTTAAGCTTATTTAAAATATTTAAAAAGAGACTTAATCCCTATTAACCCACTCAAAGCCTATTAAGGCTATTATTTGAAGTGGATTAAATATTTGGTGGCTAAATTATTCTTATGCCATGAGGAATTTTTCTAAGCCCAATCCATTGAGGATTATTATGGGCTCTTTAAAAATAAGCCATGGATATTATCAAATATTCTTATATTTTGGGCTCTTAATCAATATAAATAGGGGACCTAGGTACATTGTAAAAATACACACACAAGCTCATTTTTGAGTTTCTCTCTCCCAAATGCAAGCCGGAGCCGAGGAGGTGAATATGTTAATGCCTTAGTATTTTTTTAAAGCATTATTATGGGAAATATATAATGTGCCTTATAGGCCATTATTTGGAGGAAATTAAGACCTATATATTATATAGGCATGATTATTATAAAGTCCTATATTTACTATAGGCATATTTCTTAGAGCTAAGGTATATGTTATTATAGGCATGTAAATATGTAAGTTCTATTATTATAGGAATTATTATTATTTTTAAGTCCTATTATTTTTTAAAGGAAAATATTATTTTGAGTTCTAACTTCTCTCGAGAAGCGGTACTCACGAGCATGAGCCAAGAAGAGCGATTGTTGAAGTTTGATGGTGATCATGGTGAAATTATGGAGATAGAAGACCTATTTTAAATAGGCATTATTGAGAGATACTAAGACCTATATTGTATAGGAATTTTTAGGATTGATATTATTTGTTGTCGAAAAAGTGAATATAAGACCTATCATTTTAAATAGGAAAAACATTGTTATTGGTAGTTATTCAAAATACCCAATAGGCCACATTTGAGCCACACTTTAGAATGCAGATCCTAGAGAATCGAGTAGGGTGCTATCTTGAAGACCAATCGGTATACCAACAAAATTTGTGCACGAAAGAGAATACTTTGGATTGAATCTACTATAATCCGGGTAGCTACTTGGTGTTTAGGTTCATGTTCCAATTTGTATTCAATATCATCTTACTTAGATTGTATTATTTTTGCATTCGTTAAGTGGATAATATATTAGTTCTATTGATGAACTCGAAGAGGTGGGCATTTCACCGAAATCCATTATCAACTTTGTGTGCAATGTATTTTAATTATTTCATTTATTTAAGTTTATTTTAATGGGATTTGTTTAGGAAATAATTTAAATCCTATAGGGGTCCAAAGGTGGGTAAAAAAATTGATCAATTTTTGGACCAAGAGATAGACTAGAAACACAAAAAAGGGAAACAAAAAAAACAAATAAAAATTATATACTATATAAAATTTCATACACACCGTGTGAGTGCAATCCAAGAAGTGTTTGAGATGCCTATCATTGATAGGAAATTCCAATAGATCTCCTTCTAGGTCCTTTAAGAAAAAGGTATGCTCCCCAATTATGATATCAATAGAGTAAAACCCTATCCATGGAGCATCAAATTTTCCATATTTTCCCTTTTTTCACATCTACTATCCCACAACAGGACTAAATCTCCAATGTTAAACTCTCTTGGGGTTAATTTCTTATCAAAAATATTTTTGAGCCTTTCCTTGAATTTCAAGTGCTTCTGATGAGATTCTCTTCTTTCTTCATCTAGTTCTAGAATTTGGTTCATCCTTTCTTCATAAGGGTTCACTTCCCCTTCATCTCCAAGTTGTTGCATGAACTGATATGAAGACAACTGTGTATGCAAGGGAAAAAGATCTTGAACCCCATAAACTAGCTCAAAAGGACTTTTACCAATTTCTCTTTTAGTGGTAATTCAATCTACCCATAAAGAAAACTTGAGTTGTTCACCCCACTTTCTTTTATTAACTTCTAGGGTCCTTCAAGTATCTTAAGAAGATTTTTATTTTTGGATTCAGCTTGGCCATTTCCCTATGGATTGTAGTTTGATGCATAATCCAAATTAATGCCATACTCCTTGCACATAGCTACTAATGGTTTATCCCTAAAGCTCATGGCATTGTCAACAACTATTTTGACAAGAACTCCAAATCTATAGATTATATTGTTTAAGATGAAATCCATAATTACTTGGTGAGTTTCCTCTTTGGTTGGATGAAATAATCAGTAGCAACTAGGATCCATCTATGCCTAGCACTTGAGGAATATAAAATTTCTCCAATGAATTCCATTCCTCATTGCTTGAAAGGAGTTTCAATTGATATTGGTTGTAATGGTAGAGCACCCACAACCTTCAATCTCCTAGAGAAACGTTGAAAACTTTCACATCTCCTGACTAGTGTAGTTGTATCCTTGAATAACGTGGGCCACCAATATCCTACTCTCAAAATATTATGTGCAGTTACTCTTCCAAAGAAAGTTCCCTCCACACACTCCTCCATGGAATTCTGAAATTATTGTGGGAACTTCCTCTTCAGTTATACATCTGAGTAATACACCCTATAGATTTTTCCATAATAGACCAAAATTAGTCATGACATATTTTTGGGATGCCAACTTGAGTGTTCTTCTCTGATTTTTTTCTAGGTGTCCAGGGCACTCCAAATTCCTCAAATAATAAATTACATCCTTATACCAAACTGATTTATTCACTTTTTCATGAGGATTCATACCATCCTCTTCAACAACATTCACCTCCATAACCTACAAATTACTTTCATTATCAACTTCACCGATTACATACCTCTAACTAATTCAAGTTATCTATATCTCTATATCATATTCTTGTAATTTATTCACCTAATGGTTCCTTTTTCTGGATATTTCCATTTTTTTTCGAGAGGAAAAAGAAAATATTTGAAAATACTTTTATAGTTAGGGATTTCTAGTACTGGGCATTCTTTAATATTTATTTAATTTTGTGAAAGCTTGAATAACTCCTTCCCATTTAACGACCTGGTCTTTTTTAGGATGTTTTTGTAGGGATTTTTATCTCGGTAAAATTAGAGATAAATATTTTAATAGAATTTATTCAGCCAAAAAAATATTGAATTCCATTTTTAGAGTTAGGGATAGGAACCTTACCGATCATTTCCACCCTTCCAAGATCAATCACGACCCCTTCCTTTGACACAATGGGTCCCAATAGTTTATCCTCTTGAACTCGAAAATGACATTTCTTAGGATTTAATGAAATCCCATATTCTCTGTATCTAAGAAACATTTTCTGTAGGTGTCCTAAATGGTCACATCTTTTCCTGGAAAACATTGTTATATCATCTTGAGATACAACTATTAAATCATTAATAAGTCCCAAGAAATCCACATCCATATCTCTCTAGAAAGTTTCTCCAGCATTCATAAGTCCGAAAGGCATTCTGACATAAACATATGTCCCCTAGGGAGTAGTGAAAGTAGTCTTGAACTGTTTTGTTTTCTTGATAACTACTTGATTGTACCCTGAGAACCCATCTAGTGTAGATAATAACTCGATCCTATAACAAGTTGTAACATGTTATCCATCCTTGGAAATGGATAATTATCTTTAATAGATGCCTTGTTAAGATTCCATAAATCCACACAAATCCTTATGTCTCCATTTTTCTTTCTGACCGACACCAGATTATCCACCCATGAAAAATACATGTCAAGTTGTATGGTTCCTCCATATCTCTACTTTATCAATTCTTCTTGCATCTTGAGGGAAAGGAGAGGATTGATGGGTCTTTTTTTCTACCTAAAATGTTTGGAATTGGGTTCCATAGGTATTTCATGTTGAAATAGATCTTCTCTATAGGATTTCAATTCGAATATGACCATGCTAAAAAATCTTTGTATTCTCTCAACAACTTAGTATAATATTGATTTTCTTCCTTTATCAAATTGTAACCTAGCCACACCCTCTTAGGGTTTTCTTGAGTCCACATGTTGCATTCTACAAAATATCTAGAAACAAAAATGGGTCTATTAATTATCCTAACAACATTGTCAAAGTTGGATTCAAGGGCAATCAGTCCTTTAGGAATCATATTTTTTTCAATTGGATCACTTCTTTCCCAAAGAGAGTTTCTTTCTTATCACAAAGTTCTACCATAGGATCTAAATAAATGTGTTGATTAGTGAATTCATTTTTAATTTCACTAAACCTTTGTATCTGGTCATCATCTTCAAATACCTTCCAGTGTTTGACATTATCAGGCATGAAGAGTCTAGCCAACACTTCAACATCATACTTACAAAATGGAGATATTTTATAGTTATAAAAGTGTGATGTAATTACAAATAATTTATTTGTTTCTAAGTTTTGAGTCCTTTCATCATACAAGATATTAAATGAATCAAACAACTCAATAAGATCCCAAGATGCATTCTTATATTGTTTCATCTATTGATTTTTAGTGGCATACAAGTTTATTACTTGCTTCACAATTAAATCAGAATATCCTTTAACAATGAGGTATTTAATTCCATGTTTCCAAGCAAATCTCAATCCTAGGAGAAATGCCTCACAATCTATAATATTATTGGTACATTCCCATCACAAATTTCAATCATAGGTTCTAAATCAATGTGCTGATTGGTGAATTCATTTTTACTTTCATTAAACCTTTGTACCTAGTCATCATCTTCAAATACCTACCATTGTTTGAAATTATCAAGCATGGAGGGTCTAGCCAACACTTCAATATCATAGTTACAAAATGGAGATATTGTACAGTAAGATAAGTGTGATGCAATTACAACTAATTTCTTTGTTGCTATGTTAAGTCATTTCATGATACACTATATTAAATGAATCAAACATCTCAATAAGATCCCAAGTTGCATGCTTATACTGTTTCATCTATTGATTTTTAGTGGCATACAATTTTCTTACTTGCTTCACAATTAACTCATAATCTCCTTTAATAATGAGGTCTTTAATTCCATGTTTCCAAGAAACTCTCAATCCTAGGAGCAATGCCTCATACTCTGCAATATTATTGGTACATTCAAAATTTAATTTGATGAAAAATTATGAGACTCTTTCTAGGGATGTGAGAACTATTCCAGCTCCACTCCCCACTGTAGAACATGCTCCATCAAATATCATGGTCCAAGGAATACCAAGATCTTGTAAATGAGTGACAATATTTATACATTGATCTTCAAAATCAGAAAATCCTATAAAATTATCCAAATCAATGTCAACAAATAATACCTCATAAGAGGCATTCACAGGATCTTCAATGATATGGAGCATATTTTTCTCTCCATGTAATTTCACCAATTTTCCTTCTACATGTATGGTGGTGTATGACATATCCATTTGTACACTACCACCCACACTTGCAACCCATTTTCTTGACAATAACATACCCCATTTAGCAGGGAAATCCACAATAACTATGTTCATGGTCAAATACTTTCTTGGATAGGAAACCAACTAAAAAACTATCCCTTTCACATATCCAATAACTAGCACCTCTCTTGAATCCATGGCATGACACTTTCCAAATGTTTTTGTTATTTTTATATCCAATTCATTCATAACTTCCAGTGGCATGATATTGCATGAAGCTCCTGAATCAAACATATAATTGTGAACAAGTCTATCACCAATAATCAAAGAGGTGAAAAATGGATCAACATCCAATTGAGATTCCACTAAAGAAGTACCTAAGTATATCTCTAGGATTCCCCCATGATTTCTTGTTCTTGAGGAACTTCCACTTCAGTTATGGTAGACGAGACATCCACATTATTTACCTCTTTGTTCACAACCATTGTCTCTTCTTTGAATCTCAAGTACTCAAAATATATTTTTTATGCTAATGAATCCTAAGAAATTCAACAATAGGCACTGTAATTTTAATTTGGCTCAAAAGTTGAGCCATCTCATAGGTGATTTATACGTACCCAAAATTGTAAGGTACTGTACTGCGGAACAACGTAATAAGTGCCCCAATGATGATACAGGTCTCTTCGCAAGGTGTTCGGGATCCAGAAAAGCTCTCGAGTATGCGTTAACATCCTGCATGCCCCGCCTAGCCCCCACGCCCTTTGTTTTCCCTTTTTTTCCCTCTTTCCTTGGCCTTTTGATCTTCAGTGACAAAACCACCGCCCGAGCGTGCAGGCGGCGGTCCTTTGCGCATTTTCCAGAACGTTCTTTTGATGCGACTCGCGTGAAATATCACATTTCACCAGCTTTCCTTGCCGACTTGAGCATGCATTTATGTTTTTGGTCCCCTGGAATAGTGTTTTTCCTTTGTTTATTGTTTAGGAGTTCAGTTTGGTTTTGATCTTTGGGGATTGAATTCCTATAAATGCATGGCTTGTGCTCAAACAAAAGAGACTGATCTTTTGCTCTCATCTCCTCATTTTCAGTAGTCCAGCTTGTTATCTTGTTTAGAAGCCATAATTTCAATTCACTTGCATGTTTAGTTAGTATTGTTCAGCTGTTGGTAAGCCACATACCCATCTTGTGCAAGCAGTGTTGTTGTTTTACCCAATCCATTAGAATAGAATAGCTTAGGAAGCCATTAAAGTTGCAGGTTTTTCTCTTCAAACAGGATAGTTTCAGGTTCTGGTCGCTTCATATTGCATGGCTTGCAGTAAAATCCCGCTAGGAATCACATAAGCCAAGCTCTGTACTCTTGCGTTGTCCCTCTCCTACTCGCATTTTCGGTCTGCATTCTAAGTTGTCCTTGTCCCAATATCTACTCCTGTCGATGCTAGTATTACACACTTTTCTGGATCCACGTGAACACGAAAGAATAAGGAGATCATACTGAGGGGACAAGATCACACACACCATCGGATTCGCCACTGTTCTGCAGAATCCAGGTTCTAGATTTCGAGTTCTAGTTAGAATCATATCAAATAGAGTAGATAATTGCTTCATTTCGTGAATTCTATTCTCGATATTGCCAGGAAGTCATGAGGATTGATAGTTTCGAGAAACTATGATTCACTCCTCACTTCGAGGTAGGATTGAGAATCTTGCAGATAGATTAGATGAGCTGTTTTATTTAGAATAAATCTACAAATTACACAGACTGATAACTACACTCGGTTATTTTGTCATTTTAAATTATTGATTAGTTGTTATTCCTAGATACATTTAAATAGCTTTCTTTCATTATATTCTCGAAAGGTTTCTTAGAAGAATAGAACTTATTTATGTTTTAGGTTTATTCCACATAGTTAGAGTTTACTTAGTTACAGTTAGATTTACATTTCATTTCGTATGACAATCACGGGACCTTAGGAGCCCAGGGAATATATATTTGAGCCAATCATGCCTCAACCAAACCTCGTCACAGAAATAGTTGACATAGACCAAAATGTCAAAATACAAGTATTCCGAACAACAACAGATTTACAACTGATCAGTTCTCAGTTGAGAGGGCTAAACATAGAGGACGACCAAGCACACACATTTTGGTCAAACCAACCAAATTACAGATTTCCCTAGGTAAACACTCACATGACTGTAGAAGGGTTCGAAAGAGAACAAAACTTTGGTTGTGATCCTTTGGTGCCACGGCCCGGTGCGAGAGACACTCTCACGAGATATAGATACCGGTCTGAGAAAATCACATAGTTGTTGGTCCTAAACATAGAAGCTGAGAAAGCATACGATTACTGGATACTAGGGATTAGAACTTGATTTCGCGCATGACCATAACAGGACCGCAACATCCAAGAGTACATGGTTGTGACCCACAGATCTCACAGCCCAACGAATCCATAAGTCAATCAGATATAGACGCTGGCTTACGCACACTAGTATTCCAATCCACTCCAATTCCACCCATCATCATCAAACAATTGTCCTTACTGGATATAGCGGCTAACGAAGCTAGAGAATTCTGGACTAGGCCAGAGAATCGTCCATAGAGTCAATTGTTTTCACCATCCACCCTATGACCTTATCTGGAGACATACACGAAACTATCCCAGGTCATTTTCCACGTATTCCACAACCCATAGATCAAATCATGCCAGAGCTCGATATTGATTGGAGCCTTCGAGTAGTCATCCTCGCCGATTGATCTATCACACCAGTCCAAGTTAAAAGGGCCTTCTTTGCCTTAGATTCACAAATTCCACTAGTGCATGTCGAAGACATTAGACTGCCTAACTAGTTTGTCTGAATCCAACGCATATTATACCCCCACCGGCTGTCTCGGCACGACCTCGAGAGGTCGGGTACGTGGAAGAGTCACTTGTAGATTCTCATGCTCGCCTGTCACTTTTCCGGTGTACAAAACTGGTGAACCCGACGTGAATCAAACAACTGTTTCACCTTCTCTTTGAGAAGTTTTATCTCATCCAAATCACCTTCATTCCTTCCCATTATTCTGCGGGTATTCATATACCCCCCGAATATGTCGGGATTCGATGAATATGGTAGACCCCTCTTGGGTCTTGAGGCATACTACGCCCAACAGAATAGGCAATCATCACCCTCACTCTCAGTATGGGGTCGACAACTATTCAACTAATCAGTTGTCAACAAGAAACAGATATAACTCGTCTTTTCAGACAGAGGAGTTAGATCAACCCCCTCGAACACAACAAACAGAGCCTTCAGGCTCGAACAATATGACGTTTACCGGAGAATCTGGTTCGTCTCCTCAAATGCTACTTAGACCACAAATTAGTAGGCAATCAGACCCATACCTGGTCTTAGATGATGAACGGTCAATACGTTATCCTAGGAGTGAACAACATTCTCGGGTATGTACCCACCCATAGGAAGTTTACAAATACAACCCGAGGTCTCTTTTCAAGAAAATACCTCTATGCCACTGCATATAGGAAATACTCTCGGAGAAACTTGGCAAGATAGCAATCAATTCATGACAGGATATCACATGCCTATACAACACCAGGGTATATAACAAACGCCGCTCAGGCAAAGCACCGTGACTTCACCAAATGAAGTCATTTCAACGTTAGTAGAAAAAGTGAGAGGGTTAGAACTTGCTCAAGCAAGTCAAAATTCTCTGTTCATACAAGTAGGAAGTTCCAACCCTCCATACCACTGCGGCCAAATAGATCTCCTCACAGAGTAGGCACGTTAGGTATGCCTCCTCACTATCCACAAAAATGCCAACAAGGCCCATCATCTCTAACACTAATCCTCCCGCTCTAGTATCAAGTAACCCATTACTAGACAATACCCCGTCATACTTAAACATGTACTCCAAATCACCACAAGGAGATATGTTCTCCTCCCCTGGCATGTTTTCTCAAACACAGGGACTTCCCTATGCCCCTACCAATGCATACATTGCACCATATCAACAACCCATCCCACCACCACTCCCTCAGCAACTACCATCAATGGTCGAAAGCTACGCGATAGGGACTTATTCAGAATATCTAAAGGAACCCTTAGACTTCACCATACGAAGTTTCATGCTTCCAAGACCTCTTCCTGATTTACCCAAGTTCAAGGGTGAGGGAGATCCAAATGCACATATCAAAGCCTATGCTACAGCCATTCGAGAGCTACTCCCTTGGGATGGGGTTGTTGCTAAAATATTCCCCAAAACCTTGAAAGGCATTGCTCTTGACTGGTATTATAGAATACCTGAAGCCTCCATCCATTCATTTAAACAGCTCGTATCAGAATTCATTAAGGCATTCGACGTGAACAAATTGTTGAGAATAGGAATCAGGGAATTCTTACACATCAAACAAGAACACAACGAATCATCACCCATTTCATCCAAAGGTGGCATACAGTCCTTTATTCCTTGGCAAGTGCTCTAAACATGGATCATATGGAACTATGTGATTTATTCCTTTATTCTCTTAGCAAAGAGGTGAAGGAAGAAGTCCAGAAGTTCCCACTAAGAACTTACGATGAAGTACTTGAGAGCGCTCTTCGAATAGACCAAGCAGCGATAGATAGTGGTCGTAAGACATATGGAACAAATGGGAGGTTAATCACCTCCACTCAGAACACTACAACTATCACAAATATCAATCAAGGACCTAAAATCCTTAATAAAAATAGTGGGGTAACAACAGATGGAGTAACCAACCAACCCAAAATGGTAAATGTTGTTAATACTCCATCATAAACAAACAACCAACGAAACAACAACTTTATCCTCGACAATCAATACAAAGGGATTTTAATCATCCACAACAACAACAATAACAAAGAAAATCCCATACAAGGGCTAAGCCAAAATTCATTTGGTTATCAAAACCAAAGTCAAAACCAGAAACAACAATTCCAAAACTTTAATCCTAATAGGCAACAATTTGATCAGAATTTTAGGCCACAATACACACCAAACCAACAAAACAGGAATTACAACCCCAATTCTTATTGTGGTTTCCACAAAATTTGAGGTCACGATACTAGGACGTGTCGTGACTACAATAAATTTATGCAACATTTTCTAGAAGAACAAATACAGTTCTTCACAGATTTGTTTTTAGCAGATCTCGTCTCATCATCACCAAATACGCTCACAGGGGTAGTTTCCCCTCAGAATGCTCCCCTCAAGATCTTTAACGATCCGCTCCCAAATCATGATAGCAATAGGCTGAATCCAACTGGAACAAACAAAAGTGCAATGACAGGAAACAATGATCACGAAGCCTCGACTTCATTAAATCCATCAGTTGCACCACAGTTAGGAAGTCAACCGAGACCCAAGATAGTCAGTTTGGTAGAATTAGACGCTGAACTACCTATCGAAGCTATAACAAGAACGCGAGAATATTTCTCTCAACCGAGCTCAAGTCATCTGCCAGAAACAGATAAGAGTCAGCAAATAGTAGAAAAACCCGTAGGTGCCTATGATTTAATTAATGACCTAACAAAGACCTTCTCGCACATCTCATTTTTAGATTTACTAAAGAACTCTCCTCCTCACAGAGCTGCTCTTTTAGAAGCATTAGGTCTAGGTCATCTAATTAACATCACTCCACCTCCTGAAACACAAGTAAATCATGTAGATTTTGATATCCACCCTCTGGGGCAGCCGGACAAGGATGTCGAATTCATATTCGAAATAAGTAAAATGCCCACAGATGCTGTGATCACACGCCGAGGTGATCCAGCCTTACACTTACAAGTATGGGTTTATAATAACTATGTAAAACATGAAATGGTTGATGATGGAGCCACAGCTAACATAGTCCCTTTCTCTTTCCTCCAAAACTTGGATATGGGGAAACAAACTGTTCCACTACTCGAAATACATTAAGAGGCTATGATAGCCTTAAAGCCACTTCGATAGGAACTATAATACTGTCGGTCACCTTAGGGCCCAAAACAATCCTAACTGAGTTTTATATTATAGATCGGGAAACTAATTATAATATGATACTCGGCCGACCATGGATACACCAAATGAAGGCAATCCCTTCTACTTTATTTCAAGAAGTAAGATTCTTGCATCTAGGAAAGGTATTTGTAGCCAAAGGCGATCCAAAACCTTTCGATTTGCACCTAGCTGATTTAAAGAAAAGACCAGGGGTGCACTCAGAATTTGAACTTCCAACAAACCAACTTAATAAACCCACTGACCCAAAACCAGAGGAAAAGTTGGTACCTACGACGGATCTTGAAACTATCAGCATAGCCAAAACAATTCCAACCCCCAAAGATAAAACTAAAGAAACAGTATCATTAGGGACTACTGCGAAAATCATTGAGTTGATAGAACAAGATTCACCAATGTTCTTACCATTTGATTCAGTAGGCATAGGATATTCCCTAGGTGTTGGTTCCCTTCCAGCAGAGGACCTCTGTATGGTAGAAGTAGAGTGTGCAAATGCAGCAAATGCCCCAACATCTATACTCCCGACTAAGTATTGGACTCTCCATTTCGATGGAGCTAAATGCCGTTATGGAGCAGGGGCAGGTATAATTCTTACTTTGCCCGAGGAGAAAGTCCTCCCATTCGCTTTTAAGTTAAACTTTGAATGCACAAACAACGACACTGAGTACGAAGCCCTCCTCCTTGGCCTCACTTTAGCCAAGAGAATTGGTGTTGATAACATCAGAGTCTTAGGAGACTCACAATTAGTGGCAAACCAAGTTTCTGAAGTATACGAAACCAAAGCCAAACACTTGCAGCTTTACAAAGAAGCCGTATTAAATTTAAGCAAGGCATTTAACTTCATATCCATTGAAGCAATCCCGCGAGAGAAAAATCTTCTCGCCGATTCAATAGCAACTTCAGCATCACATTTTACTCCAAGTAATGAGTTAGAAGATACCCAGTTCACGGTGTCCATTCGTGATGAGCCATTGATAAAAATAATGACAAATCCCCTTTCAAGCGGAAGTGAATCTACCACCCCAGAGCCATGTCGATAATAATATGGCCACTTTGGAATACTTAAATGCCTATGCGGCATTACATCTCTCCTATCATATGCTAGATTTATCCTTAATTCCACATTCGTCTTCCTATTTCGGGAATCCCATGATGGATTTCCCCTCACAAATGGAACCTAGCATATACGCAGTAGACAATGGGGAGGGTTTGGATTTACCTCCAGCACCACCTGAGTTCGAAGAGGGTAACGCCTCTTTGATCGAAGAAACAATCGATGTCAACATCGGGACAGAAGATGAACCAAGAATATTGAAATTAGGATCATCCTTAACCCTAGAAGAAGTGGAAATACATACTCAGATTCTCAAAGAACATCAGAAGGCATTTGCATTTAATTATAAGGAGATGACAGGAGTCACACCCCACATTGCGGTGCACAACCTCGTCACTAAATCAGATGCAAAGCCAATTAAACAAAAATCAAGACCCATGAAGCCCAAAGTAGCTCTCATGGTAAAAGAGGAGGTAATAAAACTCCTCCAGGTAGGATTCATCAAACCAGTCGACTACTCCCAATGGGTATCTAATATCATCCCCGTTCTCAAGAAGAATGGGAAGATACGCATCTACATAGATTTTCGAGATATCAACAAAGCATGTCCTAAGGATGACTTCCCATTACCATCCATAGATGTTATTGTTGATGCAACGGCTGGTTTTGAACTTTTGTCTCTCATGGATGGATTCTCGGGATACAATCAAATCAGAATATCTAAGCAAGATCAAGCTAAAACCACGTTTATAACTCCTTGGGGAACCTATTGCTATGTCTTATGCCCATTCGATCTCAAGAACACCTGTGCTACGTACTGGGCCATGACATACATATTTCATGATCTAATTCATAAAATCATGGAATCTTATGTAGATGACTTATTGGCTAAGGCCAAGAAGCGTTGTGACCATCCCGAAGTACTCCGCGTCATTCTTTCACGTCTAATAGAATACGGAGTCACATTAAACCCAGAGAAATGCGTCTTTGGTGTAATGGGAGGGAAGCTCCTAGGCTATATCATATCGTCACGAGGGATAGATGTTGACCCAACCAAAATTCAGGTTGTCCTCGAAATGGTTCCACCTTCAGATGAATTTGGAATCAGATCATTTCTTGGAAAGCTGGGCGCAATCCGGAGATTTATCCCGGACTTAAGCTTCGCCGTTCATCCAATCAACAATTTACTCAAGAAGGACTATAGCATTGATTGGACCAAAGACTGTAATGAAGCCTTTGAAGTAGTTAAGCGTTTTCTATTATCACCACCTACGCTAATGCCACCTAAGCTAGATCACCCGTTAATTCTATATTCACGAGCTACCAATGTCTCGCTGGCCTATATGTTGGCCCAAGAAGACGATAACAAGAGAGAATGTGTGATTTATTTCATTAGCCGAACGTTTCTCGACTATGAAACACGCTATACATAGGCAGAATGAGAATGCCTTGCCATAGTCTTTGCCACTAAACGCCTAAGACATTATATGCTGAATCAAGAAATGAAGGTCATGGTAAAAACAGACCATCTACAGACTTTCCTCACACAAGGGTCATTGTCTAAAAAGGTTGGACATTTTATAACCTTAATGGGAGAATTCGAATTAACATTTGTAAATCAGAAGTCAGTTAAAGGGCAAATCATTATGGATTGGTTAGCTGACAACCCATTAGATGGAGGCGATCTAGTAGATTTAGACTTTCCAGATGAGTGCGTATACTACATCGAAACCCGACCCGCTATCTCTGAGTGTCCCTGGTACGCTGACATCATTAACTATATCATGGACCATACGTATCCAGAAGGAGCTACACCACAACAAAGAAGACGGTTACGCATAATCGTAGCTAAATACGTCATTATAGAGCAAGTTCTCTATCGAAAGGCATTCGATGGAATGCTCCTAAGGTGTGTCGACACAGAGGAATCCAAGAAGATTCTCCATGAATCTCACAGCGGTATATGTGGAGGCCACTTCGGTGGCCATGCCACCACTCGAAAAATACATCGAATGGGCTATTTCTGGCCCACTCGGAACATGACATGATAGAGTTTGCATGCAGGTGTCATAAGTGCCAAGAATTCTCCCACGAGATCCACATGCCAACACAAGCTCTACAACCAATCGCAACTCCATGGCCCTTTTCTACATGGGGTCTAGACTTAATAGGGAAATTCTCTCCCTCATCCACAGATGGCCATAATTTTATAATCACGGCCACTGAATATTTTACCAAATGGGTGGAGGCCATGCCTCTTACTACTGTACCTAGTTCTGTGATCGCCAAGTTCATTTTGAACCAAATCATTTGCAGGTACGGTATCCCACAAATCATTATCTCCGATAATGGAACTTCTTTTAAAAATGAAGAGGTTCGCGAACTATGCAATAAATTTAAGATAAGCCATCATACGGCTTCCTTGTATTACCCTCAAGCCAACGGATAGGCTGAAGTGACAAACAAGACACTGAAAGCCATTCTCCTTAAAACGGTGAAAGAAAACAAACAAGATTGGCATTTGAAGTTATATCCGGCCTTGTGGGCCCACCGAACCTCAATAAGAACACCAATGGGAGCAACTCCTTTCTCGCTAGTATTTGGGGTAGAAGTAGTTCTCCCACTTGAGGTTGAAATACCCAGTCTTCGCATTTCATTACAAGGGATTCTGGATGAAGACACTTATAGAGAAGCGTGTCTTTCACAACTAGAAAGCCTAGACAAAACTAGGTTAGATGCTGAGCAGCGGCATAGAGCTTATGCTAACCGAATGTGCTGGCAGTATAACAAAAAGGTCTATGAACGTAATATATACGAAGGTGATCTAGTTCTAAGACTAGATAACCGGATCGACAAGAAGACTGGCGAAGGAAGGAAATTCTGGCCCAAATGGTTGGGCCCATACCAAGTCATGAAGGACTATGGAAATGGTTCTTACCTCTTATGTACGCTAAAAGGTGAGGAATTTGGCGAAACAGTCAATTCCTTGCACCTCAAGTGATTCTACACATAAGCAACTAGCACTACTTGTATAATTATCTACATTGCATCTTCATATAGATTTAGATCATTTTGTCCACTTGTTTCTTACATAAATTGTGATCAAGGAATCTATTCTCAAAGCAATTCATTACAAACTCATGATGTTGTTGGCATTAAGCTCTTTAATCATACCTCTCCATCTTCATATATCATTGAATCATCTCGGAATCTTTTATCAAATAAATCAAACATGACAAAGTCTTAATGGTAACCATACCAAGATCTGCAAGTTTGTTCTCACTTTGATTTCTTCTTAGGATAGGTGTCTTACCTATGGTCTGTTCTAGAAGCTTCATGGTGTCACATCTATCCCATATATACATCTCTTTGGAAATAAGCATATACTGACATTTTACTCAAATAAGCAAGTCAAAAAGTGATTAAACAGAAAATTTTATTTTTACACATTTCCTTGCCCCACCAACCTTCGGTGATGAGCTTGCATCTCTTACTAGTGACGTAGGGTTGGGAAAGGATGGAAATGCCCTTACTCGCCTATGCCTTGCCCACGGTGATAAACCCACGCTTCTTACTAGTAGCATGGGGCAAAGTATAGGGGGTCCTCTTGACACAACAAACGTTAAAAGGTCATAAACAAACAATTCAAACTTTGAGTCAAAAACGAATGAATCAGATGTTCAAAATTCCAAGAGAGTTAAAATCCTAAAAACCCAGATCTTGTCTACTATGTGGCCATCTACGGGTCTAAGTCTAGATAAACCGCAAAGCAAGTGCATTCTAAACTATGAAGTCATTCGGGTAGAGTAAGCTTGTAGCTTCCAATTTGGTTCCGCCAAAGCTTTGTCTATCTTTCGTCACTATCATTTCACCACATTTCATAACTTGCACCCTTCTTGGCTCTTGGTGATGAGCCCTCGCATCTTACTAGTTACGTGGAGTTGGGAGTGGGGCAAGTTAATCTGGTCATCATACTGGTTATATTCATCACTTTGCAAAACAAGCATGAGGTATCCAAATTGCTCACAGAAGCTAGGATTCGAAATCACAATATATCTGCAATATCATGTATCAGCATCACGAAACACAAAAAGAAAGTAAACATTTACATCATTTGTTCTCCATTGCATACATTCTAAAAGCATACAAACATACATCATAGTATATACAAAGAAGCTAGAAATAGAAAAGAAGCCATGAGTGACAAGATTTTGATCCAAAGATGAATGCATATATATAAATAATCAATGTTTATATACAATGCCATCATGCACTAGGCATGATCAAAATGCTCAAAGAGCCCGTGATATACAATAGTACAAAATACACAAGGGCCAAATGGCCTCTCAACCCCTACGTGACCCCTCCGAAGGTGCACGCCCTCACCTAGGACTCCGGCTACGCCGACGCTCTGAATGTACGGAGGGCTCAGGGTCCCGAGGGGCAGCCGCGGTCTCACCATGAGAATGGCTCCTCATAAGGCGCTCAGCCATCCTGTAGCCCGCTAACTCTGTGCGCAGGGTCGACACCATCCTGGCCACGTGCCAAATGGGAGCGAAGACATCGGTATGTCTACCAGCTGCTGAGGGCTCCCCGGCATCTACGGATAGCTCCGCGTGGGTCCTATCCATGGGGATCATCAGGGAATCGGTACATACCCTGCGGATCAGATCCCGCCACTCGTCAACAGTCTCTGCAAACAAAGAAGAAAAATGAATCAGAAACCAAGCAAGAGGCTAAAAGATACACAATAGCAACTAAAGAGAGATAGCAATTAAAACAAATCCTAAATTAAACAAATGTTATAGAAGGAAGAATGGGTAACTTACTCGGATCACTAGGCCTCCAAGATGGATCATCAAGGGCTAGCACCCGCCGCGGATGCCGCTTCCGACTGAGGGGCTGCTCCTGTGGCAGTGGCAACATGTCGCCCTGCAACTGACTCATCCTCTCCACCATGGCCCTGAGAGAGTGGCTCCTCTGAAACTAGAGTGTCCTTCTCTACGCTCTGCTCAGCCCTCTCTACCTGCATAATGTCCTGAGTGTCATGCCACTCAGGATCACTGTCATCAGTCTGCTCCTCCGACCCTCCCTCTGTAAGCTCCTCAGAGTCGAGTCAATATCTATGGGGTCATCGCTACTATGAGCAGGACCCACAACAATCTGAAGTAAAGGTGCCCGAGGCACACCAGCTCTCCCTCTAGCACGAACTATCCTCCTGGCTGCAATGGGAATGCCAGGAGTGATCACTGTCCAACCACGGCCTCTAGGCCCCCCTCTGGCCTCGCGAACTGATCTGTAAACTGGTGCCACTGGGGGAAGCATGCCCATATACGGTAGGCCAAACTGCTGAGGAACTCTGCCAAAAGGATGCACCTCCACTCGCCCCACTCGATCAATGAGCTGCCCTGTGGTGGAGCAAGAGATCAAGGTAAGAGTCTCCTCTCCCCATATGCCGGCCATAAGCCGGTACGGTGTCGCCTCCATGTCTGCAGTAGTAAGGAGGCAATGGCTGGTGAGGTGCTCTAAGCACCGACATATCTTTCCATCTGGCTGCCCTCACAGCCCCAGGATCTGCCACCTCCACACCTCTACCATAAGGGATAAAATGCTCATACACCTAACTCATGACTAAAGTCGGGTGGCTCAATGACTGTCCCTGTAAACGGACCACCCTATATAAATCATGGTAGGTGGTCCCTGAATATCTCGCACCCCGGTGTATATCCACCATGCCCCTCTATCTACGCAATGATGGGGGCCCGGTGGTATAACAATGTATAACAATGTATCGCATAAGACAAGGATCCCCATGACACTGTCAAAGTACGGGGATAGGCAAAAGAAGGAATGGATCGAACTCTCACTCCCTTCTTCAACCCCACGGAGATAATCGCATCTCCTATATGTGCCCTTGCCCACTGCAATAATCGTGGCCTATGAGCCTGTTGTCTCCAATGTAAGTCTCCTCCCGATGATCGGGACCCCCAAAATACGGTAGACATCCTCGAGTGTGATGGTCCACTCACCACGGACCCCTGGCAGTCGGAAGGTGTTCCGATCTGCATCCCAATAAGAGAATAAGTCACAAAGGATGTGACTAGATGGTGCAACATGAGGCACACGCGATATACGCAGTATACCAGCCCTCTGAAGTGTGTCCTCCTCGTCCTGCGAGAGAGCATCCAGTACTCCTGAGAGCCAATCACACACTCTCTCTCTGCTCCATCTAATATACTCCTCTCTCACCTGCATACACCCAAAAACACACAAAACAGAGCAAGTTAATATCTGAACAATACCAAGAAGGTCATAAAAATGTGTAGAAGTGCAAAAAAATACAAACACAATCTCAAATATAAGTTCTTTTGCATTCTGTGCAGAACCGCCGCCCTGAGCAGGGAGGCGGTTTTGTAACCGCTGCCTTAAGGGCGGTGGTCGTGTAACCGCCACTCCACCTTGAACAGGGCGGCGGTCATGTAACCGCCACACGGCCAGGTGGCAGCGGTCGTGGTCCGAAAACCCACGCAGGTTTTTAATCTTAAAAAGCCTAAAACTAGCAAAAAATGACCATTTGACCTAAAAATGGAGCCTACCCAGTAGGCGCCCCCCCTAGGTGGACCTTTTGAACCTAATATTTTCAAAATAACCCCCCCATTATGACAAATTTAGCATTTCAAATTTAAAGGGGAAAAACACAAAATTGAAGAAAACCAACCTGTGATCTAGCAGGACGGTGTTCTGCACGTGGAGGCATGATCACGATCTCGCTGCGGACGTTTTGACTCTACTCACGCAAGAAACCGTCACCGTGGGTCCCAGAGCTCAAAATCAATCAAATCAACTCACGCAAATGAATAGGAAAATGGGCCCACTTTCATATATATAGCACCCTGATTCATTTTAAAAGACTTTTTCACAGGTTTGGAGCACTGATGGAGGTAAGTCCCTATCCCCACATGAATGGTACGTTCTCATTCCCTATTATTTTAGCGTTTATTTTCCAAGTTATTGTATCTATCTGCACTTGAATCCTCTTTTCATTTTGCAGGTAGCGGGAATTTTGGATGGCGTGATTTCAACACATGGACGTGTAAGGTATAACTTCTTACTTCCCATTTCGGGACTGCCATACTCGGACCCACCATTTTATGCCTCTTCATGGCTAAAATGCTTCTCCGAGGGGGCAATATGTACATACCCAAAATTGTAAGGTACTTTATCGCAAAACAACAGTAATAAGTGCCCCAATGATGATACAGTCTCTTCATAAGGTGTTTGGGATCCGTAGAAAGCTCTCGGAGTATGCGTTAACATCCCGCATGCCCCGCCTAGCCCCCGCACACTTTTTTTCCCTTTTTTTCCCTCTTTCCTTGGCCTTTTGATCTTCAATGATGAAACCACCGCCCTAATCAGGGCAGCGGTCCTTTGCGTGTTTTCCAGAACATTCTTTTGACGTGACTCGTGTGAAATATCACGTTTCACCAGCTTTCCTTGCCGACTTGAGCATGCATTTATGTTTTTGGTCCCCTGGAATAGTGTTTTTCCTTTGTTTATTGTTTAGGAGTTCAGTTTGGTTTTGATCTTTGGGGGATTGAATTCCTATAAATGCATGGCTTGTGCTCAAACAAAAGAGACTAATATTTTTCTCTCATCTCCTCATTTTCAGTAGTCCATCTTGTTATCTTGTTTAGAAGCCATAATTTCAATTCACTTACATTTTTAGTTAGTATTGTTCAAATTGTTGGTAAGCCACATACCCATCTTGTGTAGGCGGTGTTGTTGTTTTTTACCCAATCCATTGGAATAGAATAGCCTAGAAGCCATTAAAGTTTCATGTTTTGCTCTTCAAATACGATATTTTAAGGTTCTAGTCACTTCATATTGCATGGCTTGCAGTAAAATCCCGCTAGGAATCGCATAAGCCAAGCTCTGTACTCTTGCGCTGTCCCTCTCCTACTCGCATTTTCGGTCTGCATTTTGAGCTATCCTTGTCCCAATATCTACTCCTGTCGATGCTAGTATTACACGCTTTTCTGGATCCATGTGAACATGAAAGAACGAGGAGATCATACTGAGGGGACAAGATCACACACACCATCGGATTCGCCACCGTTACTCATGGAATCTAGGTTCTATCTTTCAAGTTATAGTTAGAATCATATCAAATAGAGTAGATAATTGCTTCATTTCAGTGAATTCTATTCTCGATATTGCCAGGGAAGCTGTGAGGATTGATAGTTTCTGAGAAACTATGATTCACTCCTCACTTCTGAGGTAGGATTGAGAATCTTGCAGATAGATTAGATGAGCTGTTTTATTTAGAATAAATCTACAAATTGCACAGGCTAATAACTACACTCGGTTATTTTGTCTATTTTAAATTATTGATTAGTTGTTATTCCTAGATACATTTAAATAGCTTGCTTTCATTATATTCTCGAAAGGTTTCTTAGAAGAATAGAACTTATTTATGTTTTAGGTTTATTCCATGTAGTTAGAGTTTAGTTAGTTACGCTTAGATTTACATTTCGTTTCGTATGACAATCACGGACCTCGGGAGCCTGTGGAATATATATTTGAGCCAATCATGCCTCAACCAAACCTCGTCACAGCAATAGTTGACATAGACCAAAATATCAGAATACAAGTATTCCGAACAACAACAGATTTACAACTGATCAGTTCTCAGTTGAGAGGGTTAAACATAGAGGATGACCAAGCACACACGTTTTGGTCAAACCAACCAAATTATAGATTTCCCTAGGTAAACACTCACATGACTGTAGAAGGGTTCAAAAGAGAACAAACCTTTGGTTGTGATCCTTTGGTCCCACAGCCAGGTGTAGGAGACACTCTCACAGATATAGATACCAGTCTAAGGATCCAGGTTGCACGAACGCCTGTGAGATATTCTAAGAAAATCACACAGTTGTTGTTCCTAAACATAGAAGCTGAGAAAGCATACGATTACTGGATACTAGGGATTAGAACTTGATTTCACGCATGACCATAATAGGACCGCAAAATCCAAGAGTACATGGTTGTGACCCACAGATCTCACAGCCCAACGAATCCATAAGTCAATCAGATATAGACACTAGCTTACGCACACTAGTATTCCAATCCACTCCAATTCCACCCATCATCATCGAACAATTGTCCTTACTGGATATAGCGGCTAACGAAGCTAGAGAATTCTAGACTAGGCCAGAGAATCGTCCATAGAGTCAATTGTTTTCACCATCCACCCTATGACCTTATCTGGAGACATACACGAAACTATCCCAGGTCATTTTCCATGTATTCCACAACCCATAGATCGAATCACGCCAGAGCTCGATATTGATTGGAGCCTTCGAGCAGTCATCCTTGCCGATCGATCTATCACACCAGTCCAAGTTAGAAGGGCCTTCTTTGCCTTAGATTCACAAATTCCACTAGTGCGTGTCGAAGACATTAGACTGCCTAACTAGTTTGTCTGAATCCAACGCATATTCTACCCCCACCGGCTGTCTCGGCATGACCTCGAGAGGTCGGGTACGTGGAAGAGTCACTTGTAGATTCTCACGCTCGCTTGTCACTTTTAAGCGTACGGTGACATACTTGGAAAAATAGAGTATTGGGAGATAGAGTAATGGTGGTTTCTGATGGGATAAAATTCTTTTCTACTTAAGCAACATCAATGGTATTTGGCTTATTGGCAGGTGCAGGGCCTTTATTTGGTATATATTTCTTGGGGAAATTCTTAGGGACATTGGTCAACACAGTAATTTATTTTTGGAAGATGGAGTAGTTCCTTTGACCAATCTATTATGGAGGTTATAATCCTTTTCTTGAGAAACAACCGCGTTCATCAAAAGTTTCCTATCTTCTTCAGAAGGGGTACCTCCATCATATTTTTTAATCATCAAATCCCTCAGATAGTCAAAATCATGGTTAGGAAATTGAAAAGAAGTCATAACCATGTCTATATCAACACTAGTAGTAAGAGGAGAAAAAGATACCCATTCCAAACAATTCCAAAATGATTCGACAATCCTAGTACCTAGAAATTCAATAGAAGTAGCCCCTATTTGTGTAGTATCAGAACATTCTAGCATGCAAACATCACCAAAAGAAACTTCATTAGTAACATCATCATCAGTATTAGAGTTACAAGGGGAATGTGGCATAAAAAATTATCACACCAATCAATGACATGATCTTATTTAACTAGAGATACCCTAACAGTTAATGGATCAGGTACCAATTTATTTTCTCTCTGGTTTGGCTGCTTATTCCCTGACCCCATGGGTCCCTTGCCTCTATCATCAGCTCTATGATCACCTATGGGGTGATTCCCAAATCTATTATGTCCTTGAGGTTGATGTTGATCCTGAGGGTTTTCTCCTATGCCTTTCTCAGCTCTAGCAAGCTTATAAGAGATCTCTTTAATTGCCCCTGCTAGGGTTTTAACTACTTCCTCTAGATCTACTAATTTGCTTGGCTGAGTTTTTTTGGGTTTAATAGCTTAATACCTTCCCTTTTCGAGGTTTTCTAGTTGTTTTGATATTATTTTCGTTATGCACTATGATGGTAAAAGATTGCCTTAAATTTCCAGGATTCTTATCTCTCAAGTAGTAGGCTGCCTTCTGTCAAATGGATTTGAGTATTTAATCAAACATGAATCATCACTAGGTCTCAAATTCATAGTGAATCTTGCAAATTCTTTGCTAAATCGAGTATTAAATTATGAAACTAGTTCATTTGAATTTTTCTTAATGTTCTCAAACTCAAACAGAAGGAATCTAGGACCAATTTCGTCACCATATTGCATCTTGAAGGTATTTTTCATTTCTAACCATGAATCAATTGAATTATCAGGAAATAATTTGTACCATTCCCTAGCATCTTCATCTAAGGTATGTATGAACAATTTTACATACACATCTTCATGTTTAATTTCAAAATCTTTCATAACATTCAAGAAGAGTCTAAGATGTTGATCCCCACTTATAGCATTATTTCCCTGAAATCTAGGCAATCTATTTCAGATTTCATGAGGGACTTCATTTGGATAACCAACCATTCCATGAAAATCTATGGGTTTGTAAGTATTCACTACAAATGGAGGTCAGGTGGATTTTCCATATTGTTTCGAGGAGATTTTCCAATTGGAGGGTTAAAACAATTGGGAACTGGGGATATTTGGTGTACTGGTATATGATCTTCAAAGTATTGATCCTTTAATGATTATGTTTCACAAAGTACTCTGTTATTTCTAATCAATAAAGGAGAGAGTCGAAGAATACCCTGATTAGTTGTAAATGAAGGACCCTCCTAAGTTGGTGAGTACAAATTGGTATGAGGACTACTTGATTTAGAACTGTCTAAGGTATAATCTTCCACCAAAGGTTGATCACTTTCACCAATAGGTACAACTTTCTCTTCTGACCTTTGATCACCCAAGGCTTTCCATATTTGTTTTCTTCTGGATTAGTCTTTCCCAACTCGGGAAAATCTTCTAGCAGGATCTGATTTAACAAAGGATCTTCTTCCTTCCAGATTTATGGAATTGTCAAGTAAAGTAACCAAGATTTAGATATTTTACACTGGTTTTTTACCAGAATTCTCACAAAGGATGGAGCCGCCACTAGGTTTTACACCCTAGATGTGTTGATTACTTGAAATTATTCACTAGAAGATAGATTTACACATAAATGAACAAAGCTTCACAAATATTTACAATCCTTACGCAAATTTTCCTAGTAAAGTCAAATTTAATGGAAAGCTTACTTATACTAGGGAAATATAGAGAAAACAAGTATAGATCAGGCTCTATTTTGGAAAATCTCAACAAAGGACTACATTCTAGACATGTATTTAAAATAGATACGTAATAAACATTACCAGAGACATGAATTTTACTCAATTTTTGGAAATAGTCCTCATAAACGGTGCCAAAAGTGTGTTGGTACCTAAAATTACACCCCCTTAGGGCCAGGCAATATCAACATATGAGCTGATGAACTTTGAGAATGAAATACTGTAGGTGTATGTAGTTTTTATCTGAGAAGGATGTCTGAAAAACATATTTGAACCTACCTTGGATGAGATTAGGTGATACATGCAAAGGGGATGACCTTCCCTACTGCTTGCCCTCCTTCGACCAGGGTGAGAGAACCTATTTTTTAACCTGAATTTGAAAAAATATAAGCATAATCAAGGCTTCTTAGTCTTTTCTTTAGAGCTTTAGTATCATTCCTGAGTGAAAATGGTCAATATATGCACAATTTAACTCCTACGAGTCATCACACTAAATGGTACAAATAATACTTGAAGGTCTCAAAGCTACTCTAGAAAGGTGGGAATTTCTATTTGTTCCTGCATAGTTATGAAAGGGTAAAGTGAAATCCAAGTTTCCTTTCAATAGTATTTACACATGTTGTGACAGGATAACTAACAAGATATTTGTGTTTTGTGATGAGGCTAAAGTTTTGTTTTATAATGATGGGGATTCAAGAAAACTTATAAGTATTTAAGTAACACAACTCATAGTGCTTTATTCAACCACATATGTCATTCCAAAAACATGGAGCAATTCATCAATTTATCACAGTTCTCACTTAAATAAATATTTGCATTCATTGATACTCAATTAAGACAAATATTTCACACAATCCTCAAAATACTTAGCAAAAAAATTTCATGTAAGCATTCCAATGAATTTTTTCTTGCTTGTAATCTCATACACTTGAGATACACTCAAAATATTACAAAATCCATAAATAATATGATTTCAGAAGGATTTTATAGTCACATTCAACATTGTAAAGGAAAGGCTCATAATACAATCTTTGAACAAATCACCAAAACTTAATTAGTAAGGATAGGCCCAGTGTATTTCAAATAGAGTTGTTTCACCTAATTCTAGATCGTTTCTTTGAAGTATGGTTGAAATAGATAGGGTAACAGCATAGGAGGAATACTGTTCAAACACTTGTTGATGGGTTGTTGCATGCGTATGAATCCCGAATCCACAACTGATCATGAGAACTTCCTTTTGGCTAGGAGGAACTACTTGTAATAAAAGCAAGACCATTAGAAGGAGTTAAAAAATATGTGTAGTAAACTTCCTAGCATATGCTAGATCCGAGAAGTGTGATACTTCCTAGATGTTTGTTAGTGCACTATTTTAAACAATTTAATGCAAGAAAACAAATTAAATCCTATTGTAATTCGAAATGATTTAGGTATCTCACTTAAAACACAATAAGAAATGGATTTCATCTAATAGGCTAGGTTAGAGTAGGATCCAAAGGTCAAGTGACTAGTTCTAGGTCTCTGTGTAGGTCCGACATAGGTCTCGGGAAAATAAAAGGTCAATGAGGGTGAGGTGAAATTAGGTGGGTAGGTCATTGTTTGAGGTCAGTATGGGAAAATACGAGACCGATGTCGGTTAAGGGTGACCAACGGTGGTTAGGTGTAATCGGTTCGGTTCTTATGGAAAACTGGGAATGCCATAGAATGAGCTTTGGGTCTCCTTTTTGATTGCACAAAGGAATTTGGTTAGACAGATGAGGTATTGGGTGATTTGAGTAGGATTTGGTGAAGTTTTAATGGGTATATGGAGGTGGAAGTGTTGGAGTACGTCAATGGGTGGCTAGGTAAACAATAAGTGATAATATAATGATGAAATGGAATGAACCATAAAAGTATAACATTTATGACTTGGATTCTCGGTCACGGATGCCTATGAGTGAGGGATGAAGGTGCTGATGAGAGTTTTGAAGGCTGCAAGTGATCACCAACTAAAGGAAAGCTTCGCATGGGCGGTATGTACATTCCCCTTTGTTTGGTTAGAGGAAAAGATGCTTGATCTCCTTCCTTCTTTGCGTGTTCTCTCTGGAATGTGTTAATGTTTGTCAAGTTTTCCAATATTTTTCCAACCTTCTGCCAACCTTGAGAATAAGTTTGTTTTGGGGTTAAACGGGTAACCGATGGAGGTTCCATCTTAACCAGTGATGGTCAAGGGTAATCGGCGTTGGTCAAGGTGGGATTTCCTATGTTTACTAAACTAGGGAGATCCTCTTGATTTCCTCATATATCATGTCGTTAACCCATAGATTAGACTGGGAGCTTCTTGTAAGCATGCGGGAATGTGGTTAGAGAGAATGTAGGCATTGATTTTTAGGGTTTGGGTAAGTCTTAGGTAGTTATGGCAAGTTACTAAGAATAGGTCTTAGGGTGAGTTGGCTTAGTGAGGTTTCTAGGTGAAGTGTATATGTGGATATTATTTAAATTAAGATATTTAAATAATAAATATAGTGAGGATAATGAATTAATTTAATTTAATTAATTAAATTAATATTAGTGGGGTGAAGGGGGCCATGGCTAGGTGAATGTGATGAAGGGTGCTTATTTGTCGAGGACCAAAGGGAGTGTGACCTAATTTTAGTGTCTACATTTTTCCCCTTTTTGTTACGTAGCTTGTATTGGTAAGGGACACTAACAAAAATAAGATGTGGTTGCCCCATGTGTGGGTGAAGGTGATCCCCTCAAACTAGGAACTAACAAGGGTGAAGGAAAACTTGGTGAGTGGTTTGATAAAAGGGTAAATGTGAGGAAAAGGTGGGTGGGCATGGGAAAAAAAGGTAAAAGGTCTACTCGGGAAATCTAGCTAATGGGTCAGGGTCAAAGGTAGCAACATTCAAATGCATGGACACATATAGACTGTAGCACGCTACCGGGTTGAAGAGTAGGCAAACTCTACATCGTCTAAGGTCAATAAGTTTATCCAAATGAGGTTGAAGTGATTCTGGTATCCAAGGTATATGATATGGTCAGGAAACACAACGTAGGTTAGGTGCAAGAATGTTTAGGTATGTTCTAGTACACCAAAGGTAGGGTCAAGATAAATGGTCATGGCAATAGGCTAGGTAAGGTCATTAGGTCAATCAACATAGGTAACAGTGTTGTAAGGTATAGTGAAAATATGAGGTCCAAGGTCACTAGTAATGGTCCAGGTCCAAATATCTAGGTCACAAAGACGGTAAGGCCAAGGTAGGGGTAAACTAATGAGTCCCTAAAGGAGGAAAAAGGGAGGTAGTAAAGGATGAGGCAGGAAAGGTAAGGTAAATGGGTTGGGTAAAGGTAGGGTGAGGAAAATAAAAAGGAAGTAGGGATAGGGTAAAGGGGAAAATTTAGGGTAATGTGTAGGTGAGGGTGAGCGATGCCGATCAAGGATAATCGGCGTCGTATAGGTCAACCGCCGATAGTGAGGTATGGCATGCAACCGATGTCGGTCAAGGGTAATCAATGTTGGTTAGGTTAGTTTTGTAATAAAAACAAAAAATCCACATTTTTTGTTATTCATTTGTTATTTTGCGAAGTGAGAAAATGACCAAAAAGAGAGAAAAGTGTCTACTAGGCGAAATGAATAGTGAGTTGATTTGGTGTGATTGATGAGTGATTGGTTGGTGAGCAGTGGGTCCACATGATCATTATGAGGGATTCAATTGGTTAGAGGTTGGTGTTAGCTATTCGGTGATGGTGGAGCCTAGAGAGGGATTGGGTGGGCCACCAGTATAATGGCGGACATGCCACCGAGATGGCAGCAACGTGACGAGGTAAGTGCCCTACTCTACATCTAGTGGATGTGATAGATTAGAGGATTAGTTGATTGTGGTTTGTAGGTTTTATTGGTTTTCCATTTTATGAGTTGTTTAAAAATTGAATTTGGGAATGGGGGAATAGCGGGTAATAAGAGGAATGGGGAGGGTAAGAAATGGGAGAAATGGAGTGGGTGGGGGTCTAAGGGTAGTTTAGGTCATTGTAGATGGGTAAAAGGGGCAAGGGGGAGGTGTTTTAGAAAGGGGGTTTTGGGAAATTGTGGGTTTTTCCACAATAGTGATCGGCGTCGGTCAATTTTGGCCAGCTTCGATTAGGTGGAATTGGTATCGATCCACCAAACAGGTGACCGATCTTGGTTAAGGGTGACCAGGTCAGCTAGGATGAATCGGTATCGACCACCAATTAGGTGACCGATGTCGGTGAAAGGGTGACCAAGGTCGGTTAGGATGAACTAGTCCGGTCGATTATTGGGCACAAGATTCCAAAAGTAATGTGGGCTAGGTGGTTGAGATGGGTAGGGTGAAAATAGAGTGTAGGAAAATGCTAATTGTTGAATAGGGATTTATACATGTAGATTAATATTGTGCTTGTATTGGATGCAGGGGAGAGTGTAGCTACATATGCGGGATAGGGTTCCACCTCTACTACGACGATACATGACACAAAGTAACCCCAAAGGAGCTGATGCATGTGGAGGCAATTGGTTTAAGTGGGGTTTATCACTATAGACATATAGTTATGCAGCCTAGTTTGATGGTTGTGCTCATCGATAGATGGGACTCCGTAACCAACATGTTCCACCTGCCGACGGGTGAGATTACTATCACCCTGGAGGATGTGTTCTGGATTCTTTGGTTACCCATATTGGGTTCCTAGGTTTATTATATCTCCTTCAAGGCCTCAGAGGAGTTGATTGTGATGGCTTTTGGAGAGGGGATGGCTGATCTAAGATTCCATAGCACCAGCTTGAGCTATAGAGAGATGTACCTAGCTCGTTCGGAGGAGACGAGGCTAGTGGTTATTTTGATGGAGGTAGTGTCGCTTCACACCGCCGATGATGTAGAGGGTGGATGTTTTCCCCGATCACTGATGGGGGTAATCCATGAAATGATGGTGGATGAGACCCAATTTTCTTGGGCACCAACATTTTTGGTGTAGCTATACAGGGAGTTGTGGGCATATGGGTGGTCACATAGGTTCATCCTATGTTGTATATTTTCTTTCTGCACTTCAGGCGTATGAGCACATAGTTTATGTGTAGCCTATAGGGATGCCCCGAGTAGATGCATTCCCACCTAGAGTTTTGTGGGTGGGGTACAGGAGATGGGTGCGAGTGATAGGAGAGAAGAGATCTGAGAGGTCCACACATGATGTGGTCCATTTCTGGAAGTTACTGGAGGGGTTGTCCAGAGTGGACATTATATGGAGGCCAGATGTGGGATTTCCCTCATATAGGCATATGCATGAGGAGCTAGCTAAGCTCCAGCTAGAGAGATGGATACAGGGTTATCGTGCTAGGGAGTATGAGATGATCCTGGTAGAAAGATTCTGACAGGAATTCGGGCTAGTACAGGACATTCCTTCACCCTTCCCATGAAAGACCTATGGGACCACGAAAGACCATGCCATATCTAGGTTACGGGATGCCCTAGGTGACACTAGATATTATTAGGACCAGCTAATGGTGGCCGAGATAGATTTTATATCCTATTCTCGAGTACATGGAAAAGTAGGCATCCAAAGTGAGAGGAAGAGATCCCACACTCACATTGTGGAGAGCACGGGAGGTCAACGAGCTTCGAGGCCCAATCGAGGCAGAGGTTACTAGTGCATATATACTAGCTCTAGTTGATTTGCGGCGCCAGCGAGGGACCTAGGAGGCCGAGGTACAAGTGATATAGAGATGGAGGTCATCCGCCGTGATTCTGATATGCGGTCACCTGGTTTTGATGTATGATAGTTATTTTTGGGATATATATATTGGCTTGCGTCTTTGAGAGATAGTTGTATTTTTATCACATACTAGCCTGTGTCTTTGAAGACAATGAGGATGTACTGAGTTGTTTGTATATTTCAAGCATATACCAGCCTACGTGCTAATGACATTTTGTATTGTATATCAACTTTGTGTGCCGACAATTTTGAGATGATGCACATGATGAGATAGGCATGCATATTTGAGATATACATTTATTGATATTATGAGATACATGCTATTATTTGAGTTCTTGATGTTTTTATGAGATATTTATTTATTGTGTGTGTTAGATGAGATATTGATTTGTTTTTTTGTTAGATGAGATATGGATTTGTTTTTTTGATATGGGTGGAAATTAGGTGAGTTAGTCATGATGGAGTCGGGTTAGTTTAGGCATGGATTGAGTAAGGTTGGTTAGGCATGGATCGAGTTAAATTTGGTTAGGCATGGATTGAGTCAAGTTTGTTAGGCATGGTTGAGTTAGGTTGTTTTAGGCATGGATCGAGTTAGGTTGGTTAGTCATGGATCAATTTAGGTTGGTTAGGCATGGTTGAGTTAGGTTTGTTAGACATGGTTGAGTTAAGTTAGTTTAGGTATGGATCAAGTCAGTTTGGTTAGGCATGGATCGATCCAGGTTAGTTGGGCATGGTTTTGAGTCGGGTTTGTTAGGCATGGTTCGAGTCATTTTGGTATAGGCATGGTTGTGCTGAAAATAGGTAAAGTTGTGATTCATATTTCATGCAATGAATGATACTAAGGGTCATATGTGAGATGTGGTATAATCTATGCATAGTGATGATAGAGAAATGGTAGGCGTGATAAATGTATGCTATGATAATGTTTAAAATATGAAACAACTTGTTATGTATGTGGTTTAATTTCCAATTTTGGGTATAAAAGGGAAACTAAGTGAGGTGTGATGTAATGTGAGGAACATGGAAGATGAATTATTTAGGGTAGAGTATGGCTAAGCTAACCTCCAAGGGCCTCATGCCCTTAGAGTGCTACCTACATAGTCCCGGTGAAAAAGGGATCTCGGTGATGTAGTTCTCCCATGAGCTAGGGAGGAATATGAGGAGGTATGAAAATGATTTGGTAGGTTTTTGGGCATTTTTGGGTTTAGGTTGGTTAGGTGTAGGTAGATCATAGGTAAAATGATGTAGGTGAAGGTCATTGTGGTGAAGGAAGAAGATTACCCCAAAAGTAAGCATCGAGGACCAAGTCCTCGTATAAAGTAATCAAAATGTAAACAAAGATGGTTAAAAGATAAGAGGGGGAAATAAAGCCACCTGATTGGGTAGGATCACACCAATTAGATCATACCTTGGAGGAGGTGATGAACATAATACCTGAAATACATTGCATGATTGATTGTTCTACAAAGAAAAGTAGTCACAGGATCACCAAATGTCTAAATTCCAAGATGTCCCTTGAGGTAATGAGGAAATGGGAGTGATAATGGTAAGAAGGGTGAAAGGTAGTGAATTTTTATATGGTATGAGGTAGCATGCACTTCGGGAAAGAGAACCTAGATCACAATGAGGAAGTCCATGACTAAAAGGTGTGTTGTTTTGACTTATAGTTGAGATAGAATGATTGATGCGGGAAGTCTATATGGGATGAATAAAATTTAAATCCTTGAGGTTTTTGTGAAGTTGATTGATGTGGGAAGCTTCAGTTTCTCTCATTATTATTATTATTTATTTTTTATTTTTAAGAGCTTTACATAGTTATCCTTCGAGGGAGCAATCTATTTATAACAACAAGTGCTCGAGAGGAAGATGTCCTTTGAGGGAGTCATCTTTTTATTAGATATTTGACTCAAGGATTTTGGTCCCATGTGAGGTATTTGAAGCCATGGACAATACCAAGGTGGAGGATAGGACTCTTGTTCAAAAGGCAAGGTGAAATGACCATGGGATCTCATCTAAAGGTAGATGAAAAGTATCCATGAGAATCATGCTATGTGCAGTGCCGTGGTACACATATTCAAGAGAAGATAACAAGTGACGGGTACTCACATGATTCTTGTTTAATCGTTGGTGAGGTGTATGGAGTGAATAGTGCTCAAGGGACGAGCATGGAAAGAGACAAAAGGTGAGGTAGGATGACGAGTCAACAATAGAATGGTCGAAGATGCAAGGCATTAAGGGGCTTAGGTTTGGGTTTACCATCAAGTGAAGATAAATGATAAGCACCTGATCCATAGGTATGAGTCATGATGTATGGTCCAAGCCAATTAGGAGAAAATTTACCCCGTTTAATTTTTTCTTCTTTGGTTACATGTTGATTTTATTTCAGAAAAGGTCACCGACTTGGAAGGTTTGTTCATGACACGTTTGTCATAGGCACGTTTGATACGTTTTTGGTAAACTTAAAGGTGATCCAAAGTATTAAGATGACATTCATCTAATAACTCTAGTTGTGCTAAACGGTCCTAACGAAATTCATCATCATTGAGCATGTCATGGAGAGAAATGTGGAGTGAAGGAATCTGGACTTTGAGATGTAGGAATGCCTCTGTAACGTAGACCAGAGAAAATGGTGTGGCCACAGTGGAAGTGCAAATACTAGTGCAAAGTATGCCCACAGGAAAAAAGGAATGTGCGTATGCCAATCCTTCCCAAGATCGTCAACCACTTTCATAAGAATTTTTTTGAGGGTTTTGTTAGTGGATTCAGCTTGGCTATTGGTTTGTGGTTAATAAGATGATGAGAAACTAAGATAAATCTCGAAGGTGTCACAAAGTTTTGCAATGTTTAATTTTTGAATTGTTTTCCATTGTTAGTGATGAGGTGATGACGAACACCAAAGTGACAAATGATGTGGTGGTTAATGAACTCACATATTTTCTCATCTTTTGTGGAGATGAGTGGTATGGCTTCCACCCATTTTGTATAGTATTCGGTAGTAGTGATGATCCATTGATAGCGTTGGGATGAATGAGGATTGATTTCTCCGATAAGATCCAAACCCCATTGAGAGAAGGGCCAAAGGTCACGAGCGACCTGTATGGCATGACTGGGTGTATGATGAAGATTGGAACTTTGTTGGCATTTTACACAATGTTTGACGTAGTCGCAACAATCATGGTTAAGGGTCATCCAAAGAATAGCTTAGGTGAAGGATACGCTTAACAACAACAAGGCCACTAAAGTGACCTCCACATACATCGTCATGAGCCTCCTTAATGGTATAAGGAATTTCAGAACTTGTGAGGCATCGTAAGAGAATACCATCAAATCTATGCTTATAGAGGAGTTGCCCTAGGATGACATAATGTGAGACCTTTTAAGGAATCTGCTATCCGTTACTGGTGATAGGTAAGATGGAGAGAGAAAGGTAGTCGGAGTATTGTTTATACCAAAGGTCACTCAGAGTCGGGGTAGCGGTTCTAATCAAGTAAACATCATGAGGTAAATAAGAAGGTGATTGGAGTCATTGTACGATGACAAAGATTGTAGAATCTACAGGTGAAGTGGGTATTTGGGAAGCTAAGCGAGCCATGGTATCTCAAATTTGTTGGTTGAACGTGGGATGGTTTGAAGGATGTAACGATCAAAAGTGGTCAAAAGTATGTCTACATGATGTTTATACTTTTAAGTATCTCATTGTGACATTGATACATACCATTGACTTGGTTTATGACCAATTGAGAATAACCAAAGATGTTAATTGATTTAACATTTAGGGCATAGGCGACTTGGAGACCTAGTACGAGTGCTTCGTATTGGGAAATATTGTTGGTGCATTAAAAATATATCTTGAAAGACAAAGGTATGGGTTCACCATCAAGAGGAATGAGGATAATACCAGCCCCACCCCCACGCTGACACTTGGAACCATCGAAGAAGAGTGTCATTTGGTAAGGGGATTCGTCCAAGTGGAAGGGTAGCAATTGAATCATCTGGAAAGTTAAAATTAGAGGGTTAATCCCTAGAAATAGGTGCATCGGCCACTTGGTCGGTGAAAGCTTGGCCCTTGATAGAATTTTGATGAATGAATTTGAGGTCAAGATCAACTAAAAGCATAATCCATCATGTGGCATGCTGATTTTGATATGGTTTGGCGTAAATGAAGTGTAAAGGGTCGGTGTTGGTCACAACATAAGTTTTGTAGTTGAGTAGGTAATGACAGAGTTTGGTGGCAATGAAAACTAAGGCTAAGCAAAGTTTTTTGGGATCGTTGTATCAGGTTTCATAGTCTAAAATAGTATGGCTTATGTAATAAACCACCTACTTCCTATGTTGTTCATCACGATGAGCGAGCATGGCTCCCAAGGAATGATCGGTAGCTGATATGTATAGGTAGAAAGGTTGATAGTCTTTATGTGGGATGAGTATGGGTGGTTGGAGAAGGTATTATTTTGAGACCTCAAAATCTTTGTGACAGTCATCATCCCATTAAAAGGAGACATCATTCTTGAGTAGATGATGAAATGGTTGACATCAATCAGATAATTGTTAAATGAAATGGAAAATGGACTACAACTTACCTTGCAAGCTACAAAATTGTTAAAGGTTAGTAAGTGGAGGCATTTCAAGAATGCCTTGACTTTAGCAGGTCAACTTCTATACCATGGAGGGAAACAATAAGCCTAGGAGCTTTCTTAAGAGAACCATGAAGACACACTTCTTAGGCAAGGCAGACAATATTTAATGAGATGGTCAAAGATGGTTTTGAGGATGATAAGGTGCTCAGAGTGGTGTTTAGATTTGACCAAGATATCATCCACGTAATCTTCCAATATGCGATGCATGATGTCATGGAAGATGTGAGTCATAAAGACGCTAATATGTGGCACCGGTGTTTTTAAGGCCAAAAGGCATGAATCGATAATAGAAGGTCCCCCAAGGGGTGATGAATGAGGTCTTGTGTTGATCTTCTGGGGCAAGAAAAATTTGGTTATAACCCAAGAAACCATCCATGAGTGATAGCATCTCGTGACCAGCGGCAACTCAACTAGTTGATCAATACCAAGTAAGGAAAGTCATATTTTAGGTAGGATAGGTTGAGGTCATGGAAATCCGTGTAAATGTGAAGTCCCCTATCGCTTTAGTGATAGGGAAAATGTTAGAAATCCAACAAGGATAATCAATGGGTAAGAGGAAGGAAACAGAAATAAGGCACTAAAGTTCTTCTTTGACGAGAAGAGGAATTTGAGGGTGCATTTTCCTCAGCTTTTGTTTGACAGGTTTGGCATCGAGAACGGTTACGATATTGTGGACCACTATGGTGGGGTCAATATCGAGCATGTCTGCATAAGATCAAGCGAAAGCATGGTTATGGTCTCTGAGAAAATAAGTGATAGCTTCCTATTTGGCAGCATCTAAATATTGTCCGATCTTTAGGATGTGTGGGTCATCCTGGGTATGAATGTTGATCTTGATAGTCGATTCATTCAACATGGTTTGTATCTCATAGGGTAATGACGATGATATATATATATGATTCTTCCGAACCAAGGTAGGTGAGTATGGATTCATCATCTTGACATTGAACAACGTTAATTGAAGGTGTATTATCATCGATCATTTCAGGATACAAGAAGGGAAGAGTGGAAGGGGCCTCACCCTCGTGTTGATAAGTCAGAGGCCCCAAGGAAATGGTGTTTATGAAAAAAAAATTTAGGAGGGATAGATTCAGGATCCATCGACTCCATCGGTGAAGGTGGTGGTGAAGGTGGAGTGGGTGAAGAAGGTGGAGAAGAGCTAGTTTCCTTAATGAGTTCAATGTGGGATTATTTGGTTGGTGGTTCAGGGAAAGCCGTTACCACTACGATCATTATGTTTTTGGGTGGTACATGGAATAATGATATGGCAGCCTTGCTCGTAAAATCTAAAACCAAAACCATTCCACACACATCGGTGCAGGAAGGTGTGGGTGAAATGGCGATTGGTAAGTGATTGGAAGTCAACGAAAATGGGCGGTTTTGTGGTGGTGGTTCAGGTGTGTAAGTGGTAGTATCAAGTCCCTCATAGGTGAGACTAGTATGAAGATGAGGAGGACTATAAAGGAGGTGCTCTTGTATGTGGTGATCGTAACGAGGGTGTTGGTGAAGACTTCCATACTCCCGTGGAGTAAGGAATGTGTTGAGACTATATAGGCATTACTCCCCGCAGTAAGGCATTCAAAACACCTTCCAAGGGATCAATGGTTGGTATGGAGGTGGAGTTAACAGATTGGGAAGTTGATGGGTTAGTCGTGGAGGTTATGGCAGCAGTGAGGGACCGAAGGAGGTATGTGCGGTAGAAGTAGTGGCTTTACTTGGTAAGTGGAGGTGTAGGCAAGAAGTAGCGATTGTGGAGGTAGACGGTTTAATAGGTATGAGAACATCATTGGGTTGGTAAATCATGTTGCATGTTTTGAAAGGTGAGGGGTCAGTTTGGAATGGTATAAGTGTGTCCTCTATGTTCAAACTTTACATAATGATGCAAATTGGAAGGAACATAACCCATGACACGAATCCGTGGTCCGATAAGCAACAAGTTATATTGGAATTCCCCTCCGAAATGTAAAACAATTCTGAGTATTGTGGGGGCCCATACGAATGTGGAGGATAATGGTGCCTAGTGTAGAGGTGATAGATACATTGAATGAACACAACATGACCGGGTGTTTATGCATGTAATTGATGGGTATGTGCATTTGAGTGAATGCATGGGATGAAATAATATTAATGCTAGTGCCTCCATCAATCATCATATGGCATACCCATATGTCATCGATGTGGACAAAGATGAAGAGGGTTGGGTCCGGGTCATTGTTTTTGTGTGGCACAATCTCTTTCTCTAAGAAGCTAAGGGAGGCTACTTGGTGAACAGGGTGGGGTGAAGATGAAGGTGGTAATTTGGTGAGAGAAGCTACATAATGGTGTGTGATAATAGAGGCTATAGGTGTAGGGTCATTGGGTAAAACCTCAATAAATTGAAGAACCTCCATGAGACCTTGATGATGGGATTCCAAGGTTTGGATGAGGTCATATACGGACATTTTCGGGGAGACAAGTGTAATTGTTTGAGCATGGTGCGATGTGTGACGCCATTAGAAATTGGGTACGTGGGGCTATAGATAGTGATTTTAGGTATGTTTGTAGATGGTATTACGGGTATAGGATTGGTTGGTGGGTCGATTGCCTTTTCTTTTCCCTTATCCTTCCATGCACATGTAGTGACATGTGTCATGTTGATTTGAGGGATCCTGTAAATGGAGAAGGTGTAGGATGAGTGGTATAATGACATGACAATCAAAAACTACTTGGAGGAGAAAATCCTTGTGAGGTGAGCTAGGTGCAATGACATTAGGGTGGTGGTGTGGAAAGTTCTCTGATATGAACCATGTTAATTTCAAATATTGGGGGTGGCTCTAGGATCTGTGAGGGTGGAGGTTGTGGTTGTCGAGTGGGCGGTGTGGGAATGGGTGTCGGTGAAGCAGGATCCTCATCGAGAAGGTTGTTGTCATCAAATTTGGTTTCTGGTGCACACAATTGGATAAAGATAGTTTTCAAGGCCTTGTAGTTCTCCACATCGTGCCCTGGCACACGATGGTATGTGAAAATTTTAGTATCATCAAACACTTTTGGCTTGGGTTTGAGAGGATTGTAAGGTCAGAGTGGTGGTAATGTGATGATAGAAGTCTCAAGGAGGTTCATTAAAATTTTGGCATAGGACCTTGTTAGTGGATTATAATGGGAAGTGAATGTGAATTTCAGTGTGTAGGTGTGGTTTATTATTGAGGAATGGATTGAGCTATGGGTTTGGGTGCTTGCATGGTTTTAAGGTGTCAATCGTGTTTGTTTAGGTAGGGGTATAGTAGATGGATGGGTTGGAGGGTGTGTGGTTGTTTTGACTACCTTATTATGGGGTAGTGGAGTTTTTTTTTTGGGGTTGCACCTTCTTGGGTAAAGGTGATATGGGTGTATAAGGTCTAGAAGGAAAAGTAGATGGGGAGGAGGGTGAGTTATCCATGGGGATAACAAGGGTGTTGTGATGGTAGATGACATGGGTCGTGCTTGGGTGTGAGAGACAATGAATGAAGTGTAGTTGGTAGTGAAGCAATAGGCTGAGGTATTGGAGGTATTAGTGGTAAAGATGTTGCAGTGTGGGTGTGAGTCGTGTTGGGTGTCTGGGTAAGTTAGAGGTCATGAGGAAGGAGTGGGTTCTTTTTTTTTTTTTTGCTTTATTGATGGGTGGAGGTTGTTTGGCCATGTTGGGAAGATGAGATCCTAAGATGGATGGGATAGGTGCAAGTGTGATTGGTGCAAGCCAGGGGTATGAGTTCTATAGGTTTGGTGCTTGTTTGGGTGTCAAAGTAGGTGTGGTGTTGACTTTGGAGGATGTAGATAAATCCATTTCGATAGGTGGAAGAGTAAGGATGGTGGTCGGGGTGACCCCTAAAGTGGTAATAAGTCTAGTCTAGACAAATGTTGTAGGTGTGGGTTTAGGTTTACATGTAGGTTGGGTTATGGGTAAGGGTGTGGTTTGAGCTATAACAAGTGTCGTGGAAGTAGTTGTGATAGAGGTGGTTGTGTTTGGTTTGATTGGTTGAAATATTTTTGGGTAGATAGTGGAGGTATCAGCAAGTGACCTCTGCATCTGCGTTGAGATAGGAAGTAAAAGGCATCCCCATAGTAAGGCTCTATCCACATAATCTAAGTGATCGGCCAAACATGAGAATGACACGTCTATAGGTGGAGTTGATGAGGACCTATTGGAAATTCCCGTAAAGTGTGTCTTAGAGATGGGAAATTGGCTAGCTTTAGCTTCGTGGGTAAGAGAGCCGAAAGTAGGTCTGCAAGATTTTGGGTAGCGGATGGAGAATGCTTGCCAAGAAGCAAAGGTATCTCAACTGGGTCTATGATAGGTGGAGGAGATTATGAGTGCTCCTCTCGCAGGGTTGAGGAATGGGTAAATGCTCCTCCGTGGGTGGAGGAGGTAATGTGTGCTACTCTCTATGGGTGGAGGAGGTATTGTGGGTATCGAGTTCTCTAAGTGGAGAAGCCAAAGGTGAAATGGTTTTGATGTTAGTGAAAGATTCCTCCGTAGGTGATGAAGGAGATGAAAGGTGTTCCTTTGTGGGTGAAAGAATAGGGAGATTGGTTCGATGCGGAAGGAGGATTTTGGGCTAGGATCTCCTCTATGGAAGGAATATGGGGTAATTGGGAGGTGACATGTACATCATCAAAGATAGTGTGAACCTCATAGGTATGGGTATCATGAGTTGAGGTCTCACCGGTTTGATCAAATGAAGGGGCATGGTTGGGAAATAATTTCTTGAAGATGTGTAGGTTTTGGTTGGAAGGTGCATTAGGATTATCCATGGTTAACTCACATTTCTTGAGCATTTCTTGGATATTATTTTTGAAAGTGATGTAGTTGCTATCACTATGACCCTTTACTCAATGATAGTTACAGAAGTCATGTTCTTTATACCATGCGGGCATGGGGTGAATAGGGTCAAAACTAGTGTGTGGTTTTATAGGCGGAAGGGTGATGACTTCAAATTTGATAAGATTTTCAAAGACATAAGAGTTAGGTTCCCCAATTGGGGTATATTTCTGCTACTCTCGTCTAAATTGAAAAGTCTAGATAGGTGAGAGATTAGATGAGGGGGTAGCCTGATTTGACGGATGTGTTGGACCGGCCTTGAGTACCACTGTGGTAGTGGTGACCTTAGATTTTGAATAATTGTTTTGTGGTTTGGAAGAAGAACAGGTATCATTCTACTTGAATGCCGAATTCTTAGTGCGTAATTGGATTTTCTTCTCTTCGATGGCCCGAATCTCTAACTTTCGTGCCATAGTGAATTCCTTATCAAATGTTTAGAAGGTTTGGACTTGTAAGTTCAGTGAGATATGTCTAGCACAAGCCCATGTGAATAGCTCAAAGAGTTCAGTTTGTGGCGGTTAGAAGATAAGTTGGTTGATCAGGCTACCCCAGCAAGTGACAAAATCTGCAATAGATTCATCCTCATCTTGACGACGTGTGGAGTATAGATCGGTCATGGTAACCTTCTTGATTATATTGATAGAGAAATGATCCAAGAAGGCTTGGGCTACCTGATTGAATGAGAATATAGAGTGTCTAGGTAACCCACTATACCAATCTAATACAGGTCCAGTGAGGGACATGGGAAAGGTTCTCAAGAGAAAGGCATCATCATGAGCGATCAGATAACACCCATGTTTGAATGACCACAAATGTTGTTGCGGGTCTTCTTTGCTATTGAAATGATTGAATTTAGGCATTTCCCAATGCACGGGGTATGGGCGGATAGGAATGGATGGGTGAATGGGCTCGTTGCAAATCTCATCGTAGGTGAGAGTGTTTTGGGAGCTAGAAATTGATGCCTCCAATGTTTGTATCTTATCCAACATAAATTGGATTAGGTCATTAGTGGGTTGCAATGATTAGGTGCCTCCTGTAGCATGAGACAGTTGGTTTTGGGCATATAATGGGGGTGGCACTCTAGTGTATGGGGCTGCCATGTAGGTTGATTGAGAAGAAGGCAGTGAAACACGGGGTACGTACCTAGAGTGAATAATGGATGAAATGAGAGGTTGTTGATAGTATCTATTTGGAGGTGGAAGGGTCATGGTAACCCTAGTGGCAATAGGGGCTAATGATTATGGAATGGAAAGGACCACATTATGAAAAGGGGTAGGGGTCACCGACACTAGAGGTGGTAGTGTAGCTACGGGTATGTGTGAGACACTGGGGGTGGATGAGATTTCGTTTTGGGTAGTTTTCAAGGGTATGGTAGATGTGGCGGGTGCCATGGAGGTGGTAGACATGGCAGTCATAATGCGGGTATAGGACCTAGGCTGTGAGACGACCTGGGGGTAAAGTAGATGTAGGGAGCATGGAGCTAGATGGGCCGATGCGAGAGTGGGAGTGAGAGTCGGGGGGATAGATACATGCATGCCATATATCAACTGACCTGAGACATCTCGAGTGGATGAGTGGGAAAGTTAAAACTATAAGGCAACGGGGTTTTGGTCAAGGAGTCGTGCGAAATCCTCATCTCCGATAAGCGATAGTGATAGGTTGGATGGGATCCATGGCTGGTGATAAAATGGAAGGTGGTGAAGGACTAGGTGGGAGTGGTCAGACAACCGGCGTTAAATACGATTGCGCTTACTTGTCTTTGGGTCAGCACCATGTGAACCAAGATCTTGATCAAGTAGGGCTACTTATCTTCAAATGACACAGAAAAATAGCGGGAATAGGTGAATCTATGGAAAAAGTGGATTGGGTATGAAATGTTGGTTGGAATGTGAAATAGACTAACTGATGTCGGTTAGGGAAAACTGACGCCGGTCAGGGGTAACCATTGTCGGTCACTGTAGAAAATGGATAGTGAGTGAAAAACAAGGTAGAAGGTAAAATCTAACAAGTATTCCAAATCTAATGATGTTTACAATGTCAATGGGAATGATGGCGATGGCAGGGGACCGTGTGAAAAGTGGAAGAAGATGAATAAAATGTCCTTTTGGGTAGGTTAACAAAAAACCTAGAACCAACACCGGTTGGGTATAATCCGAAGATAGTTAGAGGGTAAATCGGCGACGGTCATTGAGCGAAACCTTTGACATCGTTACTATGAAATTGAAACATTGATGAAAGAATAGCGGTTATGAATTAAAATATAGTGTGGAATCGGACCCAAAATTCTAAAAATGATGATAATATGGTCCGAGGCACACTCATGTGAAGCTGGAATACACTATTTGCTGTGATGAGGAGCATGCAAGGATGAACAAAAAAAAATGAAGAATGTGATCTATCACCTCAAAACACAAGCCAAGCGAGAAAACTACGAAAAATGCGATCCTAGGAGTGCCTTTTATATTATGTTTGTTTAGCTTATGCTATTTACTTGATGACACATGAATTGTGAAATAGAATTTTTGGTGAGGATGGATTCCTACAAAGAAGGAGATCTAAAAGGTGAGGTTTTAGGTATGTTATGGTGGGGCGAAGCTTTACTCTGAAGTATGACTCGACAGAGTAGCGAGATGGGGAGTACCTACCAATCCTCAAATCAATGCGATTGTTGATAGGTGTTCCCGGGAAAGATGTTGTTTAAGAATATGTGTTTGTTTCAAATTTGTGCAATTTGGCAAGAATCAGATAGAGAGAGATGTTCTTTCTATGATTTGTTTGTCAACCATCAACTGGTCATGACTTCCAGCGTATAGGTTGCCCTCAATTAATGTGAGCTAATGCAATAAATTAGAATGTAATGCACTTATTTTTAAGCCCAAATCAACGTGTGAAGTTGGATGACACAATAATATGAAGAGGAAGAGGGATGCTCTTTCACTACACCGCAAAAGACATGAAGAAATGCTTCTTTTTAATTGCACCAAAAGAAAAGTTTCCTTTAGTGCAAATAGAAAGAAAAGGTGGGTTACCAAGGAAGAAAATTAGTATGTATGCTTTTAAGAAGGGAAACAAACACACAACATTTCCTAGGAATGAATGAAATGCAAGGAACCCTAGATGGGTCCCACCAGGCGTGCCAAAATGTTTCACCTAATTCTAGATCATTTCTTTGAAGTATGGATGAAACAGATCGGGTAACAGGCGTAAGAGGAATACTGTTCAAGTTGATGGGTTGTTACACGTATATGACTCCTGAATCCACAGATGATCATGAAAACTTCCTTTTGGTGGGAGGAACTACTTGTAATAAAATCAAGACCACTACAAGGATTTAAACAATATGTATAGTGAACTTCCTAGTGTATGCTAGATCCACGAAGTGTGATACTTCCTAGATGGCTATCATTCCACTTTTTTTAAACAATTTAATGTGGTAAACAAAGTAAATCCTATTGTAATTCAAATGATTTAGGTATCTCAATTAAAACACAATAATAAATAGATCTAATCTAACAGGAAAGGTTAGATTAGGATCTAAAGGTCAAGTGACTGGTTCTAGGTCTTTGTAGGTCTGACAAAGGTCTCAGGAAAATCACAGGTGAATGAGGGTGAGGTGAAATTAGGTGGGTAGGTCACTATTCTGGGATGTATTGGCAAATACAGACCAATGTCGATTAAGGGTGGCCGATGACGGTTAGGTGTAACAAAGGTGCTTATTACTATGGAAAACTGGGAATGCCATAGAATGAGCTTTGGGTCTCCTTTGTGATTGCACAAAGGAATTTGGTTGGTCGGGATGAGGTATTGGGTGATTTGGGTAGGATTTGGCAAGGTTTTAATGGGTATATGGAGGTGGAAGTGTTGGAGGAGGTCAATGGGTGGCTAGGTAAATAATAGGTGATAATATAATGATGAAATGGAATGAACCAGAGAAGTATAACATTTACTTACTTGGATTCTAGTCCTGGATGCCTATGAGTGAGGGATGGAGGTGCTTGATGAGAGGTTTGAAGGCTGCAAGTGATCACCAACTGAAGGAAAGCTTTTGCATGGGCTACATGTACATTCCTCTTTGCTTGGTTAGATTAGATCATTGTTGGGATGGCTATGTAGGAAAAGATGCTTGATCTCCTTCCTTGCATGTGTGTTCTCTCTGGAATGTGTTAATGTTCATCAACTTTTCCAATATTTTTCCAACCTTCTTCGCCAACCTTGAGAATAAGGTTGTTTTTGGGTTAAAAGGGTAACTGATGATGGTTCCAACTTAACCGACGACGGTCGGTCGGGGTAATCGGCGTCAGTCAAGGTGGGATTTCCTAGGTTTACTAAACTAGGGAGATCCTCTTGATTTCCTCGGTTTTCATTTCATTAACCCATGGATTAGACTTGGAGCTTTTTGTAAGCATTTAGGAATGTGGTTAGAGAGAATGTAGGCATTTATTTTTAGGTTTTGGGTAAGTCTTAGTTAGTTGTGGCAAGTTACTTGAGAATAGGTCTTAGGGTGAGTTGGGTTGGTGAGGTGTCTAGGTGAAGTGTATGTGTGGATATTATTTAAATTAAGATATTTAAATAATAAATATAGTGAGGATAATGAATTAATTTAATTAAATTAATTAAATTAATATTAGTGGGGTGAAGGGGGGCATGGCTAGGTGAATGTGATGAAGGGTGCTTATTTGTCGAGGGACCAAAGGGGAGTGTGACCTAATTTTAGTCTCTACAAAAGAAAGAAATATAGAATCACAACAGAAATGCAATTGATCAACAAAGTGTTCAGTATTTAAAGTCCAGGACATAAAAACCGAACCCATAGCTAGCTAGATTTCATTTCAAAATTCATCAAATTATTGAAAAGTGAAAAAGGTAATACTAAATCTCAATGTTTGCTAATTTCTATATTCTATAACCATATTGACACTTGAATTTGAAATATTAAAACTCAAAATGTACTTCTAGGAAACAAATAAGTAGTATCTCAGTAAAAATATCAATTATTTTTCATTTCCAAAACTTTTAGAAACCTCCCCCTTAGTATGAGGACAAGCCCCTCATACTTATACTTTTATCCTATTTGACTTTCCCTTAAAATATCCTTCGGGAGGGCCTTCGAATCCTTGCTCCATGTAGTTCAAAATCTGCAAAGAAAAGATCTATTAACTGAAAAATATTCCCTTTTTCTTCTGATTGGGCTGAGTGAGAACATGTGGTGACATATGGAGGACATAAAAGGATATTCTCTTATTCCCAAAAAAACCTTATTTTTCTTCTTTTCACCTATTAGGGACTTAGCTTGAGATTTCTCTTACCATGTTTTTATAAGTGTCATAATTTTCAAAAATCTAAGTTAGAACTTCTTTATCATGTCCTAAGTGGTAGTTGAAAATTATTTCATGTTTTGCATTGATTTCATCAATCTCATTATAAACTGCTCTTATCTTATCATGTTATCTTCCTTATTATTTTATTAATCCTTGTCTTAGCACCTACACGGTCATTCATGAGAGTCACATTGAAATTTCTTAGCTCTCCTGGTTTACCCATGAAATGTTCCCTAAAAAAGTATAATCAGATTTTCAGTGCTTTCCATAGTAATTTTATCTCCAGTATCTTTTCTGATCATTCTATCTATCATATCATGAATATGATTGATATAATATGTCATTTTATGTCTCACCTTCTCAAGGATTTTAAGAGAATTTTCCAGAACCTCCACTCTTACCTTTTTCATGTTGTAATAATCATGTTGACTGCTCACGAAGCATGAGATACAATGTCTTCTGTAGTAATTATGTCATCATATAAATTCTTGATGACTTCCAATTTAGGCAACATATCCTGCCACATTATCTTCTTGGCCTCACTTTTTTCCAGTAATGCTCAGGTTATTTCTACCTTCTCGAAGATGCTAGAATAATTATTTACAAATTCTATAATTAACATTTCACCTATGGTGGCAAAATGACTTTCCCATTAAATTATTTCTTTGCCTCTTTCACTCAAATCACTCACCCTCTTCATATCTTCACCAGTGATCTCTGGGGTTTGAGTCTATCCTTTTTGGTGAGTTATAGTTAATATATTGACTAAGTTAGATGATACCTCATTCTTAACCTTTAAATATCTATTTGTTTCTTTGAACTCATCAATTTTCTAGAACACTCCTACTGCCACAAAAAAATCATATTTCATTTCTTCATTAGAGGGCTTACCTAGACAAACTCCTGAGACTTGGAAATTTTATGGGGATGCTTTTTCTCGAGGGACATCATATTTGGGATTTTCAATGTCTATGAACCATTCCCATTTTATGTTTAGGGCTTCTCTAAAGATGACCTTCACCTTTTTGGGTAGTCTTGCTAGAGTGAGGAGACCCAGTCTTTGAAAATCATCATCGTCCAAGTGTATCTCTACCTTATTCTTCTTAGGAAGAGTGTTATTGATCCACTCTCTTATACGAGACTCATGTTCATCAAGTGATTATAGAACATGGGTCCCATGTACAATTAAAATTATCCTATAGGAAGATGAAGGTAGTGACATACCTTCTAAAATTGCAAACACATGTTCCTTCTCGGAACTTTGTTCCACAAGGTTGTCCTAACTTTCAACTCCCTCCATAGGCTCAAATTGATCTTTTGTCACTTAAATTTCTAGGGGTTATTGATCACCACTTTTATTTTATGTTTGTTCTAATATTTTTCTTGGAATAAGAATGGTTTTACTAGGTCCTTGAGGGGTAACTTCAATCGTGGGAATGAAAATTCCCAAGGATCCTACCTCTGCTTCAACATTATGAGGTGTTGTTACAACTGTAACATCTTCCATTTCTTCCTGTGTTGTTTTCACTATAATCCCCTTATCATGAGGCTACATAGGTAAAGTTGATTCTAGGGTGGCCTCAACATGTTGTTGTGGTGTAATTACAGCATCAAGTATATGAGCTTGTATGAGGATTTGTTATCTGGTGGGTGAAATAACTGTAGTTATTGGGATAACAAGGGTTATCTATCATAGGTGTAGGTTGTTCAATAGGAAAAACTACGGAGGACTGAGCAATAGTAGACAAGAAACTAGGAACCTCAAGGTTCTCTACACTGTTTAGGAGTCTCCATCTCTTCCAGATCCACCCATTCAACAATTTTAGTTATTTTCCTCTTTTGGAACTAAAGTTTTTTTTCCTCTTCTATTTCGTGCATGCCAATATGGGGAACCTTGACCATTTTTTCTTCCTTGGCCTTCTTAAGACCAAATTCCATCACTTTCTCTTTTCCTTTGGCTCCTAAGGTAGATGTTGGAATAGTCTGTAAGGGAGTAGCATGAAAAATAGGGCTTACAAACTTACCTTCGTGAGGTGTTTCTCCATTCCTTCTTGATGTTTGAAGACAAAGAGTTTTAGATTTATCCTCGGGAGCCTACATCACCTGTCATTGGTAATGAATCCAACTTCTTAACCTTTTTCCTCCATGAAATGTCTCTAGTGGTATAAACCCTCTAGAAGGGGGAAGAACATCATTGATGAGTTGATTGTTCCTATATTCTATTAATAATGGGGTATGGTGGTAACCTATATCCACTCCTTTTAAAAACAACCACCTTACAGAAAGTAAGATAGGGTCGGTAGTTTTCTCATGATTTTACTTCTTCTCAATGATGTTCCAATTAACTGGTGGTAAGGTTTGTGAAGTAATGTTGTCTTGGATGTATTATTCACTAACTATATTTCCATCCTCCTCTAACCCTTCAGGGGTTTGGATAACCTCATAGTTAATAATATGAGACAAATTCATTCTTGAAAACTATATTCTTCCTCAACCTCTCTTTAATCTTCATAGTTCATCCCGAAATCCTCATAATGAGGCTTGTCCTCTACATGAGTGGGCACAATGTTGTGAAAAATATGCTCTATATCATATTGTTTTCTATCCTCAAACATGTCTATCATACACTTGTTCATCTCTTCCTCTAGCATTTTTGCTTTCCAGATATTAAGGCATGTATAATTCCCTATGACTATAGGGAATTTGATTGGGGACATTACATGTTTCTAAGCAATAATTGATGTACTTGATAATTTTTTTTTGACCAATTCCATCAATATCCATCTTTGATTGACACATCTGGGAAGCATATAGGGTTTCCCATCAAAACCACTAACCCTGATATATGAATAAGTTCTGAATTAGATGAAATAACACCCATACTAAGTAATAAATCTCTTAGCATCGGGGTGAACCTTTCATTTTCCCAATCTGGTTGGTATAAAAAAATTGTAGGTGCAAATAAGTGATTGGAAATATTTATGTAGTGTGCGTCAAAACTTGCCAATTTCAACTGATAGAAAACATCATACACCTTTGAACTATCAATTTATCTATCCATTAGTAATTCAGGAAAATTCCTATGAAAATCTATATTATAGACAAGGTAAGAGGTCATGAAGAATTCACCCATTCTGGATTTTCTCCTCTTGCTATCTGGGAAACTCCCATCATTTGCTCATGAATACGGGTACTTATAATCTCATCCTAGGGGAGAGGTTTTTTTAGAAAGTATGACCTAGATAAATTCAAACATCCACTCCTAAAAGAAATCAGTAGATTCCATACCCATTACTTGGTTCAACAGTGTGATCACATCCCCAACTTCCTCAATAAATTCAGCCCTATTCAATTTCTTTGTCATTATATGGGAAGAAGTTTGAGGACTATTCAACCAATGGTCATTCATATATTTCATCCATTTCTTCAAATGAGTATTCCAAGATTCATGTGCTGAATCCTTAGTGATAGCCCCCTCTTCCCTTGTGGGAGGAAAACCCAACATTTTGTCAAAAGCATGTTCCTAGAAAGACAAGACCAGCTCTCCTCTTCCATCCCAAACTTCTTTAGTTTCAAGGATTATAATTTTGGGCACATACCCATACAATTTCTAGGCATGACATAGCGGGAGAGAAGGAATCGATGATGTCAATGCAACTATTATCTATTTGGGTCATGGCCTCACTTCTTTCAAGGGAATATAGCCTCTATTTAAAATCCTCTAATTTTGTGGATGTGATATCAAAGTCTATAATTATATCTAGAGAAGAACTAAGACTAGAAATTTTTTTCGATGGTGTTATGAGAATCTTCGTAATTTCATTTTATCTCAATCACACCTCTTTGGACTTCCTATACCAATTTTAAAAATATCATAGGAAATATGGGTACTGATGAATTCACCTATTTAACACCTCTTTAGATATTGTCTGGAAAATATTTCCAACCAAAATTTAAGCCTCGAGTTCAATTCTCACTTCAACTATCTTTTAAATCTTGTCACTTTAGAATATTAAAACTTTAACAAGATTCGTATGTAGATTTAAAACAAGTCACCTTATTAACGATTCACAAATTTAATAATTAATGCCAAAGATTACGTATCTTTCTTAGTTTTTGTAGTTCTCAACCTCTTTAATTCTTACAACCGTTATAATATTTTCACGTCATATCACTCACGTATCTATCTTACATGAATATTATACATTAAGGGGCTTTACTCCCGTATGGCTAGTGCATTAATGAACCACCTCCTTTACCACCAATGGGATTCAGGAAGATCTTGCAAGGTGACCTATGCACTATTTTTTTAATATGAGAGATGTGGTCATTTTCTTGCCCCCATGAATACTATAGACTTGGTCCATGTTATCAGGTATCTTAGATCTCATACTTATTATTTATGAACTGCACACCCTGAGGGACCATGAGGCTTTGTTTTGTTTTTTTGTCTTCTCAACCTTCCTTTCTGCATATTGTTTTCCTTTTTCTTATAGACTTTGACTAATGAGATGATATGCACCCTCTTTCTGGTTTCAGACTTACAACTTCATCCTATACTATACCAATTGTAGATTTTACGGGAAAGTAGAGTCCCATCTCCCCATTTTAATAATATCCTTACGTGTGTTTTCCTTCAGGGAACAAGGATGATTCCACGTTTTTTCATTGTACTTCACATGAATTCTCATCTTGGTACTTTATCAGACCTTCCGAAATATATTGTGCCTTGCATATTTACATTTCCCTATGTAAAATTCCAGATTAAGTCTGATATATCAAAGAAAACCAATGATTCACCGTTATTTTTCAGACATTGGGAAATAGGGTGTAGTTAGCACACAATTTGGACATAAGATGACATATTAGAGGCTATTTGTAGGGATTTTCATGACTTTATATCATATTTTCACATGGGATTTACCTCCGTTAGTAAGACATGAATTTTTTTAGGCATACTTTGAATTAAAAAGGATCTAGTTAAAACAAGCACCAACCCCCACTACATGTTGGAAGCATAATGAAATGAGAGGGTGATGAATCAATCGTTAAATTTTTTTATCCAAATCATATTTTCTTACTTCAATCATAAATGAATCAACCATTAATGTGTGCACAACAACATATAAAATTCATTTAAATAACCAAAAACATGAGAGACAACACCATAACACAAGATATAAGTGTTAAACCCTCAAAGGGAAGAAACACAATGATACAAAACTATAATATATCTATATTTTATATTTATTTGAGAACAAACTCACCAAGGAGCACTAACCCTTTATTTAGTGAGGCACTAACCCCATAAGGAAGACCAACCCACTAACCCCACAAGGAGCACCAACCCCTAGTTTAGTGAAGCACCAACTCCACAAGGAGGATATAACCCCCTAAGATGATCAAGAACCCACTCAACCACCTTTTAATGAAGATATTTGATGTCTTGTTACTACAATGAAATGATGGAGATCATTGATTCATCTCACACACCTTCAAACCCTTGTTCAAACCCTCATTCACCTAGCTCACTCTTTCTTATTCTTTCATAGAAAATTTTTGCCTCAAACCATTGCACACTTTCTTTCTATATATATATATATGTATATATTAAAAAAATCACTCTCTCATCTCTGAATATATTTCTTCATGCCCATTTTACTCTCACAATCAGGTCACACTTTTTCCCTCTCACTTAGTTAGCTTGAATTTGAACTCAAACATTAACTTTATACCCTTATCAAATCAAAAACATGAAAAAATTCAGTACTACTTCATTATCCCGACCAATAAATCTTTTTAAAAAATTGTAATAGAACCATGTAGGTTGGTCACGCTCAACCGCACCAAACAAGCTAAAAACAACTCAAAACCCCATCACCTAAATGATCAACAATCAAAATCCTTGTCACCATGATTATTCAAGCTCCAAAATTTATAAAACATGTCAAATATGACATAAAAACATCATCCACGGTTGTATATTTTCTTTCACCAATCAAATTTATCATAACACTAACAAGAAGGCTCATATCCTTCACCAAAAAAGCTGTTTCCATGAACCGGTCTTCATCTTTAGGCCTTAAGATTACCCAAGAACATATAAAATATGGAATTTATACAATCATTGGAATCCATTAGACTTGTAGATAACATCCATTCTTGCTAGAGCACATGAAACATCAATACATGTAAACCACACCAACATTCCTCTTCACCAAATTGAGCTTCCAAACAAAATGTTTTAGAAACACAACAATTTTGCACATTTTTTCCACTTTAAAGACCTATAAATTACATTTTAACTCTCCAAAATATGTAAAACATAAACAAATCCATCTCATGCATATTCTTCCTCCATCTTCTAGCAAGAGCAATCATGTCTTGAGAAATGAGAAACCTATTCTTCACTAATTGAGCTGGTAGACATATCAAATTAGGTCTCATCACGAGAAAAAATATACCATTGAATCCCCTTTCCATCACATATTAAATTTCATTCCAACTCTAAGTGGAAGGCCTTGAACCAAGTCTATTTCTGAAAATTCTCGAGAACTACCCCAACACTACCTTAAGATTAGTCTTCATAAATAGTGCACAATTTTCCCTTTAGAAGCTAAAACATAATCTGAAAATATCATGGTGTTGGTTGGATATTTTGTCAATCCAAAATATGAGGTTCAACCACAGTATATGGGATTAAATCCCTCCTTAAAGATAGGTGAGGATGCCTGCTTATTATTAATCTAAAACACACAAAAAACAATATATACAATATTCACACTAATCTAACCATTGGGGTTGGGATAGAATCCTGAGATCCACATCCACATGATTCAAAGGTATTGCTTTCATAAATGAATTGGGTTGGAAACTATTACAATGAAAGAAGCACAATGGAAAGGAAATGAGAGAAACATATTTTCTTTCGAGTAAAAACAGAGCACGAAATAATCATATGGGCTTTAGATCATAAATATGATGTCTAAAATGATTAGAAACACTAAGGTGCTAAACAAAGAATAGCTTAAGATTATGGACGTAAGAACAATTTCTTAAGAAAGATATATCCCATAACACAAATTTTGCAAAATAATATCAACTCCTATTCTTCACAATGATTAAAAGAAAACACAAAGTTTTTCTTCTTTCCAATAGCTCCCAATATTTCAAAAATATCGACCCTTTGGAATGCATAAGCATCCCTTATTTATAATAAAAGGAGTAGAGAGAAAATAGGATAAATCCTAGAAAATAGTGTTCTTTAAAAAGAGTTCTATTTTGCTTGACTCTCGCGCAGGAGACCAAGTCAATATATGATTGAAAAATGTGATGAAACAGAAATGAAAAATACATGTCAATTTCAAAATTGAAATGACATGAAACATCAAGACTTAATCAATCATCATCTTTCTCTTCCTCCATTAAGGAAAATCTTGATAAACATGGTCCACCATCCTGTTTCCCTTGGTATCAACCTAGGATAGTTCCTCATACCGACCCTTTGCATAGGTGACATATGAGGACATATAAAACTTTCCCATAGACAAGATCTGTTGTCATTTGGGAATCTATCTCATTACTAATGAGAGTGCCCCAATCAATTCCTTGTTGATTCTTCTTAATGGTGATCATCAACTGATACATCCACCCTTGGAAAACATTTGATTTGGGTAAACCAAAACCCGACTCAACAGAGTGATGATGTCATTGATTTCCTGAATGAAATCACTTCTGGGGACAAGTCTTGGGAATCTGGAAATAGCCGGTTTGGCTTTGATCAGGAACTTCTTATTTACGTGCTTGATACAATCTTCCTGATCATTATCCCAAGCTTTCTGAGCTGACTTGATATCTAACTCTCCATATTCTTCAAAATTGGGCAGCTTGAGGAGGTCATCGAAGTAACCTCCGTCCAACTTGATCACAACTTCTCCCGCCTAGTTTTTCACAGAACGAGAAGTAGAGTCATAACTCGAAGCGCAGGCTAAGATGAATTCAGGGCACTGAGCGGACATAGGGAAACCCGCTACAAGAGGTAAACCACTATCGACTATCGATTTCATCCATGGATTTTGGGAAGAGCTCTTTACCCTACTCTACAAATCCTCCATATCTATATTTCTGAGCTCTGTATCTCGGATGTCATAATTGCAATCGATATAGGATGGAGACTCCACCTTTCTAAATTTTTATTTCATCCTTCCTGACTTTTCAGTCTTTTCTTGCGATGGACCAGGGTCCGACATGAGGGATTTTGAAGGAGGAGAGTTTCGGAGATCAAGAGATGTTGCACACTGTGAAAACCCCAACCTACACGGAGATGCTTGGAAGGGTGGAAAATCCTGACACACTGAGGAGGATGTCGGGAGTCCAAAAAACCCGGCACTTTGAAGATGTCGATATTTTAGAAAACCCGGCACTTTGAAGATGTCGAGAGATTTTGGAAAACCCGACACGTCAAATTTTCGATATATGCCGGGTTTTTATACTTTATGCACAAAGACACCTGTGAAACCCAAGAAGAGGGAATAGGGTTTTTGTTGATTTTAAAACATGCAAGTTCTTTCTTCATAATTTATATCCCAAACATATTTTAATTGCAACAACATTACGGGAAATAACACAAAGTGATAATTCCAAAGAGATAAATCCTAAAACATAAACTGGTTTTAGAAAACAACCCTTAAAATGGAAAAGATAAAATCCCAAACCAGGATGAGAAACTTGACGAATTCCTCACATAATTAATCCATAAAAACCACAAAGAAAGATTGAAGAAAAATACCTTCAACCGATGGGACAATGAATGATCAAAAGCGAGCAATGCAATCGATCGGAGTACAGGTGAATTTCAGGTTTTAGGGTTGAAGACGCATACGTGAAAATTCACAAGGTAAAAGTATGTCTGCAAAAATGACGTGGAAATCCAGGACATTTATAGGAAAAATTACATTTAAGACACTTCAGCTGGCATGTGCCAATCCACCCGACAACTCGGCATTAATGCCATGTCAGCATGCTCAGGATATCCGGAAACCCGACACAAAGGTGTTTAGAGTAATTCGGGTTTCGGGTTGCGGGAAACAATCGACATGAAGCATGATGCTTGATGGCCCCGAAAACCCGACACAAAGGAGTAAATCGGGCTTCGGGTATCGGAAGACAGGCGACATGGAACATGTTTCGGATAAGGCATGTTCCGATGCAATGAAGGTCCACAAACCCAACTTACCTTACTTGATGCGGGTTTCAGATTTCGGGGAACACACGACATGAGACACCCAAAACACATGTTGTCTTGCTTATGAAACCTAAAAACCCGATTATCTCTCTCTGAGAGGTGATCCTTAGAAAATTATCTCCAAAAATTTCTTAGGGTTATCTCATTTTTGGTGAAAACTCAAAAATGGGATAACAACTGGCTCTAGTTGGGGACTTCTTTTGTGATATCAAAGGAAGAGAACTCAGAATCTCTGGCTATATCCATTGGGCTACGGAGTCAGAAAAGAAAGAAAACCGAAACAAAACAAAAAGAAGAAAGAAAGAAGACTAAAAGAAAACACACAATAGAAAGTAAAGTATGTACAATGCAAGAGAACATCTTGCATTAGTGATGGAACAACTTTAGATGTTGTCTGCTGAAAGGAAAAGGGAGTAACCCTCCATCCAGATATGATAGAAGGAAACTATTTTCACCATTCAGCTCATGGATCTTAAAAGGTCCTTTCCACAAAGAGTCAAACTTCCCATGCATTCCTTTCTGCTCCCTCCTCTTATCCCAAAGCAACACCAGGTCTCCAATCTGGAAATTATGCTGCCTTTATTTCTTATCAAAAAAATTCTTTACTTTTCTTTGATGATCTACAATGCGATCAACCACCTTGCTTCATTCCTCCTCTATCCTTGCTAGATACATAACCCTTTTGTCAATAGAATTTTGAAAAGTCATGTCTTCGACTGCTTTGGCCAACTGTAAGGCTGGCAACTCCACTGAGATAGGTATCTCAGCATCAATCCCGTATAGCACTTGGAAAGGAGACATTCCTATAGCTCGCTTTGGGGTAATTCGATCAGCCCACAACGCGTCATACAATGCTTTGTGTCATGCCCTCTAGTTTTCATCTACTAGTTTTCTAATTATGGTAACCAGGTTCTTGTTGCTGGACTCAACTTGCCCATTGCCTTGGGGATAATAATCAGATGAGTGAGCCAGGGTGATGCCGAATCCATAGCAAAATTCTGTCAACTCATGCGATGAGAAATTAGAGGCATTATCAGCTACAATCTTGTGGGGTACACTGAATCTGACAATTATATTTTCTTTAAGGAACTTGCACACAACTTTTGAGGTTGCTTGCTTGATTGGTGCGGCTTCCACCCACTTGGTAAAAGAGTCTGTAGCAGTCAACACGTAATTATCTCTGACACTGGAGGTAGGATTTAATGTTCCAATGAATTCAATTCCACACTTTGGAGAAAAGGTTCTTCAAGCACTACGGGCTTCAAGGGGATAGCTGCTAGCTTGGGACGACCAAAAAAATGTTGACAAGCTTCACACTTGGACACCCACTCGGCTGAATCCCGGAAAAGAGTAGGCCAATAGTACCTAGCCCGCAGGATCTTATAAGCTATTACAGAGGATGAGAAATGTCCTCCACATGCTAGGCTATGAAAGGATTCTAATAACTTTAACTGTTGTGATTTATCAACACAGCGCAGGAATACACCATCAATACCTTTCTTATATATCCCATTATCCCACAGGAGGTATCTCGCAGATCTTAACTTGACCGTCCTCTTCTCTTTTTGGCTTAAATGTGGAGGGCATTCACCATAAGTTAGAAAGAAAGCAATATCCATGTACCATTCATCAGTTGTACTCACGAAAAGCACCATGGGAAACTCTGAAGAAGTATCTTGAGTCTTTTCACATTCTGCTTCAGCATGATTTTCTGTAATCAATTGGCACAGGCCCCTTCCTCGTACTAATTTGGTAGGTCTGATGTCCAAGTCATATTCCTGAACTTTAGCTATCTAGGTACCTCATTGGCTCCCCAGCTCTTGTTGAGTCAAAATGGATTGAATGGCAGTGTCGGGAACGAGAACGAGGGTATGGGAATTTAGCACATAGTACTTGAAATGTTTCACCGCTCATACCACTGCATAAGCATGCTTTTCAATTTGTGACATCTTCAATTCATGTTCCTTCAATGGGCAGCTCATAAACACAATGGGAGCTTCAATGCCTTCCCCATTCTCCTGCATCAGGATGGCTAACACTGTGTGAGCAGAGGCGTAGCTGTACATGATGAAATATTTTTTGAAATCCGGACATACTAGGATAGAAGTGCAAACAACTGCCCTTTTGATTTCATCGAATGCAAGCTTCCCTTCAGTACTCCATCAAAATGGAATTTTGCCTTTCATCATCCCGAGGATATCCTTGGTTTTATCAGCAAAATCAGGTACGAACCTTCTCAGGAAATTGACCTTTCTAAAGAATGAATGAACCCCAGTTTTACTTGTGGGTAGGGAAAGGCTTTGAATGGCTTTTACTCTCTCTGGGTCGATTTTGGTTCCTTCTTTAGTCATGATATGACCCAGCAGCTTTCCTTCGGTCACTCCAAACATGGACTTCTTGGGATTTAACAAAATCCCATGACGCCTGCATCTCAAAATTACTTGCTCTAAATGATCATAGTGATCACTCCATTTTTTAGAGAAAACGGTCAAGTCATCTAAATATACAACTATGACCTTTCCCATCAGGTCTCTGAATGCCAAGTCCATAGCTCTCTGAAAGGTGGCTCCGGCATTGATCAAGTGAAAGGCATCCTCCTGTAAGAAAAGGTACCCCATGGGGTTGTGAAGGCCATCTTGTGTTGATCCTCCATAGTTACCTCAACTTGATTATATCCTGAAAATCCATTGAGCATGGATAGCATTTCTGATCCAGTAACAGTTTGTAATACCTGATCCATGATAGGCAAGGGATAGTTATCCTTCAACGAAGACTGATTCAGGTTCCGGAAGTCAACACAAATTTGGATTTCACCATTCTTCTTCCTGACAGGAACAATGTTAGCAATCCAGGTGGAGTGATGGATTGGAAAAATAATTCTAGCATCTAACATCTTTTGGATTTCTGTAAGGATAGTTCCTGAGATCTTGGGATTGTAATGTCTTTGTTTCTGCCTGTACGGTTTCACATCAGGATTCAAAGGGATACTGTGTTGTACATCTTTGGGCTTGAAGGATTTTAAATCTACATAAGACTAGGCTAACACATCCATCTATCTCTTCAAAAGTGAAGTGAATCTTGCTTTCTCTTCAGGGGAACAACATTTCCCAATATTCACCATCTGAGGTTGATCAGAAGAACCTAGATTGATTTGATCTACTTCCGAGGAAGAAGCTCCTTCAACTTGTCTCTTTTTTTGAATAAAATGATCATGCTTGTCAAACAAACCCTCTAGAGAAACCAGACATTTGGGTATCTTGTTTCTTTTAAGCTGGATAAAATCACCATCAACCTCTTGATATGAATTTGAGATAGATTCACGGAAAAATGATTCCGAACCTTTGAAGTATAGCTCACTAAAATTGTCATCCTTTTCTAGAAAAGCCAACACCTGATGATCATCATTGAACACTTGCCAGTGAGTCGCATTATCTAGGATACTGGGGCGGTACACAATCTTGATAGTGTACGTATCTTGTTTTCACTGAGGATGAGGAAGGAGGGATGCAGACACGGCCAAAGAATCAGCCTTGTCGTTATAATCTCTCAAAACTGCCTTAATAGAGAATGCATCAAAGCATTCTATACTATCCCAAACTTTGTTCCTGTAATGTCTCAAGTGATCATTTTTTACCTGATAGATTCCCTTGACCTGGTTGACAATCATCTCTGCATCCCCCTGAACCTTGAGATTTCAAATTCCCTTTTTCTGCTATTTCTAATCCTAATAACAGGCTTCATATTCAGTCATGTTGTTAGTATTATCAAATTGCAACTTATATGCTTGATGGGAAAATCTCGAATTAGGAGATATAAGAACTACACCAAACTGATCTGGTGGTTGAGCAGCTACCATCGAATTCAAGGTCCAAATAGCATTGGGATCCTTTTCATTGACATCCACATCAAGTATCTCGAAGTCATGAAATAATTTCCAAAGCTAGCATCTTCAAAAATAATTTGAGCTTTAGGATCATCGATTTAGTTACCAAATACCTCGCTTTGAGGTTTAGGATGGAGAACTTTGATAAACCCCATTGATCGGAATCTGGCCTTGGTCCAATCCATATTAATCTCACCTCCGACATCCTTAAAAACCTCTACCCAAGAGGATACCGTAAGCTGCAGGGATGTTAGCAACTAGAATGGTCATTTTCACTCTCTTCTGTGGGATGGCAACGAATGCAAACTGTGCATCTTTGATTTGACCAATCAAAGGAACTTGTTTAGTTTCCATGGAGTAACACCGTCCATATGACTTAGTCAAAGTAAGCCCAAGGGCATGAGCTACTTTCGCGGGCATAACATTGTCGGAGGCCCCTGAGTCGATGATGCAATTACTGAGTTTAAACCCATTTATAAGTAAAGACAAATAAAATGGTTCAATCTTTCCTGAAGAAGAAGTAGAGGTCAGATTGTTCTGAGGTGGGAGTTGAGTAGGATTTGGAAGGAGACCTTTTGAAGACGGGGGAACAACAAATTTACTTCTAATGAATTTGGCAAGTTTTTCAAACTGTTCAGGATTTGATTGAAGGTATTCTACTTCTGACATCTGGATTTTGGTTCTCTTTACATGATCGATAATGTCAAAAGCAGTATAGGATGGGGTGATGGTAGGCTCAGTTCTAATCACATGAGCTTGAGCTGGGGCACTGACCTTAGGAGAAAGAGAATGAGGGGAAATTGCCTTTTGGTGACTTCTCTTTCAGTTTGTGCTGAAATAGGAGTACCTCTCTTAACTATGGCTATGGGAGATTCCTTATTCTTCTCCTTGGGGTTTTCAAGAGGTTTTCTTGGATTCTGAGATTGGGATCGAGTGAAGACAACAAATGAATGACCATCGATGCACATTCATCTTCATCATATTCCAAATACCCAATGTTGGAGTCGCCAGCCGAATCGTCGTAAGACTCATCGGCATATCTTGAAGCTTCAAAAGCCTCAGGAGAATCTTGTTCTTCTGGTTCTTCCTCTTCTTCAACTATTTCTATAGCCTCATTAATAGGATGGGATTCAATTTCTAGCCTTGGTTGAGCAGGAGTTAATCGCGTCCCTATCCCTTACAAAGCGCACCATTGTTGTTATTGAAATTTGCATCTAGGGATATCCCGATACGGAACATTGCTCACTGTTTGGGGCATTTGATTTTTCAAAGCGATCAAATCATTAGCCATTTTTGAAACATAGAATCAGTATTACCTTGGGAGGAACCTTAATTTTTAGCCTTGGGTACATCTTTCCTGATCCTTCCGGCCAAAATGAGATCATCCTCTATTTCAATAGTTGTTGACTGAGCGACAGCCAAATCTGGGATAACCGACCTTCTTAATAAAAAGCTCACATCGGGAGGTTGAGCATTAATGAAGAAGCATTTCTGGTTTTCCGGAGTAGGTACAACTATTTCTAGAATCTTCCGGATCAACTTGTTAAACTTTTCCACAAAGTCCCGCATGGGTTCATGCGATTCCTTCTTCATATGAGTAAGTTGAGCTAACAAGGCATGAGAATCTTCGGCTGGTTTGAAACGTGCTTCAAACTTGGTCCGCATGGTAGCCTAGTTTGTGATGCATGCATTCGGAAGGTGATAAAACCATTCAGCTACTACACCGTGCAATGTTTCAATGAAGATTCGAACAGAGACATCTTCGTGAGCTACTCCAAGGACACCGCATGCTACAAAGAAAGATGCAATATGTTCATCAGGATGCTACTTCCCATCCCCATTGAACTTGGGAATGTTTTTACGTGATCCATGTGGTAACTCGTGTAATGGTGGAGTTAAAGAAAGAGGACCAATAACTGTGCCCCAAGGCACGGGTTGTCTTATCATCCTTCTCGAAAAGAGTTCTTATAGGGATCCGAGTATCAGACAAGAGTAGTGCATGACAAGTTGCAGATGCTTCCCATTCCATGGGGATCCAGTTTCTCGGAACAGGTGAAGAACTTCTTGTTCGGTTAGAAACAATGCTGTTGGGGGACAGGCTGAAATTGTGCTGTTGTGGCAACTCAAAGAGTGGGTCAATTTCACCTTTGGCTCGGCGGGACCGAGTGAAGATATTTCTAGCCATCTTGAACTAGGAAAGAGACCTTGTTAAAAATAAGGCAAATATGGAGTCGCCAGACACCAAGAGGATAAGATTTATACTATAAATCCGTATTCCCTAGTAGAGTTGCCAAAAACAGTTGGTTGGATATTTTGTCAATCCAAAATATGAGGTTCAACCACAGTATATGGGATTAAATCCCTCCTCAAAGATAGGTGAGGCTGCCTACTTATTATTAATCTAAAACACAAAAAAAAAATATACAGTATTCACACTAATCTAACCATTGGGGTTGGGATAGAATCCTAAAATCCACATCCACACGATTCAAAGGTATTGCTTTCGTAAATGAACTGGGTTGGAAACTATTACAGTGAAAGAAGAACAATGGAAAGGAAATGAGAGAAACGTATTTTCTTTCGAGTAAACACAGAGCACGAAATAATCATACGGGCTTTAGATCATAAATATAATGTACGAAATGATTAGAAACACTAAGGTGCTAAACAAAGAATAGCTTAAGATTATGGACGTAAGAACAATGTCTTAAGAAAGATATATCCCACAACACAAAGTTTGCAAAATAATATCAACTCCTATTCTTCACAATGATTAAAAGAAAACACAAAGTTTTTCTTCTTTCCAATAGCTCCCAATATTTCAAATATCTCAACCCTTTGGAATGCATAAGCATCCCTTATTTATAATAAAAGGAGTAGAGAGAAAATAGGATCAATCCTAGAAAATAGTGTTCTTTAAAAGAGTTCTATTTTGCTTGACTCTCGCGTGAGAGACCAAGTCAAAATCTGATTCAAAAATGTGATGAAACAGAAATGAAAAAGACATGTCAATTTCAAAATTGAAATGACATGAAACATCAAGACTTAATCAATCGTCATCTTTCGCTCCTTCATCTTTCTCTTCCTCCAGTGAGGAAAATATCTTGATAAACATGGTCCACCATCCTGTTTCCTTGGTATCCAACCGGGATAGTTCCTCATACCGGCTGCTTTGCATAGGTGACATATGAGGACATATAAAACTTTCCCGTAGACAATATCTTGTTGTCATTTGGGAATCTATCTCATTACTAATGAGAGTTCCCAATCAATTCCTTGTTGATTCTTCTTAATGGTGATCATGAACCGATGATACATCCACCCTTGGAAAACATTTGATTCGGGTAAACCAAAACCTAACTCAATAGAGTGATGATGTCATTGATTTCCTAAATGAAATCACTTACGTGGACAAGTCTTGGGAATCTAGAAACAGCCAGTTTGGCTTTGATCAGGAAATTCTTATTTACGTGCTTGATACAATCTTCTTGATCATTATCAAAATATTTACGAGCTGACTTGATATCTAACTCTCCATATTCTTCAAAATTGGGCAGCTTGAGGAGGTCATCGAAGTAACCTCTGTCCAACATGATCACAACTTCTCCCGCCTGGTTTTTCACAGAACGAGAAGTAGAGTCATAACTCAAAGCGTAGGCTAAGATGAATTCGAGCACCGAGCGGACATAGGGAAACCCTGCAAGAGGTAAACCACTATCAACTATCGATTTCATCCATGGAGTTTGGGAAGAGCTCTTTACCCTACTCCGTAAATCCTCCATATCTATATTTCCGAGCTCGTATCTCGGATTTCATAATTGTAATCGATATAGGATGGAGACTCTACCTTTTCTCGAATTTGTATTTCATCCTTCCTGAATTTTCAGTCTTTTCTTGCCATGGACCAGGGTCCAACATGAGGGATTTCGAAGGAGGAGAGTTTTAGAGATCAGGAGATGTTGCACACTGTGAAAACCCCGACCTACTGGAGATGCCAAAAGGGTGGAAAAACCTGACACACTGAGGAGGATGTCGAGGAGTCCAAAACCCGACACTTTGAAGATGTCAGAGATTTTAGAAAACCTGGCACTTTGAAAATGTCAGAGATTTTGGAAAGCTTGACACATCAAATTTTCGATATACTGTGGGTTTTTGATACTTTGCACAAAGACCCTACGAAACCAGAGAAGAGGAATAGGGTTTTTTTATTTTAAATCATGCAAGTTCTTTCTTCATCATTTATATCCCAAACATATTTTAATTACAACAACATTCTGGGAAATAACACAAAGTGATCATTCCAAAGAGATAAACCCTAAAACATAAACCTGGTTTTAGAAAACAACCCTTAAAATGGAAAAGATAAAATCCCAAACCCAGATGAGAAACTTGGACGAATTCCTCACATAATTAATCCATTAAAACCACAAAGAAAGACTGAAGAAAAATATCTTCAATGGGACAACGAATGATCAAAAACGAGCAATGCAATCAGGTACAAAGGTGAATTTCAGGTTTCAGGGTCGAAGACGCATACGTGAAAATCCACAAGGTAAAAGTATGTCTGGTAAAAATGATGTGGAAATCCAGATATTTATAGGAAAATTTGCATTTAAGACACTTCAGCTGGTGCATGCCAATCCACCTGACAACTCGGCATTAATGCCATGTCAGCATGCTCAGGATATCTAGAAACACGACACAAAGGTGTTTAGAGTAATTCAGGTTTCGGGTTGCGGGAAACAATCGACATGAAGCATGATGCTTGATGGCCCCAAAACCCGACACAAAGGAGTAAATCGGGCTTTAGGTATCGGAAGACAGGCGACATGGAACATGTTTCGGATAAGGCATGTTCCGATGCGACGAAGGTCCACAAACCCGACTTACCTTACTTGATGCGGGTTTCGGATTTCGGAACACACGACATGAGACACCCAAAACACATGTTGTCTTGCTTATGAAACCTGAAAACCCAATTATCTTTCTCTGAGAGGTGATCCTTAGAAAATTATCTCCAAAAATTTCTTAGGGTTATCTCATTTTTGGCGAAAACTCAAAATTGGGATAACACATGGACATCAAATAAAACTCCCAAGATAAAAAATCAATGTCAATTTATTTCATATCTCAATTGGAAATTTTTTCCAAACTAAACTTGTTCGAAACTAGCATATTTGAGTGGGGTCTACAAATCACCACCTTCTATGATATATCTTTTTGAAATCTACAAGATTATTCTACAACACCCCATCATCATACTAGAAAAAAATCATTATTGATACTTACGAAACAAATATCTCCTACCACTTTGAGCTAGGGTTTCAAACACACAAAAAGCTATTTACCATATTAGCATTGATTCATAAAAAATGTGACGATGAAATGACATCATTATTATTGCGAAATCTTCTTAACTCAATGGGAAATCATCCTCGAAATCCAAAAGGTCCCATGGAAAGCACCTCTAATTCATGGTGAGCATCGAAGTTGTAATTCAAGTTAGAAAACACCTTCTTCTCAACCCGATTTCACCTAAAACATCATAACTTACAAAGTATTCTTTAGAATGACTTCAAATTTTTATCACACCTCTAGAACTCCCATTTGCACCATCTTCATTCATCATCATATCATAGATAATTCTACATCTTCATAACCCATATCAGTTGCGTGACTATCCCTTGGGGTTTGTATGGTTTAGGATAGGGTTAACTAAACCAACACTATAAATCATCATGAAACCTGAAAAATACCTCTACATGATGAAAACAACATAATCACACATACCTAAAATTGATTCTCATGCCTAATTAGGCCTTAAAACATTAGGGATTAGGTCTAGTGTGCACCATGACCAAGTACAAAAGCATCATAAATATTATTCATAGCTCTCCCAAAGGACCTAACACACTTGATACAAAAATCTCACTCACCTACATGCCTCTATGAGCTCACGTGGCTCTATACCTCATCATTTAGACTCTAAACACCTAGACTAGGTCTAGATGAGCACCTGTAGTTAGGTCTTCCACTTGTGCCTACATTTTGAAACTCATGTGGTTTCCTAAACACTCTCAAAATATGCTTTCCATTCTACTACCATGCTCCTCAAGTCACCAAGAAACTCCACTCACCCTACTCCATCACCTATGCTAGCTAGGTCACTTGACCAGGCTTGCTAGACTAAGCCAAACTCACTGAATCCACTCGTACCACCATGAAACCACCTAAGTATCCATGTCGTCATCATAATAAGAATTTTTGAATCTTCTCCATGATCCTATTTGTCATTAATGATCTTTTACATTAATGAAAACACCTAGAACTCAATAAACCAACAATCTCCCCCTTTTTCATTGATGAAAAACTACATAGTCTTCTCCCCCTTTTTACATTAATTAAAAAGTAAATACCTATAAAAATAGTATTTATCTTTCTCATCTTCTTATATCACTTCTTGGCTAGAAAAAAACAACAAGAGTCTTCATTTTAACATATAAAACTATCATGTCTTGTAAAAAAAAATTTTGGCCTCTTTTCTCACCTTGAGACCAATGTTGCACACCTTGAATTGATGTATACAACTCATACACATTCCAATAATCATGAATAAGGGATAGAAACATCATGCTTACATCCTTGAGTGAATACATTACACAAGTCCATCATTTATTCACGAGCATTTTTTACCTTCCTTATACCCTGTTTTGGACCTTTTTCAACTTATGGGAGCATTATAAGTCCTTGAAAGATGTACATACCACATCCATGTACCGAAAATGATGAATTTAGGTCTAAGACATTAAAATTACCTCTTTTTGACCTTTCTTCACTTGAGAAACCTCAAACTTGGCTCAACTCTTCCATATCTTATCTTCACACCACTCTTAGGACTAAACTCCTTAAGACCATCTTTCAATCCATTCTAGAATAACTTATCAATACCCTAGAAGATCAAAAATCTCGACATACCTCCTTATGCCTGATAGACTTATACCATACTTCTCAAGTAGAAAACAAAAAGATTAAACTTCTTACCTTGATTTCAGGATTGAATAAAGATCAAACACTTCAATATTGTCTTAAAGCTCCTTATAAGTCTTTTATAGTATCTCTTCATGCTTCAACACACTTCTTGAGTGAATGACTTATAATACAAGCTCTTATACTTGAAAATTTACTAGGATTAGTTTCTAGCACTAGTAGACACCTTGGATCACCTTTTACCTCTATTTGAGAGCCATTATCAACTCCCCACTTGCCTTGTAGGCTTCCCGAACATGTAATATGTCATTTTATACTTTCATAATCATTTAACACTCTCAATGCCAACATGTAACCTTATTATATTTAAAATTAGATAATTTAACCACTTATGACACCTTTCATACACTATACCCCTGATACATATTCAATTTTACCTCCTTTATCCTCAAGATATCTTTTCATACCTATAGGACACTAACTTAACTCGCCTATCATAACACTCGTATTTTTACCATACCCAATATAAGCATGATTTGATCTTAAACATTAGGTAAGACGTTTAAATAGGCTTCCATACAATATTTTTAATTAGTTCATGCCTTTCTTGTTAACACAAACTTCATCACATCTTAAAAATATCTTCTTGAAGATTAAGAGTGACTCCCCCTTTAGAAAAATTTCTCATTCTGTAGCATGTCATTTTGCACCTTCACTACCTTGACATGAATCATACTTACCTAGATGCTTTCCTTTATCTATTGACAACTCTGTAGACACCTAATTTTTGTATTTGTAACTTTAATCACATGCATGCACATATTTATTTAATACATCCCCCTTATTTAATTAAAATTTGTACTTCAATAACTATCACCTTTGATTCACATTAATTAATTAAGGTTCAATTAATTAATTAATTAGTTAATATCTACTTTCCTTAGTGGAATTTATTTTTAGGATCCTATGATTTTTCTAACCTATCTCTATCTCCAACTTAACCATATCGAATCCCTAAAAACCCAATCCCACATATAAGCTTTAAAGAAGATTTTCCAACTCTTAAAGACACCAAATCCCAACATAAATCACAAAAAAACCCCATTGGGGAAACTTTCCCGTAATCGATGGTGACCCACCCTATTCAAGTGTTGACCCTATTAAATGGATTTCATTCCTTTCACAAAATAGAACATTGACGTGACTTCTTTCACACTTTTTGGCACTCTACGAATTCCTTCTTCAAACAAGAACATCTCGGTGACCCTCCTGCAACCCTTGTAAGATTGTCAGATCATTTTCCTAAGTACGAGAGGTTTTGAATTGATTTTATGCTATCTATATCATTTATATTGTTATCTTGTTCAATCTAACACATTACAGATCAAATCATCTCCATACTTTCCCAGGACTCCGTTATCGGGTTATTTTTCAAGTTTATATTCTTGCGCAGTTTGCCTTTTCATTCCATCTCGCTCTCGGCCTTGCTTCACTCACTCTGCTAAATTCATCGTCACCCAATTTGAGTCACCATTGATTTGGCTCTTTATAACCATGTTATCCATATATAGAGCCTTCTCTAGCCTCTTCTTGTGTTTTTTCTCTAATTCAGTCTTCCAGAGCCATCGTCATATTTCCCTTTTATCTCATATCAATCTATCTACATCCCATTGCCATTGTTTTACCCCAGTCGATGTCGACTAGGGTCCCGATTCCCAATCTAACCTTCCTAGCATACTCAAGCCTTTTCTACATTCATGTTGCATCTAGATCTTGTATGGTTTTCATACTTTAGTTATATTCCAGATCCATCCTCCCGTGTCGCCATCATCCTGCATTTACACACACGGGGGACGTTGTCGACCTAGACTAGGTAACATTTAATTTATAGTTATTTCAATTAAATCAATATCTAGATCAGATCTCAATTACTTTCAAAATCTGTATTTCTTTAGTTTCTGCATGCTATTAGATTATCCATCATTTATATGAGTTTTTATTTTAAAAACGGGGTTGAAATCCACTAAGGAAGTTAACTCTATTTGGAGACGTCTTGTCGGGAAACTCCGCACATCTTATCTAATCAATTTTCTTTAGTGTCTTTAAGTTACAGGTTTACCAAGCTCACAACAAGGGGATCAATCACTTCTATGCCCGTTCATCCATCACATCGCATTAGAGGTACCATAAACCATCTATATTCGAGTTATGTACTTTCTTTAGTAGCTAACACAATAACTTGAATCAAATGAGAAAATAGTACAAAATTCCTGCATGCTGTGTGGGACCACCCTTTAGGTGATCCTTTTCATTTCTTTCTATATTATGATTTTCTTTATCTTCTACTAACATTGTAGTATGAGGCCTTGCTTCTTGCTTACTTTTATTAGTTTGGCTATTGGATTTCTCTTCCCACTAAAGATAAGATAAAAGGAAAATATTTATCCATGTATTCTTTATTTTCCCCTATTTTCTCCTTTCTACATCAAATTTACCTTTTCTCTATGTTTCCTCATCGAAATTTCACACTTTGATTTTCTTTTAAAAAATAACCTTTCTTTTCTACATCCTGCTTGCTCACATAGTTTAAGTAAGGGTTAAATTTCTGCATCTCACATCTTCTCACACACAACCTAAACCTCACAAATCAAATCACACATCTAAACAACATCCTACTTGGTAAACTGATTGGGATTTCATCACCCAATAGGAAGTCTCCTGAGATTTTCCCAAGCCAAAATAATCTTGAAACAAGATCTAGATTGACTTTTCCTAGGTACCTCGTTATCCATCCCCTTGTTGTTTTTCAAATTTTTATAAATCCAAATATTGAAAAATCTACTACTTTATTTGTTTGTTAACACATTTCATAAAAAAATATTTCCTTATTTTACAAGTATTATTTCCTTTCTTCAAAATCAAACCATGCAATAGTGTGATATATCTAACAATGCTACCACTTCATCCAGTAATCTTGAGATTCCACATTGGATCTCTCAACCCTGTAAAGACCATATTATTCAAATAGATCCCCCTTTTGAAACGGATTCACCTATTTCCCCTCAGTCTATATCCCCTCGACTAGTCACACCACCACCTCCTACTCCTTTAGAGGCCTTTAAGCCTCCCTCTATCCCCATCTATGAATTTCTACTTCGTAGACCCCCTAAAATCTCTCAATCCTATCAACCCACTCAATCGAGGATTCTATTCCACCTACATTTTCTCATGTGAACACTATCCCTACTTCAATTAGTATTACCAATGGAATGCCCATCCAATTACTCAAATCTACCCACATTCACACTTCCCATGTGCCTCAACAATCAAATATTTCAATCCAACCCCAAACATCCTATCCAACATCCCCTTTGACTTTAACACACCAAACCTCTTTACATCTTTATCCATCCACTCCTTATGTTGTACAACCAAGACTATCCAACACTTATCCTACACCCACACCCATACCGGTCACATCCATCGCTACTACTCCACAAACACCTACCATGATTGATATCTCATGTTTGTCTCCTTCTAGCCCCATCTATGACTACTTTCACCATAGATTCATCTCTCGATCATGTCAATCAATGAATCTTACTTCACCCCCATCATCTTATATCAATGGCATCCATGATACGTCTCCCATGCCTATCCAAAATCACCATATTTTGATGTTTCTACTCCATATATGTCTCAAAATATTCAACCATCCAAATATTTCCTTACTTCCCAATATTATACAATCCCCACTGATTCAATAACCACCTCTCGGTATTTTCCGAAAAACCCTACCCAAATCCACCATCGACCAATCCATATCCACCTTTTATACTATACAATTTCAATACTTATTAGATTAATACCATACATCAAACACCTTCATCCATAATTATCTCATCTTCCGCTATCACAAAAATCATTCCTATGGCTCCATTAATACCTTCCCCTACATCTATATCAACCATGTCTACGATCATCACACCTATCCCATTAATTTCTACCACTTGTTCTACATCTACATCTATCCCTACCTTTACCACAACCACACTAACTTTGACTATACCCACATCTACACCAAACACATCCATCACTACCTCACTTACATCCCTTTCTATCCCAACTACATCAAAATCCCACTTACATCTACCTTGGCATTTTTGTCACATATACCTACATATTTTCCTATGGCCACACCACCTATCTCATCCCAATCTCCTATACTCCACTTTTCAACATCGATCATATCTACATCTATTACCACTACCACACCAATCACATCTCCTCCATTTGCAAACACATCAATGACACCTCTTGAGACATTTGTGGAGAAATCTCCTCCACCTAAGATAAATACAAAGGGGATTCATTTTCCCTTTACAAAATTAATTGTTTCTACATTAACCAATCCAAAACCTATACCTACATCTTTAAATCAACCAAAAAAAAAAATTTATCCCTACCAAGGGAAAATATTCTTGATCAAAAATAAGACTCGTGGTAAAAATTCTAGAAAGACTCTCCGCACACCCTTAGAAGAAGATAGATCTTACCTCCATCCCGACACATCCTCATCAATTTTTGGGATATCCCCTCCATCTAAGACATCTCGTAATAATAAATCCCAATCCAAATAATCCAACCCTCCTCTCAAAATTGATTTTTCTTCCAATATGCTTAATACACCCATCCAATCTACATCCATCCCTTCCCTAAATCCAAGTCAAACTACCCTATCAAAATCCACAAGACTTATCTTCCCCATGACACTTTGATTGGGTCCTACACTGGATATCCTTCGACATTTAACTCAAATATATTCCATCATGCTTCCTCCCATTAGATCCTTTAATCCACATAATAAAAATCCATCATGGTTCAATCCTAATTGCATATGTGTCTATCACCATACTCCAGATCATGACATTTACCATTGCAACACCTTTCAAGCTATTGTTTATGATCTTGTTGAGAAGGATGCCATCCTTATTCGGAGAGAATTCATCCTTCCCCATCCACCTCAACTAATCCAATTACTACTTCCACATCCATCAGTTTCCTCTACAATAATTTCATCCATTTCTTATTGATAATTTTTGTCCCTACAATCCACAACCATCTATCGAATCCAAATCCAAAAGTTTCCATCAACATTCCCTCATACGACCTCATAAGACATCCATTAGCTCATCTACATAGTAGCTGACCGACATAATATATTTTGTTGGGGGTATTCTCCCTTGTTATCAAGCATTTCACATCTTATCCATATCAATTCACTCCTCTATCCATCAAATAGCCCCCTTGACACGAGGCGAATTCATTTTTTACTTTGTTTTATTTTAATATCATCCAATTTTATTCAACCCATCTCATAAGATCTTTCCCAACCAATTTTTATGTCATCTCACATTTTTTCAAAAGCCCACCTTTGTGGCCATACTTATGCCTCTCTTAGGGCACCATATGTTCATTCAAAGTCTAGCATTGTCGCCATATTTTTCCTTCCACTAAGGGACCTTTTATTTTCATCAAATTCCACCATTGTGGCCATATTTGTCCTTCCACTGGGGACCATATTTTCCATTCTCATTCCACCTTTTTGGCCATATTCTTGCCTCTATTGGTACACCATACCTCCATCCTTTTCATCAAAGTCCCCTTTATGGCAATATTTGTGCCTCTCTTTAGGGCACCTTAATTTAATCCAAGTCCACTATTGTGGTCATATTCATCCCTCTCTTAGGGGATCATTTATTCTTATCCTAAGTCCACCTTTGTGGCCTTGTTTGTCCCTCTCTTGGGGACCATTTATTCATCATGTTAAGGATAGATATTTTCTAATCCTTAATGGTAACACATAGTTATATCTTCATTCATTTATCTCATCATATCCCATCCTATCAAGTTGTCATTCTATCTCAAACGTGACTTTAATTAGGAGCCAACATGGAAAGTTTCCCCTCCTTTGGTGGTAAACTAGAAGTTAAACCTCTTAATGAATTGCACTTACAATCATTCTACTATTAATGTGTCTTCTAGTGGGATCTTAGTCATATCCCTAGATCATTCCTCCATCTTATCCCCTTCCATATCTCATTGTAATGATTTAGAATTATGTGGTCTTTTGTCACTTCCTAGATGTGAGCTTCAATATGGGCACCATGCCTCTACCCATGACATTGTCCTTATGGATAGGTTCTTCCATTTAGTGAGAACTCCATGATCATTACATTTTCACCCTCTTATTCACATATTATAACCCTGCAAATGGTATAGGGGTGTCTCTTATACATTTATTATCCCCTCCGAGTAGTCTACTTAGCTAGTCCCATATCTCCCCCATGTAAAAATAAAAATTCATGGATGCTAAAAATAAAAATAAAAATAGACTAATCCCTTGAAGGAAAACTATTCAAGCAAAAAGAAGAAGATAAAAAAAAAAAAAATCAAATCAAAAGAATTAATTCAAAATAAAATCAAATAAATAGACCGATCCCTCGAAGGACGAATATCATATATTATTCTTTCCATCCATATTATGTATAAAGTAGACCATACCATTGAAGGATGGCTACTCTTTTATGACATTTGAGGCTTCCCGCATTGATTAGCCTTCCATTTTATTAGCATCCTAAGAAATATTCCCGCATTGATCATCTTTCTTCTAGAAGACTTCCCACATTGATCAGTTTTCTATTTCCCCTTCCTAGAGTTGGGCCATAGTTTTAGAAAACACAACTATTCGATAACCCTCTTCCCTTTATACAAGTACATCTAAAACCCCATTTTTCATGTCAACATTAGTTTGTTGAGCTCATCCCATCCATTGTTTCTTTATTATCTTTGATATAACTAAATATCGTTGGTTATTTTCTAACATAGGTTTTGGTTACATCTTCCTTGTGTAGCCTAGATCCCCTCTTGTTTACCTCCAATGTGATTAGAGGCATATTTTCCTCACACGTTCCTTGATATGATGTAGAGACGTTTATATCTATAGGTCGCTATCGTTAAGGTTGTGTCTTATCCTACTCCTCATCTAATCTTATCCTCTCTTTCTCATCCTAAGTCCCACTGGGCCATACATATTTCCCCTTTGGGACACTCCTCTTAACCATTCATTTATTTAAGTCCATATTTGTGGCCATACTCATCTTTCCCCTTGGGAATTTTATTACGATATTCAAATTATCCCTTTTTCGGGCATACATTATTTTTCCAAAGTCCACATTCATGGCCATATTATATATTCTCCCTTTAGGGAATTTTGTTTCCATATTCCAAATCCTCTCCTTCTCATTTCAAAGTCCACTTCTGTGGTCATTTTCACTCTTCCTTCTAGATTTTCTTTCACAATATTATTTAACTTGTGCACAAATCCCTCCTTGTGGCCATACTTTTTCCCCTTGGGTCATTTTTAATTAATAATTTTAATTTTATTATCATACTCTACTTCCTTATTTCACCACCCATTTTTCATTTCACCTTCTAGGACATATTTGTTCTCCCCTTGGGGCACCATTATTTTCATCCCCATGGATGCATACTTATTCGCTTGATTCCTTGTGTACGAAAGGATTTCACATACCTTTCACATTTATTTGTGCATATTTTGATGACTTGCCTATGACCCGTTGGTCATCCTAGCTTGCATCCATACTGCAGTGATCTTCACCCAATCATTGTTTTATACAAAATTGTAGCCCATCTCCATTGAGACTGTAATTTTCCTCTACCGAGGTGATATTGGAGTCACCATCATATTTTTATTTATATTGTGATCCTTTTTCTGGGGCATCTTGCCTTGGCTACGCTTTTACCCATATTTTCTTCACCCATCCATCCTTCATCAACTACCTTTTTCAAACGCATCATCAATTTCCCTTGATGTCATTGATAAACCATTTGAGGGGGAAATCATCATCAATACTTTTTATTCTCCACCAACTCTCTTCATTTTTGTCTCATGGCTTGCTACCACAAACCACTTAATAAAAAGGGAAAATGTAGACACCTAAATTTAGTATCTATACCTTTAATCACCCATGTGCGCATATTTATTTAATTCACCCCCTTATTTAATTAAATTCCCACTTTAATATCTATCACCTTTAATTCACATTAATTAATTAAGCTTTAATTAATTAATTAATTAATAAATACTTTCCTTAGTGGAATTTTTATTTAGGATCCCTATACTTTATCTAACCTATCTCTATCTCCAACTTACCCATATCACATCCATAAACAACCCAATATTTCCTACAAGATTTAAAGAATATTTTCCAACTCTTAAATACACGAAATCCCAACCTAAATCACATAAAGAACCCCATTGGGGAAAATTTCCCCATAATAGCGACGACCCATCCTGGTCACCTGTCGACCTTATTAAACTAATTTCAATCCTTTCACAAAAACATAGACGTGGCTTCTTTCGCACTTTATTGCACTATGAAAATTCCTCCTTCGAACACGGGAATCTTAGCAACCCTCTTGTAGCCCTTGGAATCTCATCTTGATCATTTTCATAACTAAGGAGGTTTTCATTACTTTTATGTTATCTATATCATTTTTATTTCTATCTTATTCAATATAAAACATTGCGGGATCATATCATCTCCATTAGTTCCTAGGAATTTGTTATCAAGTTGTTCTTCCATTTTCTCTACTTGCGCTTTTCCTTTTCAATCCATCTTCTCCCGACCTTGCTTCACTCTTCTATAGTCACTTTGTCACCCACTTGAGTTGTCATCAATTCAGCTCTCTCAGTAACTATGTTTTCCATCTCCAGAGCCTTCTCCAACATCTTCTCATGTCGTTTATCTATTTCATTATTCCATAGCCATCATCCTACTTCCTTGTTATCTTAGATAAATATATCTACATCCCGGTCACCATTGCTTTACCTTGGTCATTGTTGACCGTGGTCCCGATTCCCTCCTGTCCTTCTTAATCTCTATTTTATGTTATTTTATGGTTTCTTCTCCTTGATATCCCTTCTACAGGTTGAATCTAGCATACTCAATCCTTTTTCTACATCCGGGTTGTATCAATACCTTACGGGGTTTGCATACTTTAGTTACATTCTAGATCTAGACTCCCAAGTCATTGTTGACCTGCCTCTACACAATCTGGGTCAATGTTGACCTAGACTAGGTAACATTTAATTTTAAGTTATTTTAATTAAATCGATATCTAGATCAGATCTTAGTTACTGTTAGAATCTATATTTCTTTATTTTCTGCATGTTATCAAATTATCCATCATTTATATCACTTTTTTTTTAAAATGGGGGTTGACATCTACAAAGGAAGTTAACACTTATTAAAGCTTATTTTTCAGGAACCCCCGCATGTCTTATCTAATCAATTTTCTTTAGTGTCTTTGAGTTACAGGGTTTACTAAGCTCACAGCGAGGATCAATCACTTTTGTACCCATTAATCCATCACATCACATTATAGGTACCATAAACCCTCCATATTCGAGTTGTGTACTTTCTTTAGTAGTTAACTCAATAACTTGAATCAAATGAGAAAATACTACAAAAAACTTATTTGTCATTTCTATGCATCCTTGTGATGTATACACACTCTTAGATCATATTGCAAGAATATTCAGTTACTTCTTCAAAACATGCCATGATGAGCACTATGTACATGACCTTCACCTTAAAACTCTAAAACCTTTGAATGGTTTTGATTTGGATTATTCTTTTCATTGTTCTAACTGAGTAGACTATCTTCAAAAAGGAAAATGAGTTAATAATCTTGTACAACATCCAAATTTCAACATACCTCCTCTGGATATCTCCTACAGGACCTATAGTACACTATTACAATGCTTTGAAGTTGATTGTACATTATCAAACAATCATATTTACCTTGAAATTTTTCTTTCTTGAACTTCCTTGACCTGATATACTACATTTTTAGGTTTAAATAACCTTGTAGACCATCTAGATGATCATACCTTTGTCTAAATCTTCATTGTGGACCTAAAGTACCACCTACAAACTTATAACCATGATTTTCCCTTGACAAAATCATTTTGATTTATCACCACATTCACCTGCTTCACATAATCTCTAAGAAACATAAGATATATTTAACACTTCTTTGCCATAATTATAGAATCAAAACTCACTTGTAGGTTCACACATCTCATTATCATACCTATAGCATTCTGCTATCTCATACATATATCACTCTTTCTTTGTACTTTTTGAATGAATTTAGACAATATTCAACAAATATATGACCTTGCATAGTTTCCTATAATATTTATAGTGATTTATAACATGGTTCATTATTGAATGGACTTATAAAAAATCAATACAACTTCCATCCCACTTTCACTTCTTTATTATGCTTTCACAGGCTACTAGTCTCACTTTAAGAGAAATTCACTTTGATATTTTGATGCATTCACTTTCAAAGAGAAATCTTACCTATTTTGAGCACCCAATTTCATATTTTAATTATATACCAAGTTTCACTCTACGATTATTTGGAAAGGACTGATCAAAATTCACTTAGCTAGTCTTGATTAGGTCTCGTGGATATCTACACTATGAGCTAAAATTTTCATAAACGGTAGGAAATCAATCATATATTAAGTTATAAAACAAAAAAATCATGCAGAATATTTCAATGCTAAATGTTCAAATATTCAATGATTTATTTAACCTATAAGGCCTTCATTTCATTAAAACTCACTAAACCCTAGATTTGATTTCCTAGAGTCAAGTAAATAGGACTTAACTAACTCTTCAAATTGATACATCTCTTCACGACCCTTATAAATACCTAGGAACTCATCATACAATATTATAATATTAAACACACTTGACATGCTTGTAAAAACATCATCACACCTGTTACAAGTCCTGTGAGATGTCATAGAACAGCATTTTGATGACACCCTTTCACAAGTCTTTATATTTTTGCAAGAACATATTTTTATAGTTCACCTTGATGACATGATGATGTGATCTACAGACCAAAGTTACTCTTACAACTTGAAAATATTTATGATAGAATCATATCTTAACTCACATGGACTACTCATATGTAAACATAACTTCATCTTTACATATTAAACCAAGACCTCATAGAATTTGAATATGGAAACCCAGACTTGAAAACATGACTACACAATCTCAGAGATTTTTTGTATAACCACACCTTTTCATGAATTGAAAAAAAATGAATTACCAACATACCTTAAAAATTTATGGCACACATTTACATGCCTTTTCATCATGATAAGATCTTTATAGCAATATACTTCAATCAACTAGCTCTCCCTCTTCTCAATGCTTCATATGTATTAGTGTACATCTAAGAAGCCTAGTTACTATAGGTATATCCTTTAATGATAAATCTATAAGAGTGACCTAAATAGTTCCCATTCACTATTATATGTTTTTACCTCATATTTTCCATCTTGTTTCTGATTGGTACTAAGAGGCACACCTTGACTTACATTCATATAAGTTCTTGATGTACCTTGATTGATTGCTCTTGGTTCCCATGACCGTTTTTTAATTTTAACATGTTTATTATGACCTTAACAGCTCCTTGTTTCCCTTATAGGTCCATAATATTCATTAGCAACATATCCAAACCTATTGAAATTGAAACACAAAACTTTACTCTTTCCTTTATAGCCTTTATTACCCTAAATCTGACTTGAGGGTTCATACAATAAATACTTTACAACATGACCTCTATCATGGAAACTATAACACACAATATTATTTTCTTATTCACTCCTATTATTTCTACAAGGCTGATCAATTATAGAAAACATCTTGCATTCCTTATATCTATTCCTAAAACAATTATAAGTGTAATAATAGCCATTAAAATATATTTCATACCTTAAAGTATTTTTTTACTTAACTAATGTTGTCTTCACATTATCTTTTGTGAATTTATCTTTCTTTCCTTACTAGAAGCTTGATTCTTCAACCTCTTTTCTTGATATCTTATCTTATTACATCAATTTTGTGCCCTTGTAGTCATCATTCAATCCTAATCCTTCTCTATCACCTGAAAATATCTATTTCCCAAGAATATCATCAAGATCCTTAGTGATTTTCTCAAATTTCTTAAAGGAAATAGTATTCTTACTAACTTATAAGAATTATTTCCGAGGAAAGTCTAAATCCTCTTCAAATCTAGTGGACTTTCTCACTTTTTCTTGCAAACATGTGACTAGAAATCTATCCTTTTCTTCTAGAATCATGATTGTCTCATTAAGCTTACTTGATTCCGCCAATGCTTCTCTTCTAGATCATGTATCTTTTCTTCATATCCTTTGACTTGGGATCTCATCTTCTTGTTCTTATTTTCAACATGCCCTAACTCATTTTGGATAGACCCTAGTTCATCTTTAACATCATATTCTTCTTAATATTCAGAATGTATGGAGTCACCAAATATGATACGACCATTACTCATAGAGTTAGAAACATATTTTTCATGAATACCACCTCATCTCTAACATCTTCACGATCAAATTTAGACTCAGAATCTGAAACACCAATACTACCATTAGATAAGAAAGCATCTTATTTTGTGTAGAAATTTCTTTTCCCTTCTTCTTATAGTCATAGTTCTTGAAGTTTTTCTTACCTTTATTGTAATTTAAAAATAAAAATCATGATCATCTTCATGATCTTCATCACCTTATTTTTCATGCCTATGAGGACACTTACCAGTTAAAGGACCTACTTTCCCATAATGGAAGATCTTTAATGGAAGCTTACCTTTGTACTTACCAGAGAAACCATTCAATCTCCTAGCCACCATTGTAAATAGATCTTCATCAGTAATTTTAAGAGAGTTATCATTATCCTTATTCTTATTTTATTTGTTATTCATTTCAGATTTGAAAGGAACCTCTTTCTCACTGATTTGAAATCAACAATTAAGTATTTCATAGGAGGTCAAAGTTCCATGCAAATCATCCATAGTCAAGAGAGTCAAATCCTTTCCTTCTTCAATGGTAGATACCTTGGAATCAAATTTAATAGTAAGAGATCTTAATATATTTGTTACTACCAGATCTTCCTCCACATCTTCACGTAAAAATTTCATGGTATTGACACCCTTTTCAACCCTAAGAAGATATGCAACAATAGGTCCATCATCACTCATTTTCAGCCCTTGAAAATAATTTCTCAAAGTCTAAAGCTTAAATATGATAACCTTAGAATCTATTTCATAGAGGAATTGAATTTTCTCTCATACTAATTTATTTTATTTACAATGTGTTACCTCTAAAATCTCAAGTTTAAACAATCCACACATGATAGCATTCATAGCCTTGGAATTGTCACTACACAACTTCTTGTCTGCATTACTTGTTGGAGGAGTTGCAAGACAATATAACCATCTACCACTAATTTCAAAATATAAAACCCTAATGACATGATGTGAGTCCTCATCCTTAGACTCTAAAATTCATAGTCCAATCAATAAAACAATGCTTCCTTTTTAGAAGAAGAGCCATCCTGCTGACTCACCATTTTTGTGCTTCAAGGATCTCCTTTCAAGTGATCAAACTTCTCCAAAAGGGCTTGATTTGATACCAATTATTGGAGGAAAAATGTACTCGAGGGGGTTGAATTTGTACATACAAAATTAGATAAAAATGATATTTTATTACTTGAATCATAAATCATTCAATTATTAATGTGTGCACAACAACATATAAAATTCATTCAAATAACCAAAAACATGAGAGAGAACACCATAACACAAGATATAAGTGGTAAACCCTAAAGGGGATGAAAGCCCATAGATAAAAACTTTATTATATCTATGTTTCAAATTTATTCAAGTACTAACTCAACAAGGAGAACCAACCCCTGATTTAGTGAGGCACCAACCCGACAAGGAGCACCAACCCCTAGTTTAGTGAAGCAAAAACTCCACAAGGATGATATAACCCCCTAAGATGATCAGTCACCCAATTAACAACCTTTGAATGAATATCTCTGATGTCTTGTTTCTGCAACAAATGATGGAGATCATTCATTCATCTCACACACCTTTAAAACCTTTTTCAAACCCTCATTCACCCAACTCGCTATTTCTTCTTCTTTCATGGACAAACTTGGCATCAAAAATTACACACATTTTGTCTATCACTCCTCAAAATTTTAAAAATATCTCAACTCTGAATATAATCCTTCATACCTACTTTACTCTCACACTTCGGTTGCACTTTTTCCCTCTCACTTAGCTAGCTAAAATTTGAACTCAAACATGTACTTTATACCCTTCTCAACTCAAAAAAATGAAACAATTCAATTCTAATTCACTATCTAGACAAATTAATCTTAAAAATCCAAAACGTTCCTAAAAAAAATTCATAATTTATACCCATATAGGTCTGCCATGCTCGAATACACCAAAACAAGCTAAAAAAAAACTCGTAACCCCATCATCTCAAAGATCAAATACCACAAACCTCATCACGGTGATTACTCGAGATCGTAAATTTCTCACACATGTCAAATATGAAATAAAAACATCATCCATGGTCATTAATTATCTTTCACAAATAAAATTTATCATAACACTAAAAAGTCTCATATCCTTCACTAAACAGTTGTTTCCAGAACCAGTCTTCACCTTTGGGCCTCAAGATCACCTAAGAACATCTCAAATATGGCATGTAACCACTCATTGGAATCCCCTTGAATTTTATATAAAATATAATATTTCTATATCTCATGAAACATCCATACATGAAAACCACACCAACTTTCCTCTTCACCAAATTGAGCTACCTAGAAAGTAGTTTTAGAAACACAACTAGTTTTCACCCTTTCTTCCACTTTCAAGACCTCAAAATTCCTTCAATAGGAACAAATATTAACCCATATTCATCATCCAACTGATATAAATCATCAAATAATCCATCACATGCATCTTCTACCTCTATCTTCTAGTAAGAGAAATCATGTCGTGAGAAAAAAAAACCTTCTTCTTCTCAAATTGAGCTTGAAGACCTATCAAATAAACTTATCATGATACAAAACTTATACCATTGGAAATAAATTTTAATCCTCTTTCCATAACATCTTACATTTTCTTCCAAATCTAAATGGAGGGCCTTCAATCATGTCCATCTCTGAAAGCGCCCTTAATCGCCTTAAGACAAGTCTTCATAAATAGGCACTCTTTTCCCTTTAGAAGGTTAACCATAATCTGAAACTATCGGAAATCAATTAAAACTCCAAGGATAAAATTAATTTCAATTTATTTCATACTTTCTTTGGATAATTTTTTCCAAACTGAACTTCTTCATAAACTACATACTCTAATATACGTTTCTAAAAATATGGAGGAGTATTCTAGAACATAAAAGCATAATAATATAAAAACAACTTCATTCTCGAAACTTACCAAGAAAATCTCTCCTACCACTTTTGAGCTAGGATTTCAAGCACACAAAAGGTTGTTTACCTTATTAACATTCATTCATAAAAATGTGACAATGAAATGATCTAATTTATTTTTTAAATCTTCTTAAATCAATGGAAAATCATCCCTAAAAGCACACAATTCATGGTGAGCATCGAAGTTGCAATCTAAGCTTGAAAAAACCTTCTTCTCAACCCTATTTCACCTAAAACATCATAACTTGCAAAATATTATTTATAATGACTTTGAATTTTATCCACACCTCTAAGAAACCCCTATAAATCATATCCAATTATAATAATATATTAAATATGTCTAAAATTTCAAAACCCATGTCATTTGTATGACTAGCCCTTATGGTTTTGTATGGTTTAGGCTAGGCTTAAGTGAACTAATACTTTAATTCATCATGAAACCTTTAAAAAATACCTCTACATGATTTAAAAAACATGATACACCTTCATGAATGATCTAAAAGTCTCACACATACCTTCAAGTGACTCTCATGCCTAATTAGGCATCCAAACACTTGGATTTGGTCAAGTGTGCAACACGACCAAGTAAAAAAACCTCATAAATCTAATTAGTATCCCTACAAAAGGACTGTTGTTACAAATCAGCAGCACCCCTGGATGTAAATCAAGTTTCTAAGTTGATGTTTTAGGCATCCAGCAGATTGCACAACATTGAAACCTCTCTCTAAGTGTGGGACTTGTAAAATGAGAGAGGAATCTCCAGATTAGAGGCTGGTTCCTCAAACTCCTCTGATCAGATCTATTATTTACACAATTACAGAGGTTTGAATCCTAATCCTACTCTAAATTCCAAGGAGACAGAGATAGAAAGTGTAAAAATTGAAACTAAACTAATAGGTGATACACCAAAGGAGTGGTGAACACTTCTTGTTCATGAAAATTGACACAATTTCATGACATGCAACATGAAACATTATACAAAGTTAATAAGATACAATTAGGCGTCGAAATGAAGCAAGACAATATAAAAAAGGACTGAAAATTGATCACAGAGTGCACTTGCTTTGCCATTTTCACTTTGTCAAAATCCTTGCATTTGCAACATCAAAGAGGTAGAAACCTATTATAATAATGAAGAAGGTCTAATACTTACAAAAATCACTTGTTCAAGGTGAAAGAAGAAGCTTGCTATCCAAAAAAAGTTCCACCCTCAAAAAAAGAGCCAAATCGCTTTTACAATGCATGGGTAGAGCCCAGGAGAGAGAAAATAAGTAAAAATGTGTGATCCATTCCCATTGAATGAAAATGCATTAAAACAGCATGGGTGTCCATGCACCCATGCCCCGACATTTTTGGCCATCTTTGAAGAAGAATGCGACCCATTTTGCATTAAAATTGGTTGTTGAAACATCATTTCTAGCCATTACCACGTGCCAGAGATGTTTCTTGATTTTATCTCTCCAAACTGAACAAAAATTTAAAAAATACCATAGAATCTTGTAGATAATTTCACCATCTTTCCATTGATATAAAGAACGTGAAAACCGAGCTCTGGATCGAAAGATATGGCGATTTGAAGTTTTAGGGCAAAACAGGGCCAAATCAGGTCGGCGGGAAATTTTTTTGAATTTTTACCTTTTTGGCCATTTGGAAAATTTTCCAAAATTTCTCACGCTCACTCTGGTACCACGTGGCAAAACTTTATTGGGTGCGGGCCCCTTCTTTCAAATTTTCATGCAGGTCGCTTTGATATTTTTTGGCCTTGACACGTGTCAAAACCCAATTGGATGCGGGTTCGACCCTCCTAAATTTCCTCGCAGGCTTGCTCTGAATTTTTTTGCCCCCACCTAGACACATGTCAAGATTCTATTGGCTCACAATAAGGGGGGCAGGATTTTCCTTTCTAATTTTTCCTTTATTTCTCCTTTGCCTTCGGCCGTTTTGGATTTTCGCGTCCCACGCGTCCTTTCGCATCCTTTTGTCCGATCATCACGGACAAAAATCCGGAACTACCGAAATGGACCATCTTTCGGTAAATCGGCTAACTTGCGTCCCATGCGTACTTTTTCCCAAATTGTCCCAAACCGTGCAAACAAAACTTGACGATTTTCCTGCTTTCACCGAATCGGCTTTTCGCGTCCCTCGCATCCCGACGTCCCCAACTGTCCCGTGGACCGCCTGGGAAAAATAATGTCCGATTAAGCCGATTTTCTTTGTTTTTTCGCCCCAAGCTTGGTACGACGAACCTCAGTATGACCCGAATGGTACAACTCAACCCTTCGTGCTCGAAATGCTTTAAAACAATCATGCGAACCTTATTTCTTGCATTTTTTCAATTTTTTCCAACTCGTTGGGATTTTTTCTTGGATGGGAGAGTTAGAAAAAGTGAGGGGACCCCAAAAAACATGATTTTGGGCCTCTAATCAATCTACTTGCTTGGGACTGAATAATTTAATGCATGTTATCAAAATTTACCTTGAGGGTGAATTTTCGATAACAATTTTGGCGACTCAGTGGGGTTATTTGCTGCTTGGATGAAGAACGGCCAGCTGCTTGTAGCAATCCATTGGGCATGGATTCTATTTGGTAATCTCTCAGCTGATCTGAAATTTGAAAACCCGTGTCCTTGAGCTATTGAAACATTTTTTGAGTTGGTTTGCTTGTGGCTGCAATTCTTTTCCAGAGTGATGAGCTATGCAAACATGCATGTACTAGAAGCGATAGGACATGTGCACAAGCACCTAGGGAAATAAAAATTACTCTAACAGCAGTACAATGTGCATAAGCACTTAGAGGAATGGAAACCTAAGCTAATATTTACAAGGTGGAGAATTTCCCTTTAGTAGCAATGCTTTAGATGAATTCCATTGACTGGAATCTGACAGTTCTTCACCATCCAATGAAGACAATTGGAAGGCATTGTTGTCCTTACACTTTGTGACCATGTATGGGCCACTCCAAATGGCATCAAATTTTGAATGCCTTCCCGGTTTTGCTCTGTCTGCATCCCATTTTAACACTAGATCTCCAACTTGGAAGGATCTATTCTTGGCCTTTCTATCAAAGGTCTTCTTTATCAAAGCATGATCCTTCTCCATTACTTGGGGTGCTTGGTTTCGATTTCTTGAGCTCCATCAATTCTACATATCTAACCTCCATGGGCTCAAACTCCAACAAATCAAACTGTTTCATGAGTTCCAATGTTGGCAACTCAAGTGATATAGGCAAGATTGCCTCTCTTTCATAAACAAGCTTGAATGGAGAGTTACCGTAGCTCTTGGGAGTTATCCTATCAGCCCATAAGGCTGATTTTAATTTGGTGTGCCAAGACCTCCGATTCTCATCAAGAGTCCTCCTAATGATCTGAACAAGTTCTTGTTTGTGGATTCAGCTGCCATTACCCCGAGGGTAATAGTTTGATGACGTACTTAGGTAGATCCCATTCTTGATAGCCCATTCAGTCACCTTGGATCCGATGAATGCCAATGCGTTGTCTGATACTATTGTAGCTGGTATGCCAAACCTGGTTACTATTCCCTCATAGAAGTCTAGGATACTAGATTCATTTGCCTCCTTGAGAGCTACTACTTGATCCATTTGGTGAAGTAATCAGGTGTTAAAATCCACTTGTGCCCTTGGCTTGAATTGGGATTAATGACTCCAATGAAGTCTAAACCCCATTGCATGAACAGTTGGTCAAGTGAAATTGGATGCAATGGAAGGGCAGCTAGTCTTTCTTTACCTGTGAAGAATGCATAATTCTTGCACCTCTTGATCCATGCGTAGCAATCACTAAAAATATTGGGCCAATAATAACCAGCCCTCATGATCTTTAGAGCTGTCACTCTTGGTGCAAAATGACCACCAGCTGGTCCACCATGGAACTCTTCCAACATCCTTTGAATCTGATTTGTACTGATGCATCTCAGTAGTACTCCATTCACATCTTTCTTGAACAAAACACCATCAACAATGGCATATGGGACAGCCTGCAATCTGAAGTGTCTTCTTTGGGTCTTTTTCATCTCTGGAGGGCATAGGCCTATGCTTAGGAAGTGCATTATAATTTGGGTCCAACAAGGAGTGGGGACAGCATTATCCTCTTCTTGAGTTCTACCTTGCACATGGCTGTCTTGAATTGTCAAAATAGCCTCTTCTCTATTGCATACTCCTTCTTATTTGCTTAAAATCAGTTGCTCACACAATCCTTTCCCTCTAACCAGCTTGGTGACCTTGATCTCAATGTCATACTCCATGACACAAGTAATCCAACCTGCCCTTTTCTCATTCAAATCCTTGTTGAGGAGGAAGTCCTTTACTCTTGCATGAGAGACCAACAACCGAACCTTGTTGTTTGAGACTAGATGCTTGAATTTCTTCAAGCTTCGATTCATAAAGCAAGAACATGCTTCTTAATAAAAGAATACCTCATTTCATAGTCCTCCAGGCTTTGGCTTAAGAAAGCAATTGGCTGCTCATTATTGTCCTTGTTCTACTGTACCAAAATGGCAGAAATGGTATCATTACCCCCAAAGGCATAGAGGATGAAATCCTTGGAGAAATCCGGGTTGATGAGAGTTGGTGCTTGGGAGATGGCTTCTTTGATTGCTTCAAAACTCTCCTTGCCTTCATTGTCCACTTGAAAGCCATACTTTTATTTAACATTTTGGTGATAGGTTTGACAAGGCTAAAAATCTGGGACAAACCTCCGAACAAAGTTTATTCTCCCCAAGAAACTCGAAGGGCCTTCTTGTGGCTTGGCAATGGCAGTGCTCTTATGGCTTCAACTCTTTTTGGATCAATTGCTAATCCTTATTTAGAGACAATGTGACCAAGGAGCTTTCCTTCATGAGCTAAGAAAATACATTTTTTAGGATTCAAGGAGACTCCAAATCTTCTGCACTTTTGGAACACTTGTCTCAAATGAGAGAGGTGGTCTGTTGCATTCTTTGAAAAAACAGTGATATCATCAAGGTATATCAGCACCACGTTGTTAATCAAACCTTTGAACGCCATGTCCATTGCTCTTTGGAAGGTAGCTCTAGTGTTGGATAGCCCAAATGGCATTTTCCTGTATGCATAAGTTCCCCATTTGGTTGTGAAGGCTATCTTGAATTGATCTTCTTCCTTCACCATAATCTGATTGTAGCCCGAGTAGCCATCAAGTAGTGAAAACCTCTCGGAACCGAAAACAACTTGTAAAATTTTCTCCATAGAAGGGAGTGGGTAATGGTCCTTGAGAGATGCTCTATTCAAGTCTCTGAAGTCAACACACAATCTGATCTCTCCACTCTTCTTTCTGACTGGAACTAAGTTGGAAACCCAACTAGAATGCTTGATTGGGAATATGATTCTGATTCAATCAACTTATTCAATTATTTTCTCATGAGAGGCTCCATGTGGGGCTTGATTGGCCTTTATTTCTGCCGATGGGCTTAGTATTTGGATCCAACTCAATGGTGTGCTGAGCTAACTTGGGATTGAAACCTTTCAAATCTTCATAGCTCCAAGAAAACACATCAGGGAACTCTTGACAAAGCTGTATGAACTCATACCTTGCTTTTTTAGTTTTCATCTTTCCAATTTGAAATGGTTTGTTCTCTTCCACCAAGATGGATACTTTGAATCTTCCCTCTTGACCTAAATGTTTTCTTTCTCTTTCCTAAACCGATCATTGGGATTGAAAATAGACTCCAAAGTGATAAGTCCCTTGGGCAGCTTGTTAGTTCTCAGCTGTACCACTTGGTCACCATCTGTTGTTCCAATTTTTCCTGATTTTTAGTGAGAACTCAGCTTCTTCTTCTGCAAGAAATGGATGATTTGCTAGTCATTCTCAAACACTCGCTAACTTACATTGTTATCCAAAGACTTTGAAGGCCTCACAATCACATGGATGTTTGGATGTACCTTGTCCTTTTGAATTCTTTCCACAATATCAAAGGCTGCCCCAACTACTATAAGCTTGTCAGCAGCTTGGTTTTCTTTTCTAGGAATGGATTTTATGCTAAAGCCCTCAAAATCTTCAATGAGATCCCACACCCTGTTCTTGTAGCACTTGAGCAGATTATTCTTGACAGCATGCTGCCCTTGACTTGGTTGACAATCAACTCACTATCACCAAAGACTTGCAAGTTCTTTATTCCTCTCTTTATTTCCCAATGCATCCCTTGCACCAAGGCTTCATATTCAGTAGTGTTATTGGAGCATGCAAACTGAAATCTAAAAGCTGAATAGTACTTTACTCCTTGAGGTGAAATAAGCATAGCTCCACCTCCTGCACCTTGTCTACTTCTTGATCCATCGAAAACAACTACCATACCTCATTGTCATCCTTGTGGTTTGGCTTGGTGATGTTAGGAATGGGCCGATCTTCTTGATGTATGCAATAGACCCTAGCTCTCGATTCTTCTACTTCTTGATAAGGATCAAAAGCATGCACCTTGTTTGCCCATTCATCAAGAGTTAGATCCGGATGCTTCCAACCTTGGTGTCGGCTTCATCGGTGCTTGGGTGATCTTCTTGATCAAATGTCGAGCAGTTGGCATTGATCGACTTGGAGTGTAGGGCTCAATGTGGAAGTTTACAATAGGTTCACACCGATTGTAGCTTTGGTTCCATACCTTGTTACAAAAACATGTGTGACCAATTAGCAGACAAATATCCTCCAATCTTGGCTATGAAATCCCTTGATAAACATAGGGCAAAGAGTGGTGGAAGATCTATCACTGAGATATCTTGCAAAACAACAACGTTGGGGCATGCATGCAAGGTAAGGCTCAAGTTTTTAATCACTCCCACTGTTGTCACCGCTGTCCCATCTAATTGCACTACTCCTTTGGATATGACTTCATATTGAAGCCCCAATTGATCAGCTATTTGCTTGGGCATTACTGAACTACTTGCCCCAGAGTCAATCATGCAATTATGTACCAACTTGTCTCCTATGATCAATGAAACATAAAATGGAGGGGGCTTCAACATTTTACCTTGCTATCCTCCATGATTCCCTTCAGGTTGGGCAGCATTTGTGAGTACATTTTATTGCGTTTGGACTGTTCATTTGAAGTTAACCAGTCCTTCATGGCATCTTGTAGTAAATCTCTTTGACACAGGATGGATAGTGATTCCCACATTGATATGTTTACATTTGTCTTCTTCATCTGATCAATGATGTTGAATGGGGATGAAGTATCCTTTTGTCATCCCTTGGCCTACACATTCATTCCTTGCACATGGACAGCGGCAAGAATCGGCATGTGAATTGGTTTAGGAGCTAGTTTGGGTGCTCCTTACATGTTTGGGACTACATTTTGTTTGCCAACACTTGTGGAGTGGTAGATGGTTGCATGGATTACTTGGAGCCAATGGCTGACTTTCACCCAAATTTCTCCTTTTTGACCTTGTGTTGGCTGCAACACTTTGAGAGGGTATTTGATTCATACCACAGAAATCTTCACCGCCAATTGACAAGAGTAGTTTCGTTCGCGCAATGCTCCTTGGCGAGGTGCTTCTTCTTCTTGATCCTCTTCGTGGTGGACTCTTATGACCCACCAATGGTTTACACCATCAGAGCCTGATTTAATGCACCGTTAAAGCACATTGATTGGTTATGTGGCTGACTACATGGGAAACACCAATCATATTCCTGGGGCATGTTATTTTGTACTGGCACTATTGCTTTAGAGGCAGATGTAGCATTGGGATTATAGGGCTGAAATGGTCTGTTGGTAGGAGGCCTTGCTTGATTCTGATTTGCAGCTGGATTGGGTGGTCTTTGAGGCTGATATGGCTGCCTGTTAGGCTGAGCTTGAGGCTGATAAGAAGGTCTAAAACTTTGGGCTTGCTGCCTCTTAAGTGTAACCAGCTCATTACCTAAACTTTGCAATTGCTTCATGACTTCTTGAAGTTCATTTGAGGCACTAGAAGATGAAATGGAAGCTTCACTTGAATTCTGATTTCTAGGAGTGGGAATAGAAGCTAAATTAGGAACTTGGCTAGTACTTGGGCTCTCTAAACTTGGATATAATGGCATTGGAGGCCTAGGAGCTAGCTTGTCAGCTTGAATCAAACAATTTTCAACTCTAATGGTAATGCTATAAGCAACAGGGATAGTTGTGCCTCCCATGGATTGAATCAACATAGAAATGTCAGAATTTAAAGCTTTAAGGTAGTATAGAAAATCACCTTCTACTGTTGGCCTTACTGCCACTAGAATCCTCTCCCAAGTCCTTTGAAATCTGAAGTTAAAGTCATTCACTACTCGTTGGGAGCTCTCTTGATGGTTGTCAGCTATTGTAAAAGGGACAAGTTATCTCCCTTCTCTCTGAACTGCTCATGGAGAGCTATACATAGCTGGTTCCAATTTTGGATAGAGCCTGAAGCAAGACTTTGGAACCATTGCAAAGCCTTCCCTTTGAATGAAGACGCCAGTAGTTTGACAGCAACTTGCATCTCATTAATCTCATGGATTGCACAAATATTAGCAATGTCCTTGACATGATCACCAGGAGTGGTATGATTTTCTCCAGTAAAGTATGGAATGTTCTTCAGTGCTGCAACCGGAATTAGATTTTGTGCATTGAGAGCAAGTGGGCTGCTGCTAGTGAAATTGACATAGGGGTTGTTTTGTGCCATTCTAATTGGTCTTAGAACCCTTGTTGACTGAATGAAAGGCCTACCAGGTGGAGGAGTTGAGAGAGTTCTGTTTGGTGGAGATGGAGACCTTTGAATCCTTCTTCCTCTTTTCCTTCTTCTTGGAGATAACTGCAGATATTCAAACAACACCTCTTCTTCTCCAGCTCTTGACCTTGTGGTGATTCTTCTCATGAGTTTTCAGGTCTGCACTACTAAAACCAGCTGATTCTTCCCCTTGGAGTCACCAGATGTGTAATTTATAGCTCTTTTAAGCAAGAAAATTACAGCAGATGCACATCAACTTTGCTACAATGAAAATGAGACCTCTAATGTCCCACCGGGTGTGCTAAAACTGTTGTTGCAAATCAGTAGCAACCCTGGATGCAAATCAGGTTTCTAAGTTGATGTTTCAGGCATCCAGTGTGATTGCACAACATTGAAACCTCTCTCCAAGTGTGGGAATTTTAAAATGAGAGAGGAATCTCCAGATTAGAGGTTGGTTCCTCAAACTCCTCTGATTAGATCTGTTATTTACACAATTGCAGAGGTTTCAATCCTAAACATACTCTAAATTCCAAGGAGACAGAGATAGAAAGTGTAAAAATTGAAACTAAACTAATAGGTGATACACCAAAGGAGTGGTGAACACTTCTTGTTCATGCAAATTGACACATTTTCATGAAATTTAACATGAAACATCATACACAGGCTGATAAGATGCAATTAGAGGTCTGAAATGAACCAAGCCAATACAAACAAAGGACTGAAAATTGATCACGAGTCTCGCACCGTCATTTTCACCGTAAAATCCTTTCATTTGCAACATCAAAGAGGTAGAAACCTATTATAATAATGAAGAAGGTCTGATACTTACAAAAATCACTTGTTGAAGATGAAAGAAGAAGCTTGCTATCCAAAAAAAGTTCCACCCTCAAAAAAAGAGCCAAATCGCACTTTTACAATGCATGGGTCGAGCCCGGAGAGAAAATGTGTAAAAACATGGGATCCATTCCTCATTGAATGAAGATGCATTAAAATAGCATGCGCATCCTTGTAGACCCATGCCCCGACATTTTTGGCCATCTTTGAAGAAGAATGCGACCCATTTGGCATTAAAAGCGGTTGTTGAACGTCATTTCGGCCATTACCACGTGCCGAGAGACATTTCTTGATTTTCTCTCTACAAACTAAACCAAAATGTAAAAATACCAAGGAATCTTGTAGATAATTTCACCAGCTTTCCATTGATATAAAGAACGCGAAAAATTGAGCTCTGGATCGAAAGATATGGTGATTTGAAGTTTTAGGGCAAAACAGGGCCAAATCGGGTCAGCGGGAATTTTTTTGAATTTTTACCATTTTGGCCATTTGGAAAATTTTCCAAAATTTCCCATGCTCCACCACTCTAGGTACCACATGGCAAAACTTTATTGGGTGCGGACCCCTTCTTTCAAATTTTCATGCGGGTCGCTTTGATATTTTTTGGCCTTGACACGTGTCAAAACCCAATTGGATGCGGGTTCGACCCTCATAAATTTCCTCGCGGGCTTGCTCTAAATTTTGTTTCCCTCACCTAGACACGTGTCAATATTCTATTGGCTTACAATAAGGGGGTAGGCTTTCCCTTTCGAGTTTTCCTTTATTTCTCCTTTGCCTTCTACCGTTTGATTTTCGCATCCCACGCGTCCTTCGCATCCTTTTGTCCCGATGTCGCGACAAAAATCCCAGAACTACTTGAAATGGACCATCTTTCGGAAAATCAGCTAATTCGTGTCCCATGCATACTTTTGTCCCAGCTGTCCCAAACCATGTGAAACAAAAACTTGACAATTTTCCTTGCTTTCGGCCGATTCGGCTTTGGTGTCCTCGCGTCCCAACGTCCCAACTATCCCGCGGACCGCCTGGGACAAAAATGTCTGACTTAGCCGATTTTCTTTGTTTTTTTGGCCCCAAGCTTGGTACGACAAACCTCGGTATGACCCGAACTGGTACGACCCGAACCCTTCAGACCCGAAATGCTTTAAAACAGTCCTGCAACCTTATTTCTTGCATTTTTTCAAATTTTTCCAACTCGTTGGGATTTTTTCTTGGATGGGAGAGTTAGAAAAAGCTGAGGAGACCCCAAAAACATGATTTTGGGCCTCTAATCAATCTACTTGCTCAGATCGAATAATTTGATTCATGTTATCAAAATTTACCTTGAGGGTGAATTTTGGATAACAAGGACCTAAAAATCCTAAGACAACATAAATCACTCAATTGCATGCCTCCATGATCTCAAATGGCTTTATACCTCATCATTTTGTCTCTAAGCACCTAGATTAGGTCTAGATGAGCACCTACAACCGTGTCTTCCACCTGTACCTACATTATGAAACTCACACGAGTTTTTAAAAACTCTCTAAACTTGCTTTCCATGTTACTACCATTATCCAAAAGACACTAAGAAACTCCTCACCATGCTCCATCACCTAGGATATCTAGGTCACTTGACTAGGCTTACTAGACCAAGCCAATCTCATTGAATCCACTCATACCACCATTAAACCACCTAAGTCTATATGAAATAATCTTAAAAAGCATGATTTGAATCTTCTCCATCATCCTATTTGTCATTAATTATATTTTACATTAATGAAAACACCTAAAATCAACATGCCAACACTATAGAGTTTTAAAGCATGAGTCTTCAACAACCATATGAGGCCTCATCCAAAAAAATAATAAGGCTAAGGATATTAAGAAACACTTGAAGGAAAATGTTTATATTTTATCAACCTATGTGTTGAAATGGTTTCAACCTCCTTCTAAGGGAAATATATTTCCACTTTGCTCCCCAGAAGTCCTAACAATAATAGATGAATCAAGGAATATAATTAATTATACTAGGAAATGGGAGGAAGAATTGTCCAAAATATGTACAAATGTCATAAGAATAAATTTAGAATTATAACAATAGATATTTGAGTAGATAAAGGAAACAAATGAGAAAATAAAGAACTGATGATGAGATTGAATATTAAGATGGACTTCTTCCAAAACATGAAGCAATAACTCAAATGGATGACCAACTGGTAGAGGATGAAGGCATAGTTCATGTTGATCATAAAGGGAAACACCATACATGTGAAGGAGCTATTCAGCTAAGAACAAAAACTATAAAAGGATGCATTGAAAATATCACCACAGTAAGGGATAAAATAGGGAATGCATTAATGATATGGATTCCAAACTTGGGAGAATAACACCCATCCCAGATGGCTCACATATGGAGATATGGGTGTGGATGATTTAATACAAATCTTTCAACAACATATCAAGGGAGGACCAGAGCCCACTTCTTTAGGTTTCAATTATTCATCCATTCAAAGGTTTGTTTACTTGGAGGGAATGATGGCCAAGTTAGAAAAAAGGTAAAGAAGAATAAGGGTATTATATGTGAATTTGAGAAAATTTTAAGAGAACAAGGACTTGTATTTGCTTTCCACATTGGACCAGATGAAGAATCCCTTGTTGATATGTTTAAGAAATTTGATGTCTATTTAGAAAAATTGAAAAAACAAGAAGAATATGTACCAATTGAGCTATAATATGTATGATATTTTTGTAAAAGACATATAAACTTTGTATATTAAAAACTTAAAAATGTGGATTCTATAGGGATCCTTACCTTTGAATTTATATAAGTATTTTTGGTATACATATACAAAAATATTTTGTATGACTAGTGTATTATCAATTGATAACTACAAACTCCTCTGCAAAATCGGGGTAATGAGCCAACATTTTATTATTTATATACTCAAATTATTTATGTTCTTTAACACTAGAAACATATTACATGTTTCCTTATCATCCATGAGATGTACCTTTGTCTATGAAATATTTTATACTTTCTTTCAGGCCTTCTAGAATCTTGATTAATTCCAAATTTTTGCATAGGAAAATGCCCACTCTAGAATATTATCTCCTCCTATAAGATACGCCTTATTTCCATGACAAGCATTAACCTTTGAGGTTATATATGGCTAAGGTGAATCAATTGGATTAAAATATACCATCTTGGATCCATCAATTAGATCAAATGGGTTGTTTTTGCATTTTTCAAAGGAGGTTAAGGCGCCTTACAATTTTTCTCAAGGGAAGACTTTGCGTAGTTCTTTCAAGTGCCATAAGTCTCTTCTCCACTTCATCTAGTCTATGGTAAATTGAAGATACATCCTCTTGGGGATCTTCCATAGGTACTATAGGTAAATCATGTGGTATTTTGCGTTCTATCATTTCTTTGGTGAAGATCATTTGTGATACAAATATAACATTTTCATGAATGGTTATTCTATAATGAAGCCAAAACTTCTTCAACTTCTATGGAGTTAAATGGTATTTTTGATAAAAAGAAATATGATGAAATAAAATCTAAAATATAGAAAATAGGGGGGCCATTTTTATGAGCTTCCTCATTAAATACATCCACACCATATTTAGAGTTAACAGTCCAGAAGGATCTTCTTGATCTTTAATCTTAATAAAAATCTTGACAAAGGCCTTGCTTGGGCCTGAAAGGTTAAAAAATGCATGAAGAGCTTCTTAGGAGAGCTCCATTAATTTTTCTCCTAAGTTCATTTCCTCTATTGCTTAAAATAGATGTTACTAATTATTTTTCACAAAATTTCACCTATAACACTAAAAGAAACTTATAAATTCATAAGAGAAAAAAATTTGATTTTAGATGATGTTTAATCCTAGAGGGGACTATGAAAAGCGACATGTTAGGATTAATTATAAAATAAATCCAAATGCTTGGCATAGACTAAAAAAATGGAGGTAAGATTATGTCTACCCAAAAAGGTGTTCCCTTGGCTCAACCGAAAGATTACACAAGGGAACATAAAGTTCAAATAAATATCCATAGTCATCCATTTCCCAAGGCATATTATCCAAAAAGGAAAGTATCAAATGAGTTGGAATAATGGTGTTAGTAATAAATCATTTTTGTGATCAAGCACATGTGTGACTATGATAGAATGAATAAGACAAAAAGAATTTGGTAACACAAGCAAAATATCTTGTGCACGTTCATATCTATAGTTAAAATATTGAATCAATCCCAACTTGGCTATTAAAATTAAAATATTTGTAGTTACAAAATATTCTCTTTCATTTTGGAAAAGCTTAATCTCCTTTGTTGTGTAAAAGGGAAAATTCTCTTAATATTTTTTTGGGGAAATTGAATATGGGTTCATGAATTTCTTGTATAAATATGAGGGTTTTTCCTCATATCTAAGGGGGTTGTTTTATTTGGTGAGTTGAGAAGAAATTACTATAACCCTGGATTTCCATTTCCTCCTTTGGAAAATGTATGAATCTTGATTTTTTAAGTCCTTGTGCCAAGGTGGTTGCGATGTATAACCATTGGAAAATGTTAAAGGAATTTAAAACATGTACCCTTGTCAAGGAACTGAAATTCAAATGAAACATGTTTGATTATGATTTAGTCTATGTTTTGGTCTCTTTGTATGTTGAATATTGATTGAATAGTTATAACTTTTACTGTAATATCTATTTTTATTTCCTCTATATCTAGTACACTAGATCAATCTTTGGTTTTTGCATCTTTTGGTTACTTAGTCAATTTTGTTCTACAATACATGCTCTGTAATATCTGATATAGTTATAAAACCCTTGTTGTAATATTCTTGTTGAGTGATTTTTGTTGGCCTTATAGTGTATAGTTGGCATATAAAAATAGAAGCAATATACATTTTATTAGAACTCTTACATGAGCTTTTTGTGTTAAGTGTTTTGAAGGTTATTTAGAAATATTTGTGTTGATTGAGTATCAATGAATGAAAAATTCTCTTTAAAATTTGTTATTACTTAATCTCATGTTCTTTACATTCCATAATAGTAGGCTATCATGGTGATCATAGATACTTTGTTACAAAATAATTGGCCATCATCCACTCCCCCTTATTTAGAAAACAAACACATCTTATTACTCTACACAACCACAACCATAACTACAAGATCCACACACCCCACTTGTTTTCAATTCCATAACATCATTGAAAAACCTATTCTCACCTAAATTCCTATAAAAAAGATACAACAACAACCAAGTAATAATTCTCTTTAGTAACATGTGTCTGATATATGAGTATATGTGATATTCCTGTGGTAACTCTTACGAGTGGATATTACATACATTTCCATAATCATCTCATATTGACCCACCACTTAGAAAGTAAGAGGAATAAAGTGAAAAATATCTTTCCTCCATTTAGGTTACCTCATGGGTCTTCTCACCCGAGTTTAAGAAGAACCAAAAGTATCGGACTAGGCCATCCCCTCTCGTACATGCCTCTTGGGCATACCAAAATCCTAGTATAAAAGAGATTGTTAGATTCATTCCCAGCTTCAAATGACATACCCCACATAATCTATCATCCTTTAATCCGTTACACACCTTTGAAAGTGTTGTCACGTCTTAGGGGTGTAAAATCGGGAGCTAATCCTATCCATTTTGTAAAGTAATCAAATTCTATCGAAACATAACTATGACCAACACTTGATAAGGGATTCAAAGTACAAATAAAATAAATTCCCCATAATTTAAAAATTCTCTTCAGTTATGATTGGTCAAGGGGATGTGTGATTAATTTAGGTCACCTAATAAATTGTTGGTATGCCTCACACTTTTTTTTTTCCCATGCATAATCCTTTTGAAACAAGGTAGGTAAATATTACTTTGCATATAAAATCTTATGAGTAGTGATAGATGTTGAAAAGTGACCTACATAAGCTAGGCCACGTAAAGATTCTAATAGTATTTCATGTTTATCTTCATATACAGAGAAAAGAAATATTCCATATATCCCTCTTTTTTATAAACCATTACCCTAGAGAACATACCTAGCTAATCTCAATTTCATAGTTATTATTTCTTTAGAGATAAATGTTTAGGATATTCTCCATAAGCAAGGAAATAATTAATATTGGAAAATATTATGTAGTGCTTATAAAAAACACAATAGGAATTTCATCTCCATTTATTCTTTATCATCTCTCACTTGTTTTGGTTCCCAATTTGACCCTTGTATGTATTTGGCACCATCTTTTCAGAAATTTCCATGTTGTTACTCATATGTTCATCTACCTTGCGATATTCTTTATGGCCATGTTTATGTAAAACTTGTGTAACCTTAATTATATACCATGGGTCCCTAAAGTACTTATCACTACATTTTGATAAGGATTGAGGGGATCCTAAGGTTTATTTTTATATTGAAGGACTTCCAAGAATGATTTTGAAGTATCATGGTGCTCCTTAGTATTTGTTTTTCTTGTTCATGCTTTGAATAACTTTTAAGATGTTGGTTTAAAAATTTGGAGATTTTCCAAATGTGTTGTGCATTATTCAAGAAGAAGGAAAGGTTTTCAAGGGTAAAACTTGAATGTTTAGTGATGATTCTAAGTTTTTATGCCATGTTAAATTGGTTATGGAGGAGTTACATTGTCAAATTGTAATATTCGTGGGTTTTTTCCACTCCTTTTCTATTTGCAAGTTTATTATAGTGTCATTAACCTCCCCCCTCTAAAAACACTTCCTTCTAGACCAAACACTCAGTCATTTTTTACTCATTTTTTTTAAATTAAGAAAATTGGAAATTTGAGGAACAAGTGGAACTGTTGCTCTGCTTCCACTTGTTCCCCTCTTTTCCACTAATGCTTATTCCTTCCTTAAAATTAACAATTTTGGGTTTATGGGAACTTGCATCACTATTTGTTTGTTCCACCTATACCCTGGTTCCCCACTTCCACCAATTATTTGCATTATAGTTCACTATGTTCCCCCACCCCCATCGACACATCGAACTCCATTGAAACAACTAGAATTATTCCATGCTTCACTTATTCCATCTATACTTGAACTTCCCACCTCTTTTGGACATTTCAGGCCTAATGGGCACAACTCAAATAGTTCTTCTCATTCATATGTTCCCCACAATCCCCAATTCATCACCCTCTCCTCTATTAGTTAAGTCGAGCCTTGGTGACAACTCCGAAATATTCCGTTGGTGCCTCCATTCCCGTATTTCTCACATAATTGACTTAAGCCATTAAATCGGATAAATTGGTCCCAAGTGGCCCAAAAGGAACATTCTCTATCTCCTCTACTTCCCTAATTTCCCCATTCGCCTTAACAACAAATCGGGGCATGACATGTGGCACTATTTCAAAATTTTCAAGATCATATTTTTTCATGGTGTACACTTTAACAATTTTTCTCATAACTATTTTCCTAGGAATCCATTTTAAGAAAAAAATATTGCATTAGGATTGTGATGAAGAGGATTTATACAAAGGTAAAATTTGGGGGAGATGCTATACTATTTTTTTATATTTTAGTTACATAATTTTGGGTGGGAAAAACACCATTTTAATAGATGTAATGGAATATTTAACATTTGGATATGCTTGACATGATCCTCCTTTACATATGGATGCTTGTAAAAGTAGAATATGTCCCTTCTGACCTCACTAGATGAAGAATGAATTATTTGTGCATTATAGAATGGAAATTTGGAATTATTTATCTCTTTCATATCCCAAGTTTATTTCTCCTCCATTAATTTATCCCAAATTCACATGGATCACCATCTTAACCATTTTTGGCCATCTACAAATAATATTATTCTAGAGTTTTTTTATTATTGTATAAATATGAGGCTTATTCTCAAAAATGGGCTACAAAATTCATTTTTGTACATATTATATTAAAAATTAGAGGGTGTAAGATCTAAGTAAGGTTTTTGACTGTGTAAGCATCTCTACAAAGATACCTATATTTGAAATTGTCATTTTCAAGGTCATATTGGAAGCAAATAAACTAAGAAGGGGGTAGGTGAATCAGTCCTACAATTATTTTTACTTCAATTACCAAACCATACATTCATCAATTATATTTTTCATTCACAATTCATAACCATTAATGATTATGTAGATATACAACATCAATCGCTAGAGCATGAAAAAAATTACACAACACAAGAACACCATATGTAAGTGGGAAACCCTCACAGGGAAGAAAACCCATTGAAACTCTTCTTATATTATACAAATAAAATAAATTTAGTGAAGCACAAACCCCTTAGTTTAGTAGAGCACCAACCCTCTAAGGATTACCAACCCCTAATTCAGTGAAGCACTAACTTGACAAGGAGGCCAAAACCCCATAGGATGAATAAGCACCAAATCATACTCCCGAATAAGTTTGATCTCTAATTTTTTTTCTACCATAATTGATGGAGATCACTTATTCAGAAAATAAACCCTAGCTAAAACCCTCAAACATCAAACTTGCTCTATCTTGTTCCTTATCAACTTGTCTTTACTCTAAAATTTTACACACACGTTGTAAATCCTTCCTAAACCTAAAACACATCTAACCAACCTTCACATAATTCCTTTATAGATACAAAACACTCTCCTCTAGGTTGCACTTTTCCCCTTGCTAGACTAGATCTCAAATCGAGCTCAAACTTCACTTTTATATGAAATTATTTTCTCTAACCCAAATAAGGTCAATAACTCATGATAAATTTTACCCATTAAACTTAATAACATTCAAATACATCCATTACAATTGTCACACATGATGAATTTAGGTCATCCATGCCAAAAACCAACATCCATGCACCAAAAATCCTCAAATAGCCATCACTAGAATGAGAAAAATAACCTCATGCCAAAACTATTTTATTCAAGATATAAAAATCATGAAAAATAGTAAAGTTACAATTAAATATCATCCATGGTCTTAATTTACTTTAACCAATCAAATTATTTCATTTAATGGGTACACTTTGCTCATTACCTTTACAAAATAGTTGTTATAAACAACCTGATTTCACCCTTGGGCCTCAAGAACACATAAAATATTGAATTTTAACACTCAATGGAAATGGAAAGACCTTTTAAACACATCTAATAAATTTAGAGCTCATGAAACATCCTCTAGTTTAAACCACAACAATGTTTTTTTCACTAGAACAAGTTACCCAAAATGTTGTTTTCTAAACTAAGTTGATAAACACCCTTTATAATACTATAAAGACCTATAAATTAATTTAATATATGTAAAATTCACCTCTATTAAATTTTCCAATTGATATAAAGTATAAAATCATCCATCGTATTCCTCAAACAAATCAATACTTGAGTAAGAACAAGATTGTCCTTATAATGCAGCTACAAAATTCATCACAAAATGACCCTAATGACCGACCTAAACACATCATCATGATACAATACATAACTCATTGGAAATATATTTTAATTAAATTTCTATAAAATATAATAAATCCTTCCAAATCTAAGTGTAAGGCCTTCAACCAAGATGATCTATGCAAACTTCTTTTATCTCTTCTTGGACTCAAGAACTAACAACTAGCCCAACATACTCCATCATACCAAAAACCCACTTCCAAGATTAACAAAATCATGGAACATAATTATAAATTATTTATAATCCATAAAAACCTTCACCAAGATTTATCAAATCAGAAACATCACTTTACCTCTTGAAGTTACTTACACCCTACTAGAATGAACATCTTTAAAACATGACCTTCAAAGAACATGATATATATTTGGCATACCATGTCCAAACTTAAATTTTTATAAACCATTTGAAATTTCTATGAATCTGGTTCAAAACACAACTTTAATGGAGTCCTAACTTCCTTGTAGCTCCCGATGTCAAATTTATCAAGGTTGCTCCAAACTGCCCTAAAAACTAGTCAACACAAATAGGGCACAACTTGAAATTTTTCATCACAATAATGACCTAAAATTTTCATATTAATCTATATAAACTCCATGGATATCATAAATGTAAATTTAGTTCATACCTCATTTGGAAAACATCTCCTTGAACTGAAACTCTTCAAAAAAACAAAATTCAGCTAGGGTACACATATCACCACATATTCTAACATAACTTTTTGGAAATATGGAAGAGTCCTCTACATTATCCAGTCATAAAATTTTTACTATCAATAAAAATAGGATTAGTATACTCACTCTTCTACAAGCTACTCCTAGCTAGGGTTTAGCTAGGGTTTTAAACCACTTTACCTTGTTAACAATCATTCATAAAAACATGAGAATCAAACCACCTCATTATTTTTTTGAAATATTCATAACTGACCTAATAATATATTCCAAATATCTTAGTTCCCCATGAAAATCATACAGTTCACAATGAGCATTAAGGTCCAACTTTGTCTTAAAAACACATTGTTACTTACCTAGTTTCACCAAAAATTGCATATCTTCAAAAATATTCTTCAAAATGACATGAAGCACCATAAAGTCCTTTTGAACTCTAAATTCTATCGATATGTATCATATATCTCTCAAATTCTCCATCCAATCTCATTTTCATGTGCTAAATTGTTTGTTCTCAACCTGTTTACTTCCCAATGACCTCATAAATACATCATACCTCTAAATTCTAACCTAAAACTCACCATACACCTCATGTATGATTTCAAAATTATTCTACCAAGATTTTAAAATAATTATTTTATCCAAATATCACATCTCCACTTCATTCTGCATGCACCAGGGCTAGAAATAAGCCTGGAATAACCTGACTCAACCATGAAACCTCATGACCTAACCATGATGACCTCATACAGACTCGTGTACACCTAAAACATACCTCATGGAGAATTAATGACCTCATTACAACCTCCAACCAACTTGGGAAGGCTATAACCACGACTTAGCTTACTATAACATGCACCAGACCTCCTAGAACTCACCAAATCTTGACATTAACACCCAATCTCCATACTTGACACCTAAACAACATCATATGGGGACTCACATGACTACATGACACCCTTTTCTATACATGGGGGTTTTCATCAATGACAATACAACCACACAATGGCCAACAGTTCATGTTAAGGTGGTTTCTCATGTACATCCATTAAAAAGCTTCAAGATTCATCTTCTATATGTTTTCATTGTTTTCTCTAGAAATGGACATGCAAGATCAATTTTTCCATGAATAATCCTAGTTTTTCTCATTGTAAACATATCTTGAAATCAATAAATGGTGATTTTCCATTGTAATCATGTGTTTATTGTACCAAATAACTTTAAAGAATAATTCTACATTTGATTGTGTGATTTGAAATTGAAGGATTTTTGTATTATAGTGTTACTTTGGACCATTTATTTCAGTTATAAATATCCTTTATGTAATTTATGTGAATGCATGTCTTTCTACCCTAGGGTGTCCTTTAGCATTAGAAATTTGTTATGGCATGTGTAAGAGACTTCATTCTCGTGTGTTTGTGTTAATGTATCAACAATTAATCTACATTGTTTGTATTTCGTTGGTGCCCATGAAGGAAATAAATGTGTAGAGAGTGAATTTCCTTTGATTTTAGGTGTGAATGTATGAAGAAATAGAAGGAAAACATGGTTAATGCATCAAATTCATATCACTATATCTTTTCCCCATTTTCTTCCATCTTCACTTCCGTTTAAACTATATTTTTCCCTACCCATAAAAAAATAATCTCCCATTTCATATCCAACATTATATATTCCTATAAATCACATTTACTTTGCATATTTTGAGTTTATTTACCAAGATTTATGACGATTAACATCCCAAGTGAACCACCATTTCATTAAATTTGGACTCATTTTAGTCTAAGAAAATTTTTTTTTCAAGAAGCTCATTATCAGTTTCTTCACATCTAAATTTTGGTATTCAAAAATGCTATTATTGGTTTTTAAAAATGCTATTATTGGTTTTCAACATTTAATTTCTTGGTCCCCAATAATTACATTATTGGTTTCCAATTTTTAGTTAATTGAGTTAAGTTATAATGAGGGACCACCCATTCTCCTTATTAATTTTAATTCATATTGGAAAACTCTTTCATTAAATTTTGACTATTAGTCCAATTTAATGTTTTCAAGAAGTTCATTATCGGTTTCTTTACATATAAATTTGTGTTTACATTGCCAATTGTTTTTACATTGCATGAGAATAGAGGCCACACATTCTACCTCTTCATGGTTATTTTGATCTCAAATGGATAATAGGATGTCATCTAGTTTAATAATTTATTTTTCATAATATATTTGGTTTCCAATTGTTGGTTGATATTTGAGGGAAAATTGGAAGCCACTTATTCTCCCTATTAATTTTTATTTAGATTGATATAATAGGATTCCATCTAGTTCACTTAAGGATTAGTTCATTTAAATGATGATTAGGAGGCCATCTAGTTCAACATGTGTAATTTCCATATTATTTTTACTCATACAAATAAAATTGAGTGAAAAATACTACTAAATCAATTATTTCCATTTTTTCAATTGAATTCTCTTTACCTTATTGTTATTCATAATATCTATGTCATCATTATTATTATTAAAACAAGAAAATCAACAAATACATTCAATATATTTTACTCAGAAAAATAAGTTCACAATTTAAGCTTCATTTATAATTAATAATCATCAATAGTTAATTTGAAAGTTCTCAATGAATGCTTCAAGTTTTTTAGAGGCCCCACATGTTTAACCCAAGTACATAGATGGGTTTTTACAATTTTATCTTTCTCATAAGATCCATCAAAATCCCAAATATGTGGGATATTAAAGTAATTAGCATTTCCAAACTCTTCAAATATGTATTTCCCCTCATCAATGAATAATATGTTAGAATCAACATATCTCTCTTCATACACATCAATAATATCCTTTAAAATTTTCTTATATACAAGCTTCAAATTTCCACTCCGAGATATCTTAAATGTATTTGATATTATACAATTTTCTCTTCCCTAAGTGAACACAAATTTTGTATCTCATAACCAAGTAAAGTGTGCAAGAAAAGAATTTACTTTTTGTTATCTAAAAATGTAAACCACAAATCAAGATTGAAATGTTCTCTTGCAACCATTAATAAATCGAGAAATAAATCCTTTCGAATTATGTATATGAAGCATATTTAAAATCATGTTGTAATTTTTAAGTCTTAGTTCCATAATATCTTGAACTCCCCTTCTACTCCCAATATCAACAATTTCCTTACAACTGAAATCAAATGTATGATATACATTATTATAGAGATTATATTAATGATTAATCCAATAAATAACCACATCAAAAATTGAACTCCATGCAATGTTATAGCATAAATAACAAGATGTATACTAAATTTAAAATAAATTCCAAAAGTACATCCCTATTACTACAAAAATCAATAAATTCATTGTAATTGAAGTTAAAGATATGACAAACATTACTAGAATTTTAATAATTACACTAGTAAAACAACAAATAAAAAATAAATTTATGTCAATACTATAAAATAAATAATAATAATACATTATATTAACTTTGGAATGGATTCTATTGTCTTACAATATAACAACAATGTATCTTCAAAATGATTTCAAAATTGGCTTACAATGAAACTAGCTCAAAATTTTCATTGTAATATTGTTTACAATTTTTTAACTAATGACCTTGCATCATTTAAATCATTCTCAAAAGTGATTGCGATCTGCCAAACATGAGCCATTAGCCAATTATCAGCTTGATATCATCTGAGAAGGAAAAACTTGGTGCAATGAAACAATTTTCTTAAGGAACCCCTACCATTTAAGAACTGATCAATATGGTATTTGTAGTGTCATATGATTTATTCTTTGACCATAATATATTCAGATATTTTACTTGTTCACAATCTGTATTTGTGCACATTTCAACACCATAATAAAATAAATCTCTCTACTTACCATCCCCATATTTATTCAAAATATTCTTCCCTAAATATTTAACATCTTGGTCACATAAACTGACCAAAATACTATCTCAAATTTAGTACATATGCATTTTAAAAAATGAGATAACTTTTTTTTATTGGAACATAATGACATCGTTTGGCCGAAAGATCCAAAACTTTAGAAGTATCTTGAAAAATTAGCACACCTTCCAAATATAGTATCAATAGAGGTTTTCTACTTAGACTCAAAAATTAAATTGTTGAATCATATACTCTAAAAACTACCATTTACAACATATTTTAAAAATTAAATTAACTAAATTTTATAATACTATACCTAAGATTTTGGTATTTGGCCTTGAATTATTGAATCTACATATATATTTTCATCAGAATTGCAAATAAATATTTCATGGAATTAATAATTTAAATTCACTAATTACAACAAAAAATATCATATGAAATTTAAAAGTGAGTAGTTAATCACATGTTTCAACTGCAATGTTATTCGAACTATGCTCAAATTCTTGATTATCTATATTGTCTAGATATTTTATAACATTAGGTATGATTGGATCTTCGGCTCATGAACATTTTCCAAATCTTTTTTATTAGATATGCATTTACATTTCTTAGAAACTATTGTTTTTATTGCATCCAAGTCAATACCATGTGAAACATCCCAAACTGTCAATGTAATTGGTTCTTTATATCTTTCAAAGACACTTAATTCATGGATTTCTACACCTACAAAGACATATTCACTAATATTAGATCAATTATGAAAAATAATTAAAATGGTAGTTAAAATAATATTTAAAAGAGATCACAAATTCTTACATCATTAAGGATTACTATCATTAACTATGTGACCAATTAGATATCAAAAACCATTCATAAACTAAGAAATAAGATGTAGAAAAAAATCAATTTAAAATATAAATATGTGAGATCCAAATATTTGTTTAGTTCACATATGTGTAAACTTAAAATAGACTCCAAAATTGAAATAATAAAAATAAAAAGAATGGCCTCTCATATTCTCCTCAATGTGATAAAATCATATATGAGAATTGATGGCTTCCTATTATCTTCTAAGAGTAAAATAGGTGAAGATGAGTAATTATCTAACTTTTAAAATCCTTTGAAGTGAAATTAATAATGAAGAGGGAGAATGATAGGCCTAACAATCTCTCTCAAAGTGGAAAAATAATTAGAGGAAGAATGGGAGGCCTCCCATTATCCATCAACATAAAAATATCATATAGAAAATGAATGACCTCATATTCTCCCCAAGAGTGAAGTAGAACAATCAGAGGGAGAATTGTAGGCCACATGAAAAATATTATAGGGATAATGAGAGGTATCACATACTTCCTCAATGTGCAAAATTATTATCTTATACAAAAATAAATTAAATTTAAGAGAATACATTTTGATAGTATAATTATTTAATTTATTCTCATTCTAAAATAAATAATTATAATTATAGAAAGGTACAAAATTCACTAGGTGCACATGAAGCCTCAATGGCTGAGAGTTTCTCGTAAAATTTATTTATAAATAACTCTTTTTCAACATTTTCAACAATTGATACAAGAGAATGATCACCTATAATCTTATTTTTACAAATGATAGAAGTAATGTGCATCCTGTATAAATGTAGATAATGTTGATATCCCCTTGTTTGTGTATTTTTATCAAATTCTTCCAAAAATGCTTCATTCACTCAAATCGGAATGGATGCCTTGATCCAATAAGATTAAGATCATTACAAGAACGAATTTTCACTTCATCTTCATTATTCTCCCAATCTAAATCAACTTGAACTTTTTTGTCCTCTTCATCATGGTTACGGATGTCATAAATAGCTTATATTACTGAAAACCCATAAAAATCATGGGAAGTATACAATCTATAACACCCATAATATAACTCAAAACATTATCCTTAACATCTCTATAGTATATTGTCACATCTTCTACAACTAGTAATTTTAAAATTGGAACCAGAAACACACAAACACATCTACTTGCATTTGTTCCCAAAAATGTGAACATGTCAATAAGGTCATTTATTATTACATTAGTAAAAATATTACACATATCCATAACAAGAAGATCACATGCAAGCATAGATAAACTAGAAATATTCTCCAATGTATTTTTGAGTCCAAATGGAAAACTACAACAAAAAGTAAAATTATTTATATCTGGATCTCTAGCTAGAGTATTGTTGTGAAAAGCTTGAATATACAAATCTAATATTTGTGTTGCAGCTGTAGGTATTTTTGGTTCCTTAGCCTCATCTAGTTTTCTTTTTCCCTTTTTAGCACTTTATTTTCCTTTCTGAATTTTTGATTTTCCCTTTTGAGAAGTTTGTTAACCAATAACAAAGTGTTTTTCTTCACCAATTATGTGACATAATTGAGCTAAATGGGTTGTATGAATTCCATATTTATTTACCACATTTTCTACATCACATTGAAGTCTTGTACAATTATCACCATCCTTTATGAAAACATATTCAAATATCTTTTGTTTAGCATTTCTTTCTTCCTTAATTCTTTTGCAATGATTGGCCTTGGTCTTATCTCTTTGACCAGGTTCAACTGATGTCCTCAACCAAACATGTCCTTCATATATCTCATCAACAAGGTAGTCTAATTCATTTTCATCAAGCCCACATATGCTCTTAAAAAATCTAGCAATGAATTATTTTATTGAATTTATTGTGAAATCATCTTGGTTGTATTTTTTGGGTGAACATGTTAATCCACCCAATCTATATAGTTAAAAAAATTCCCAATTTTCCCAAACAGAATCAAGTAAGTACACATATGTCAACTTACCACGCAAAATTTCTTCATTAGCTATTTCAAATATATCCAAGCACCTTTTAATAAACCCATGCATTTAAATTTATTACAAGTGTGAGTGTTAATTTCTATTTAACTATAAATGTTCAAAATAATATAATTCTGAAATAAATTTATAATACATACCTTCCACTTTGTTTAATGTTCATTTCCCCTTCCTGGACATTTGGGTCTTCCACAATTTATCCATGATAGCTCTCTTGCTTTTGATATCATATCAATAAATTGTGTCTCAATCCATATTCTATTTTCCTAATTTTGTTTCTTGCAAATAGAAGATATTTTACTCAATGAAATATTGTGTGCCATGATTCTAGCATATCTCATTCTATAACAATTATGCACATCAACATATTTGGGATTATAAAGTATTTTCTTTTGGGCACTAATGGTGTGTTTCCCATCTAATATATAAAAATTGATCTTCTCATCCATGAGATCCTCCTCTCATTATAATTTTAGTAAGTTGCTTTGTTATCTTATTGAAAATAAGAATTATCGATCTCAAGGTGTTGTAATAATATTTTTGTCATTGAGGAAATTATTTTTGAAACTTCATTTCATCTAGCTTCCTTAATTGGATATCTTTAGGTCCAATTTCACACCTCTGAACATCAATAGAAAACACTTTTTCATGAAACAAGAATTTTTACCTCTTCATTAAGTTCTAGAGATAATTTTAAAAAGAGAGTCTCTACTTTCTTTTCAACTTGTTTATTTGGATCCTTTTTCATCTCCTTAAAGAGGAAAAGATATATCTACCTCTAATGAAGGTAAATATTAATGCTTGTGACATGTTATTTTTCTGCAAGTGTAGGATTAGTTCCAAGGTGTGAAGAAATTTTACTATGAAGATGAAGAATCGAAGATATTATAGGTTTTCCATACATTCTTTTAAGACTTCACAACATAACTCTATATATTTATTGTGATGTAGTCACACCTTCCTTATTATTTCTATCAATTGGTAATGGTAAATTCTAACCAAAACCATCACAAGAATATTTAGCATTTTGTATTCACCTCTCCATTAAATCTTTACGATAATTGGCCACATAGAGATCCATTTCCGAAAGATAGCATTTTCTTGTGATGTTATCAATTCTCTCGATGTGAACCTTGATCACAACTTTAGTTATTGGTTTTTCAACTATAACCATACCAATTTTTGTTACACCATTGACTATCATCAGAAACATCCATAAGTCATCATGAAATTTATCTAGCTTATGTAATTCAACAAACAATTAATCATCCAAAATACCCTTTCAAACTCTCTATCAAATTTTTGTAGTGGTATTTCTACAAATGAAACTTGACCAAGTCCTCCCATATTATTCCTATAAATGAGACATTTGAACAAATTTATCTCAATATCAATAATAATGAAAAAACTACAAGTGTTTCCATAATGTTCATACAAATGAGACATTTGTAAAAAATTATCTTAATATCAAAAATAAATTATAAAAATTCTTAACTACATCCAATTATTTTTACTAAAAAAATAGTAGGGATAATTGTTTTAGATTATCATCAATATTAAGAAAAAATAAAATATAAACATGCCTACCACTCTCACTAAAATTTAAAAACATTTATCATGGTATGTGAGGCCTACCATTATCTTCCAATAATATATTTCATGGAATGGTAGGGGTACCATTCCATTTTAAGAATATTGTTCAACCTCAAAGTATAACAAATAATCAAGAGGGAGAATGGGAGGTCTCACATCATCGCACATATTAAATATTAATTATGAAGTAGAAAAGGAGATCTTATTTTTTTTCCTTAGAGTGGGAAAAATATATTTTCTTCCTCTAAAAGTAAAATTACAATCAAGCGGTTAAATGAGAGGCCTCCAATCTCCCTAAAATTATAAATCAAAATTTCATGGTATATGAGGCCTTCCATTCTCTTCCAATAATACCTTTCATTAGAGGAGAGACCTACAATTCTCTTCCAATAATAATTGTCATCCTTATAATAAAAAAAATAAAAAAGGTAGAATGGGATGTCTCTCATTCACCTTAATATTGAAAAATAATTAAGAGGCGTAAAGGAGAGCTCCTTTTTACCTTAAGAAAAAAATGGTATTTCTCTCAAAGTAAAATTATAATCAAAATAAAGGGAAGCCTCCAATATCTTTAAAACTATAAATCAATGTTACATAGAATGAGAGGCCTACCATTCTCTTTCAATAATATTTTTTAACCTTATATTTAAAAAACATCAAGAGGGAGACTGAGATGTCTCCCGATCTCTTCCATATTGAAAACTAATTAAGAGGTAGAAAGGATGCTATCCCTTTATCCCTCAAAGTAAAATTACAATCAAAATAAATGGGAATCCTCCTAATATATATAAAGTTATAAATCAATGTTTCATATAATGTGAGGCCTACCATTCTCTTCCAATAATAGTTTTCAACATTACATTTAAAAAATATCAGGAGAGAGAATGATAGGTCTCCCAATATCTTTCATATTAAAAAATAATTTTAAGGTAAATATAATGGTGTCTCTTTTTCCCTCAAAGTGGAAAGAATAATGTTTCTTTGTAAAAATAAAATTATATTGAAGAGGGAAAAGGGAAGCTTCCCAATCTCCATAAAATAAAAATCAATTTTTCATGTAATAGAAGGCCTACAATTCCTTTCATAATATTTTAAATAAAATGAAATGCTTACCATTATCTTCTAATAATATTTTTCAACATCATATTAAAACAATAATAGAGAGAGATAATGAAAGGTCTCACATTCTCACTTATATTGAAAAATTACTATATGGCATAAAAGGAGGTTTCCCTTTCTACCTCAAAGTGGAAAAAATATTTTTTCCCTTAATGTAAAATTATAAATAAATTTTCTGAGAATATATTTCATGGAATGGGAGGCCTAACCATTAGGTATTTCTCTTTTGATGATAAAATTCAACCTCGAGTAAAATAATAATGCATATGCGAATGGTATGTCTCACGTTCACCCTAATATTTAAAATTAAGTGTGATTTAGAAAGGAGGTGTCCCTTTCTCCCCCAATGTATAAAATATGTTTTTCTCTTTCAAAGTAAAATTACAATCAAGAGGATAAATGGGATGCCTATAAATTTAAACTTCCAAAATTAAAATTTCATGGTATGTGAAGACTACTATTATTTTATGATAATATATATCATGTAAACTTCCAATAATAGTTTTCAACCTTAGAGTACAAAAAATATCAAGAGGGAGAATGAGAGGTCTCCCATTCTTACTAATATTGACAAATATTATGATGTAGAAAGGAACGTATCCCTTCTCTCTCAAAATAAAATTACAATAAAGAGGGTAAAAGGAGGCCTTCCAATCTCCCTAAAATTATAAATTATTTTTTCTTAGAATGGGAGGCCTACCATTTTGTTCGAAAAATAGTTTTCAACCTAAGAGTAAATAAATGATCAAGAGGGAGAATGGAGGTCTCCCATTCTTACACATAATGAAAAATAATTATTAGGTAAAAATGGATGCCTCTTTCTCCCTAAAAATAAAATTACATTCAAGAGGTAAAATGAGAGGAATCCCAATCTCTCTAAACTTTTATACCAAATTTTCATGGAATGGAAGGCCTACCATTCTCTTATATAATATTTTTATGAAATGAAAGGTATAACATTATCTTCCAATAATAATTTTCAACTATGTAGGAAAAATATAATAAAGAGGGAGAATGTGAGGTCACCAATTCTAACTCATATTGAAAAATGCCTATCATTCTCTTCCAATAATAGTTTTTCAGATGGAAAAATGATCCTCCCAATCTCCCTAAAATTATAAAAAAAAATTAAGTAATGTTAGGCTTACCATTCTCTTCCAATAATAGTTTTCAACCTCATAGTAAAAAATAATAAAAAGCAAGAATATGAGATCTCCCATTCTCACTCATTTTGAAAATTTATTACGAGGTAAAAAGGAGATCTCTCTTTCTACCTCAACATGAAAATAATAAGTTTTATCTCTTAAAAAAATGTACAATCAAAAGAGTAAATGGTGGGCCTCCCAATCTCCCTAATTTTTTTTTAAAAAATCATGTTATGTGAGGCATACCATTCTCTTTTGATAATGTCTTTCAAGTAATGGTGGCCGACCATTATTTTTCAATAATAGTGTTCAATATCAAATTAAAAACAATCACGAGAGAGAATGGGAGGTCTCCCATTCTCACTAATATCTAAAAATAACCAAGAGGGAGATCATAAAAGAGGTAGAATGGTAGGTCTCCCTTTCTCACACATATCTAAAAATAATTGAGAGGGACAATGAGATCTATCACCTTCTTAGACAATGAGATGTATCCCTTTCTCTCTCAATTTAAAAAAATAATTCTTGTCCATGAATATTGAGAAAAAAATGTTTCTCCCTCAAAGTAAAATTATAATCAAGGGGTGAAATGATATTCCTTTCATTCTTTCTAATATTATAAACCAAATTTTCACAAAATGGAAGCCTACCATTCTATTCTAATAATATTTTGTAACCTCATAGTATAAAATAATGAAGAGGGAGAATGGAAAGTCTCCCAATGTCACTCATATTGAAAAATAATTATGAGTTAGAAAGGAGACCTCCCTTTCTTCCTCAAAATAATAAAAATGTTTCTCCCTTAATAAAAAAAAAAGATGTGAAATAGGAGGCCTCCCAATCACCCTCAAATTATAAACCAATTAATAAGGATTGGAATGCCTCTCATTCTCAATTTCTTATAATATTTTTCCCTTACAAAAAAATAAATCGAGATGGAGAATGGAAGGCATCCAATTATACCTCATTGTAAAAAGAATTAAAAATATAATAATATCCCTCCCATCCTCCCTCATAATTTTAAAAAAAATAAAATTTTAGAATGGGAGGCCTCTGATTTCCATTAATTTCAAGGAAATCAAAAGAGAGCGACAAGCCTCCATTTCTATCTAACAAAGAAAAATAAATGAGGACATATAATGGGAGGCCTCCCATTCTTCCTGAATGTGAAAATCAATCAATATTTTTATATAAATTAGAATTTGAGGTCTTAATTATTTATTAAAAGTAAGAACTTTTATCAATAATCAATAACCTGCTATTATGATTCGGATACTTTAATTTTTATTGAGCATGGGAGGCCTTTTATTCACCCTCAAGTTCAAAAGAAAATATGTTTTCTTAGACTCTCAGTCAAAGTAAAATAATGTTAACTTATAACATAAGGCATGTTATTCTCCTTAAATTTTAAAACTTTACTAAGAGGGAGAAAGTGAAGTCTCTCATTCTCCCTCATAATGATGTGTTTTTAGAATATTAATTAAAACCAACAATAGATATTGTAATATGTTAACTTATCAACATTCACCTTTAAAAAACATAATATCTCATCATTTAATTTAGTTTCAACATCAATAAAGTTATATTTATTAAACATTATTAAATTATTACATTAATTTAAAAATTTCTAGCTAATTTAGAACTTTATTTTACAATTGCTAGCTATTTAGTTTCAAGGTAATTTAAAATTTCAATAACAATATATTAATTTAACATTATTTTAAATAATATTAAAAGTTTAATATATCATTTTAAATTCAAAAATACACCTAAATGACTATACATTAAATAATATTCACTAAAAATATTTAGAATGGACCACTTAAATTCAAGTATTTGTAACACATCACTTAATCACACGTTAAATAATTTGTCTCGATTATTATTGTTGAACTATTTAATCTACTTGTTATAATTATTATATTTGACCTATTTAAATTTTTATATCAACCTATTTTTAATTGTCATTTCATCATATTTATTTTTATTTTCATTAAAATGGGGTATAATTATATTTAATTTATTACTATTATTTTAATTTTGTATCCATTTTTAATTTTAACTTTCAAATTCAACCCCCATCATTTTGAATTTTAGTTAATATTGTTAAATGTAAATCATTTTTGTATTCACAAGTAAATATATAAATGTGTACTAAATAACAATTGAGATACTCATATTTACGCATTTCTTTCTTTATAAAATGGTTAAGAAAACCCTAAATCGCAACCCTGGCCACGTGTTTGAGGAAAACCCTAACACGGGTAGCAGCATTGGGGAAAAAATACGCTCTGCAGACAGTCGTGACCTCTCATGGATCAACCTAGCATTTGGTAGAGATACTCTCGTTCCTGGAAGAGTCAATGAAATATCATTGGAAGGCGGTGGCGCAGTCTCCACTGATAGATCCGTGGCTACTGGTAAAAATCTGAATGGAAACAAGGAATTCAGGGGTCCTTCTTCCGCAAAGTCACAGGCCCGAGGGTTTGGAAAACCGGCTTTGGATCAAGCTCGCGGCATGGGATCCCTATTGCTCCCCTCAATGGAGAAAATGTGGTTTGGCAGAGTGGCGGATCTGATTCGATACCTGCACTCTTTCCTGAAGTGTTGAACCAGGGAGGTGGAAGGGATATAGATAACAGGAGATCCAATGGTCCCTCCTTCACCGATATACTATCTAAACAGTCAAAGACTACTGTGCAAAGACTACGATGAAGCCTGCTGAGAAAAATCCATGCATTACCTTTGGAGAAGAAGTCCTTGAAACAGAGTCTTTCTATCAAGAACATGCCTTAATTTACAGATTCGTTGGACTTTGGCCTAGTTTACCAGTCCTACACGAATGGATCTCCAAGCATTGGATCCCGCTTCTAGGAGGAAGGATAGATCTCTACCCATGTGCTAAAGGTATCTTCATTGTTGCTTTTGAATCCATAGATGATAAGGTTATCATTTCTAATCAGCTTTGCACTTTGCCGAAAAAATACCTTATTTTAAAACCCTGGTTCCCATCCTTCAACCCTCTCACTAAATCTTTCTCATGCAAACCGATTTGGATCAGATTACCCCACCTTCCCCTGCAATTTTGGGATAAAAAATGTCTGATAGCCATAGGCAATACATTGGGCAACATCATTAACATAGACTCCCAAACCTCTGAATTCACACATACAACCTATGCAAGAATTCTTGTTGAGGTTGATACCTCTAAGGATCTTCCAGCTCATATTGAGCTAAAGGTGCAAAATCAAACTTGGACTCAACCTCTGGACTATGAGGGTCTACCTTTTAGATGTAGGAATTGTTTCTCTCTAGGACATTCTGATTAATTGTGAAATGATAAAACACAAAAAGGAGAATGCTAACTGGTGGAAAAATGCCCTCCCGGAACATTTGAGATTCGATCCTCTGATTATCCCTGTTGCTGAGAAGGAAGACATGCTAGAGCCGGTCCCTGAAACTCCTTTGAATGAGCTTAAAAACCATGCAAATAAAGAGTCATCTGGGGAGGAGACACAGAGTATCGGAATCACTGAAACAAGAAAGTTCACAGGGGATAAGGAGAATATTTTTCAGCCAATTAAGGATTCTAAAATTCTCATTCCTTTACACAAATCTTCGGATGAATGGATTACGGTTCATAACAAGAAGAAAACTGTTTGAATTGAAAATAGTAGTAATTAAGATGCTACTTTGTAGCTGAATGGAGATTTTGCTAGCTCTTATCATTTTATCTAGGCTGTTGGTCTTTTATGTAGCTGCTAGGCAGTTGTTATGTGGTTTAGGTGTTGTTTAGTTGTTTTTTAGTTGTTTTTCAGCTATTTATTTGCTTTGGTCAGGCTTCTCTTGGCAGATTGTTTTCTGCTGTTGGGCTTATTGTTCTCATCTAGATTTTGATCCTCTTTGTTTATGTTACTCTGGCTATATCTGGCTTTTGAGTCATGTTGTACAAGGGTATAGTCCCTTTCAAAAAACTATTTTCCAATAATAAAAAAAAAAAAACAACTATCACACCTATTTTTTATTTTTAAAATAATAATGAGGTAAAAAGGTAATTTTTTTGAAAAATTAGATATCTTGCTTAGTTTCATTTTCAAATTTGTTACTCGCCTCATTTTTAATTTCAAATAGTTTTCTAAATTTTAATTTTTAAACCCAACATATTTTTATTTTTAGATTTTTATGGGACTTAAAAGTAATTATCTATTAAAAATAGTTATCCCACCCATTTTCATTTTCAAATTCATCTCACCTATTTTCCTTTTCAAATTCATCCTACCTATTTTTCATTTTCAAATTCATCCTACCTATTTTCATTTTCAAATTCATCCCACCTATTTTGAATTTGAAAAATCCATGCAAAGCATCTACAACACTACAAAAAGGGTTTTAAAAAAGTCAAACATTTGTTTTTATTTCATGAATTTAGTTTTTGTGGGATTATGAGATGATGAACTCCCAATGCATTGTTATAATCATGGAAATGGCAACATGATTTGAAATTTCTCTCAATAAAAATAGAATGTTCATATATGGAGAGGCTACAAGATTTGAAGTTGATCTTGAGATAAAAACGTTCGATCCATGGTAGCATCTACGAGGATATGAAGGTGATCTCAAGATACAAAAATGTTCAGTAGTGGTATCAGCTATAGGATTTGAAAATGATATTAGGAAAAACTAAAGGATGATCTATAAAATATCAAGTTCATCTCAACTACACGAGACATAATTTAATATTATCTTCGAAGTGGAATATATCATAGTTATGTGTAGCTCGGTTTCTAGCAGGAACGAAACAACTACATATTAATACAAATACACATTTTACAGGTACCATTTCTCTACATTTTACATATATATTTAAATACGATTAAATATATTTAAAAAATAAAAATACGTATAAATATTTGCTTCTTTTACTATCACTTCTAGTTTCAAAAATTATTGTTATCTCTTCTTTTCTATGTTCAAAAACAACAAAATCATTTTCTAATTTTATTTTTATTATGAAACCTACCTATAATGTAAAAACCATGAGTATAAGTGTTTAAAGAAAAGAAGAATAGTTGTAAATATCTTTATCAAGTCTTGTATGAATTCCAGCTTCATATACTCTTCTTATCACTTCTTGCATGTTTTCAAAAACAAAAAAATCATGTGTTGATTTTATTTTTACTATGAAATTTATGTTCATTGCAATGAACTATTTCTTAACTCCCACATTTTTAAATGCAATGCGCGAGAACCAAATATTTAGAATTTAGAAATTGTGGGTATTTTATTTTAGAGTCATATGCATATGACTATTAGATGTTGAAAGAGTGGAATTTTGAAATCAACATTCACATTGTAAAATTAAATTAAAAAGGGATATGAATCTATATAAAAAATATTAAACGTATTATTTTATTTGAATAAATTCACTATTTTACTCTCATTAACCATCAACATAATTTAAATATTTTTTTTATTATTGGCAAATAGTTTTTTGAAAGGGACTATACCCTTATACAAGAAGGCTCCAGAAGCCAGATGTGAACAAAGTAGAAACAAAGGAAAAGATCAAGATCACGGTAAAACATGCAAGCCCAGTAGCAGGAAACAACCTGCTCAGAATAAAACCCAAAACCAACAGCAAATCAGCATAAAAACAACGGATTCACAGCGAACAGACAGCTGTTGTCCAACAAAGCAGCCGTGCAGCACTGTGAAACTAACAAGGTGGAGAACCGGTATTCTTGGAGAAAAGTTTTTTCTTTTTACGCACCGTTATCCAGCCTGTAGAAGCCTCCGCGATTGGAGGATTAAAAAAAGGAGGCGTATTTTCCTTATCCTCCAATGATCCAACTGGGGCAGCGGAATCATTAACATCATTTGTATTTTCCTTTCCATCGCCAACTGGATGAGATTCATTGGCGCCTTCATCAACTGGAATTTCTGAGAGAGGGGTTTCTGGGACAAAAACATCTTCAATATCAGTATTTGAATCCTCTTTGGCTTCGAAAATCAGGTGTTCTGAGAGTGCATTTTTCCACCAGTTGTTTTTTCCATTTTTTCGCTTTTCCATACCGCAAACATCAGCAGTGTGTCTAGTAGCAAAACACTTTCTGCACCTAAAAGGAAAGCGTTCATAATCTAAAGATTGTGTCCAAGTTCTATTTTGGAATTTAAGCTCTATATTAGCAGGGAGATTTTTGGATGTGTCAAGCTCAACAAGGATTCTGGCGAAGGTTGTGTGCGTGAAATCAATGGTTTGGGGGTCAATGAAAAGGATATGACCCAAAGTATTTCCAATAATGGTTAGGCAGGTACTATCCCAAAATTGGAGCGGTAAATGGGGCAGTCTAATCCAGACTGGCTTGCAGGAAAAGGATTCAGTAAGTGGGTTAAAAGAAGGGAACCAGGGTTTCAAAACCAGGTAGTGGGATTGAAAAGCCCAGAGTTTTTTAGCTATGACTTCCTTATCCCTAATAGAGGAAAAAGCAACAATGAACGTACCTTTCACACATGGATAAAGATCTAGCTTACCAGATAGAATCGGGATCCAGTGCTTTGTAATCCAGTCATGAAGGGTAGCTAGGTTTGGCCATAGCCCGCTAAATCTCCCGATCAGGGCATGCTCCTGGTAAAAACGTTCTGAATTGAGGACTTCATCCCCAAAAGAGATGCTAGGGTTAGTAACCGCTGGGATCATGGGTGTGATAGGGCTCATCCCCTGCGTGAGGCACTTTCCTGTAAAATATCCTTAAATGTATTTGGTCTATTTGATTTATCATTCGGGATCTGATTCACAACATCCCTGGAATCCGGAATGCCTGTCCTAGTGGTCTTCAGGTGCAGATCCACTGAAGAAACGCGGCTAGGAAACCCGTCGCCAACAGTTTTATCACTGAAAAAGCCACCAGAAGTAGCTAAGGGCGGTTGTGTCTTTTCAACAGAGGTCGGTTGAGAGGATTTACCAGGGTAAGGGGTCGAAGAGGCCGCCTTAGTGCCGTAAAATGCCTGGTCAATCCACGAAAGAACCTCTCTGCCTGCGCGCCTCCGACAGCACCGCCTCCGTCAGATCCATGGCCACCAAATTGACCATGGGTTTGTGGTCATTTGACCATTTAGGTTCACCGAGAGATGTTCACATAGAGGTCATCGAGGGTTCACACATAGGTCGTAACACCGAGTTTATTGAGTTGTGTATTGTTACGTATCGACCACGGGTTTGCCACCGTTTGACCATTTAGGGTCGCCGAGAGATGTTTGCACAGAGGTCGTCGAAGCATAATTAGTGGCTTCCTAACCTCCCAATCTCACTCTTAATATGTTTTTATTTTGAAGGAGACTGGGAGGCCTCACATTCTCCTTCAAATTTAAACAAAAAAATTGAAGGAGAATAGGAGGCCTCCATTATCCTTCATAATCAATTTTTTTAATTTGAAGGAGAATGAGAGGCCTCCCATTCTCCTTCAAATTAAAAATAATTATGAAGGAGAATGGGAGGCCTCCATTCTCCCTAGAAGTAAGGTCTCTCATTATCCCTCAAAGTATAAAAATAATCAACATAAAGAATGTGAAGCATCCCATTCTCCTCAAAGGAGAATAACAATGGAAGGTCTCTTGTAATCCCTCAAAGTATAAAAATAGTCAACACGGAAAATGGAAGGCCTCCCATTCTCAATTTAAGGCCTCTTATCATCCCTCAAAGTAAACAAAATAATCAAGATGGAGAATGGGAGGCCTCCCATTCTCACTTGGAGTAATAAATTAGTTAAAAGTATATTTTGGGGGCTTTCATTCCTACTTATAGTGAAAAAATAGTTCAAATAATCATTCACAAGAAATATAAAAAGACATTATTCTCTCAAATTAAACAAAAATCTTCAAGGATAATACAACATAGTCCCCGAAAGTAAAAAAAAATTAAGAATTAGATTGGGAGGCCTCCCATTCTTCTAGAAATTAAGCAATTATTAAAATCAATAGTGGGGCCTCTCATTATAAGACCTCCCATTATCCCTCAATGTAAAAATAATAATCAATATGGAGATTAAGATACCTCGATTCTCTCTAAAAGTGAACCATTATTAACAACAATATTGATAACAATGTAAGGTCTTTCATTATCCCTCGATGTATAAAATATAATCAAAAAGGAGAATGGAAAGCCTCTCATTCTCCTCAAAAGTGAATAACAATGTAAGGTCTCTCGTTATTCCTCAAAGTGTAAAAATAATAAATGCGAGAGAATGGGAAGCCTCGATTCTCTTGAAAAGTGAATAATTCTTATTAGGTATATTGGTGGTCTCTCATTTGAAGGTCTCTTATCATTCATCAAAGTAAACAAAATAATCAAGATGGAGAATGTGAGGCCTCCCATTCTTCCTAGAATTAATAAATATTGAAAAACATATATTTTGGGGCCTCTCATTCCCACTTAGAGTGAAAAATAAGTTGAAAAAATCATTCATAAGAGATAAAAATACATAAGACCTCTCATTCTTACTAATATTGACAAATATTATTAAGAATGAGAGGAGAAGGAAGGAGCGGGAGTTTTCAATTTTTGAAAACAAGCGGGAGCAGCGGAAGAGGCTTTTTGAAGCTGCATGGAGGAAGGCCTGAAGAATCACATGATCGTGGAGCCCATTGGTACTACGGAGAACAATGGAAGGCCAAGCACGTGGGTGGAACTTTTGGGGGGGAACAAATGGGATAAAAGGGTCATGGAGATCCTGGAACCTGTTAAGGAAAAAGGTAATCTTTCCCTCAAAGTTCCTGTTTCTTTTTTGGCTAGAACTAAAGTCTCCATGGAAGGAGCTTTGTTTGCTAAATGTATGGGGACTAGACCAAATATTGATTATTTTAGAAGTTGGGCAAAGAGATGATGGGAAGCTAATGGGAACATTGAAGTTTCAACGTATGCTAATGGGTACTTCTTAGCTATCCTACCCAGTAAGGAACATGTTGCAAAAATCTTGACTGAAGGACCTTGGTTCATTGGAAAATCTCATGTCATTGTTCAGAAATGGGAGCCAGCCTTTAATCCCTTTGAAAATACTATTACAGAGTTTTCGATTTGGGTTAACCTTCTGGGTTTACCCTTGGAATTCTGGGAACCAGAGGTTCTCTTTGGTATAGCGAAGAGCCTGGGGAGCCCCATTTCTCTAGATCTAGTTATGAAAGCTAAGACTAGACTCACCCATGCCAGATTCTATGTTAATATGAGTCAAGACTCATGTATGGAAACAAATATTAAGCTTATGACCCCAGAGGGGGTATGGGTGTAGAGGTTTGATTATGATCCATCCCCGTTTCCTGTAAGAAATGCAAGTTAGTAGGCCATGAACAACGCATGTGTGTCTAGAATTTAAAAAAATAAGCTTGAGACAAAGGTCATACCCCAAAAGTTGGGTCCAGAAAAAGAGACAAAGGAATGGAAGAGGGTTGGAAGGAATGGCAGGGTTGAAAATATCCAATAGGAAAATCTCAAAATAGAAGAACCATTGCTCCCACCCAATAAATCCAGTGAAGAAAGAGGAGAATCAAGTTCACAGGTACAAGGAAACATCAATGAAGAATCTAATGAAAAGCATGAGGATCTGCTAGATTTGGTCACGGAAGAAGAAACTCAAGTTTCTGAGAATGAGGCAAGTAAAGTTATGGAGGACAATAAAATTGTTTTGCAAGTTGCAGATGGATTATCTTTGGAAGAGGTGTCCTCTATAGGTCAGATCTCCTTTGGACAAAGACAAGAGGAAGATTTATCTATGTCAAATGGTTTTGAGATTCTAACAGACCTTGTTCCTGATACCTATGAGGAGATGGGATCTCTGAAGACCCCGTGAGTAAATCCAAACTTGTTACTCATAGCAGCTCTCAAGCTGATGTGGGTAAAGACTCAAGCCTAAAAGGCAGGAAAAGTAACAAGGAAGTAAGGGAGACAAATTCAAGAAGGGAAGTAGAAGCTAGTATTCAAAAGACTCTAGGGAATTTGCTTCCCCGTAAAAATAAATGTTAATGATTTGTCTTTCTTGGAATATAAGGGGTCTAAATAACCCCAGTAAACATAGATTAGCTAAGGATCTTAGAATGAAAAATAAACCTGATATTTTTATGATTCAAGAAACTAAAATGTCTATGGAGAGATTCAAAGATGTGGGCAGGTCTATTTGGAAAGAAAGTTATTGGGAAGGTCATAGTTTTGTGGGAGCCTCTGGAGGTGTGGTCACTCTTTGGACCCCAACATTATGTGTGTGTTCTTATCCCATCAGCTCCAGGTCATGTGGCTATGTGTTTCATGAACATGTCCTCAAATAAATCCTGGTATGTTTCTAATATCTATGTGCCTAACAATGTGAGTGAGAGAAGGAAGCTCTGGAGGGACCTCACATCTTTCAGAAATTTATTCAAAGATAAAGATTGGCTTATTGGAGGAGATTTCAATTCCCCCTTTCTCCGGGGGAAAAAAAGGGGGTATAGCTTCTTTCACTGATAGTATGGAAGATCTGGCTGAGTTCCTCAACATCAATGGGATGGTGGATTTGAACTGGAAGGATCAAAGTTCACATGGGTCAATAGGAGAATTGGGTCGGAACTTATTCAAATTAGATTGGAAAAGTTTGTGGTGAGTCACCTCTGTATGATGAATCAGCTCTACTCCCTCAAGACTCTTCCCAGAATTGGATCTGATCATAACCATATCCTCCTTAAACCGGGGATTCAGATCAAGAAAGCTAGGCCCTTCCGGTTTGAAAAGATTTGGTTAGATCATCCTGATCTTCCTACTAGAATCAAAGAGTGGTGGAATATCAAGGTTTTTGGGGTGGCTAGTTATAGACTCAGTTTTAAATTAAAGCATCTCAAAAATTGTCTCAAAAGATGGAATAAAGAGGTTTTTGGAAACATCTTCCAGGAAAAAAGTAGAGTGGCAGAAGATATAAGGAATATTGAGGAACTTATTGAAATTGATGGTCTCAATCCGATTCTAAAATAACAAGAACAAAATCTCCTGATTGAGTATCATAACATCCTGGCGAAAGAAGAAGTGTACTGGAAAAAATCGAGAGTGAAATGGCTTAAGGAGGGGGATAGGAATACAATTTTTTCCATTTCTCGGTGACCTCTCGGACAAATCTCCTTAAGATATCTGAAATCAAGAACGAGAATGGAGAGATCCTATCGAAAGTAAGGATATCAACCAAGTCATTATAAATTATTTTAAGGATCTCTTTCAACAGGGTCAGGGGGTTGAGGAGCAAAGACAAAACAATATTCTGAATCTTTTCTAGAAAGTGATATCTCTGGAGGAAAATCATGAGCTCTTAAAGATCCCTTCTGAAGAGGAAATTAGGTATGTGATCTTTGATATGGAACCTGATAAGTCTCTAGGCCCTGATGGTTTTTAGGCCTTCTTTTACCAAAAATTCTGGGAGGTGATAAAGACTGAAGTTATTGATATGGTCCAAGAATTTTTCAAAAATGGGAAGCTTCTCAGATAGCTCAACAACACATTTTTGGTCCTCATTCCCAAAATTTCTAGAGCCAATGAGGTCAAGGACTTTAGACCGATCAGCCTGTGTAACACGAGTTATAAAATTCTAACCAAAATCATAGCTTGCAGGATCAGGTTGGTGCTCACCCATTTTATTTCTGAGAACCAAGGAGCCTTTGTCCTGGGAGAGATCACTGATAGTATTGTAGTGATCCAGGAAGCCATTCATTCCATTGATAACTCTGTTAGATCAGATATGTTCCTTAAAATTGATATGCACAAGGCCTATGATAGGATTAACTAGTCTTTCCTTCAGGCTATTCTTGAAAAAGTGGGGTTTGATAATACTATGGTGAGCATGATTATGACCTATATATCTACTGCTAGTTATTCGGTGTTGGTCAATGGTAGTCTAGAAGGTTTCTTTAGAGCTGGTAGAGGATTAAGATAGGGTGATCCCCTATCTCCTTTCCTTTATGTTATCATGGCTGAATCCTTGAGTAGAATTTGTAAGTAGGCTATGATTTCTAAGAATATCCAGGGTATTAAGATTTCAAATGGGCTCCCTCCTATTTGCCTCAATCAATTTGTTGATGAAAATTTTTGATGGGAAGGCCTCTATCCAAGAAGCCACCAACTTCAAGTTTTCTCTCAACGAGTATGAACAGGTTTCAGGGTAGATGGTCAATTTCCTTAAAAGTGTTGTCTATTTTATTAATGTAGATAAACATGTTCAAGCTAGGCTCACTCGTATCCTTGGTTGCAAAATCAAATGCTTTCTAGATTCCTACCTTGGAATGCCTCTTCTCCTTAAAAATCCTGATAGCTCTGTTTGGAATGCCCTGCTAGAAAGAGTTAACAAAAAACTTTCCTCCTGGAAAGGTCTCCTCCTTTCACAAGCTGGTAAGATTCAACTTCTACAGAGCTCCCTCCAAGGAGTTCCCATCTATATTATGTCTCTTTTCAAACTTCAGCTAAAATAATAGCTATTTTGGAAAGAATTCAGAAAATATTTCTCTGGGCTGGTGCTTCAGAAGATTTTAAATTCCCCCTGGTGGCGTGGGACAAAGTTACTAAGCCAAAGTTGTGTGGTGGTTTGGGCTGAAGAACATTCCTATTATGAACAAAGCTCTATTAGCCAAAGCTGGTTGGTGAATAGCTAGAGAGGAAGGCCTATGGGTTGATATAATAAAAAAGAAATACCTGTGGAATTATGGCAGAATTGATTCCTTTTTCTTCCATAATAACCTTCCTAAAGGTTCTTATTTCTGGAATTCCCTGATGGATTCCAAAGACATCCTCTCCAAGGGTGCTTCCTGGGAGATTGGGAAGGGGAACAAGATCAGATTTTGGTGGGATAGCTAGATTGAAGAGGTCCCCTTAGCTGATCAAGAAATTTGGAAGGAGGTGGCTCATGTCTATGAAGATAAAGGTAAAATTTAGATTAAGGATTTCTGTTTTTTTAGGAGAAGTATCATTGGGAAACCATAACCCCCTCAACTATCTTGGTGACCTCAAACCCTTTTAGGATCTCAACAAGAAACTCAGGGACTTTCACATCCCCATCTTCCAGACAAAGGAGGACACAATCATATGGAAAGAGGAGGATTCGGGTAACTTCTCTGTTAAATCTGCCTATAGCTCTCATTTCAAGAAAGATCAACAAAGAGACTATTGGGGCAAGTTATGGATTAAAGATCTGATCCCAAAGATCAATATTTTTTTCTAGTTGGCTGTCCAAAATAGAATCCTGTCGGTTGATAACCTCAAAAAGAGAGGGATGATGATTCCTAATAGGTGTTCTTTATGCAGGAAAAGGGAGGAAAATGTGAATCACCTTTTCTTACATTGTCCTTTCTCTAAAGGTGTTTTCATGATGATTTTGGATTTGTTCAATATCCAATGGATCATACCTTCCAATATAGAAGATTGTAGCATTCAATGGGAAAGTCCCTTTAGGTTTCCCTTTTTGAACTGGGCCTGGAGGATTGCTTTACCTCACTTCTTATGGGGGATCTGGAAAGCAAGGAATAATAGTGTCTTTAGAGACCAGAAACCACAGATTGTGGTGATAAAGAGGAAGATCCTAGCAGCCATAAAGGAAAATCTCAAACTCTTTAAAAGTAAAACTAACAAGAGTTATCTGAAAGGGGAACAAGTTGTGTTGGAAAAGTTTGCCTATAGTCCGGTCATGAGCCATAACCCTGATAAGATTGTGAACTGGAACAAGCCGGTGGGATCTACTATCAAGATCAACTTTGATGGGGCCTCCAAAGGAAATCCTGGTCAAGCAGGGGGGGGGTATCTTAAGAAATAAAGAAGGTGATTGGTTGTTTTCCTATGTGGGCCTTTAGGCAAACAAACCAATAATATGGCGAAGCTAGAGCCCTCCTATGGGGAATTTTAATAGCCAAGGAAAAAGGCATTAAGGATATACAGATTGAAGGTGATTCCCTAATCATCATAAGTGCTCTCAATAATAGGTGCAAGATCAATTGGGCTTTAAGAAACATCATCCAAGACATCAAGGAAATGCTTAAGGATTTTGATAAAGTTTCTATTAATCACACGTGGAGACATGGTAATATTTGTGCGAGACAAGATGGAAAATATAGGTGTCCAGCCATGAGTACAAGATATGGGGCGTTGGAGATAAGCTTCCCTCTAATATTAATGATGAAATCATTAAGGAAAAGGGGCGCTAAGTTCCATAATGGTGGCACGAGTGGGCGTAAGTATTTCAAGTACCCTAGGAACTTTCACATTAATCATCTTCTCCACTTTTTGAAAGGGTGAATTTGTTGCTGTTGTGGGGTGTTCTTTGGTTGAAAGGGAAGTTTGGTAAAGCTAAGATGGGAGGCGACAAAATCAGGGTGGAGCCTGCTAGTCAAAAATTTGAAGAGAACAATCCGAGTCTGTGGAATAAGCTTAAGGTTGGGGGATTCAGCAATTTCATCACCAAATTACATGGTCATGACTCTATTCTGTCAAAAGATTTCGGCATTGCTTGGAAGGAGGGGGTTTTCATATTCACAACATGGATGTTGAGGTCTCAGAGACCAACATTGCCAAGATTACTGAAATGAAAATGGAAGGTTTGAAGCTCTATAAGGATAGAAAACACAGGGATTTGGAGATTGATAGGTTTTTTGTTGGCAAAGAGAGGTGCCGGTTTTTCACGGATGGTATTGCTCGCTCTTGCATCCTTGGTGTGTGGAAGGAATGTCTACCTCCAACTCATGAAATACATCACTTTGGAGGGAAAGTATAGAAAGATCTATACCCACCATATGACCCTACTCAACATGTTCTAGCACAAGGTGATGATCAATATCCCTTTCTTCCTCACTACCTCTCTCATGAATTCTTTGATTGCCTTTCAACAAGACAAAGGTTAAGCTTCCCCTGCATGAAGGTTTGATTCTCCTGCTGGTTGAGAATGGAACTCCGACCCTGGTCCCTCCTTTGAGGTTAGTGATGGATGAGCATGTTGAGGAGGACGATGTCACTCTTGTTGTTTGCCTCACTAAAATGAAGGCGGGAAAGGGTATCGATGTGGAAAAGGATTGGGAAAATTCAATAGAGATGGTGACCTTGGGGAGGCCAGTGCTTCTAGGAAACAGATTGTGTGGGTGATCCTAATGTCTTTGATGAATGGAGTAGGAAAATGTTGTACCTGGAGGGTGTCTGAAGGCCATGGAGGTTTACGGTCTTTGGCAAAGAGATTCTATGATGGACATTATCAATATCTCCAAGAAAATGGTCACCGATCAAGTTTAGACTAAACATAGAGTTAACGAGCTGGAAAATCAAGTGAAGGTTTTGTTGGATAGGGTGGAAATGATGGAATCAGGAAACAAAAGAAGGAAATTCAACCTCAGGATCAGTAGCTCTGAGGAGGAGATGGATAATGGTGGCCATGACAAGTCCTGATTTTGGTTGGAGCTCCTTGGTCATGTGATGCAGGTTGTTGGAGCTCTCTCTAAACTATGGGTGGAATTTTGGTGAAATTTTGGTTCTTAGTTTTTTTTTTCTTCTGTTTCTAGGGGTTTCCTCTCTGGGGTCCAGTTTGCATTGTAAGAGTTAAGATGTTTTAACTCATTTTCTGGGACTCTTTTGGTTTGGTAACTCCTGTTGGTTATCTCTTTTTGCTCCTCTCTCTTGTATGGCCCCTGGGAGCTGATCCCTATTTTTTTCCTTATCTAATAAAAAAATTATTGACAAATATTATGATGTGGAAAGGAATGTATCCCTTCTCTCTCAAAATGAAATTACAATAAAGAGGGTAAAAGGGAGGCCTTCCAATCTCCCTAAAATTGTAGAATAGTGTTTCTTATTATTGAAGGCCTATTATATTGTTCGGAAAAAAAAATCAACCTAAGAGTAAATAAATGATCAAGAGGGAGAATGGGAGGTCTCCCATTCTTACACATAATGAAAAATAATTATGAGGTAAAAACATATGCCTCTCTTTCTCCCTAAAAATAAAATTACATTCAAGAGGTAAAATGAGAGGAAACCTAATCTCTTCAAACTTTTATACGAAATTTTCATGAAATGGAAGGTCTATTGTTCTCTTATATAATTTTTTTATGGAATGAAAGGTCTAACGTTATCTTCCAATAATAATTTTCAACTATGAAAGAAAAATGAAATAAAAAGGGAGAATGCGAGGTCGTCGAATTATAAATTATATTGAAAAATGCCTATCATTCTCTTCCAATAATAGTTTTCCAAAGGGAAAAAATGATCCTCCCAATCTCCCTAAAATTATAAACAATTATTTTATGGAATGGTAGGCTTACCATTCTCTTCCAATAATAGTTTTCAACCTCATAGTAAAAAAATAATAAAGAGGGAGAATGGGAGGTCTCCCATTCTCACTCATATTGAAAAATTATTATGAGGTAGAAAGGGAGATCTCTCTTTCTACCTCAACATGAAAATAATAATTTTTATCTCTCAAAATAAACTTACAATCAAAAGAGTAAATGGCGGGCCTCCCAATCTCCCTAAAATTATAAAAAAAAATTCATGTTATGTTAGGGCATACCATTCTCTTTTGATAATGTCTTTCAGGGAATGGTGGCCTACCATTCTTTTCCAATAATAGTGTTCAATATCAAAGTAAAAAAATTAAAAAGGAAAATGGGAACTCTCCCATTCTCACTCATATCTAAAAATAACCAAGAGGGAGATTGGGAATCAACAAGAATGGGAGGTCTCCCATTCTCACACATATCTAAAAATAATTGAGAGGGACAATGGGATGTATCCCCTTCTTAGAAAATGGGATGTATCCCTTTCTCTCTCAATGTTTAAAAAATAATGCTTCTCCATCAATGTTGAAAAAAAAAAGTTTCTCCCTCAAAGTAAAATTATAATCAAGATGCAAAATGATAGTCCTGTCATTCTTTCTAATATTATAAACCAAATTTTCACAAAATGGAAGCCTAACATTCCATTCTAATAATATTTTTCAACCTTAGAGTAGAAAATAATGAAGAGGGAGAATGAGAGGTCTCCCAATCACACTCATATTGAAAAATAATTATGAGTTTGAAAGGAAGTTCTCCCTTTCTTCCTCAAAATAAAAAATTGTTTCTCCCTTAATAAAAAAAAGAGGGAAAATGGGAGGTCTCCCAATATCCTTCAAATTATAAGGCAATTAAGAAGGATTGGATAATGTAGCCAAATTCTAAACAAACTAGATATAATGCAAATAATATGAACTCCAAAAGAAAATATATCTCCTTTTTCGTTATTGAATAATGAATTACAATGTTTCTTCAATAGGAAAAAAACTCCCAACTCGGGTTGCCAAGAAAAATCTAACTTTCACTAAATCTACTCTAGGTGGCGAAATTACTATTTTTATTAGTTTACTAGAACCTAGGACTATTCTTAGTAAGTTCGCATGCTTATTAAATGCGGCCACATAAATTGCCACGCATCTTCTACATTCCTAAATTAGAGGAATTTCCAACTTTCTAACTCATAATGCAACTAATAGACTAAAATTAACTAATGCCCAAAAATAGGAAAAAACCAAACTACAACTTAAATCCTAATTTTCGACCTCAAGATGGAATATTTTGGGCCCAAAAGTGTGCCAAAACTTTCTCCAACTAGTAGGTTGAGGTTGACAGGTGTGTTTGTATCATTGAAACATGTGGTTTCAAAAATATGGACTCAAACAGACACTCGGAGCTCAAGTTATGACCTTGACAAGTTCCTATTAATTTTGGCGCATCATTGGAAGACCTCTCTTTCTCAATTTATTATTATATTTTCCCCTTACAAAAAATTAATCAAGATGGATAATGAAAGGAATACAATAATACCTCATTATAAAAACAATTAAGATAGATAATGAGAGCTCTCCCATCCTCCCTAATACTTAAAAAAAAAATAGAATAGGAGGCCTCGACTTTTATTAAATTTAAAGACATCAAAAGAGAATGACAAGCCTCCTTTTCTATCTTACGGAGAAAAAACATCGAGGACATAGAATGGGAGGCCTCCCATTCTTCCTGATTGTGTAAATCAATCAATATTTTTATATAAAGTAGAATGAGAGGTCTCAATTATTTCTTAAACATCAGAATTTTGACTAAGAATCAATAACCTACCATTATCACTCAAATACTTTAATTTGATCGAGGATGGAGGCCTCTCATTCACCCTCAAGTTCAAAAGAAAATATAATGTCTTAGACTCTTAGTCAAAGTAAAATAATGTTAACTTATAACGGAAGGCCTCTGATTCTCCTTAAATTTTAAAACTTTACTAAGAGGGAGAAAGTGAGGTCTCTCATTCTCCCTCATAATGATGTGTTTTTAGAATATTAATTAAAAACAACATTGAATATTGTAATATGTTAACTTATCAACATTCACCTTAAAAAAGTAATATCTCATCATTCATTTAGTTACAACATCAATAAACTTTGAAAGTTTTATTTTATAGATGTTAGCTAGCTAGTTTTAAGGTAATATAAAATTTCAATAGTAATATACAAATTTAACATTAATTTTAAAAATATTAAAATTTTAATATAGCATTTTAAATTCAAAAATATACCTAAATGACTATACATTAAATAATATTAACTAAAAATATTTAGAATGAACCACTTACACTCAAGTATTTGTAACACATTACTTAATCACACATTAAATATTTTTTCTCTATTTTTTTGAATTATTCATTCTACTTGTTTTTTTATTAAAGGCAAATAGTTTTGAAGGGACTATACCCTGTTACAAAAAGGCTCAACAACCAGATCAACATGAAAAGAAGCAAAATAGGATTTGAATCCAGATATTATAATAAGTCCAACAGTAGTCAAAAGAGAAGCTACTAATAAAAAGCAAGATAGGGATATAACTGCAACTAAACAACATAAAAGTAGCATACTATCATAAACAAAACAACTTGAACACCTCTAGCCTACCCAGGAGGTATTATTTCTTTGAAGCCCTTTCAATCCTTGATTTGATCGTTTGCAGGGAGGTAAAAAGTGCTAGAGTGGTGATATGTGTTGGATCATTAACGTTCAGCTACGAGATGACCTGATTTCTCTCCTTTTCTGTACCCCAAATATCCTCAGGGACTCCACTCAACATTGTGATGCTTCTGACATGTTGTTCAAGAAACTCACTTATAGCTTTGAAGATGGCCATATTGTGATCGTGTCTATCCTTAGACCTCCCCAGTCTATTATCCAAGGAGTTCAATTTTTTGTATATTTCTTTAGTCTGATCTATGCCAAAACCCACATCCTCATTCATATTTATTTTCCCCTTTTTCTTATTTAACTGATGCATCTCTTTCTTAATACTTTCTACCTCATTTTCCAACATTTCCATTAAGGAGAATATTTTCCCTCTCTTGTTAAGAAGCATTTTCCTGCCCTGCATTACTGATGTGCAAAAGATTGTGAACCATTTCCATATCCTTGTTACTCCTAAGGACATGGCCAGAGGGAGGTGGGGTCACTTTGTGGGGTGCAGGGTTCTTAGCCTTGACATTTCTGATACTGGAAGATTTGGTTAGGTTGGTAGTGGGAGTATTGTGAATGGGAATGGGTAGAGCACTGGGGAAATAAAAATGGTAGGAAATTTGATGAGGAAATGCTTGTGAAGGAGAAAGATGAGCCCCTGGTGGAGGGGGATGGCCCTAGTATGCTTTTGAAATTCAATAATGGAGCATTCCAAAGAATTCTAAAGTGATTAAGGAATACCAAGTGTTTGGTGGGGACAATAATGTATCGACCTTCAAGGGAGATAAACCGCACCATCATTTTGGTAATTTCATTGAAGGGTTCCAGTATGGAACTTACCTTAATGCTAGCCATAACAAAGATGAGCTCCTCCCTGTGTTAGCAAACTTCTTCGCTTCAACATTTTTGTCAACCCTTTTGCTGAAAAACCAGATGCCATCCAAAGCTAGACCAGTAACCTCTACAATTAGCTCCTCATTCATCAACACTCTTTTCCCTCCATATTTAACCTTCATGTCCTTCCAATCTGTGGAAAAATGCACTAAAATGTGTTGATCATGACCTTGTATTTTCTCGATAAAGTTGGAGACGCCCCCCATTTGAAGATAATTCCACAGCTCAGCGTTATCCTTCCAAGCGGGATCGCAGTTGGGCTCTAACTAACACGAGCTCCCCCCATATTTCTTCCTCTATTATTTCCATGATTACCCTGCTGAAAACCACCCGTGAAAAAGCTATTTTTGTTTTGCCTATACCAGTTTTTAAGCATCCAACTGTCAAGTCCAAGGAGCATGCGAAATTTGATGGTAGTAATTAAAATTACTCCTCTCACATGTGCCATATTTCTTATCCATTAAATCCCACACAATCTCATTAGAGATTCTATATAAGATGTGAATGCTCATAATTATCCTTGGTAATACCATTATGTACTTCTGTGGGGGTGTTTTTTCATTATCCCAAGTGGTGAAATTATTATTGGTACCATAATTAGCTAAGGTGTCCACCACCTTGTTGCCCTCTCTATATGTATGACCAATTTTAATATTTTTGAAGGTATGACATATATTAATAGATTCTGAATGAAATATTTAATAGTCCAACTTGGAGGGTGTATCTGATTAAGATGATTTATAATATTCAAGGAATCACCTTCAACAATGATGTTCTGAATGTTGTAATCCTTAACAAGTCTTAGACCCCATAAATCGATAAAGCTTCAACATAGTGATTGGTCTAATTACCCATTCTGCCAGCATAAGAAACAACTAAATAGCCTTTATGATCCCAAATTATTCCTCCACTAGCAGCTTCCCCTAGGTTTCCCTTAGAGGCTCCATCAAAATTGAGTTTATACCAAGAGTTTGGAGGAGGGATCCAATGAATTGAAGACCTGTCAATGTTTGAAGTTCTTCGTTTCTGAACATTTTCAATATCAATCTTCCAATTTGAGAGAATAAATTCTTCATCTTCAGGATATTTCTTGTTCTTGGGAGGTTTAAATATTTCAATATTGTCTTTAATTACATTACCAATCTTAGTAAAGATTTTCTTGCATGGTTGTCATTATTTCTAAAAATTATGTCATTTACTGTCTTTCCAAATTCTCCATATAATATGGGGCATAACCAGTTTCCAAAGTCTCCTAACAATACAATGTTTAAAAGGAGGATCCCACTGAATCCAATATTGAAGAAATTCCTTTGGCACTGTCTAGCAAACATTGAATTTTGAAAAATCATAACTCTAGATCTTTGAAGCATACTCACAATGTAAAAAAATATGCTTGATGTCCTCAACCTATTTTTGCATAGGAAACACATATTTGGCATTATAAAGCCTCTCTTGATAAGGTTGTCATTTGTGAGTATTCTTCCTCTAAGAACAAGCCAAAAGAAGAAATTGATTTTAGGAGTTAGCTCTGGCATCCAAATCCTGCTCCATTTGAAATCACAATGAATGTTTTCAAAATAGGAATTGTATCCAGATTTGATAGTGTATTCCCCATCACATGAGTTGTTCCAAACAAGTTCATCCTTAACTTCAATTTGATTCAGGGGTATGTTATCCAACTTGCACTTGAAGTGAGGAGATTATGAGATTTAGCTCATTCCTTTCCACCTTAAGCTGCTTCCATCTTTTTCTATTACCCTCCATTTCAATGTAGTCTTTGACTTTAGTTCCATACTTTTTCTCTAAAATATCTTTGACAGAACCAAATTTATCATTTAAACTAAAGCTAGTCCAGTTATCACTCCAGAATTGAATATCTCTGTCATTTCCCACTTTCCATTTACAGCCTTGTTTGATGAAATTCTTGATTTGTATCAAATTATTCCAAAAAATAGAACCTTGAGGTAATGGCCATCATGAAGGAAATAAGTTATTGTTTGCTTGAGCTAGATATTTAGCCTTAATTAAATCAATCCAAGGTTGCTCCTCAGTAAGCATTCTCCAACCCATTTTTGCAATTAAGGCCATATTCATTTTTCTAATATCCTTTATGCCTAGCCCACCGATTCTTTTAGGAGTACATACTTGATCCCAAGCCACCAAGTGGTATCTGAATCTTTCCTCTGTTCCCTGCCATAAGAAGTGCTTCTGAATCCTTTCAATTTTGTCCCTAAAGACAACAAGAATGTTGTATAGAGACATAATGTAAATAGGTAGATTTTGTAGAGTGCTTTTGATTAGTAGACATTTTCCAGCACTAGAAAGTATGGCCCCTTTCCAACCAACCATTTTCTTTTGAAATATTTCAAGTAAACCATTCCAAACTATGGTAGAATTTTTTTGTTCCAAGAGGAAGACCCAGATAAGTAGTGGGTAAGGAATTGATTTTGCACCCCAGAATTTGAGCAATTCTTTTTTGTCTTTCTAGAGGAGTATTAAAAAATAATATGGAACTCTTATCAAAATTTATATCTTGCATGGAGGCAATTGTTATAATTATTATATTTGACCTATTTAACTTTTTATATCAACCTATTTTTATTTGTCATTCCATCATATTTATTTTTATTTTCATTAAAATGGGGTATAGCTATATTTAATTTATTTCCACTATTTTAATTTTGTATTCATTTTTTAATTTTAACTTTCAAATGCAATCCCCATCATTTTGAATTTCAATTAATATTGTAAAATGTAAATCATATTTTGTATTCACAAGTAAATATATAAATGTGTATTAAATAATAGCTATCACGCTTATTTTTTTATTTTGAAAATCATAAAGGTAAATGTTTTCTAAAAATTAGATATCGCACCTATTTTCGGTTTCAAAATTTTCCCACCTCATTTTTAATTTGAAATAGTTTTCTATTATAATTTTTAAACCCAACATGTTTTTTTTTCAAATTTTTACGGGACTAAAAAAGTGATTATCTATTAAAAATAGTTATCCCACCCATTTTCATTTTCAAATTCATCCACCTATTTTTATTTACAAATTTATGCCGTCTATTTTCATTTTCAAGCCTATTTTCATTTCCAAACTCATCCCGCCTATTTAGAATTTGAAAAATCCATGCAAAGCATCTACAACACTACAAAAGGGATTTTTAAAAAGTCAAACATTTTTTTCCATTTCATGAATTTAGTTTTTACGGGATTATCGATGATGAACTCCCAATGCATTTTTAATCATGGAAGCGGAAACATGATTTGAAAGTTCTCTCAATAAAAATAGAATGTTCATCAATGGAAGAGGCTTTGTAGGCTTTGAAGGTGATCTAAAGATTAAAAAAAGCGTTCGATCATGGTAGTAGCTACAAGAGATTTGAAGGTGATCTCAAGATAAAAAAAAGGTTCGGTCGTTGGTAGCATCTACTGAATTTGAAAAGGCTCTTAGCAAAAACTAGAGGTCGATCCAACAAATATCAAGTTCAACTCAACTACACATGACATTATTTAAGATTATTTAAATGAAGTGGAATATATTAGAGTTATATGCAACTCGAGTTTCTAGCATAAAATGAACAAATACATATTAATACAAATACACATTTTACAGATTACCATTTCTTTACATTTTACATATTTATTTGAATACGATTAAATAGGTTTTAAAAAATAAGAATACATGTAAACATTTGCTTCTTTTACTATAACTTCCAGTTTAAAAATACTTGTTATCTCTTCTCTTACGTGTTCAAAAATAAAAAAATTGTTTCTAATTTTATCTTTATTATGAAACTCAACTATAATGTAAAAAACCGTTAGTAAAGATGTTTTAAAAAATGAAGAATACCTGTAAATATCTATATCTTCTAGTATGACTTCCAGTTTCATATATTCTTGTTATCTCTTCTTCTCTGTTTTCAAAAAAAAAAAATCATGTATTGATTTTATTTTTACTATGAAATTTATCTTCATTCTAATGAACTATTTCCAAACTCCCAAATTTTTAAATGCAATGTGTGAGAAACAAATATTTAGAATTTAGAAATTGTGGGTTTGTAAGTTTAGAGTTATATGCATCTGACTATTAGATGTTGAAAGAGTGAAATTTTGACTTCAAAATTCACATTGTAAGATTAAATAAAGAAATAATATGAATCTATACAAAAAATATTAAACATGTTTCTTTATTTGAATAAATTCAATGTTTTTATTCTCATTAACCATCAACATTATTTTTCATCATGAAGCATAATGGGTGGCTTCCCATCCTCCCAATCTCACTCTTAATATGTTTTTATTTTGAAGGATAATGGGAGGCCTTGCATTCTCTTTAAAATTAGAAAACAACAAATTGAAGGAGAATGGGAGGTCTCCATTCTCCTTCATAAGTTTTTTTTTTAATTTGAAGGAGAATGGGAGGCCTCCCATTCATTATTTTAATTTTTTCACTTTAAACAAGAATGGGAGGTTTCTCATTCTCTCTCAAAGTTGATAAAAATAAATAGTGAGAATGAGAGGCTTCTCATTCTCCCTCAATGTGAAAAATTAGATCAAATTCTCCTTTAGATTTGATTTTTCACATTGAGGGAGAGTGGGAGGCCTTTGATTTTCCTTATGTACTATTTCTATTTTAATGGAGAATAGGAATCATATTATCACTCAATATGAAACAAGTAAGTCTAAGTGAGCATGACAAGCTCATCATTTTATTTTAGATTTGATTTATCACTTGGAGGGAGAATGGGAGGCCTCCCATCTCCTTATTTACTATATTTGTTTTCAAGAAGAAAGAAAATATTTTCACATGAGGGAGATTTAGACGAATCACTATTTACCAATAACTATAAACCCTTTGATTTTGCATGAAAATTAAATAATAATTGTTAAGGACATTGGGAGGCCTTCCATTCTCCCTCAATATAAAAAATAAATGCTAAGAGAGAATGAAAAATTCATCATTCTCTTTTCACCCTTTTGATCTTCAATTTTATTCCCACTTCAAAAATATATTTCAAGGCCTCTCATTCCCACCTAGAGTGAAATATTAATTCAAAAATCATTCACAAGAGATATAAAAAGACATAATTCTTTCAAAGGAAACAAAAATATACATGAAGAATGAGACATAATACCTCAAAGTAAAAAACTAATTAAGATTTAGAATGAGAGGCCTCCCATTCACCTTAAAAGTTAGCAATTATTAAAAGGGTAGTGTGGACCTCTCATTGGAAGATGTCTCATTATCCCTCAAAGTAAACAAAATAATCAAGATGGAGATTGGGATGCCTTTAATTCTCCCTAAAATTGAACCATTATTAAAAAGGATATTTAGAAGAATGTAAGGTCTCTCATTATCCCAAAAAGTATAAAAATAATCAACATAGAGAATGGGAAGCCTCCCATTCTCCTCAAAAGTGAATAACAATGTAAGGTCTCTATTATCCCTCAAAGTATAAAAATAATCAACACAAAGAATGGGAAGCCTCCCATTCTCCTAAAAAGTGACAAATTATTAAAAGGGATATTGGTGGCCTCTAATTTTAAGGTCTTTTATCATCACTCAAAGTAAATAAAATAATCAATATGTTTAATGGGAGAACTCATATTCTCTCTAGAAGTAATAAATATATTAAAAAAATATTTCAAGGCCTCTCATTCCCACTTAGATTCAAAAAATAGTTCAAACAATAATTAAAAAGAGATATAAAAAGACATCATTCTCTCAAAGTAAAAAAAAATCTAGAAGGAAGAAGAGACATAATCCCTCAAAGTAAAAATTAATGAAGATTGAGAATGATAGGCCTCCCATTCTCCTTGAAAGTGGGTAATTATTAAAAGGGATAGTGGGGGCCTCTCATTATCATACCTCTCATTATCTCTCAAAGTAAAGTGCAATAATCGAGATGGAGATTGGGATGCCTCTGATTCTCCCTAAAATTGAACCATTATTAAAAATGATATTAAGAATAATTAAAGATCTCTCATTATCCCTCCAAGTATAAAAATAATCAACACAGAGAATGGGAAGCCTCCCATTATCATCAAAAATGAATAATAATGTAAGGTTTCTTGTAATCCCTCAAAGTATAAAAATAATCAACACGGAGATTGGGAAGCCTCCCATTCTCCTCAAAAGTGAATAATTCTTAAAAGGGATATTGATGGCCTCTCATTTTAAGGCCTCTTATCATTCCTCAAAGTAAATAAAATAATCAAGATGGAGAATGGGAGGCCCCTTTCTCCTAGAAGTAATAGATTCTTTAAAAGTATATTTTGGGCCTCTCCTTATTTAGAGTGAAAAAATATTTAAAACAATCATTCACAAGAGATATAAAAAGACATTATTCTCTCAAATTAAACAAAAATATTTAAGGAGAATGATACATATTCCCTCAAAGTAAAAAAAATGAAGAACTAAAATGGGAGGTCTCCCATTCTTCTAGAAATTGAGAAATTACTAAAAATGATAGTGGGGTCCTCTCATTGGAAGACCTCTTACTATCCCTCAATGTAAAAAAAAATGAAGGTGGAGATTGGGATGCCTCTTATTCTCCCTAAAAGTGAACCACCTTAAAAGGATATTGAGAACAATGTAAGGTCTCTAATTATCCCTTAAAGTATAAAAAAATCAACACATAGAGTTAGAATCCTCCCATTCTTCTCAAAAAGTGAATAACAATGTAAGGTCCCTAGTTAACCCTTAAAGTATACAAATAATCAACACAGAGAATGGGAAGCCTCCCATTCTCCTCAAAAGTGACTAATTTTTAAAATGGATATTGGTGGCCTCTCATTTGAAGGTCTTTTATCATCCCTCAAAGTAAACAAAATAATCAAGATGTTAAATGGCATGCCTTATATTCTCTCTAGAAATAATAAATACTTAAAAAGTATATTTTAGGGATTCTCATTCCCACTTAGAGTTAAAAATAGTTCAAACACTCATTCACAAGAGATATAAAAAGACATCATTCTCTAAAAGTAAACAAAAATCTACAAGGAAAAAGAGACTTACTCTCTCAAAGAAAAAAAATAATGAAGCTTGAGAATGGGAGGTCTCTCATTCTCCTTGAAAGTTAGAAATTATTAAAAGGGATAGTGGGGGCTCTCATTAGAATACCTCTCATTATCTATCAAACTAAACACAATAATCGAGATAGATATTGGGATGCCTCTGATTCTCCCTAAAAGTGAACCATTCTTAAAAATGATATTGAGAACAATTTAAGGTCTCTCATTATCCCTCAAAGTATAAAAACAATCAACATAGAGAATGGGAAGTCCCCCATTCTCATCAAAAATGAATAACAATGTAAGGTATCTTTTAATCCCTCTAAGTATAAAAATAATCAACATGGAGAATGGGAAGAATCTCATTCTCCTCAAAAATGAATAATTCCTAGAAGGGATATTGATGTCCACTCATTTGAAGGACTCTTATCACCCTTCAAAGTAACCAAAATAATCAAGATGGAGAATGGAAGGCCTACCATTCTCCCTAAAATTAATAATTTCTTTAAAAGTATATTTTGGAGCCTCTCATTCCTATTTATAGTGAAAAAATAGTTCAAACAATCATTCACAAGAGATATAAAAACACATTATTCTCTTAAATTAAACAAAAATCTGCAAGGAGAATGAGACATAGTCCTTCAAAATAAAGAAAACAAATAATTAGAAAGGGAGATGTCTCATTCTCCTAGAAATTGAGAAATTATTAAATGTGATAGTGGGGGCCTCTCATTTGAATACCTATCATTATCCCTCAATGTAAAAAAAATAATCAAGATGGAGATTGTGATTCTCTTATTCACCCTAAAAGTGAACCATTCTTAAGAAGGATATTGAGAACAATGTAAGGTCTGTCATTATCCCTCAATGTAAGGTCTCTTGTTATCCCTCAAAATATAAAAATAATCAACACGGAGAATGGGAAGCCTCCCATTCTCCTCAAAAGTGAATAATTCTTAAAAGGGATATTGGTGGCCTCTCATTTGAAGGTCTCTTATCATCCGTCAAAGTAAAAAAAATAATCAAGATGGAGAATGGGAAGCCTCCCATTCTCCCTAGAAGTAATAAATTCTTAAAAATTATATTTCAGGGCCTCTCATTCCCACTTAGAGTGAAAAAATAGTTCAAAAAATCATTCACAATAGATATAACAAGACATCATTCTCTGAAAATAAACAAAAATATACAAAGAGAATTATACATAATCCTTCAAGTTCCTTATGTATAAATCCATATTTTGCATACATGGAAGATAGTCCCAGCTACAACTCTTAAAATATCTACTTTGTAAAACATTTTAATGAATCTACATACCTTATTTTGAAGCTCCCACTCAAACACGCCAAACTATAGACATTGATGAGTACAATAAGGATAATAATTGAGGCTTTGACACTATTGATGATACAATTTTTATTTCTTAATTTTTATATACTCACAACACAAAAAAATTATGATGATTTTTACAAACAAATGACAATAACGAGACCCATTGTAAATGGAATGACACTTATTACTTTTAAAATAATACAAAGACTATTGAAATACTTTTTACAACTATAATGTAAGACAAACACCATCTAAGACTAATACAATGAATTTGATAAAGGCTTTACAACACACAATTAAAAAACTATACCACAAAAAGAAAATAATTACAATACTCTTAAAGACCGATATAACAATTTATTACCAAGAGACTAAAAATACTCTTCCAAGAGACTTTAGAACAATTATTACTAACCCTAATACACATTTATCAAAAAGTTTTGTTTTTGAGTTCTTCACTTAACATCATGAAAGGATAGTTCATGATTGGCGATAAAGCATGGAACTAGTGGGAGTGGAGTTAATAGTAGATAGATCTATGGGTCTTTGACAATTTGAAAGAATCATTCCAACTTTGAGAGGCTTCAAAGATATCTATCAATATGGTAGAATACTATTTACGAGATCTATTTACGGGGACTCTAACCCCGCTTTCACAATCCTACAAGTGTGGGACATTTTTAGTCTCCAAGGTGAGCTTGCTTTGTATAAGGTAGATCCTAAGTATGGTGGCATGACATTCACCATCATCAAAGAAATCGAAAAGGAGATATGGCTGGAGGTAAAGCCTACCCAAACTTGTACTTTTCCTCTCTACTCGGACTCAACCTGACATTCATTCAAGTAAGTTGTTATAAGTATTCATTCAAGTTATAACTTTTAGAAATATAATATTTTCTACAACTCACTCGTATAATCTTGATTTTTTAATGTTTAGGTTCTTGTAAAGTGTGTGGCTGCACCAAAGCATTTAGATGGGAAATCATATTTATTTGCCAAATTCTTGAAATGGAATTGATAAACTCAAAGACAAAACTAGTTATTCCTCAAATGGAATTTTCATGTATTAATTACTAGTGTTCCTTTTGTACATTTAATTAGATCTACTTATAAAGTGAGCGGTGGATGATATCCATTCTTTACTATACAATTTGTAAAATTGTTATCCTTGTATCCAATAATTTGATCTTATTGACCATTATTTTCATACTTTTTTCTTTTGTTATATATGTTTAGGGCCTTTTAATTTTCCATTTCCTCCATTAATACCATTGTTTTCATGTATTAATTTTTAGGTTGCCTCTAGTAATATCAATGTTTTTAGGCTACTTTTATTATATATGTTTGGGTCTTCTATTATTAATGTTTTATTGTACAAACTAGTTATTCCTCAAATGGAATTTTCATGTATTAATTACTAGTGTTCCTTTTGTTCCTAGTGTTCCTTTTGAATTTTCATGGAAAATGTGGGATACGCACACATTTGGGACTGTAATAAATATCTCTCCACAATTTTGATGTTAGTTGATATAGTCATCTTGTATGGAAGCATTGTGAAGAAAAAATGGGCTGTCAATTCTACATTCATGGCCCTTTATGCATTTGCAGCCATTTTGATCTGTTCGGTGACTTGGGTGTACAAAATGTCGTTTGGCGATGAGCTCCTTTTATTTTGGGAAGGAAAAAACCTCACTTGGCAAAACATTTATGATAATGAATGGTAAAGTCCTAAAAGCGAGCACAAACGCAAGGATGGATCATGGAGACAACAACTGTTGAGCCCCTTTTCCCTATGGCCACCCTTGTGTTTTTTTAGTTCATCTTTGCAGCCATAACCCTCATCTTATTGGCTGGTTCTTTTCTTGGAAGAATGAATATTAAAGCATGGATGGCTTTTGTGCCTCTTTGGCTCACTTTTTCATATATTGTAGGAGTGTTTAGTGTATGGGGAGGAGGATTCCTTTTCCAGTGGGGGGTTATTGATTTTTCGGGTGGTTATGTCATCCATCTATCTTCAGGAATTACGGGTTTCACTAGAACATACTATCTTATGTCATCCATCTATCTATCTCATCTATGGATGGATGGCATACTACCTTATGTTTAATGATATCACTTTGGGATGAAATTTAAGATGGGTTCATTCATAGAGAAAAAAAGATAGTTACTAACTTGATTGTCACCTTCTTAGCTGTAGGTGCAAATGCTGCCTCATAATTTATCTTCTCATGTTGGCCCTTGGGAAATCCTCTTTGCTATAAGCCTTTCTTTATGTTTGTACAATGAACCATCTGACTTCAATTTGATCCTATAAACCCAGTTACAGCCAACTGCCTTGCCTTTTTATTTGGTGGCAAATCAACAAACACCCTAGCTTTGTTTTGCATCAAAGCATCATACTTATCCTTCATGGCTACCTCCTACTTTGATTTGGTTATCCTTAGCTAATATGTTTGATCCAACCTTCTTCGAATCCCTTATGATACCGCTTTGGTCTTCTTATTGGCAAAACTTTCATACATTTTGCCTAACCAAATTGAGTCCGATCAAATCGACATAAGTATCATACCAACTTGTCCAAGAGGCAAATCAACTTCCAAATTAGTCTCTCTAGTAGGCATTTCATCTCGTTTATCGACGCAACACTATCGTGAACCTCTTGCACATTCCGAGTACCATCCGAATCTATGTCATTAGAACTCAAAATACATGGAAAATCTACCAAATAAAAAGGCAAGGCAATTGGCTTTACCTAAATACTAAATAGTAAACCTAATAAATTAAAATCCTATTAGCTTAAAGAATTTATTCAGTAAATATTAAACCTAATAAATTAAAATGTTACACTAAATAACCTAATACCTAATCGTAATCTTAAAGGAAGGCTTAACCTACCTGTGGGTTGTGCTGGAATCCATTACTACATCAGAACTCCTCCCAGAAAGTCGTCCTTGTTGGCAGATCAGGAGCTACTTTCCGTCTTTCTTTTTCTTGTTTTTTTTTTTTTTAAATATATGTAAGAGCGGTCAAAATAATATCGACAATATATATACTCATTGCGTAGGTATACGATGATCATATTCCTTTGCTGTCGATGAATTTTTTTAATGTATATACATCACATCGCCCAGTGTTTAGTCCGTCTTTTCGTTATCTGGTTGTTTTCAGAATTGAATGGTGTAATACTCATTGAAAACTGCGAGTCCACGCCTTCCCTTCCGCAAGAACCACAAAAACGACGAGGGTATACTCATTGAGAATACTTCGTACATGGCGTATACACATCGACTATATGTTAAGTTACTAAAAATCAAAGGCTCAGCAGCCCTAAAAATCTTAGCCAACTCTAATCTTCAAGAAAAGATAAAAGTGGTCGTTATATTAGCAAGAAAAGTTGAGAGCCAGTTCTTCCTCCGCCATAAATTCAGGCCCTCACATACTTATTCATATATCTATGCACATCCCATCAACTAGAGTCAAAGAAGAATTTGAGATTATCAAGATTTGAAAAAATACTGAAAAGCAACCAACCTGAACACGCTTCGTAAGTTTCCCCTCAGATGTGCATGACACCTGCAACCTTATCAACATCCTTTTTAATAATAGTCTTGAATGCTTCTTTACTCATGTTCCTTTTGTGCCATGAAGAATTGAGCATGTCCTTCATGAATTATGCAAGAGCTGACCTGAAAAGCTTCATTGACCGGCTGTCTTTATTCTTTTTTATCTTAAGAGTTCCTTGACCTTGATCAATTTCAATTTCTCCACTACCTCATGTTGACTCCAGTTTTTCACTTCTTCCTCAAGAACAGGGCTTCTATTTTCTATTGCGGATCAAATGCAAATAAACAAACAAATAACAGTAAAAAATCAATTACAAATCAAAATCAATAGAAAAAGCTAAACAAAAAATTAAATAAAACTAAAACAGAAATCAAACAAAATTGAAAATCAAAACTAATAGATGTTTCTATTTCATAATCATTAATAAGATAGTAAGATTTGATTATGTTTATTTTCTTTATATTTGAAAATTTCTATTTTTATTTCTATTGTCTCTCTCTCTCTCTCTCTCTCTCTCTATATATATATATATATATTGACGTTTAAATTATATTTTTGCATGTCAATCATGACTGTCATATTTTAAAAGTGGTTCTATTTTGACATCTAGAATGACTAAAAACATTTAAACACCTTACAAAATCCAAGCCTTGCACTTGTTGATTAGGCTTAGGCTTAGGGTTTAGACTTAGGGTTAGGAAAAAACCCACTTGCCAATGAGACAACAATAAAGCTAAAACTTTATCTAATTGAGGTTACATGAGGCAATGTAGTCCAAACTATGGCCTTTTTCTATGGGGTTGTTTAGGTAGTAAAGAACGAATGTGGAGGTCTTCGTGTGGATCTATTTGATAAAGTAGAGTGCTTACATATTTTGAGGATCTCTATACATGCATGTGTAGCCTATTAACTAGACGGAAGCTTCAAATCTAGAGGTGAATAGAGCCAAGTTAGAGATCTTTTGTGTTTGATTCTGAATCACACAAATCCTATATGTTGGGAGCCATCAATAAGGATCTGATTCACCATGTTGGGAAGTCATAAATGCATTGTGGAAACTGAGTTGAGTGCAATGTTGGTGTCGAGTTGGATCTACCAAGTAGATCCGATGTTCTAGGCACAAAGAGGAGAATGTCCTTAGGCTTTGCTAATCTAATTTAATAATATCTCCACAAAACTCTTTTTAGAGACTTTCATTTTTTATTTTGGACTCCACCTGTTAAGTGTTGGATTTTGCAAGGCCTTTAGATGTTTTTAGTCATTTTAGATGTCAAAATAAACCACTTTTAAAATATGATTGTCATGATTGACGTGTACATATATAATTTAAATGTCAAAATGACACATGTATTCAAAATTAAATAGACACTACGTATTTTAAATTTGTGAGATTCATGAGAATTATAATATAAATGAAAGTAGAAACTTTGGAATGCAAATAAAATTATACCAATAGAATTATCTTAATATCTTATTAATGGTATATAGACATATGCATATTTCATTAATAAAATAGAAACATCCATTAATTTTGATTTTTAATTATTTTTGTTTGATTAATTTTTCTTAATTTCTTGATTAGGTGTATTCTATTGATTTTTATTTGTATATTTAAATTCATTAAGGTGAACCTTGAGAGGGGAATCAATATAAATTTACTAAATCTAACTTTTATAGAAAAAATGACACTAGAACTAGAACAAAGACAATTTCATATGATGCTTATGTAAAGAGTAGATGTTAATGTCCATGGAGGTAAGAAAAAGGGGGGAATTAAGCCCTAGGCAGTCTTGGCAACTGCCTAGGGCGCCAGGAGTTAGGGGATGCCTTAATCTAAAGATTTTCATTATTTTTGGTTATTATTAGAACTCAACATTAATGTTTTTATCTGAAGTCAATGTTCATTAACCTTTTTATTAATATTTTATAAAGTAACATAAATTTCACACATAGACATAAAAATGTACTATAATATCTTTGCAAATAAAAATACATGCATATTTTTACAATCATACAATATTTTTGGTATTGTTACACATTCTCTGGTGTTTAGGGGTTTAACTTTTTCTTAGAAAAAGGTTCACGTATTTTTCATAATTTCGCTAGTGTAGTTAGCGAGAGGAAGGTATAATTGAAGCAAAAATTATTTAATTCTCTATTCTTAATATATTTGGGGAAATGTCTGTTTTTATGGCTGAATTAGTAGACATGTTCCAAATACCACTCTTCACAAAACTATGGGATCTACGTAGGAATTTTTATTGATTTGCAAATGAATGGTGTTTTTTTCCAGTTTTGAGTCTTCATTACCTACTTGATATTGGTAAATAAGACAAATTATCAACCATGTATATAAATTATATTTGTTACATTTAAAACTATAAGCATTAGTTTAGCTTAATATTTAATACATTGTTGTTAGTTTTGGACAGTTATAATCGTCCTTCTTCTTCCGCAGCCTTTATATGGCTCTGCTCTCTTGTTTGACAAATGCATTGAATAAAACATTCTTATCTCTGCCATTATTGGTATCAAAGCTCTTAAAGATTAAATGTGCTGTGAATGGAGGAGGTAAGCCATTTTGGAAGGAAGCCGAGCTGCCACCCCATAAGCTTGCGGTGCCAGCAGGAAGCCTCCGAGGATGAGCCATGAGTAAGGAAGCGCCAAGGCGCCACAGTCCAAACCTGCCACCAAAAAGAAGAAGCGCATTTTTGTCTTGTGGTGTATTTTTTTGTGCTTACATGATGTCAAAACCTGCGTAGAGCTGCCAATGCTAGAAGGAGCCGTGAGAAGAAGAGCACCCAGGAGCCAAGGAGAATCCAACACTACAGGACGTTGAAGTCGTGATATGGTGCGGGAGGTAGAACCCAGCCAACATCAACAAAGCCAACACCAGAAAAGCCTGCAAATTACAAAACCGTGTGGGAAAAAAAATCACCGCCATTTTTCCTAAGGTACACACGTGATCTTAAAACGAGGCCAGCCCGCATATGTCACAAATTTTAGATGCAAAAAGAACCGCGAGCAATGCACCAAATGTTTGGGCATTGAGCGAAAACAAAGACACCATTGGACTATTCTTTGCTTTGGTCAACGAGCTCCGCAACACTAGGAATCTTCTCTTTGTGAGATTGTGCACCGAGGACAATTGGAGTATTTTTGGTTTGACGTTCGATGTCAAGCATGACAGATTCATGTAGAACTTGAATGTGGCTATGATGCAGATGATGAACGTGAAGTAGAATGCCCACAGGAGCATCCACGTCTCACTGCACGAGCCTATAGAGCCCATCTTTGTGATAGGTTCCTTCAGTAAGAATTTGTAACCATTTTTGAAAAATCAATAAATAAAATACAATTTTGAGTTTTTGAAAATGTCTGCACCTCACATTTTGTTGTCGGATGCCTAGTTGCTCAAAGGGCCAAATTTCGCCGCATGGAAAACCAAGATGCGGATGATTCTTCAGTTTGAAGATCTTTGGGGGATCGTTTCTGGCATGGACGCCCCTCCCACAGACGTTGATCTGTTGGCTAAGTATGAAAAGGCCGATGCAAAAGCATTAATGCTTATCACTCTGAGCCTTTCTGATGAGGTTCAACCTCACATTTGGGAAGCAACCACTTCCTCTACGGCATGGGCCGTGTTGTGTACCATCTATGAAGCCAAGAATCTGACGACGATGTTGCATCTTTAGACAAAGCTTCACACAATGAGTATGCATGATGGCGAATTAGTCGAAGCCTTCTTGTGGCATGTGGCTGAGTTACGTGCAGAACTTTCTACTCTTGATGAACTAGTGGATGAAAAATTTAGGATAAAATATTATATTAATTATGCATAGTTCAGTTATTTAATTAATTTTATTAATTAAATAATAATTGTTATTTTGTTATATGGTTAATCAACCATATTTGTCTTTTATTTCATACTGTTATATTGTTGTGAACAATATATTTGTATCTATTCATTTGTTGCTTCCCGGATGTTATTGGAAGCTTATTCATTCTGGCATTTGGTTGCACCTGTGCAACTTATTCTCCCGTATGTATTTGGCTGTGCAATATCTATAAATATTGCAGCCCATTCTCTGTAATGGTTGATTGATTGAGATTAATAAAGTGATCAGGCTTTCGTCCCTGTTTTTCAATCATCATTTGGTACCAGAGCGAGAATCTGGACCTGTAGAGGTGTGGAAGAGAGAGCAGCAGAGAGAGAGGAGATTGGAGAAGTGTTTGCAGCATTTGAGAGCCTGTGCAGCCTCGTGCAAACTCCCAGCCCCATCCCTGCCTCCCCCACAACCTCCTGTTCCTTCCAGGTGCTTGGAAGGCAATTTTTTTGCACTGGTGCACTCAGCACCAGGCAAAATTTGCTGCAGGATTGCTTGCTATATTTGGAGGCCGTGTGAAGAAGGACTCCATAATAGGCGCAGAGCAGAGAGGGGCAGTAGTTGAAGGAGGCGTGGAAACCCCTGCTGGACCTGAAGGAGTCTTCCACGCACCTGCACAAAGAGACAATCAATAAAAAAAAAAAAGAGAGAAACAAAAGCACAATGGCATAGCAAAGAGAAGAGGTCATTTGTTTGTTATATTTGTTATATCATAGAAATGGCATAGCATAGAAACAGTATATTTGTTATATCAAAGTATATTTGTTTGTTTGTTGTGAAAGAGAAGTGGCCTGCATAGTGGAAGTGTATTCCAAACAAAGAAAAAAGCCTGCAGTCGACTCCACAGGGATCTGCACAAAGAAAAAACATTTTTTTGAGCAAAAGAGACCTCATTCTTTCCAAAATCCACGCCAAAGACAAATCAAAAAAAGCAAAGAATTAAAAAAAAAAAAAAAGAGGCGCCCAAATCCTCCTCACGCTGGACCTGCACACATAGAAATCAGCAAAGCAAAGCATATCATACAAATGAAATAAAAAGCAAGCAAAAAACACAATAAAACGGTGGAAGAAAAGCTGAGAACGACTTCTCCACTCGCTGCGCCAAATCCCGCCTTCAACGACTTGCACAAAGAAACGCAACATAGAAAGGAATCAAAGAAAACAAAAAAAAAGAAAAGAAGCGGCCATAGCCTCCATGTTTGACACTGCACCAACAAGCAACAAAAACAAAGCGCCAAAGCACAAAAAAATGCCTTCTCCAAATCGCGGATGGAAAAAAAAAAGCGGAGGAAAGAAGGAGGCGGCTAAGGAAAAGCAAACAAAACAAAACACAAGCTTCAGATCCATTTTTCAAGCCAAACGAACCCTAAATCCACCTTCACCAGCATGCGACACGTGGAATCTCTGCCAGGTCACATTTTTTAAAGAGGTAAGTCGATTTTACTTGTCAATAAATACAAGTTTCTTCCTTTCATAGCTCAAGCGCCCTAAGTGGCCAAGTTGGTTATTGCATGCACCTTGGGAGTGAGAGGTCTGGGGGTCAAATCCCACCAACAACACTCAAAAACTCACCTTTTGAAATTTGGAGGATTTTTGGCGAAATTGCTAAATTTAGCAGGTTTTTTGAATTTAGTTATAACTAACTAAATTTAGAGGAGAAACCCCTAAGTTAGGGTAAATTTTTTTTTTCTCCCATCTGGTCTGTTTTTCCATTTCAGACACTTTTTGCAAAGGGAGACCTATCTAAAAATTGCATCTTCAGCTTCTTTTTTGCAATTTTTAGCATTTTGGGTCGTATTGGGCTCGGGAGGCCACGGGGCCCAAAAACTAAATTTTTTTCCCGTCATTCAAATTGTCCAGTTTTTGAATGTAAATTGTATCTTTACTTTACATATTGTACTAATTTATAGGTTGCCATAGTCAAGCTGCAAAACTTTAACTTCTTTCGAAAGCTGGCGAATTGTAATCAAAAACAAAAAAATTGGTTACGTAACACTCACGAGATCCTAGATCTCATTCGCGGTGTTCGGTATATACGATGCCTCAGGAAGCGACTTACGGGTAAAGCCGTCGTGACTATACTACTACACTTAACACCTAATATAGCTTCAACAATGTCGTGCAGGCATCGTCCCTATAAATCGACGGGGAGTAATAAGGTCACAGTGCACACACTATGAACCATCCCATCCGTCTGTGAATGATTGCAAGACATAAATCTAGGTGAGAAAATTATCCGAGTATATAGCGAAGTTACGCGCGCGTATGAGGATATTTCTTTGAGCCGGTGTCAATAATCACACAGACCCCATCAGTATTGTCTTGGTACCACGTATTGAATTCTTTCACGTACGTTAACGCCTCTTTCACATACTGCCGGGTATATAGAAAGGGCGAGCTTCTTCCACGTACTGACGGGTATATCGGAAGGGCACGTATATAGAAAGGTTTGGTATATCGGACTGACGGTATATAGATTGGGAGACCTAATACTTGGAGTGATAAGAGCCAAACCCTATCAGTGATCTCTGCAAAATGGGCACCAATGCCCCCAATTTTTTTCTTCCGGATTCACAATTGCTCAGAGGAAGCAACTATGCTGCATGGAAGACAAAAATAAAGACACAGCTTGAGTTTGAAGAAATCGCTGTTGTGGTAGTACTCTAACCGAGATCACCAAGCGATGCAACACAACAACGACAGTTTGATAGAGCGGAGATCGAGAAAAAAACTCATCATCTTGTTTGGAGTGTCGACGATGTGCGAAGCCCACATTTGAGATGCCACAACAGCAAAAAGAAGCATGGGATAAGATGAGCACAATATATGAGGCCAAGAACAAGAATGTCATACTAAATTTGCGAGTCGATTACATACATTGAAGTTCAAGCGAAATGAGAAAATTGAAGCTTTCCTAAGAAGAGTTGCGAGTTGAGGGCTTCACTTCTAGCCCTACGAGAAGAGTTCAAAGATGAATCTCTCGTTCCCATTGTTACGAGCTCTCCTTCTTCTTACCGCATTTTTGTCACAACTCTAAACTTGTCGAGATCGACAATTAGTTTTGACAAGCTAGTAAACCTCTTTGCAACAAGAGAGAAGCAATGCACAACAAGGATGATGAAGAGGAGAAGGCATTGTCTTCACATCAAAAATGGAAAGGAAAGGTAAAGGAAAACCTAAATCCTATCGAAGTCCCCACATCGAAATCGGTATCATGGGGACAATCAACGAAAGAAGCGATGTCCAATTTGCAAAAGAGGACATGAATTACAAGATTGTTGGTATAACACTTATAAGAAAGGTTCATCAAGCAATTACGGACCACAACAACAACAATCTTACAAGGGACATTAAAACAACTATCACGGGTAGAAAAAGGGGAAGGCTGGAAAAGAAGACCCCACCAAGGTAATATTGTTTGAGCAACAAGAACGATCAGAGCAATGAAGACTTCTTGTTCTTTGCTCGATCAAGTGAACCATCCACGTCATCTAGTGATGTCGGTATGTTGATTAGGGAGCCACTCGACACATGACCAGCCCACAGTGGTTTATTTCAATGAGGACACGCCATTGAAAAATCATGTTTCGTTGGGAGATGATTCTTCATATACTGATTCGAGGGATTGAAACATTTCTCTACCCCTTGGTTCACGCAAATGCAGACTATCAGATGTTCTCTATGTCCCTGGGTTGACAAAGAATCTTCTTTCGGTCAGTCAACTCCTAGATCACAACCTGAAAATTGACTTTGATAGTCAATCCGGCAAGAAAATGTGTTTGATTCGAGATAAATCCAGAGGCTCGAAAATAATTGCAAAAGCCTCAAATGTGGGACGTATGTTTCAACTTGATTTCATTCACAAAAATGATCAAGCACTTGTGGCTAAAAACTCCACCTCAGCCCAGTTGTGGCATCGGAGATTTGGTCATGTAAGTTTCAAATATCTCGAAACACTTCGCCGGTGTAATATGGTACATGGGCTACCATCTCTTCAGAAGGATACAGACAAGTGTCCTCACTGCTTAGCAGGAAAACAACACAGAGTTTCATTCCAAAAGAGTACTTTTTGAGCTCATGGTAAACTTGACCTGGTTCATACCGATCTTTGCGGTCCGATGCAGCCAAGTCATTCTGGGTTCCAGTACTTCATGCTTTGTGTTGATGACTATTCACGAAAAATGTGGATTTTTTGTCTTCGCAAGAAAAGTGAAGCCTTTGAAACATTCAAAAAGTTCAAAGTTGCAGTTGAGAAAGAAACTGGTCGTCACATCAGAACTCTCCGCTCAGATCGAGGGGGGGAATTCACCAGTGATGAGTTCAGAGACTACCTACAAACTCACGGGATTCGTCGACAAATGCCTCCTCCACACACACCGCAGCAAAATGGTGTTGTTGAGAGAAGAAATCATACTATCATGGAAATGGTGTGATGCATGATCGATGATTCTGGACTTGCAAAGACATTTTGGGCGAAGCGGCAAAAAAAAACGGTGTATTTGTTAAACGAGTGCCCTGGCTGCTCTTGATGGAATTACACCACAAGAAGCATGGTAAAAAGGAAACCATCCATTGCACACCTCGGAGTATTCGGGTGCAAAGCCGCATGCACATACCCAAGCAAGAACAGAAAAGAAATTGGATATGAAGTCACAAAATATCATCTTCATTGGATACGGTGAAGAGACTCTTGGGTATAGATTGATGGATCCTAAGACCGAGAAAAGTCTACACAAGTAGAGATGTTGAGTTTTTCGAGAAGAAGGAAGAGAGACTCCTCCTCTAGGACTCATGAAGATGTATATTTTTCACCTCTTGTAAAAATTGAAGCTAATGTTCCCTCAGAATATGAAAGTGATGATGGGGATGATGGTGTTGATCAGATAGAACCACAACCCATGGGAACAGTTCAACGTATGCCTAAATGGTGTACAAGTACATTACGAGATGCAAGATTGGATGCTCCACCGGATACATCCACCCCTGGACCACGGACTTGCAGTAAAGCAAGAGAAGAAGTTAACTTTGCTTTGATGAGTAGAGTTATTGAATCAGATGAGCCCTCTACAGTCCAGGAAGCCCTACAGTCAAAATCTTGGAAAGATGCCATGGATTCTGAATATCAATCAGTGATGAAGAATAACACTTGGCGCTTGTTGATCTTCCACCGGGAAGAAACCCATTGGATGCGAGATGGATATTCAAAACTAAGGTCAAAGGGAGATGGGACAGTGGACAAGTGCAAAGCAAGACTTGTAGCAAAGTGCACACACAAAAGAAGGCATTGACTATGAGGAGACATTTGCTCCCACAGCTAAGATCAAAATGATCAGGATGATCTTTGCTCTAGCTGCACAGTTTGGATGGAAAGTTCACCAAATGGATGTAAAAAGTGCCTTCCTGAATGGAGATTTACAAGAAGAAGTCTACATGACTCAACCTGAGGGATATGTTGTACCTAGTCAAGAAGAAAAGGTATGCAGACTCAGGAAATCTCTGTATGGCCTCAAACAGGCACCCCGGGCATGGTACATCAAGATTGATGAGCATCTCGTACAACATGGATTCGTCAGAAATCCATACGATCCCAATCTCTACCTCAAAAAGCAAGGGGGGAGATGGTGATTGTTGTAGTTTATGTCGATGATCTAGTCATCACTGGCAGTTCAGTGAAGATGATTGATGAAACGAAGAAAGATCTTAAGCGATCATTTGACATGACAGATCTCGGGCTTATGCACTACTGTCTTGGACTAGAAGTATGGCAAAAAGAGAATCACATCTTTGTTTCTCAGATGAAATATACCAAGACAACGCTCGAGAATTTTAGGATGATGGATTGCACACCAATTGCTACACCTATGGAGAACAGATTACAGTTATCTCGTTGGATCCATCTCCGAGGTAAGTGCCACTCTCTATCGGCGGTGATTGGGAGTCTCATTTACTGACCTACACTAGACCAGATATCAGCTTTGCAGTGAGCTATCTATCCAGGTTCATGCAGGAACCCAAAGTTTGTCATTGGAAAGCAGCAAGGCGCATTTTGAGATATCTCAAAGGATCGGTGGATCTTGGTCTAGAATACTGAAAGAATGAAAACTTCTTCTTGATTGGATATTGGATTCAAATCATGCGGGTAACATTGATGATAGAAAATCCATACGGATTTGTATTCTTTATGGGATCTGGACCAATATCATGGGGAAGTAAGAAACAACACTTTGTTTCTCGCTCTTCCACAGAAGCCGAGTATCGTTCTGCAGGAGAAGTTGTCTGTGAAGCGATTTGGCTACATCGCATACTAGAAGGACTTGGAATACCACAGGACAAACCTACTACCATGTATGTTGACAATGAAGGTGTTCTCAAACTTGTTCACAATCCAGTTTTTCACGAGAGAACAAAGCACATTGAGGTTCAAGTTCATTTCATACGCGAACATGTGTTGAAGCACAACATCCAGCTTCAATTTTGTCCAACTGCTAAACAACGAGCAGATATTTTCACAAAGTCACTTGCACGTGACAAGTTTGAGTTGTTCAGAGCATTTCTCTCCTCATCTCTTCAGACAATGCACAATTAAGGGGGGGAATGTTAGGATAAAATATTATATTAATTATGCATAGTTCAGTTATTTAATTAATTTTATTAATTAAATAATAATTGTTATTTTGTTATATGGTTAATCAACCATATTTGTCTTTTATTTCATACTGTTATATTGTTGTGAACAATATATTTGTATCTATTCATTTCTTTACTTCCCGGATGTTATTAGAAGCTTATTCATTCGGCATTTGGTTGCACTGTGAAACTTATTCTCCCGTATGTATTTGGCTGTGTAATATCTATAAATATTGCAGCCCATTCTCTATAATGGTTGATTGATTGACGACTTTGTAGCCATCGAAAGTGTCTCGGTTGATTGATTTAGGTGCCAAAGCAAACACATGATCGGCAATAAGAAGTTGCTCCATACTCTGAGTGACCAGGCCACTAGAGATTGGATCACCATCGTAGATAATCAGGAGTATATTGTAGTGGGGATTGGTGATGTCATCATTCCTCTTAGGACACGAAGATGTACACTCATGAAGGTGCTATATGTTCCAGGTTTGACCTCAAATCTCTTGTCTGTGAGTTAGCTTCTTAATCATCAAATGCAGGTTGAATTCTTTGTTGAGAAAGGGGTCAAGTCCTACATCATTTCCCAAGGAGACTCAATTATTGCTCAAGCATTTATGAAGGGCCATCTATTTACACTGGATGCGGTCACTTCATCTAACATTTCTCTCTCTACTTCAATGGTAGAGTCCACTGCACTATGGCACTTTCAATATGGTCATCTTTCTACTAGGGCTTTGCATCAGCTTAGTGCCAAGGAAATGGTAAGAGGGCTTCCTCCACTCTCCCATTCCTTACCTATTTTCTCGGGATGTCTTGCGGGAAAACAACACAGAGGTCCGTTCAAATAGAGCTCTTATCATTCTACAGAGCATCTTCAAGTTGTACACACCGATCTGTATGGACCCCTGCCAACTAGCTTCCAAGGTTTTGAATACTTCCAGCTCATCATTGATGATTACTCATGGAAAATGTGGGTATATTTTCTCTGGAAGAAGAGTGAGGCATTTGCCAATTTCCAAACCTTTTACTAGCAAGCCACCAGGCAATCTGGGAAGCCTCTCCTTCTCCTCCACTCAGATCGAGGGGGAATTTGTATCAAAGAATTTCTTAGCATACCTGAAGTAGCATGGCATTCAGAAACATTTGAATGCACCCTACACTCCCCAACAGAATGGGATTTCTGAGTGACGCAACAGAATGTCATGGAGATGACTCGTTATATACTCTCCACCGCCAAGTTACAGGATCGAGTTTTGGGCGAAGCAATAAGCTAGACAGATGAGTGTATCTACTCAACCGGGTACCCACAAAGATCTTGCAGAACAAGACACTTTGAAGAGGTATGGACCGGTTGTAAACCTTCTACCTATCATTTGAGATTTTTGGTTGTCTGCATATATGCATGTTCCGGATAAGAAAAGGAAGAAGATCGATCCAAAGACACGCCATGTCTTTTCTTGGGGTATAGCACTACCTCAAAGGCATATCGTCTCATGGATCCCGAGACAAATAAAATCTACGAGAGTCAAGATGTGGTGTGTGATTAGTCATCCTTTGACTCCCTACCACACAATGGAGATCCAGTACCAACCTCATCACATAGATTGCTCACACATCTAGATGATGGGCAAGATGATTCTTCTCAGAGAGAAGAAGAGCTGAGTGGAGACTTATTTGTTGATCTAGGCACACTGGAAAACACATCTTCACATTAGCAGCAGCAACACCAATGTCTAAAATGGGTCCATAATACTATTAGGGATGCACACCCGAACTCACTTCCAGAACTTGTACGGAAATCAAAACATGAAGTCAAGCCAGACATGAGGTAAATTTTGCACTTATGAGTTCGGCTTGTTGATAACACCGAACCTGACACTATTCGTGAGGCATTAGACCAACCACAGTGGAAACAGTCTATGAATGCTGAATATGATTCCCTACTTCAGAATTAGACATGGGAACTTTTCGATCTGCCTCTAGGTAAGAAATCCATTAGCTGCAAATGGATTTTGAAACAAAATATAAGGTAGATGGTTTAATCGACAAACACAAAGCATGAATTGTTGCAAAGGGTTATGCTCAGCAACAAGGAATTGACTATGAAGAGACCTTTGCACCCATTACGAAGATCAAAACCATCAGATTTGTCATGTGCACCGACAAAGACAAAATGGATGGAAACTTCAGTAGATGGATGTCAAGAGTGCTTTTCTGAACGGTGATCTCAAAGAAGAAGTATACATGGCCCAACCTGAAGGGTTTGTAGACGAGCATCAACCACACAAGGTATGTCATTTGATAAAGTCACTTTATGGACTCAAACAAGCACCTAGGGCATGGTATATAAAAATTGATGATCACCTATTGCAGCATGGATTCACTCGTAGCCCCTCAAATACAAATTTGTATATCAAGAAGGTAGGAACATAGATTTTTATTCTAGTTTTGTACGTAGATGATCTTGTGATCACATGAAGTTCTGACAATATTGTGGATGATGTAAAGAATGATCTGAAGAAATCCTTCAACATGACCAATTTGGGGCTACTTCACTACTATCTTGGCTTAGAGATATGGCAGAAGAAGAATCATATCTTCGTCTCCCAGATGAAATATGCCAAGACTCTCCTGGAGAAGTATGGAATGTCAGATTGTAAACCAATGTCCACACCTATGGAAAAAGGTTTGCAATTATCTAGATTCCAGGATTCACCATAGGTAGATGACACTCACTACAGGAAGCTTGTGGGGAGTCTCATTTACTTGACTTATACCAGGCCAGATCTTTGCTTTGCAGTGAGCTATCTCACCAGATTTATGTAGGAGCCAAGAAATGTCATTGGATAGTAGCAAAGCATGTGTTGAGATATGTCTGAGGTACAATTGAATTTGGTCTGGAGTATCAAAAGAACACTTAGTTCTTCTTACAGGGATATACTGACTTCGGACTATGTAGGATCCGTTGATGACAAGAAATCCACTTCAGGGTATGTTTTTCATCTCGGATCTGGACCTATCTCATGGATTAGCAAGAAGAAAATTATTGTTGCTCTCTCATCCACTGAGGCTGAATACCGCACCGCATGAGGAGCTATGTGTGAAGTGATTTGGTTACGTCACATTCTTGTAGATATAGGGATTCCTGAAGAGAAACCTCCCATCATTCACTGTGCGACAATCAAGGTGTGTTGAAGCTTGTAAAGAATCATGTTTTTCATGAATGAACAAAGCATATTGAGGTCGAATGTCACTACATTCGTGAACAGGTCTTGAACCATGAAATTCAGCTCCAATACTGCCCTACTGATTTTCAAGTTGCAGATATTATCACCAAGCCTCTTGGCAAAGTGAAGTTTTATTTGTTTAGGGGGTACATTTGTAAGAGCAATGCATTAAGGGGGAATGTTAGCATTAGTTTAGCTTAATATTTAATACATTTTTGTTAGTTGTTGGACAATTATAACTGTCCTTCTTCTTCCATTGCCTTTATATGGCTCTTCTCTCTTGTTTGACAAATGCATTGAATAAAACATTCTTGTCTCTCGCCATCAAAAACACCTCATGTGATTAATTCTCTCCATCCATGGATTATTACTTGTCCTTATTTGATAATTTTATAGGATATTTGTATTCCTTTTGTATACCAATTTATCTAAATTAGTGATTTATTATGATTCTTATGCAAATTTTAAAATATGATAATGTACATAACTTTTATTTATTTATTTGATGGAAAAAAATATTAACTAAAATTGTAAGAAGGGCGTCCACTTCAATTATTGCCTAGGGTACTCATAACCTTTAATTCAACTCTATGTATAATATTGGAGAAGTTTGACAGAGATAAAATATTTGTATAAGTGTTAAGATCAATCTTTTAGATGTGAAAATAGTTGAATGAAAGATTAATAAGTCTTTACAAGATTTAGAAATGGGTAGAATAATGTGTCTAAGATATTGTTTATGAATATAATTCATTATCAAATATTATAAGCCAAATTAGTGTAACAAATATACTAAATACAAAATTTAGTTGTTTACACCATCCTATAGTAGATTCAACATGATGCCATTATCATGTCATGCCTTGTGGTAGCTCTTAGATATGCCTTAAATGGAGTGAGTTTTGAGTCCCTTTTTGTGAAATTTCATGATTTCATAAAATATTTCATCAATGGAATGTTGTTATTTTATATTTCTTACACATATAAAACATAGGGTTAACACTAAACATTCCACTTATAGTTCCATGCCAATTTTATAGACTAGATATAATTGTGAATACTATTTATGTTCTTATATGTTATCTAATATGCCCACAATGTGAAAAATTTAGTTGTTTACACCTTTATATAGTAGATTCAACATGATGTTATTATCATGTCATGCCTTGTGGTAGCTCTTAGACATGACTTAAATAGAGTGATTTTTTAGTCTCTTTTCTTCAAATTTAATTATTTCATAAAATATTTCATCAATGGAATGTCGTTAGTTTAGATTTCTTACACATATAAAACATATGGTTAACATTATAAATTCAAATTATAGTTCCATACCACTTTTATCCACCTGGATAGAATTGTGAATACTATTTACCTTTTTATGTGTTACCCAATATGCCCACAATGTAAAAAACAATTTTCATCCCAATCTATCTTCCAAACATGATAGGTATTATTCAAATTCTTTCCCAAAATATTGTTGAAAGGTTATATTATTTTATTTTCTTATGGTAGGTAGAGAAAGTATTGTGATGCACAATCATAAATTCATTTAGTGAGATATAAATTATTTCTACGAGGAAATGGGTTCATCATTCATTAATAAACATCAATAAAAAAACATTCCTTTAAAATTATATTATATTAAGAAAATATAATGGTAGTGACTACTATAGTCTCTATTTGGTATGGCCTCCACCCATCTTGTCGAGTAGTCAATTGTTATGATGACATACCTTGCACCAATCCTCCACACAAGTGGGTTGACTAAACTAAAAAAGTAATGAATTTTTTTTTAATAGTTCTTGTGTCATCACATGAACTAGTTCCATCTCATATATTATTTTAATCTTACCCACACTTTCAAAAAATCACATTAGAGAACATATTTATTAGAATGCTTGAACACTATTGGTGACATGCAAATTGTAATGTTAAAATTCCATTATGAAAGTACATGTGTGAGAAAAATGGAAGGTTCTTGGTGTCCAGTAAAGGATCAATGGTAGGTCATCATGGTTGCATATTTTTAAACTCAAATGATTTGGATTTGGAAATGACGAACATGGGTAATTAAGATATGTGAAGTCTATTAACATAATTTGGGTGTTAGATACTCATAAGGTGATAAAACAATGAATATGAAGAATGTATTTTCTTCCATTATCCCTTAAAGTAGATAAATAATGAATATGGAGAATGTGTGTCTTCTCATTATCCCTCAAATTATTAAAAATAATGAATATGGATAATGGGAGGCCTTCTAATCTCCTTAAAAGTGAATAATAAATCAAGAGGAAGAATGGGACACCCCCATTCTATCTCAAAGTAAAAAAATGAAGAATTAGAAGAAGATGCCTTCCATTCTCTATCAAAGTTCAAATAAATGAAGAGATAAAATGGGAAAGTGAAAAATTTCAAGACAGAAAATAGGAGAAAAAAATCTAAAGATAGAATAGGAAAGTAAAAAAATCAATGGAGAGAATGGGAGGCCTCTCATTCTCCCTTTAAGTGAAAAAATTAAAAGGTAGAATAAGAATCCTCTTTAACCTATATATGTATTCAACACATGACAATATTATATGGTGCCCCATAGTTTAAATTTAAAATTCTGGTTACTTGATTTTGAAAAATTGAAAACTAATAATGACACATTTGGTCACCAACATTCACATGCTTGGAAACCAACATTATCACAATTGGAAACTGATAATAACATAATCGAAACCGAATTTCATGTTTATAAAACCATGAACCATGTTATTGGAAGTCTAGAATTTTGTTGGTTCATGTCTTTCTATTCCAGGTCATCAACATATTCCTCCCGAATGAATATTTTGATTACATCCAATTTTTCTTCAGTGGCCTGTGTTTGATGTATCAAATTTTTGAAGTGCTTATGTGACCATTATTTTGAATGAGCATTTTATTATGTGGTTACATTTAATCTTTGATTGAGGTTCTAACAAGTTTGAGGGCCTAAAACATAATATCCCCTTCTCTCTTTCAAGCCACCCCATAGGTTCTCTCACCTTAGTTCAAAAACATACATAAAGTAGAAGGTAAACAACCACATCCTCGAAAGTGCCTCCTTTTCATCCTTACAAGACTTGATCATGTGGAAGAGATATATCCATCCCTAACTGCAAATGAAAAACTAACAGGCATATATTTCTCCCTTTCTCTCTCTTCATGAAAATATGGATTCTAACCTTGTTTTGGGGGTGTTAGATTAGGAACCAACAACTTATTCGTGGTTTTTATCCACCATTAATTGACACAAACCTCTCCCATGTACTATTTGTTGAATATTTGTCATTGTTATATATGTTATCATTGATGTCAAGATGGATGAGTTGATATCAAGTCGCATTGATGGCAAAATTAGTCAATTGGTAAAGTGAGCATGTGAAGATGATGAAGGTTGATTGGTAGTGTCAGCTCAAAAAGGCTTCAAGATGTTAAAGAAAAAGTTATAAGTGACTTAGCCAATATTTTTTCAAGCCATGGAAATGATGGAACATCCGTCAAAGAATAGAGATAGCATCTAGAGTCTGTAAGAAGCCGCAGAGCACTAAGAGAAACTAAAAGGTAAATGAGTTTGAAAGTTAAAGGGATGAAGCCATGAAGTGAAATGGAACCAAAGGACAAGATACAAGTGAAAATGGTAAGGCTATAAAGCTGAAGATAATTCCACGAAGCTAAAGGAAAAACCACGGATAAAGGGAAAATCCACAATGAACTAGAAAAACCTCTCACCATAGAAAATAGCCGCGAAAGACTACAAACACCACACTTAGAAGAGATAGAGTTGTGGACATGGAACAAAGTCAGTAAAAAGGTGAAAGATAAGGATGATAGCTATGAGAAATTTTGAATACTTGTGAGAAGTATAGAAGAACTACGAGATAACTAATAAGATGCCAAATAAGGGGAAATTTTGTCGATTAAAGAAAAGAACCGCGATACAAAGAAGAAATCCAGAGGAGTTAAAGAAATATGTGAAATGATAGAATATGGACTGAACAAGGGTCGAAGGAAATCAAATTAATTCAAACTTGAACAAGAGAGAGTTGGTTTTCCAAAATTGATGGTGATTTGATTGTTAGGTAATTGCAGCCAAGTACATGAATTAAACTCCACAAAGAACAAATAAATCCATTGTTTTAGATTCTAGCATTTAATGCTCACTGACCTTATGGAAATACAATTGAAATTTTCTATGTGATCGTAAGTTTCAAGGTGAAATGAAATTTGAAGAAGGAATTGACTCTCGCATCTAGGTCATAATCAATTTTTTATCTACCTGATCTTGGACCCTTATAGGCTTAAATTATTTGATGATAATTTGTTCCTTTTTCGGTAATCAATTTAAAAATTAATGCAAGACAATAAAGACAATTGCACAAAGATTGATTACATAGTTCAGAAACTGCCTACGCTTTTGGGTTCTTATCAAACTAATCCACTAGTCAAAACTTGTAAGTTACAATAGTAATTTCACAAGAAAACCTAATGAAAACTAGTAAGAAATTTCTTCGAAGAATAACCAGACCTTCAGAAGACAAGGGTGAAAAATAGCACCCAACTTCCCCTTTACTTTCATATTCGACAAGCTCGATGGCACTAGCTCCACTTTGTTCGGAATCCTCCAGTTCTCGATCGGCCTTCCAGATGCTTCATAACACTATATGGAACTCCGGTCAATATTCCAGATTCACAATAATTTGGTGTGGCGCTATGGGCCGACTAGGTAGTATTAATAACTCCTAGCCACAATAATTTTAATTTATTATTGCCTAAAAAATAATAGGTCAATAATAATTAAAATAATAATGCCTAAATAAATTAGGTCTTCACACAACTATGCCCATGACAACTAACTCTCCTCTTGGCTCGCTCTCCACCTTTCCGAGCTCTAGGAATGAGCTTCTCCATTGTGTTGTGTGTCCATTACAAAGAAATGGGTTCCCTATTTATACAAAAATAGGGCCCTAAAATAATGTGATATTATTTTATCCTAAGGCTATTATAAGCCTTCACCATAGCATGTTTAATGGGATTAAAATCCCAATTTGAGCAGCTAAGGAGAAGTGGACGGTTTGCATGTTGAAGTGGGTGTAATATCCCACATTTGGCGGCCTTAGATTTTGGTAAGGTTTTATTAAACCTTATCCCTCCCATTCTTCACGTAGAACTTTCCATGTATGGGCCTAGCCCCCTACCACCACTTCTTCCTCCCATCCCCATGTGGACTTAGAAAAAGATATGGGGTTGGTGGATTTGTTTTGCCAAGCCATGTGGTGTGCTTTGTGACCGCCGAGATATGTGGGAATGTGGTCTCACCAAGATTCGACCCTAAACATTACAAATTGAAATTGTATAGTAATATGGTGAATAATATAAAATTCAACCATATAATACTATGATATTCAAAATGAAAAATGGATAAGTGGTGGCAAGCCACATGGTGGCTTGTGGACCCACCACGTTGGCGATAATACCATAGTCCACATAGCAGCCAAGGCCCCCTTCCATAATAAAAGTTGAGCCTCTTGTTCTGACGAGCTATCTTTTTATGACCGTCAAAGACTAGAGATTGAAAAACCACAAATGAATCCCTTTTCCTTTTCTCCATGTCACAGTTCCCTTGGTCCAATATTGACCAGTTGACCATAGTTGACTTTCTCGTTGACTAAACTTTGACTGGACATAACTAGAGCTCTCGATGTCTATTTGTCGCATTCTCATAGTCGATGGAAAGCTCTCACAACTATCTTCTGCACTGACACAATTTAGGGATGTTTAGGGAAATTCAAAAATGATCCCCTGATCACACCTCCCCATTAAGAAAGGCTTTTGTCCCTAAAAGATTATACTAGAACATTTTGCCATCCCGTCCCGAATCTCGACACTCTCTTCCAACTCGGAAGTTCTTGCAGTAGACCCTTAGGTCTCTTCTCCTGCAACCTTCTCACTTTGACAACTTTTCTCGATCTTGGGACCTATGGGTCATGGGCCCATGATGCTTGTATTGCACCACTCGATATCTCGAAGAAGACCTCAACACCTCCATTGTATGGTGCTAAGTTTCTAATATCTTACAATAAGGATATTATTTTACTCTATAACACAACTCTTGGCTCCGAGTTGATTTTTCGAGAATCCAATCTGGTTTGAAGGAACTCTATTTTATGTAGAGATATTATTGATCCAATGTTGATGATGGACAATAACTTTTCCTTTTTCAGACCACAACGCCTCCAATACATGATGCTAATCCTCTTACAAGACCTCAAGCCTCTAATGCATGATGCTAACTCTATTGATCAACTACCATTTGAATGTGTGGTCACAATGACTTGACACCGAATGATGTTTCAAGATGATCCTTTAAGATATCCTCTTGCTGACATACTAATATCAAGTACCACTTTGCTACATGGTCACAATACCTCTAAATAGAATGAAGTTTCCGACCTGATGTTAATGCCAATGGTGATTCAGCTACCATTATGCTGCATGGTCACAATGCCTCTACACAGAATGAAGTTCGGAGCTGACTCCTATGAAGTCTATTGTTTGCAAAAATGGAAGATCAATCTCTAATCTCTATATGAGTTAATTCCCGTATCCAAGTCAGTAACATGTACTCACACGCTGATTATGAGATGGTGCCCCTAACAGGGTCTTTATGCAACTTTTGAATACAATTGTGAGGAAATTATATCCTAATAAACCATGTACAACTAGTTGTAAAAATGCTCCATTTTTGGAGTCTTGTACAATGAGCTTAAAATACCAATTCTATAGGAAAATAATTTTGCATGGTAAACCTATCGTGAAATTTTTCCTACTTGGTGGCTTATGTACTTGGTCTTCTCCACTACATCGCAATGTGGATTGAATTAATTTTTCTCCTCCCTACTAGACCAATAACTCAACAAGGAAAAATATACTACATCTTATGGTGTTAGAAAAATCACCAAAATAATTTCCCTTTGGGGTCTTACTAATGCAAGTATAACAAAGTACAAACATTGCCCAGAATTGGGTCTTTAACTAATGTGCCATGTCTGGTTAGATGTATACACACATTTCCCTCAAAGGGGTCTTACCAATACATTCTACCTAACACAATAGTTTATGGTTTTATTATAACAAGAGCAATAAATAATGCTCAGAAAAAAACCAAATACAATAGTTGAACAAAGTCAACTTTATTTGCACCTTAGATTTCTTACCAAATGTAGAATCCTCGGTGTCTACCTAGGATACCTCAATAGGTGTCCTGTGGATCCCTGGGCTCTCGCTCCTCTACATACAGATCCTCATGGTCTACTGGAATGTACACGACCTCAGTGTCTGGATCTAGATGATCTACAAGGACATATGAGCTTGAATCTGCACTAGGATCTGCATGATCCTCGGTACATATGAGTCTGAAGGCTCATTGTCTTCACCTTGTGTAAGATGAATAACATGACCTATCACAAACTCGATCCTCCAGCTGTGCCCAATACGAAGCTCCACTCTGCTCCTATCATCAGTCATATAACCTTGATGAGTAGTAAGGTAGAAGTTTCCTAATACCATTTCGTCCATCTCCAAAGGGATGATGTCGAGAGTGATATTATCGAAAACTCATCTCCCAATTATGAAGCTCACAATGCAATAACTGGTAGACACTCCATATAGAGTACCATCTTCTGTACCTACTTTCTCAAAGATTAGCAAGTTTGAAGGCCAACAACCAACTTTGCTACCAAACTTTCTTCAGAGATTAGCAAGTTGCAAGCATGATCACCTACTCTAATACCAAACTTGCTTGGGGATTAGCAAGTTTGCAAGCCAATAACCTGCTCTGATACCAAACTTGATCTAAAAATAATCAAGTTTTTATCTACCTGATCTTAGACCCTTATAGGCTTTAATTATTTGTCGATAATTTTCTCCTTTTCTAGTAATCAATTTAAAAATTAATGCAAGACAATAAAGACAATTACACAATGATTGATTACGGAGTTTGGAAATTACCTACGTCTCTGGGTTCTTATCGAACCATTCCACTAGTCAAAACTTGTAAGTTACAATAGTAATTTCATAAGAAAACCTAATGGAAACTATTAAGAACTTTCTTAGAAGAATAACCAGACCTTTAGAAGACAAGGGTGAAAAATAGCACCCGACTTCCCCTTTCCTAGCGTATTCAAAAGCTCGATGGCACTAGCTCCACTGTTTGGAATCCTCTGGTTCTCGATTGGCCTTCTAGACACTTCGTAACACCCTATGGCACTTTGGTCGATATTCCAGGATTCACAATAATTTGGTGTGGCGCTATGGGCTGACTAGGTAGTATTAATAACTCCTAGCCACAATAATTTTAATTTACTATTGCCTAAAAATAATAGGTCAATAATAATTAAAATAATAATGCCTAAATAAATTAGGTCTTCACACAACTATGCCCATGGAAACTAACTCTCCTCTTGGCTCGCTCTTCACCTTTCTCGAGCTCTAGGAATGAGCTTCTCCATTGCGTTGTGTGTGTCCATTACAAAGAAATGGGTTCCCTATTTATACAAAAATAGGGCCCTAAAATAATGTGATATTATTTTATCCTAAGGCTATTATAAGCCTTCACTGTAGCATGTTTAATAGGATTAAAATCCAAATTTAAGCAATAAGGAGAAGTGGATGGTTTTCATGTTGAAGTGGGTGTAATATCTCACATTTGGTGGCCTTAGATTTTGGTAAGGTTTTATTAAACCTTATCCCTCCCATTCTTCACATAGAACTTTCCACGCATGGGCCTAGCCCCCTACACCCACTTTGTCCTTCCATCCACACGTAGACATAGCAAAGATATGGGGTTGGCGGATTTGTTTGGCCGAGCCATGTGGTGTGCTTTGTGACCGCTTGAGATATGTGGGAATGTGGTCTCGCCAAGATTCAACCCTAAACATTACAAATTGAAATTGTATAGTAATATGGTGAATAATATAAAATTCAGCCATATAATACTATGATATTAAAAATGAAAAATGGCTAAGTGGTGGCTTGTGGACCCACCACATCAATAATAATACCATAGTCCACATGGTGACCGAGCTCCCTTCCGTAATAAAATTTGAGCCTATTGTTTGGCGAGCTATCTTTTTACGACTGTCGAAGACCAAAGATTGAAAATACACAAATGAATCCCTTTTCCTTTTCACCATGTGTCACAGTTCCCTTGGTCCAATATTGACTAGTTGACCATAGTTGACTTTCTCATCTACTGAACTTTGACTAGACATAACTAGAGCTCCCGATGTCTATTTGTCGTGTTCTCATAGTCGATGGAAATCTCTCAAAATTATCTTATGCACTAACAAAATTTAGGTATGTTTAGGGAAATTCAAAAATGATCCCTTGATCACCCTAAAAAGGTGAAAGATAAGGAGGATAGATGTGAGACATTTTGAATACTGTGAGAAATATAGAAGAACCACAAATAACTAATAAGACGCCAAATAAGGGGAAATGTCATCGAGTAAAGAAAAGAACCATGATACAAAGAGGAAATCCAGAGGAGTTAAAGAAATCCATGAAATGATATAATATGGACTGAACAAGGGTCGAAGGCAATCAAATTAATTCAAACTTTAACAAGAGAGTTGGTTTTCCAAAATCGATTGTTTCATATTCTAGCATTTAATCCTCACCGAGCTTATGGAAATACAATTGAAATTTTCTATGTGATCCCGAGTTTCAAGGTGAAATGAAATTTGAAGAAGGAATCAATTCTCTCATCCGGGTCATTTTACAAATTTGGAAAATCTATTTTTGGCAAATGGATAATAAATAGCTTTTGGTGGTACATTTAAAAATGGTGTAATCAAGCCAAACTTAGAAGGAACAAATTTTGGTATTAGTTGTATTCATTTAATGGGCCAGAATTCTAGGTGACCAAGCAGGAAGGTGCATGACACATAATTCAAACCAAAGGAATGGGTTGATTATGAATATAGTTTGAAATTGGAACTATTTCAGGAATTTCTCAAGGAAGAGAAGGAGGCCCATCGAGCAAAAGAAGAGTGGAAAAAGAATGAATATGATGCAATCTAATATAACAAGAGTTGCAGATGAAAAGAGAGAGGAAAGAGGAGAGTAGGTCAATGAAGCATTGATTTATCAGATGAGAGAAGCATCAAGAGTGGAAGATTGATTGAGCAAGCATGATCAAATTAGATGAGCAGAAGAGAGTGAAAATAAGAACAAAAAAAGCTAGGAAAGTGATCATAATTCATTGTATTAGTAATTGATGTAACTACATGATCAAAATGTATATAAATCAAGTCTAAGTTGTAGCTTAGCACATTTAGGGAGTTGTAGCTTCCTTGTAGGTGGGTGCCTACAAAATAAATCTCTTGTGATGCGTAATATTCACTTGAGTCCTTTGTTGTGTGTAATATCAATAGAGGTGTAGGGGTTGGTGCCTCACTAAAAACATTCGTGTAAGATGTGTTATATTCCTATGAGTCCTTGCTTTCTGTAATATAAGTAATGGTTTTTGTGGGTTTTCTCCCAAAAGGGTTTCTCATGATAATTTTTGTGTTCTATGTTATTGTGCAAGACATTTGGTTGATTGATTGCTCATAGTTTAAAGCCACACATTATTAAAGGGTTTAAAATTGGATTTTTTTTTTTTAATTTATACTTGATTCACCCCCTCTCACTCCTTTTGATCACTATTAATTAGTATCGAGCGATGTCCTTATTATAGAAACTTAACATCTTAAAGGAGATCTTCTTATCATAAGTATGGCAGCAAATTAGGCACAAGGTAGTTTTTCACTGTCAAGATCACCTCTCTTCACCGGGTACAAATTATTCATTTTGGAGAATAAGTATGAATATCTATTTGATGTCACTTGGTTTTCATATCCGGGAATTCGTTGAACTTAGATACAATCCTCTAGCCACACCAATTACTACTTCCACGGACAAGATAAAATATCAATGTAACTCAAGAGCTCTGAATTCCATTCTATGCGCCTAACTGAGACAAAGTTTGTAAAATTTATGCACTACACAACCAAAAATAAATATAGACCAAACTACGAGCATCTATAAAGGTGATGAAAAGGTCAAACCGGAAAACTATAGAACTACAGAGCTCGGTTTGAAAATTTGAAGATGAAGGATGATGAGAGCATAACGGCCTACATGCAAAGAACATATGAAGTTATAAATATGATCAGAGGATTAGGAGAGAAATTGGAATAATCTTTTATTGTCCAAAAGGTTTTGAGATCCTTGACCAACAAGTATGATGCAAAGGTGTATGCTATAGAGGAAACCAAAGAAATGAAGACTATAACAATGGATGAATTGTATTGCACCCTATCAACATACAAAATGAGGATTGTTAGATCCAAGGCTACCAAGAAAGAAGTAACATTCAAGGTTAAGAAAGAAACTCAGTCCACATAAGAAGAAGAAGAAGAATCATCTTCAGGAGATGAGTTGGATGATGAAAATATTGAAGCCATGTTCATAAGAAGATTAAAAAGAGGCTCAGGTAAATATAAAGGAAAAATCCCATTCAAATGTTTTGCTTGTGGACAAGTAGGTCACTTTGCTAGTAGGTGTCTGAACAAGAATAAAGACAATCAGTCTGAACATGAAGAGGACAATCATAAACATAGAAAAAGAGAAACTAAATATAAGAAGAAAAGTGACAAAAATAAGTTCTTTAAGAACAAAAGAAACTTCTATTCAAAGGAAGAATCAAGTGGATCAGAGTCAAGTAACTCTGAGAATGAAAATGATGAAGATCAGTTAGAGTGTTTGTTTATGGCTATGGATGTGGTTGAAGAATGTAGTTCTAGAGGAAAGAACACAGTTGAGTATGAAGAGTCAAATGAAGAAGAAGCTGAAGTTAATCTCGAAGCAGAGCTAATATGTGCTCTTGAAGAACGAAACTATGTAGGAAGAAAAATCAGAAATTAAGGTGCACCTTGAAAGATTATGAGGAACAAATCCACATCTTTGAGAGAAGACAAAGTTTGAAAGAAGAAGAAGAGGCTAATGAGCTCAAGGAGTTGGAAACATAGTTGGAAAATATTTCAAACTCCTACAAGTCAAAGGAGGATGAGTGCACAAATATGAACTTAGAACTGGAGAAATTGAAGGTTGAGATGGAACAAATGAGAAACAAGCTAAATATGTATGAAAAACTTGAAAAGGGCTCAAGTGTTTTGACTGATATACTTGAGTAGCCAACGTGATGCAAATGACAAGACTAAAATTGGTTTCAAAGAAAAATAAAAGTAAAGGAGCCTGTAGAGGATGAAGAAAACAAGGCTACATCAACATCCGAAACCTCATCTACCACAAATAATAAGATTATCAAGTACATGAAAGAGAATAAATTATACTCCCAAAATCACATATGCAATGAGGTACACACATTATTTTTATGGTTATTGTTATTCATGTAATTAGTTTGGACATAAAGCTGCCAAGTGTAGGAAATTATCTAGAGGCTATAAAAGAAAATTTGGCCCATCTTACACCAGATCAAACTATAAGAGTGTCCAACACAATTATCATAAGAAGAGTAGTGTAGTTTCAACCAATAAACATGAACCTTCTAAACAAAAGAAGTGGATGTATGTTCTAAAGAATGATGATAACAAGAGAAAATAGTCTTGTTCAATTGTACAAACAACATTTCATGTACAAAATGAAGATAAAATCTGGTATTTGGACAGTGGATGCTCAAGCCATATGACAGTGACAAAATTAAATTCATTACTTTGTCCAAAGAATGCTTCAAAGGCGTTGTGAGATTTGGTTATAAAAACTTAGAAAACATAGTTGGGAAAGGAACTCTAAGTTTAGATAATGGAAAGACCATCATATAAAATGTCTTATATGTTGAAGGTCTCAAACACAATCTACTGAGTGTGAGTCAAATGTGCAAAAGAGGATATAATGTGATATTTCATGACAAGGGTTGTGATATTATAAACTGCAAAATAGGAAAGAAGGTTGCAAAGGCCATGCAAAAAAGAACAACATGTATGTTCTCAATGAGATAAACAAAGAGAAATGCTTCATAAGCAAGATTGACTACAAATGGTTGTGACACAAGAGATTGGGGAACATGAGATTTGAAAATATAGTAAAATTAAGTGCAAAAGGTTGTGTCAAACATATGCCAGAGATTGTGAAACCCACGGATACTCTATGCAAGGCCTGTTTACATGGAAAAAAACAAGGAGATTGTTCAAATCAAAGGAGTATTCTACAACTAGACCACTGAGTTGATCCATACAAACCTTTGTGGCCCCACAAAAATTGAAGGTATAAATGGTGAGGTATATTTTATGCTTCTAATAGATGATTACACAAGAATGACATGGGTAGCATGCTTGAAGAAAAAATCAGAAGCCTTAGACAGATTTAAGAAATTCAAGGCATTGGTAGAGAATGAGAAAAATAAAAATCAAATGCCTAAGATCGACAAAGGTGGAGAATTCTAGTCTAATGATTTTGCTGAGTTTTGTGAAGAACATGGAATTAGAAGAAAATTTTCATCTACGAGGACACCTCAACAAAATGGATTTGTTGAGAGGAAAAATAGAACTGTTCAAGAAATGGAAAGGACAATGCTTTGAATGAATCCAAACTCTCAGATAGGTATTGGAGTGAAGCAGTGTACACCATGGTCTATATTTTGAATAGAGCTCAATTGAGAATAAACAGTGACAAAACTCCCTATGAACTATGGAAGAAGAGACTAGAAAATGTAAAGCACATAAGATTCTTTAGAAGTAAATGCTATATCAAAAGAGATGAAGACAACTTGGGAAAATTTGACTCAAGATGTGATGAAGGAATATTCCTTGGCTACTTAGCGGTCAACACGACTTACAAATGCTACAATAAAAGGTTGCAAAATATTGTTGAAAGCACTAATGTGAAGGTGGATGAGACACAATATGCCAAAACCAACACTCAACACAATGAAGATCATGAAGAATAAGAAGATGATGAAGAGTTGGATAGTCCGCGTGAAGAAGTAGATGAAGAGGAAGAAAGGCCAGACACCAAGGCACCCTCCAGAAAGTAAAAAAGGACCATCCTTCCAATTAGATATTTATAAAGAAAGATGGTGAAATTATCACAAGAAGAAGGCTAAGATAACAATAAAACCATGAAGATATAACACTCATGTCAATGATAGAACCCAAGAATGTTGCAGAAGAAATAAAATATCAACATTGGGTAGACACAATGAATGAAGAGTTGGATCAAATTGAAAAGAATGAGAAATGGGAACTGGTACCGGACTACAAAAAAATGTGATTGGAACCAAATGGGTATTTAGAAACAAACTAAATGAGAAAGGAGAAGTGACAAGAAATAAGGAAAGGCTAGTGTGTAAAGGATACACGCAAATAGAAGGAATTGAATTTGATGAAACATTTGCACCTGTTGTAAGAATGGAAGCAATAAGATTTTGTATGGCTTACACGACATATAAGAAGATAAAATTATTCCAAATGGATGTGAAATCAGCCTTCCTAAATGGCCTCCTAAATGAAGAGGTATATATTGAACAACCTGAAGGATTTTACGGATTAAAGACATGTATTATGTGTGCAAGTTGAATAAATGTTTGGATGGATTAAAACAAGATCCCAAAGCTTTGTAAAATAGATTGGATTCATACCTCATTGAGAAAGGATTTAGAAAAGGTTTTGTTAATAGAAATATATAAATCAAAGAAGAAGGAGAACATCTGCTCATTGTCATAGTATATGTAGATGACATCATATTCGATGGATATCATGACAAGATGACATATGAGTTTGCAGACATGATGAAAGAAGAGTTTGAGATGTCAATGCTTGGAGATCTGTCATTCTTTCTAGGACTACAGATCAATCAATCGACAAAGGTATATTAATATCCCAAACCAAGTACATCAAAGAAATGTTGAAAAGGTTTAGGATGGAAGACTACAAACTGATTGGGACACCAATGGAAGTAGGGTGTAAGATGAGAAGAGATGATGAATCACCTAAGGTAGACAAAACATTGTATAGATCCATGATAAGAAGTCTACTTTACTCCATTGTGTCAAGGCCGGACATCATGCATGTGCTATGTCTTATTGGAATCTTTCAAGAATATATAAGGGAAACACACCACAAGGAGGTAAAGAGAATTCTGAGATATCTCATGGGAACACTTGAGTATGGATTGTGGTACCCCAAAAGCAATGACTTCAACATAAAATCATATATAAATGTAGATTGGGTAGGAAGTGTTGATGATAGAAAGAGCACAAGTGGAGGAGAATTCTTTGTTGGAAATTTCTTGGTATCTTGGCTAAGAAAGAAACAATCATCAGTGGCTCTCTCAACATGTGAAGTAGATTATATAGTTGCCATAATGTGTTGCACTCAAGTTCTATGGATGAAGCAAACATTGGAAGATTACAAGGTAAAATCTGAAAATCCAATTCCTTTGTTGTGTGACAATACAAGTGTAATAAGTGTCTCTAAGAATCTAGTGTTCCACTCAAAGACCAAGCATATACCTATAAGATATCATTTCTTGAGGGAACAAGTGAATGACAGAATATCAGTCTTGAATATGTGAGCACTAAAGAAGTGATTATAGACATAATGACCAAACCATTGTCAGGATCAACATTTGAACACCTAACGAGTTAATTGGGAGTCATTCCTAATCCTACCAACAAATAAAGGGTGTGCAGAGAAGGAATGGAGCATTCTCAGGTATTATCCTCTCCTAAAACCATTCCAAATTGAAGTGGAGCTAATATATTAGCTCAAATTTATCAAATTATGCATTAGCTTAGGGGGAGAAGTGTTGGAAACACTGAATGTATGGATAAGAAGCATAAGCCTAGGGGGAGCTTCTTAAGGTAAGCACATGAAGAAACCAACTTACAAGTATATTCAGCTTTATGCGGCATAGATGGCCCTTTGTCATTGTTGTCAAAGGGGGAGAAATGAAGAAACTAGAAACTAGTCCACGGATATAGAAGAACATGAGAAAGGTGGATATAGGTATGCAAGCATTTTTCCATCAAAAGATTATAAGGTTTCTATAGGTTGGAGTGTTGCCATCAATGAAAAAGGGGGAGATTGTTGCATATTTTTCATTGTTATATATGTTTTCATTAATGTCAAGATGGATGAGTTGATATCAAGTTACATTGATGGAAAAAGGAGTCAATTGGTAAAGTGAGCATGTGACGAAGATGAAGGTTGATTGGTAGTGTAATATCAAAAAGGCTTCAACATTTTAAAGGGAAAGTTCTAAGGGAATTAGCGAATATTTGTTCAAGTTTCAAAAATGAGAGAACATCCACCAAAGACTAGAGATAGCCGTCGAGTGTGTAAGAAGCCATGGAACACTACGAGAAACCACTAAGGTAAATGAGTCCCATGGATAAAGGGATGAAGCCATGAAGTTAAATGGAGCCAAAGGAAAAGCTACAAGTAAAAATGATAAGGCTGCAAAGCTGAAGATAATTCCACAAAGATGAAGGAAAAACCATGGATAAAGGAAAAAACCACGATGAACTAGAAAATAATCTCAGGACAGAAAATAGCTGCGGGAGACTACAAAAGCCACAAGTAGAAAAGATAGAGTTGCAGACATGGAACAAAGCTGCGGAAAGGTGAAAGAAAATGAGGGTAGTCGTGAAACATTGTGAATACTACGAGAATAATAGAATAATTTCGGATAACTAAAAATCCACCAAATAAGGGGAAATGTTGCTGAGTAAAGAAAAGAGCTGCAATACAAAGAAGAAAGCCAAAGGATTTAAATAAAGGCATGAAATAATAGAATATGGACTAAACAAGGGTTGAATGTAATCAAATTAATTTAGATGTGAACAAGAGAGATTTGGTTTTCCAAAATCAATGGTGATTTGATTGTTAGGTAATTGCGGCCAAGTGCACGACTTGAACTCCACAAAGAACAAAGAAATCCATTGTTTTAGCTGCCAACATTTAATGCTCATTGACCTTATGGCAATGTAGTTGAAATTTTCTATGTGATCTTGAGTTTCAAGGTGAAATGAAATTTGAAGAAGGAAATGACTCCCTCATATGGGTCATTTTAAAAATGTGGAAAATCTATTTTTGAAAATGACTAATAAATAGCTTCTGGTGGTACATTTGAAAACTGTGTAATCAATCCGAACTTAGAAGGAACAAATCTTGGTATTAGCTGTATTCATTTAATGGGCCAAATTTTTAGGTGACCAAGCAGAAGGTTCATGACACACAATTTTAACTTAAGGAATGGGTCGATTGTGAATATAGTTTGAAATAAGAACTATTTTGGGGATTACTCAAGGAAGAGGAGGCCCATTGACCAAAATAAGAGTGGTAAAAGAATGTTGTGATGAAATCTAGCTGAACAAGAGATGCAAATGAAAAGAGAGAGGAAAGAGGAGAGCAGATCAATGAAGCATTGATTTATTAGATGAGATAAGAATCAAGAGCAGAAGATTGATTGAGAAAGCAAGATCGAATTAGATGAGTAGAAGAGAGTGAAAAGAAGAACACAAACAAAGCCATGAAAGTGATCATAATTCATTGTATTAGCAATTTTTGTAACTACATGATCAAAATGTATATATATCAAGTCTAAGTTGTAGCTTCCATGTAGGTGGGTTCCTACAAAAGAAATATCTTGTGATTCTTAGTATTCACTTGAGTCCTTTGTTTTGTGTAATATCAATAGAGGTGTAGGGGTTTGTGCTCCTTGTGGGATTGGTGCCTCACTAAACAAATATTATAAGATGTGTTATATTTTATGATTCCTTGTTTTGTGTAATATAAGCAAAAATTTTTGTGGTTTTTATCCGTAGAAAAGGGTTTCCCATGGCAATTTATGTGTTATGTGTTATTGTGCAAGACATTAGGTTGATTGAATGCTTATATTTTAAAGCTGCAATTTATTAAAGGGTTTAAAATTGGATTTTTTTTTTTTTTACATTGATTCACCCCCGTCTCAAGATACTTTTGATCTCTAACACTATTTTATTGGGTTTGATCTCTAATTCATACTCTTACAATTTGGAAATTCAATTTCCTCTTTGAGTTCCTAACTTCATTAAGTTAAGATAAATTTTAGTACTAGATCTAGAACCAACACCAATGTGGGAGGGTTTAAGATGTAATACCTGAAGTGTTTTACATCCTTGACTACAACATATGCATGTTTCTCAATCATTTTATTTTTCAATTCATGATATTTTAAAGGAAAAATCATAATATCAATGGGAGAATCAATGCCTTCATCATTTTTTTGAACTAAAATTGAAGACATCGTATGGTAAGAAGCATAGCTATGCATAATGAAATATTTATTATATTCAATATAGAATAAGACTCGAGTGTTAGTAATAAAATTTTAATACCTTGGAATTCAATCTTATCATTGGAATTCCAATGAAAGGAATTTTTTCCTTTCATCATCTAAGTTATATGCCTTTTTATCTCAAAAGTCATAAACAAGCCTTATTAAGAAATTAACCTTCCCAAAAATGAATGAAAATATATCTTACTTTTTAGGAGGGTGAGGCTTTGTATGGATTTGAACCATTTAGAATAAATCTAAGTTCCTTCCTTTGACAAAATGTGTCATAATAATTTTCCTTCACTTACTCTAAACATTTATTTCTTGGGTTTCGAGAAATCTATTGTTGACGAAATATTTCCAACACATTTCCAAGATGTTCACAAAGTGGTCTTGTTGTTTATTATAAAATACAATCAAATCATCTAGGTACAAAATGATGATCTTACCCTTCAAGTTGTGAAAAATGAGTACATTTTTATTTGTAACATTGCTCTAGCATTGATCAATCCAAAAGGATTTCTTTGGTAAGTGAAGGTGCCCAAAGGAGTGGTGAAGCTATCTTTTATTGATCTTCCCTCAAAACCATTGTATCCAAAAAATCCATCCAACATAGACAAAATTTCAAAACATGTTACTATTTACATAACTTGATCCATTGTTGTGAAAGTCAACACAAATACAAATTTCTCCATTATTTTTTCACGCTAGAATACTTACAACAATCCATGCTTAATGGAAAATGAGAAATATTATCCTTGCATCTAACATCTTTTATATTTCGAAATGATTGTACCTAAAATTTTTATATTGTAATGATGTTGTGTTTACTTGTGTGGTTACATGTTAGACTCACCCATTATAAAATGGTTCAATTTTCGAAAATTATTATTATTTTTTAAAATATTTGTGTTATGGCTATTTTAGGTGTACCTTGTTTTGTTCAATACCTAGTTCCATGCAACTCCTCTACTTCCTCAATACAAAGGAAAATGAGTTCCTCGAATTCTCTCGACCTCCGCCATATCCACATTACAAAGGATATGTTTTGGTACAGTCATCTATCTGGGTCTGAGTTTGAAGATAATGGAATTGAAGGCTCCAATACCAAATTCATTGTATCATGGTGATGAAATGTTTTCAATTAAGAATCAATGTAAAATATATGTTTAATTAATTTTCCCCTAAAATTAATTAAATATCATAATTGTGATGTTGAGTATCAATTAATGATAAATGTGATAGATCACTCCATACCCAAAATTTCTTATGATATATCATTTGCTTTATTAGGAATGTAAGCTCACACATGTAGGAGTACAAGAATTTATTTCCATAACCTTTCACATGCACACGGTTTGTATAAGGACGGTGAAAAAGTGGATTGGGAAGAAAGAAACTTATTTTTTTACCTATTTCAAGTAGTTTAAATGTAGAGGTGAAAGAATGGGTGGAGCTCCTTGCCAAATTGAACCTCACTGTGACCCTGCGTGGAAGGAGAATGCTGATATTTGGAAATTTTTGCAGCTAGGAGGGGTTGCCAATTTCATTGAGAAGATTCAAGGGTATGATCAAAACATTACCCTACATTTTTCCATATAATGGAAACAAAGAAAGGTGAAGTATGGTGGGAAAGACATTCAAATAACATAGGAGTTAATTGCGTGAATTCGGCCTTAGTTTGGAAGGCATCAAATTATTTAGTAAGAGAGTAGATAAGAACACAGAGGCTAGAAAATTCATTTAATAAGGTGAGGAACTTCATTTTATCATAGTTTTCATCAAGGTAAATTCCATTTATCCACCATTTGATGAACTTGTCACAATGATGGTTCATTTCATTACCCTTGAAGGCAGGTATATCATGGTTCCCATAAAGCATTTGATATTTTAAAACCATTTTCATAGGAACCTTCTTGTTTTATTCCCACATTATATATTAAAATCCATGGAATGCTCCATCCTTGAGTATCAAAACCATACCCATGTCATTCCCCTCCACCAGGGCTTAATCTTCCTCCTTCACATGCACTACCTTACCCATCACCCTGCCATACCTGCTACTCCTTTCATTCCACCAACTCCTAATTCCCTTACCCTAATCCTACCATCACCCCCACCACTTTTTCTGGATAGAGAAAAATCAAGACTAAAAACCCCTCTTTTTCTAAAACATATTGCTTTCCCTCCCACAGTCCTATAAACTAGTAAGGACATGGAAACTACACACAACTGCTACACATCAATACCAAAATAGGCAAAAAAATAATACCGAGGAGAAGGAGGATCTTCAACAAAGAATTGAAAACATGGAAAAAGAGATGGAAAGTCTTAAAAAGGACATGTATCAGCTGACTAAGGAAAAGGGAAAAAGGAAATTGAATGATGATGCTGGAATTGGTGAAGAAAAAATCAATGAAATCTACAAGAAGTTGAATTCTCTTAATAACATATTAGGTAATTATAAGGACATGCATGATCATAAAATTTCAATTTTTAAAGAAATTTTGAATTCCTTAAGCAACAGTAAGAAGTATTAGCATAGTCAATGATATATTAGAAGCTATTTGTGGTGCAAATGTTGAAAGGGACCGTGTCCTTTCTCAACTAGATGTCAATGATCCTACTCATATCACTACCTCGCTCTCTCTTACCTCCTCATTGCAAATTGTTAAGTTCATAATTGATCTGGGCTTCTAAGTAACGATCTACTACAAAATATTTTGATGTTGTTATGTTGTTGTTTACTCGTTGTTTTTTACAGTTTTGTACCTATCTTGTCTCCATTTTGTAGTTTCTTTTTTTACTACAACTAGGCTTCTTGTAATATCTGGATTTTGATCCATTTTTTCTATTTCCTCATATGTATCTAGATTTTGAGCCTTTTTGTAATAGGGTATAGTCCCTTCAAAACTATTTTCCAATAATAAAAAAACATTTGAGTATCAATTTGGTATTTAATGCGGTGAAATCAACATTTTTAAGAACTCATGACATGTTCCTCCAAAACCATTATTCTCCAAAATATTTATTTCCTTGCATTTCATTATTTTCCTAATACATTGAACTTCCCTTTGCTACGGGTGTTTTGGGAATTTGTGGAACCGATGGAACTTGTGTTTCCCCGTCATTCCATCTCTCACAATTCATTGAACTTCTATATAGTACAAAGATCTCGATGATTTTGGAACATGAGGTTGTTGTGTCTTCGAGCCTATGGTTACCTAATTACCCAAATTGGATGATGGATGTTGTGTGTGTAATAACTTCACCTTGTTATGGGTGAATCCTATTTGTTCCTTGAATTGGAAAAGTGATGCTCAGTGCTGAAGTCACGTAAGTATAATTGAATAAAAAGTTACATCAAAGTGATTTGGTGGATTTAAAAATATATCAAAAGCTTGCAGAGAAGGATTTGCAAAAGATTAACACATATAAGGCTCCTTGAAGATGATTTAATTTTCATTCTCAACTGTTATTGAGAAATAAATAAATTTTTTCTCAATGTCTCCATGGCAACAAATTACAACCCTCCTAGTGTTGATGATTTTATTCCTGTACTAATTTATGTTACCATCAAGGAAAATCCTTCTCAGTTGCATTTAGATCTTTTGTACATCTAGTGATACATGTGATAGTCTCATCTAGTATTGAAAGTATCATACTTATTTGCTAATAAAAATGAAGAGGCTCTATCAGCAGTGGGTGAAAATAGACCTTGTAGAACATTCACAAAAGAAACTACAAAAACAGATAATTTCAAAATGAAATGTTTCCATTGGTATTGATGTTTATGCCAAGATTGCATTGATCCGGATGAAGAAATTATGGTTAAGGAGAAATTTGATTTTGTTGATGGTTTTCTAGCAACTTAGGATGAGAAACATTCTTATGGTGTCATTGAAAATATCCAACTTGCACTTAGTATGACTTCTATCAAAGCGTCAACAAGGCATGAGCTATTTGAAGGAAATAATCTTAAATCAAGAAGATTATACTCTCATGGGGACACATGTCAATATCATGTAATGATAAATCCATCTTGGATAGTGATCAAGTTGATTCAAATAGATAATAATATTCACCATATGAAATTACATGTGAATTGTTTGATAAAATGCTTCAAGTAACTAAGCAGGGTATATGGCAAGAAAAATTGGATGAAATCTGACAATTGAACAAAATGTGACGAATCGTTAAGGTATAACATAAGATGGATATTTCTTGAACATGATTTTATCTGTGGAGAACGCAAAATATTTTTGCAATGAAATATCTACTTTGAGCTGATTCGATATACGAATATGTGGGTTGCAAATCAAGAATTAATTTTGGGAATAAGAATGAATAATATATCTCTTTCGTTGGGGATTCTTGGAAGAAATTGTTGTTTTTCTTGCAATTTGTTACGAAGGATATTCAAGTGATTAAAAAATAAGTTAAATAAGTCATATTTTTTCTTGGAGCTTACACAACACTGCCTCACCTTTCAATGGTTACAAAATATATGCACATGAGTTATTTGTATCACTTAATACATACAACTGGCTAGAGAAAAAAACTTAGTTAGTGGAGAAAATTAAGGATGATTTTTTATTTTTACAGGGGCATGATGTGCATACAATGAATGAATATAGTCCATCGAGATCTAAAAAGTGCAAATTGTCTTGTTGATAAACACCGGAGGGTAAGAACATGTGATTTTGATATTTCGTGGATAATGATCAATACTCATATAAAGTATTTGATTGTTGTTGGAATTCCCGAGTGGATGTCACTAGAATCGCTAGTAATGAACCCTTCATAGAGAAGTGTGATGTATTCAATTTTGAAATTATAATGTGGGATCTGTGTACATTAGGATGACGTTAAGCCAATGTAAATTGTTTATGTTGTTTCCCATGAAGAAGGTAAAGGTTGATATACCTGAGGTCCTAATTGGGAAGTTGATCACAGATTTTTGAGTAGAAGATACCAATGTTAGGCCATGCGAACTTGAAAAGACGCAAAAAAACAAATAAGTTTTTAGAAAACTTTGAAGGATTCATCTTGGATAGTTTAAACATTAGGAGTTTCCATTAGAGGGATTGTAATGTATTATTAATTAATTAAATGTTGAGCTTGTGTAAGCTATAATGTAAAATGTATTTAATTAATTTTCCCATCAAATTATAAGGTGAATGGTTTGGTTTGGATATGCTCTAACATATATGCTCCCAATTCGTTGAGTGAAAGAAGGAAGTTGTGGGCAGAAATTGTGCACTTTCAATCTCAACATAAGGATTTGGATTAGATGATTGGAGGGGATTTTAATACTCCTTTAAGCCCTGATGAAAAAAGGAGGATCAAATATGTTTAGTGATAGTATGAAAAACTTTGTTGGTTTTATTGCTGACTATAATTTGGTGGATGTTGAACTAAGGGGTGGAAATTTTACTTGGTCCAATAGGAGGATGGGAGATGAACTTATCCAAATAAATTGGATAGGTGCTTATCAATCCAATTTGGTTTTTGGTTCTTGGTGGTGCCCTCTCTGCTCTACCCAAAATAGGGTCAGACCATAGCCCTATTTTTTTTCAATCTAAAAGTAGTTTGGAAGTTATTGGTAGACCTTTTAGGTTCTTTAAAATGTGGTTACTTCATCCTTCTTTAAAAGAGGAGATTCAATCTTGTTGAAAGTTACTTTGCAAGAGGTAAATCCATGTTCAAACTAATGGTTAAGCTAAAAATGTCAAAGCTAGAATGAAAATTTGGAATAAGGAAATTTTTGGTAACATTTTTGCCCAAAAAGCAAAAGTTGCTTTGAGGATTTAAAGAAGATTGAGGAAGTTATAGAAAGTGGGAACTATGATCAGGAAATCAAGAACAAAGAAAGAGGGTTGTTGGTGGAATATCATAATTTGGAAGCTAAAGAGGAATCATATTGGAAACAAAATTCGAGGTCTTTATGGTTAAAGGAGGGGGATAGGAATACAAAATTTTTCCATCTTACTGCTTCTATTCATAAACAAAGGAATACTATATTGGAGATGGAGGATAGAAGAGGAGTGAAATTGAAGAATCAGGTTGAGATTTCAAATGAATTTATAAGTTTTTTTAGAGATTTGTTATCTGAGGGAGGACAACCAGATCTTATCAAAGAGAGTAAAATTGTTGATTTTTTTCAACTAGTTATCACTCATCAGGAGAATGCTTGAGTTGGTGAAAATCCCCTCTTCTCAGGAAATAAAGGAGGTTGTTTTTTATTTAGAAGGGGATAAGTCTCCGGGCCCGATGGGTTCTCTACCTTTTTCTTTCATGAATTTTGGGACATTGTGCATGAGGATGTTGAGGAAGTTATCCAATATTTTTAGGAATGGTAAGTTATTGAAAGAAGTTAACAATAATTTTATAGCCCTTGTGCCAAAGATTCTAGGTGTGGGTAAGGTTACTGACTTTTGACCTATTAGCATCTGTAACACAATTTATAAAATTATTACTAAGATAATTTATTTTAGGATCAAGGATTTGTTGAATGGTTTTATCTCTCTAAATCAGGGAGAATTTGTTAAAGGTAGACAAATCCTTGATAGTGTTATCAAAATTCATGAAACTATTCATTCTGTGGATGTTTCTAAGAGGGAGGAAATGTTGTTAAAACTTGATATGAACAAAGCTTATGATAGGGTGTCATGGATATTTCTGAGAATTATTCTACAAAGGTTGGGATTTCATGAACACTTTATAAAATTGATTATGGAGTGTATTACTACTCCTAAATACTCTATCCTTATCAATGGTAAGTCTGAAGGTTTCTTTTCTTCAGGAAGGGGTTTGAGATAGGGGGATCCCTTGTCTCCCTTTCTCTATATCATTGTGGTAGAGAATTTAAGAAGAATTTTTTCTTGACAATAGGAAAATAAGGATTCTTAATGGTTTAATTATTTCGAATGGGTTAGATCCTATAGCTTTGTATCATTTTGTGGATGATACTTTTCTATTTGGAAAAATAACTATCCTTGAAGAAATGGTGTTCAAGGATATTCTTCAAGACTTTGAAGAAGTCACAAGTCAGCTCATAAACTTTCAGAAAAGCTCTATAATTTTCTTGAATGTGGATGTTGAATTTTAGAATAGAATTGCAGTTGTTTTGGAGTGCCCAATCATCTCGTTACCTTCTTCATATTTTGGTATGCCCCTATTTAAAGGAAGGATGGTTTTAGAAAGATAGAATGCTCTTGTTAGTAGATTTCAAAAGAAGCTTGCAACTTGGAAAGGGACTTTATTATCACAAGATGGAAAACTACAACTCCTTCAGAGTTCTTTACAAAGTCTTCTAGTTTATCTTATGTTAATCTTTAAAATTATTTCTAAGATAAGAATGGTGGTTACTTAGATTCAGAGGATATTTCTTTGGTCGGGTATAAAATCAAAGGATAGAATTCCCCTTGTGGCTTGGGATAGGGTCACCTTGCCAAAAAATGCGGGAGGTATGGGTTTAAAGGATTTACAGAGTATGAACAAGGCTCTAATGGCTAAAGTTGGTTGGAGGCTTCAGCATGAGGATGGATTGTGGGATAAGATTCTTAAAGAAAAATATTTTCATGATGAGCAGGTTGGTTTTATCTCAAATGACATCATACCTAAAGGATCTTGTTTTTGGAACGATTTGACTAAGTGTAGGGGCTTGCTGATGAAAGGAAGTAAATGGGAAATAGGCGATGGTAATAGGATAAAATTTTGGTAGGACTGGTGGCTTAATGATGAACCCTTATTAAATCAACTGATATGGAGAAATGTTGCAAACCATTTCATATTTACTATTGGTAGTCTTGTGAGAGACTATTGGATTAGAACAGACTAGGGATGGTCTTGGAGATCTCTCCAATGGGAAGGTGAGGAAGAAGACATTAAGGAGGCTATTCAAAATCTTAATATTAATTTGAGAGGGGTGTTTATTCCTTCAAGGCATAAATCAGATGTGCTTATATGGGCAAGGACTAAGCATGGTGAGTACTCTGTGAGATCTGGATATGGAATAGCTCACAATGGTCCTCAACCAAATTCATGGTGGAATTCTCTATGGGACAAGAATCTCATTCCTAAGGTGAATTTATTTTTGTGGCATGCTATACAAAATAAAATCCTTACAATTGATAATCTGTAGGTCAAAGGTATGATGATTCCTAATAGGTGCATCCTATGCAAATCTGATAATGAAACTATTCAACATTTGTTTCTCTAATGCCCCTTTTCTCAAAAAGTTTTCTCTAAAATCCTAAGATTATTTTAGGTCTCTTGGGTTTTTCCAGAGAGTTTTGCTGATTGGTATGAACAATGGAAGGTTCCTTTTTCCTCTAGGTGTTTGTTAAAATCTTGGAAATTAGTTTTACCTCATTTCATATGGGGCATTTGGCTTGAAAGAAATCATAGGATTTTTGGGAAACACAAAAATCTTCTGATAGGGTGGGGAATTTGATTTTGGGAGATCTGATTAGTAATATTTCCATTAGTAGATTTAAGGAGGCCAAAAATGTCTCTAATGGTGAAAAGGAAATTATTCAAGCTTTAGGGATTGGTAAATGTGTTCAACAGGGTTTGGTGGTAAAGAACAATGCCAGGGTAAATGTGAAGTGGAAAACCCTAAGATTGGTTGGTTGAAACTAAATTTTGATGGTGCAATGAAAAGTAGTTTGGGTTTAGCAGGTGTGGGAGGTATTATTAGGGATGACAAAGGTCTTTGCTTTTTGGCCTATGCTATGCCTATTGGAAATAAAACCAACAATTATGCTAAGGCATTTGCTATTTTATATGGTCTAAAATGGGCTAATCATCATCAAATTAGAAAGATCTATGTGGAAGGGGATTCTTTGTACATCATTAATGCAATACAAGGAAAATATAAACATCATGTTAATTTAAATCCCATTATGGAAGAAATAAGGGCTTTATTATTAAATTTTGAGGAGACTTGTTTTGCACATGTGTTCTGTGAAGCGAATGCTTGTGCGGACACGTTGGCAAGTTTTGGGGTACGGGCTCATCATGATCACATATGGCTTGATGAGGTGGATCTTCTCGCCATCGACTAGGGTTGTCCTTCATGCTGAAAAGTGAATTTATTGTCAAGTGTGGGATTAGGATTTGTGCAATCCTTGTTATCATTTCCAAATGTGTGGGCTCACAAATCTACTTTTTATCCCTAGTTTGGAATTATACTTGTTTTGTTTTTTTTTAGTTAATGCAGGGTTTGTTATAGGTTTTATCATCATGGGTGGTAATAGAGTTAGGGTGGAACCTTCTTCTTGTACAGCTTTGGAGAGGGATACGACAATTTGGGACATTCTTAAAAGTGGGGAGTTACTCACTTTTTTCAGAAGCTTTAAGGCCATGATGAGAATATCTCGAAGGATTTTGTGTAGGCTCTGGAATAAAGGGGTGGTCACTATGCACATAGTAATCCTTCTATTTTGGACGATTTTATTGGGAAATTTACCAACATGGACTGTAATGGGTGTAAGGTATTTAAGGATAGGAAGAGGTTTCAGGAGGAGGTGTTCAATTTTCTTGATGCTAGATGAGAAGATTGTTCATATGGAAGATGGTATTTCCCGTAACTCTCTTCTATGGCATTGGCCAGAGGTATGTTTTATCATTATGAAGTATTTAACACTCGATGGGAAATACAGGAAACTTCATACTCAACACTTCATCCTGTTAAACCACTTCCGTAGGAATAGGAAGGTCAACATTCCATTCTACTTATTTAATTATTTGAATATGTTGGTGAAATATTTTAAAGCAAAAATTATGGATGTGCCATTGCATCAAGGTTTAATTTTTTTGTTGTTCAAAATCTGGTACTCCTATACTTGCAAATAATGTTGGAATTAATTTTGGGGATGATTGGGAAGAACATGTTAGTTTGGTTGATAGATGTAAGCTTATCGCTTTGAAAGAGAGGGAAAAGAAGGAATTAGACGCAGATTCTACTCTTCAATTTCTTGCAGGATAAAATAAGGAGATGAGTACTGAGGAGGGGCTGAATGAAGCCAATGTGTTTGTTAATTTTCTTTTGGTAAAATTGAGAGTCTTGAAGACATGGTGAATCAGCTGAAGGTCGAGAATAAGAGTTTAATTGGAGGTTCCTAGCATCATGGTGCTGAGATTATGATGCTTTGCAATAGGGTGAATGTTCTTTAGGAGATGGTTATGGTAGAGAAAGGGAATAAAATAATGATGTATGTCAATAGATCAGATGATGATGATGACGATTATAGGAAGGAGGTGTCTGCAGGACCAAGTTCGAGGACTCGTGCTAAAAGTACTTGAGGGGATGTTTGCATGGCTCTGCTGCTAACTAATTTTTGTGTATATGTTGGTTTTTGGTCTAGTCTAGTTGGCTCCTATTTGTTCTGTGTTTCAGCTCTTGCTAAGTCAATGTCTCCTTGACTCGAGCTAGGTTTTTCCTTTTTGTTGGGTTTTTATAGATGTTTTTGTTGGTAATGAGCTTTCACTGTAATATCTTCATGTATATGGTTCTTGGAGCCTTTTCCAAAACTTTATCTATAAAAAATTCCCATCAAATTAATTAAATACCATAATTGAATGTAATGTATGACCCAAGCTGAGTTAACTTGAGGTGGGTGATGGGTTAGACATAGTTCAAGTAGTTTTATAACTACTTTTGGGAACCCGGTGCCTTTATAAGGCTCAATTGTTCTTGTAAAAGGGGATCCTTCATTCTCATTTTGAAAAAGGTTCTAGGGGGAAAACTATTCTATCTCTCGTTGAATTAGGTGTTGTATTGTACTTTGTGTCCATAGAATTTCTCTTATAAATACAATGCTTCCTTATTGTTGTGTTAATAATTTTCAATTACAAAATTTGTTTCTCGTCTTTTGATTAAATTATTAATATTTTTGTTCCTTCATAGTATGATTGATGCTCGATGAATCAAAATTTGTGCTGGATATTGGAGTGTGTGGACTTTGTGCCATATCAACTTCTGAAGGAGATGAATACTTTTTCTTCCTAGATTTCATGCTCATTGTATGTATTTTTCTAGATATAAGTGTTCTCCCATTTCTCATCCAAAAAACCTTGTAAGGAAATATTGTACAACCAAGAAGGACTGGTGTGTCCTTGATAAGACAGATTTGTAGAACTTTATGTCTCAAATTTATCCACCTTGCCTAACATGTATGGGGTTTTGTTCTTTTCCCCCTCATGCCTCCTTTCTCTCTTTTTCCTTTTCTAAATTTTCCACCCTTTTGTTCTTTTTCAGTTAAAAACACCAAAAACATAAAAATCACATCATATAAGGGAATTTCCCCTCTCATAAAGCATAAAAACTTCACCATGTCTAAAGGTGAATTTCCCTAATTGTTGTTGGTTTTTGCACACTTCCATTGGGTATATTCAGTGGCAAAAATACAACCAAAAATGTAATGTTATGTTGTGGATATTTTGGTTTAAATGATTTAAAATCTAAATATGACCAAGCCAAAAATCCATGTTTTTCTTTAATAGTGCCACAAATTTTCTCTTTTCCTTAGGTGAATACAACTTTCCAATGTTCATGATCAAAGGTTTCTCTTTACTTACAATATTTACCTAATCAACCTCTGCAAATGAAATGCCAACAATTCATAGTCATGTTGAAAGGCCAATAGGTATTACCAACTTTGTAGGAATACCTAATACAATCCTTTGACTTGGTTCACAATTATCTTATCATCACCTTAAACCTTCATATGTTTTATCCCTTTTTGCTTTTAAAAATTTCATTCCTAGTAAAAAAATCATAATATGTTATGTTATTATTATTATCAAATTGAATATTAATAGAGGAAGGAAAAGTATCATTTCTTATAGATATAGTAACTACACATACTCTTAACCCATTGGTAGAACACCTACCATGAAATTCCAAATCATGTATATTCTTTCACTAACTCTAGAGAGATGGATTTTTAATTGGTATTCATGAAATATCTACCCAAGTCTGAATCTTAAAATAAAATGAGTTTTTGGATCATCTCATTTACATATGATGTATTTTTATTTCTCTCCAGTACAAGATTTTACAACACACCTTTTATTGGGATTCATTCCTTGGACTAATATGTGTGCATTTCAAAACCTACATATCTATAAAATATTCTTCCCAATAACACTAAATAAGTATTGTGATTATCTATTACTAATATTTTCATCTTGACCCTCTTCTTAGGAAAGGTGGAAAAAGTAAATTGGGAATATTTTATTTTTCCAATAAGAGGCACTGTTTGGTTTCCATGGAATAACAATTCCCAATTTTTTTGGTAATGGTAATCCCTAGATCATGAGATACCTTTGTGTTCATGATGTTGTCTAAAGATCCCAACTTAATGATGAAATTACTAGGCTTAAAATAACTAATGAGTATAGACAAGTAAAATGGTTCAATATTTCTTGATGAAGAGGTTGAGAAAATATTATTTTGGGAGGAAATAGGTTTAGGATTTGTGATAATCCCCTTGGAATAATTATTTGGTAGGATATAGTAAACTTGTTTTTGATGAACTTGATTGGTATATTAAATTGATCAAGATTGGATTGAAGTTACTTATCTTCTAACATTCAAATCTAAGGTTTCTTTCTATGGTCAATAACATAAAAATAGGTGTAAGAATAGACTTATGAATTGGTATGATTTTCATGATTTGTTTGTATAAATATAGTATAAGTCTTGGAAATAGTAGAAGAAAATGGAGAGTTTACTATTTTCTTAAGAGTCTTCTCTTTAGGATGAACTTGAAAAGGATTCTTTCTTCATATGATATTTGGAGTGGGCTTTGGATCTTATTTTTCTTAAGCCTTATCCTTTGGATTTTCAACTTCCTTCTTATGATTTTACAAATGAGTAATAATAGAAAATGATTAGCCATTAATATTATTCACAACATCATCATAGTAATCTTATTTCTTATACTCAATGTACCCAATATTGGAATATTCATATAGATCATCATTTCTTTCTCCAAATTATCCTAATTCTTCATCATCATCTTCTATTTCTTCAACCACCTCTTCTCTTTCTTTGAATACTTAAATATATGAATTAATAGGATGGATTTTGATGGCTATCCTTTACTGAAAGGCCAAAAATCAATTCTTACCCCTGGAATTTAATTTGGTGAATTTCCTCTAAGGGATTTATTTGTAAGGAGTGATTGAATATTTTTGAGACATTTGTTTCCTCAATTCCAAAAATAGCATTAGCTAGCTTCTATATCATAATATTTATTATTTTTTGAGAAGAGATTTGACCTTTATGTTTTGAATATTATCTTCTTAAATTATCTTCAACTTATATGGCCATAGATTTTGTAACAACTATATTTGGAACATGTGATCTCCTTAAAAGAAAGAAAAATTTAGGAAGGTGAGCATTAATAATTTAAAACTTATGATTTTCCAAAATAGGTGTAGTATTTGTGAGAATATTATGATTCAAATTCTTGAACATGGTAATAAACACTCACATGGGCTCATTCAACTCTTTCTTCATTTGAGTGTTAATGCCAATAATGTAGGATCATATTCTACATGATTTAATCTAAATTCAAATTCTATCCGTAGGGTATCCCAACCATTAATGGAACATGAAAAATATGGTAAAACAATTTACTAGTATCATATTGAAGTGTTTCCACAAAAATTGGATAGATAGATCTTCATGTTCTACTCCCAATACTCCATATCCATAAAAAATACTAATCTATTTTACAAGGTATTTCTTTCCATCACCTTTAAAATTTGGAAAGTTATTTCATGAACCATGATGTAGCTCATGTTGTTAGCCCAAAAGAGATAGAGGCCCAATGATTAGTTCCTAAGGAAATGAAGGTAGAGGAGGTTCCATAATTTTAGGAAATATTGTATGAAAGGGTACTTTAATTCGACTTAATAATAGAGATCTATAAGTTCTAGATTCACTTTCACCTTCAATAGCTCTTATCTGATCAACCAAATATGAATTAGTTAAATGTTTGGGAGTTCACCTTTTGGTGTAATGTTGAAGTTGTGTAACTACTAAAGTTTGAATATAGGATAAAATATACCTCACACCATACTGTTGTGATCAAAAATTTCCCACCATCTCTAATAGTATTGAAAAAATCGAGGCAAGAAATAAGTATTTTTTGTTACAAAGTAGGTAGTATGCAAAAAATTATATAATATAAAACATCCTACATTGCATGTGAATCTCTCCAATGAAGTCTCCAAATTTTTTTAACTTAATATATTGTCAAATACAAAATATAGTGTTGAACCACAACACATGGGATAAATTCTCTCCTTTAATAAGGGGAGGCACCATGTTTATATCTAATCTATAAAATGAAGTAATATTCAAAACATATTCACTAATATAATCATGGGGGTCGAATATGCTCCAGGTAGATTTAATTTTGTAAAGAAAGGAATTAGAAAATAGAGGAAGGTAGTAATTTGAATGGAGAGAGAGAGAGAGAGAGAGAGAGAGAGAGAGAGAGAGAGAGAGAGAGAGAGAGAGAGAGAGAGAGAGAGAGAGAGAGAGAGAGAGAGAGAGAGAGAGAGAGAGAGAGAGAGAGAGAGAGAGAGAGAGAGAGAGAGAGAGAGAGAGAGAGACTTTTCTTTAGAATGCAAAACAAAAATCCTAATCTATTCACACAAGTTTAGAAGGATAACAATAAACCAAACTATTACTTGGTAATAAAATTATAGAATAGCAAGGAAGAAAAATACATTAAACATAAGAACAACATAAACACAGAGTTTTAAATATCTTATCTGTTCATTCCTTTATAGTAAAAAAAATACAATAAAAATATTTTTTTCTTCTCATAAAATTCCAAAAAACACTTTTTTCTCCAATTGTAAAAGTCCTTGAATGATTTGTACATTATTACATTTGTAGACAAAAAGAGTGAGTGAAAATAGGGACAATTGTACCTTTTGAGTAATTTCCAATATTAAAAATAGATAGTGATAAACCAACTTGATTTACACTTCTAAATGTATTTAACCTTAAAATTTTGACCATGATAAATTCATAGTGACCAATTCCCCGTGAAAAAAAAAAATTCAATTTACATGTTGTAGACAGGGTTCATTTTAAGAGACCTCTTGGAAATTGGAGGTGGAAAATACCTGCGAATATCCCTAGAACTAGTTTCGTAGGAAGGAAATTTTTTTGGGGGTTATATGCAAAATTTTCACCTAATTTTCAAGTGGTGTGATAGAAAGCTATAGATGCGCGACAGGAGATTTGTTGTCATGTGTCAACAAGTTTGTTGTCGTGCATAAAACAAACCTCTTGTCACGCGTTTGAGGTTCGTTGTTGCGCAACAACAACCTTATTGATATGTGATAGAAAATATTTTATCATGCATCTACATCCTCTGCCCTCTGGTCACGCGACAAAAAAGTCTCTGTGTCGTGCGTCAAAAAAATCTCAATCATGTGTCTTCTTCCTCCACACTCCTGTTGCGCATTAACAAACTCTCCCTGTTACATATGAAAAAACTCTCTGTCATGCATCTACAACCTCCGCCTCTTATCATGTGTTTACTGTACTTGATAATACATATGCCCCTAGGTGGTATGAGTGAGCTAATAGTGTTCTACCTGGAAAATAATCTAGGATTATATAGGGGATAGTTTCAAGGGTAGGAAAAGCCAACCCCTCAAAAAAATTAAACTATAATTTTTAGGTGAACAAGTCATTGACCCGCACTAAAAAATTCACCTTTTCAAATTTTTCAAAAATGGAATATTCACCATATTACAAATATTTGCCACTAAAATTATCCCCGTTGTAGAGAAAGATGCAAAAACATCATATAAATTTACATGTTTGAGAAAAATAAGAAAATTCACAAAAATAATCAAATTTATTCCTTATCATGATTTTACTTGTGCACATATTGATTAGTCAAGATGCCAATGAATTGGAATCTCAATTTGGAATCATTGAGTGAACCACATAATATTGATACATATACTCCTTTTAATGAAAAAGTGATTGAAGAACAAGGTAGGAAATATGAATATTACAAGGCCATTGAGTTTTATGTCTAAATTTTGAGTGAAGCAACAAAGATTTTACATGAAGAAAGAAGAGAAGGGATATATTCCCTCTTTGATATCAATGAAGAAATTTCTAAACTTCCTCGTAAGTTTCATAATGAATATATAAATGCATTGTCACTAGAACATTTTTTTGAGAAAATAAGAAAATTCACAAAAATAATCAAATTTATTCCTTATCATGATTTTACTTATGCACATATTGATTAGTCAAGATGCCAATGAATTCAGATTCCATGGCCCTCTCGACTCTGTCAATCTTCATGATATCTATCTATCATTTCTTGAATAGTATTTTCTTTTGGAACACATGAATATTGATTGAATACTTTATAGGTATCGACCACACCGATCAACTTTCCTAGAATCTTTTGAACCTTTTTGAGTTCTTTCTTATATTAGCTAAAATATTTTAATATTGCACTAACTTATCTATTGATTGCAAATTAAAAATTTATTTATAAACCAAATCCTCTTTGACCAAGATTTTGAGTTCCAAAAAATGTTGCTAGCTGATAATGCATTTATATATTCATTATGAAACCTACGAGGAAGTTTAGAAATTTCTTCATTGATATCAAAGAGGGAATATATCCCTTCTCTTCTTTCTTCATGTAAAATCTTTGTTGCTTCACTCAAAATTTAGACATGAAACTCAATGGCCTCGTAATATTCATATTTCCTACCTTGTTCTTCAATCACTTTTTCATTAAAAGGAGTATATGTATCAATATTATGTGGTTCACTCAATGATTCCAAATTGAGCTTCCAATTATTACATTCATCTTTAAATTCATTTATCATCTTTCCAAATGTTAGCTTCTCTACTTCAATGTCATCATGGACTTTAATGTTTTCTTGTCCATATTTGAGAAGTTGTTTAACCTAAGCATTGATATCCCTCCCCCTGTTTTTCAATTTTTTTGGATACTATGATAGATGATGCATATAAGAATTTTATTATGGGGGAAGTGGTTTGTGTAGGTTGAGTGATATTATACAACAAAATTATTAACTGATAAACCTTCTTCTTTAGTTCTTTCCTTGTTACCTTGTCCTTGTTATTTTTTCCAAATAGATTGTCAATGGAAACTTGAACATCTTTCTTGATTCCTTTCCTATTATTTTTATTCACACAATGACATAGAAATTTTTGTAAACTTCTCCCCAAATTGATCAATGGTATTATGGGAAATATTCCTTTTCTTATTTTTTTATTTGTAAAGGAGTTAAATATAACATCTTAATATCAAATTAGTAAGGGGAACCAATTTATTCCTCTTATTTTGGATTTATCTTACTAGCCAAAATGGAGTAAAATAAAGAACTAATTATTACTGCAAATAATATGTGGATGTATCAAAAACATTATAGTAATTTTATTCAAATATTTTTGAGAAGGATTGAAATCTAAAATTCTAATATCAAATGCTTAATGGGAACCACTTTCTTCATCTTCTTTGGGATTTAGATTTCTAACTAGGATGGAGTAAAATAAGGAACTAATTGTTACTCCAAATAATATGTGGATGTATACAAAACATTATACCAATAGAGCATGTAGATACTGGGACCAATATGGGAGGAGTTGACAAGACAAACAAGGGAATGATTGTAGAGAAAATAGGAGGAAGAATCAAAATAGGAATGGAAATGGTTATAGATTAGGAGGATTATTCAAAGAAAAACCCATGAGAATATCGATCCCATATGAAAGAAGTGGAAGGGTGGAGAAAATATGAGCCATAAGAGAATGAGGTGAAGAAGAAACGGGAGAAAAGGATGTGACCGTGGTATTTGTAAGGATGATACCAATAATGTGGGTGAATAATGTACTTGAGGAAGGTAAGGATAACAAGTTCTTCAAGTGAAAGTAGGAACAACATGAATGACCCTTACGAGGGGGTCAAGATAATTTTCCTAGTGAGAGAAACAATTAATAATTCTTGACTATCCGGAGGTGGAGAAGAATATAGATTAACCATCATTATTGGGATAAAATAAGTGGTAGTTTTCTCTCCTTTTCTAGTAAATTTAATCTTTATTGGATTTTTGGTTCCTTTTCTTTATCTTGAGGATCATGGGAAGGGCATGTTCTTGACGAATTCATCATGATTAGTTGAATTCATGGTTGAATGTTCACATTCTTAGGATATATTCTCAAATATATAATCCAATAAATGGTATAATTGATAATACAAGAAAAATGTTCTTTAATGGAAGTTCACTATTTCGAATGACCAATTGATTTGGTGATAGTTCATGTTTTAAAGTAGGCGAGTTATAATGGCTTCAAGAGTTGTGACATGACACTTTATTGTTTTGCAATGAGTTGAAGGGACATTTAACTGTATTAAAAGTCCTAATGATTTAAAATTCTATTTAATTGCAAAAGAGAACTAAAACACGAGAATTATGAGAGGTAAGGGAAGAAGGACCATGCCTAGAAATGATGAGCGAAATGGTACAAGGGGCTCCAAGTAGTTTACACTCGTGATTCGTCGAGACCACCATTGTTGCCATCTGATGCCAGGTAGTCACGTGTAAACCAAGCCATTCGTTGTGTACCCATGTCTCATCGAAAAGAACCATTTTGTGTTTTCAAGAAGTCATCCCGATCCCAGAAACCACATTTTCTATGTCGAACAGATCACACACCTTTTCAACAAGTCTATTTTGTGCATATCCCAATTTAAAACGCTTATTTTGGTGCAGCTGAGAGGGTGTAAAAAAATTGTTAAGTGTTGCTTTACCACTGCCAAATCCATTTCCTTCAGAGTTTCAAAGGCCTTTACAACAAGCTCATCTACGAATACCCTAAAACCATTGCATTCCATGAGATTGAAATATCTGAGGCATTTTGTCGAGCAGATCACATGCCTTGAATACACTTCCACATTTTTCATACATCTCAGCTGTGACATTGCAAGAACAAAATCTTACAAACAAACCAGATTCTATTCCTCAAACCCTACTCCAAAGCTTCCATTTTTTTATTTCACTAGAACTAAGCAAACACATCCTTCTAGCCACCATAGGATTTTCCCAAACACCAAGCAAGCACATCCACACAACCGCCACAAGTTGCTGCAAGCACCAAGCAAACACCTTCACACAGCCACCACCAGTTTATTGTCATGCTAATGAAAAAGTTTAGAGCTTCCTTAAGATAGCTGGGCCCAACCACGAATGGCCATTCACACACACAAGAAAATATATTATTATTATTATTATTATTATTTTATCTTGCCCTGATAACATCAAAGGCACCCATGTCCTGTTCCAAGGCTTCCCATTTTGGGCACATGCGTGAAGGATGCTGACTGTGTTGTGGAGTTCGGCTTTAAACCTGCCAACAGTATTTTCTTGAAATTTTCCAAGGCCTTTTTAACAAACTCATTTTTTTGCACAGCCTGCAATCATAGCACTCTATGAGACCGCATTTCTTTGAGGCATTAAAACAGCTAGTTCCCACGCCTTTTGACAACTCCATTTTGGCACAGGCTGGAACTACAATGGTGGACGTAAACTAATTGGGTGGGAGACCTATTTGTTGCAAGGTGAAATGATGTGCCTGCCATGAGGAAACCCACGCCTTTTGTAAACTACTGTCCCCAAATTCTATGAGGAGCTATCTCATTCTTTCATTGGGTCCATACATAAAAATAGTGCCCCCAAGAAATGCGACGCAACATCTGACAGAAGTTCCTCTATCCTTTCTGCCTTGAAAAATGCCCCTGCAAGAGTTTGTCGTGACTTAGAAGGAAACATACACATTCAAGGTCATTATCATCTCCATAAGCTCCATTCAACATGCAACCACCATGTAATTTAGCATTTTTTTAATTTTTAATTTTTTTATTATTATTTTTAAAAACGGAGGCATTACAACATGATTGTCTTATCTAAAGGTATGATAAATTTCAAATTTAGGGAAAGAATTTAAGATACGTATAGAGTCCTTGATGATTTTATTGATGCTCCAACTTGAAAGTGACTTGTTTTAGAGGAAATTTAAAATATTCATAAAATCCCCTTCAACCAAAATTTTAGAGATGTTCAAATTTTTTGCAAGTTGGATACCCCATAAAGTCTGCTAAGGCCTCTGCATGATGGTTGGTTTGAATCCCGTGTTTCCAAAGTGAAGGTAGCCATGATATCTCCTCTTTCATTCCTAATTACTCCTCCCCGATATTCTTGGGTTTCGATTCACGAACACCATAAAAATTTAACTTATTCCAACCTTCTTGAGGATTAATCCAAAACATATTTCTCCTAGCAATCTTTGAATTTTGATGATTAGGGTCTTGATCTATATGTAAATTCCATTTTATGAGGAATTTAATATCTAAGTCTTTCAAACTTTCTTTATTGATTTTGATGAAAGATATGAAATTTTGAACTATCAAATGAATCAACTATATGACCATGATGAAAATATTCAAATCTTTCCCTTCAAATATACTTTTTTCCTTTCTATCCATATTGGCCAAATAGTGTGTGGAAGGATAAAATCCCATAATATTATGAATGAAGCATTTTGGTTTGATACAACCATTGTGCATTTAGCTCATTCACATATTTTGGGAGGACCCATTTCAAACCATTTTTTTCAAGGATTAAGACCCATAAAGAGAAATCAAACTTGTAATGTATAAAGATATGATCAACAATTTCCTCTATATATTTACAAAGGATGCAATTATTAATAAGGATATGAACCTTATTTCTTAAATTATCCACTATGAGAATCTTAGTTTGAACTATGAGCCATAAAAATAAGTTGATTGTAACGGTGAAATCTTTGCACTTGACTTTCTTCCAAAGAAAATGATAGTTAAGAAATTGATTCTCTATTATACCCAGAGACGACACTATAGTTACCCATAAAAACATTTTCTAAATCTTTTCTATTATGTCAAATATATTTTGGAGTATCAAGAAAAGAGAGAGAAGGTATATAGGTAGATTTTAATTTTACTCTTTATCGGGATGGATTTAACAACACTAGACAAAACAACCCCTTTCTATCCCACCAATTTATCTTGGAATCAGTCAAGAAGGGAGTTTCAAACTGAAATTGGGAGGCTACCTTTGAACATATGAATCCCCAAGTAATTAATAGATAGATTCTTGATGTCACATCCCAATATTTTTACAATTTTCCTTTTCTAAGATTCAAAAGTATTGATAAATAACACCGAACTTTACCATAATTAATTAGCTTCCCTAAAGATTCTTCATAATAGATTCAAGTAAGTATTTGAATTGTTTAGATTTTTAAACAGATGTAATGGAGAGAGAAATGGTATCATCAACAAATTTCTAGTGATAAAATAATTTTTTTAAGGGGTTATTCCCATGAATATATCCCACTTCATTGTAATTACTAATTTCTCTATTGAGGCTCTCAACCATAATGATGAAGAGAATATGATAAATGGGGTCCCCTTGTCTTATACATCCACTATTGCCAAAGCATCTAGTTAGAGTGACATTTTGTACAATGAAAAACATGGGGGTCAAGATGCACTCTCTGATTAGCTTCCTGAAATGAGGATTGAAACCAATTTTATCAAGGAATTTATCTAAAATTCCCATGAGACTCTATCTATCAAAGGCCCTGTTCATATCTAGCTTGATGGCCATGTTTGATTTTTTATTTTATCCATGGAATGTATTGTTTCATGAACAAAAAATACCATATTGAAGTTTTATTCCCTAAAATAAACCATATTTCTTCCATGCGAAAATGCTATTGAGAAAAGGTTACAATTTCAACGCAATAGTCTTTATGAAAAATTTATAAATTGTGTTTGAAAGACTAATTAGCCAGAAATATTTTAAATCCTTTGCACTAATATTTTTAGGAATCATGATAATGTCATTTACCTCTTGTCTGAAATCACTTTAAGGTAACATCTTTATGAAATTATTGATTGAAGGTTTCAAATTTATAATATTGTTTTTGAATAATATCAAAATATTTTTAATTTTTTTAGATAAGATAAAAGTTTGGTTTTAAATGGGGACCAAAAAAACCCCATACATAGAGGAACAAGTTTTCAAAGACAAAAACTTAAACAAGGCCATGAAGGTAGAGTCAAAAGTACTTGACAACATGCCCCCACATAGATGGGCCAAACTACAAGAGTTTACAAATTTAACAAAGTTTTTTGGACCCCAAAGGGGCAAAAACAAAAAACAAACCAAACAAGAAAAGGGCAGCAAAAGGTATGTAATTAGTTCACCATGGCCCTACTATAGGATCTAGTGCTCAGACCTCCATCCCTCCTACCAGCCACCTTGATAATGACCCTTTTTGTTGGTTGACAACCTCGTTCTTTTTCTGGGTCTCAACCTTCTCATCCCTCTGTTCCTTTCTTTGATTGAGGTTAGCAACCATACCTGAGCTATCTCCAGTGTCTGATTCCTCACTGTTAGATGAGCTCAACATCAAATTCATCTTACTTTTACCCTCCTCAATAGAAACCTAATCCTGTAGAATAGAAATAATATCAAAATATTCATTTATGTCAATGAGCTTGAATAAATTTTCAAAATATTCAACATCTAAGTTTATTATGACCTCCTGATCTTGATTCTTTACATCTCTAGTGTCCATTTCATAATGGATCATATTTGTAAGAATTAAATCAAGAAATTTAACTAATAGTAATGAAGTTGTTGCAAGTGCTAAACCACTATCATAGATAGCCTAATTCTAATTTGAATTAAATGTACTATTCACCATATTCCGTAAATTTGGAAGATTATTTGCGCCCCAATTTGGTGTCTCTTATTTGATCAATATTGAAATCTATGTTAGAAGATGTAACCACCAATTAGTAACTATATATCATAAATTCGTCCCCTCCTTTTTATGATTTTATTATTTTTGTGAGATAGAGCACCGTAAATTTCTTCAAAACTTCTCCTTGAATCCTCAAAGAACAAGGATTATGATCCCGCTCTATAACCCCAATTTTTCAAAAACTCTAGTTATATTTTGGGTCCTTCTAAGCACCTTAGTAATCCCAACATACAATAGTAACGGATTTCCAATTGTCCAACAACATGAGAATATTGAAATATAATGTAGTGGGGATTTTTACTTAACATATAACCCTAAAAACATGACATGGAGCTTGTCAGGTGTTCACCTTGGTGATCAACCTAAAAATATCGAAATGAACTGGTGTGATTTAGAACTTGTTGATTAAGATGAAAATCCTAAAATAATCCTTGTCACGGATTTCAACCTATTAAAAACCCTAAAAATTATGAAAAACATGATCAAGGTTTTGAACATGATTCATGAATCATAAAATCCAATTTAGTACCAAAACCTAGATTTAGTGAGTTCTTGTGTATTATCATAAATATGGTTATTAAAAAGGGAGGAAAATCCTATAAAATAATATAACTAATCTCAAAATAACTAGAAAAAGAACATAAAACAAGGTGTGGAAGAAAAATAAATTCAAGTCCAAAATCATGTGTCAAATGAGATAAAAAAGTAATCATAACTCATGAGGATGATGAACTCTCTAATTAGATTAATTGGTTTGAGGTATTTCTTAAAAATATGTCTCAAAATGAGTGAAATGATTGATCATGGTTTGGGGAACTATGTGCAAGTCGAGTGAAAATATAAATAAATGCAAAGTGAAAATGACGTGGAAAAATATGAATTTATATGAAAATCACATTAATTACAGATTGGTGACATGTGTGTAGGTCAAATCCACTTAGAATTTAATTTGTTAACCAAATGGTTAGGGGTTTGATGATACATTAGATACTATGAATTCATGCATCCAACCCCAAAATCCCTAAAATTAAATAATTTCTTTGTGTTTTGGGGTTCAACCATATTCAACATGCTTTTATGTCGATATGTCCCAACGTCCTAAACCCTAGAAATCCTCAAATGCACCATCAAGTGTATTTTAGGAATTGGGGTTTGAGAATCAAGTTACCTTGAACCTTTATTTGTGTATGAGAACCTTGAAATCCTAAAACTCAAAGGATATTTTTGTATTTCTAGATTTGGGATTGTAATCAACTTGATCAATTGTTAGTAAATCTTGAAAACCCGATAAATAAAGGAACTTGCAACTTTGATTAAACTTCCTAACATTACTGGAAAAATGACTTCCTCCAAACTTTCCAAAGGCAAAAATTTGGTAGGTTGTCCCAAAATTATCATGAAACTCAATTTTGGGATAACATTATGTTACATGTATTATATGCATCACGATGGCACAAAAATGTGATTTTTTTAATTTTTGGTATTCATGAAATCATTATGCATTATATAAAGATGATTAAACAACCTAATGTGATTGCATAGATAGAATATTCTTAAAAGGCTTAAGATAATGAAATATATCACTTTAAAGTAATGTAAGATTTTAACAATAGAGTTCCTCTATAGTAAAATTCTATAATTTTAAAAGGTTTTAAGAAATTTTACATTGAAAAGATTTTTTTAAATATTGAAATTATAGAATGTGAAAAAGGGGATGTAATGTACAAAAAATAAAATAAATAATTAAATTTTAAACTATAGTGTATAAACCTAAATTGAGAATTTTAACAATTAATCCTTGGAATTAATCTCATCCCATGCCTCTTTGTGTAGTAAATTGACTAATTCCTCTATAAGGAAATACATCGACACTAGGAATACACATTCAATGTTCCATGGTGTTAAACCTTCTTTCATTTCATTTTCCTCCAATCCACAATCATTGCGTGAGGCATCTTCTACTCCTACTTCTTGTGTTTGATGATACATTCTAAATAGACATTGTGCTTTTATTTCCAAGAAACATTTTGGGACTTATTTCTTCCAGGACCTCGGATGTCTTTTTTTAGAAACTACTTATGTTGCGGTAAAGGGATATGCTCTTCCATTTGAAAATCCTCCACATAGTTGTGCTTCTAAGAGTCCATCTCCATTTATAACTGTTCTCCTTTGGGGATTTCAGTCACTTATACTATTTTTGAGATCATTAGTGGTCCACCTTGCTCGTGGCTCCTCATTTTACTATTGTGAGGGTTATTAGGCCTTCACTTCATATGGAAATTCTGTTAATGAATGATCCATACCAATTCTCCGAGAAATATACTTATGTTGAATTACCATAAATTCATGTGTATAATCTTGCCATACATATGCCACATTTTAGTAATGGACCATCTTCACATTTCCTCATACTATTGATTTTGGCTTCCTTCATGGAGGGATAAAATTTCAATATTCCTTTTATGTTCTTCCTAAGGGCGTAAAAATTGTTCAATGCAAATATACCTTGTTTAATATTCAAAGTGCGGAAGACCACATCATCGACACTCTTTTGTGGAGGTTATAAACCTCTCCTCTTCTTTATCTTTCTAGATTATGAGAGATTTTATATGTACTTCTAGGGGATTCTTTTTTAGGGATCTTTTCATGATGTACTTAACTTATCTCTTCTCGGTGGATTTTTACCACTTGGTTTTATCCTTTTCTCAACTTTTTGAGAAATCATTATTTAACATCGGTACCACATCAAAACTTGTTTTTAGGACCCATATTTATTTTTTTCCTACCTAAGCTATGTTTAAGGGGGTTATTGATGTATGATATTATTTTCTTGTTATATCCTCCATAGAAATTTCACACCTTTGTTGAATCATCTTTATTAGGTATCCTTAGTGCCATAGGATTTATTATGACATGTCTTACATTTCATAGAGCATCATAGTCTATCATAAGAGTTACATTACTATTCCAGAATGTAACGGTCCTTCCTATTATGGGAATATTACCATGGAGGATTTACACATCACTCTTATTTATACACTACACTTGAGTTATTGCTAATGTGGTCATGGAAGCTTAATGTATAGTTTTTGAGTAATCAAACTCCTTCATTTGCATCTTCCGCTTCAGTATTTCACATTTCTTCCAACTACATAGTACACTCATTAAGCTAATATCCTCATGCAATCTCATAATAACAATTCAACTAGGATTTTATTTTTTTAACCTTTATGAGAAAGTTTATGATTTTATAATCTTCTTTCACATGAGTGGTCATGAGTTCTAGTATGAGTTTTATGGATCTTGAGGGATTACTTCCCTCATGCATGGGATTCATGTTATTTGGAGGATTTTTAAGGAGATTCGTGGTGTCGATGTGGAACAATAATTCATCCTTAATACTTGATGAGGATTATTTTTAAATGTGTCCATGTTAATTGTTGTATCTTTCCTACCAATTTTTTTTTTGTTCTATTAACTAAATCACATAGTTTTCTAGCCATGAATTCGACCTCCTCGAATCGATACTATATTTATTTTAATTTAAAAATTAATATTTATCTATATTAAAACTACATGAAGAAGACTTTTTCATAGAAAATTAATTTTTTTAGAAAATATAATTTTTCTAGAAAAATATTGATAGCTAGATATATGTAAGAGATATAAATTTTACTAATTTCTACAAGAGTTTTCTAAAATTTACAAAGCACTACAGCTTGATTTTTCAAGAAACAACACAAAAATATATAGGTCCAAGAAATCTCCTTGGGCCTAACATAAATTTTTAGATCCTAAAACATTTTGCAATAATGAATCATTGCAATAATGAAAAAAATCATTTTCCCCTCAATTATGGGAGTAAATTTTATGATTTTATTAAAATATGTAAAATATTAAGTCCTATTCAAAGATAAAAAAATCATATTTTTTTGAAAATTATCCCAAAAAATATATTTTTAAATGTCTTTGATTTTTTTATATTCATTTTTTTATATATAAAAATTATACACATATACATATACATACATACATATACATATATTTGTGTATATGTATATGTATATGTATATGTCACACACACATTAGAAAAAACCTTGTAACTAAAAAAACTCTTTGATATTTAACCACACAAAAATAACTTTATAAAAGTGAAGTGGGTGGGGATAACCCCCACACCACTTCCCTTTGGAGTGACATAATCCAAGAACATATAACCATGTGGGATATCTACTCCCATTGGAAAAATATTTTCCTCAAGCTATATTAATGCTACTATTTAAAATTTACAATGAAATCAATAAAAAAATAAAATAAACCAAGACTGGCCTCTCATTCCGTTAAGTGTTTGGTGCTTATGTGACTTAGGGTTCAATATTTGAATATATTTTACCATGTGTTCATACCATTTATTAGGGATAATTAGGTTACCATTTGAAGTTTTTTTACTTTTGTAAATATTTTTCTTGTTTGGTTATGATTTCCGCATTTGAAAATATCTAGGCAAAACTTTGTATGGAGAGGGGGATTGAAGCCACCACTTAGTGATATTGAATTTATATCTTGTTAAATTTATAAGAACTACTCTAATAAAAACCACACTTGGATTAGGCCACTTATAAGTGTAAGAAGATAATAGGAGAGCCATCTTGTAGGATAACAGAGACACAATTTTTAAGGTTTCAAGATTTATAATGGCCAATTAGAGAAAGCATTGGATGAGCCTTGAGAAGGAATTAGCCTTCTAAACCATTTAGAAAGGAGTATAGGTTTATGTTATAAGGGAATACTATTGTGAAAACATTATAGAACTGATAGAGTATCTTGTAGTCCTATACGTAGAGGTAGCATCCAAATAAAGTGGTTTTCCAACCGTATGAGTAGGATCTTAAACCTAGTTACAGGTAAATATTTTTATTTTCTTAAATTCAAATGACTTAAGTAATAAACTATACACATATAACTATGAAATACATATATTATTGTATCAATATTTAATTTATTAAATACTAATATAAATATTATTGTATGTATTTTTCTTTTATTTATTTATTTTGTAAACATGATTAATATTTATAGTTTTTTCTAGAGTATGATGCTATTTTTTTGTAAATTTGGAGTTACATTTTTTTTATGTAGGCCTGCTAGCCTATGGAGGTAAAGGAAGATGGGGTCTCGGTCAATTTTATGTTTTCATTTTTAAAGCTTGTTAAGCTATATCTCTAGGTTATTCCTCCTTAGATAATAGGGTTTAGATAGGTTTTTATTAAAGGTATAGTATGTATTTATATTCATATAGGTTTTTCCTTCATAATGTAAAATATTTTATAATTCTCGGGCTGTACTTTCTTGCAACTTATCAAATAAAAACCATCTTTAATCACAGCTTTTAATTATTTTTATTTTATAATTTTTTAAAGTGGTTGGATCTCGCACCCTTCAAAATGATCTTACACACCCATAATTCATCATCGTGCACACAAACTATGTACCTAGAAATCTCTAATACCATGTTCTAATTACCCAAGTTATGTAAATGATAAATAATTATAAGATACATAACAATATTAAAAGATAAATTTATTTAATGAATAATGAAAATAATAAGAATTAGAGAAAATACACAATGTACAATAGGACATTTGAGTGGGGAAAACCTTGTTACTAGTAAAAATCCCCACTATAAAATGTAATTTATAATATACTAATGGTAATTAGGAATAATGTTTGAAAAATACATGCCAACCCAACATAATGATATCTCTTTAAACTTCCTCACAATAATTACAACAATTAAATGAATGCACATCAATATTTCCTTACATATCAATATTGAATAAGATATTGCCCTATTTAAATCGTGGGTGGATTTGATAAAAGCTTACAGTTGAACCAATTCACTTTTTAATAAGTTTAATCAAATAATTTGATTAATTTAACTTTACAAAAAGTGTAAAATTATACACACACACACATATGTGTGTGTGTGTGTGTGTGTGTGTGTGTGTGTGTGTGTGTGTGTGTGTGTCTATATATATATATATATATATATATATATATATATGTATGTATGTATACACACACACACATATGTGTGTGTGTGTGTATGTGTGTGTGTGTGTGTGTGTGTGTGTGTGTGTGTGTGTGTGTGTGTGTGTGTGTGTGTGTGTGTGTGTGTGTGCGTGCATGCATATATATACATTTCTACACACACACACATAATACACTTATTATTTGAGGCTAGTTTGTTGTGGTGGGCCAAATAAGTGTGTCCCCATAAACATTACTTTCTACAACATAGTTTATGGAATTAGGGATGTTACAAAATATTATAGAAAACATCATCCTTGTAGATTTAGATTCATCGATGGAATCAGGTATGTGAGAGGAAATAGAATGTGACATCAGACCAATTGGTTAAGGAGCACCAATTATGTTAAAAATATGAGGGTAAATAGAATATTTCATCAAACCTATTTAGGATGGGAGTGAAAACATATGCCATGAGTTTTTTTGTTTCAGATGTTTAATGGTTTTGATTTGGATAAGATTTTGAGAACTTGGATTGTGATGAGAAGACTTTAAGAAATTATGACATATATGATATCCTTAAATAGTTTGATAGGTTTTAGAATAAGGAGTGGAGAATGAGCATCAATAGTTATAATAACATATTTCATTGTATTCGTGTAGATCACACTCTCAAGAGGCTCAAATTAAGGATTATAAGTAGTTTCTATAGAATTAGTGGATAAACAATTTTATCATTTGTCATTGTTAAGAATAGGAGATGCCTCACTATTATAATGATTGATAAAGGGAGCCATGTGGAATTTGATATGGTTATTAGATTTATTCATAGAATATTTATTTTCATCCCTTTTAGCATGGTCATGAGATTCTATAGCTTTCTCATGTATTTTATGATCCATACCTTCATAGTCATAGTTATTATGAAAAAAATTATATAAGTGAAAATGTGGAGATATTTTACATTTTCATGTAAGTCACCCCAATTTGCATGCCACTAAAATATATATTGTCTTTTCACCATGGAGGATTGTATTAATAAGTATTAATTAGAAATTCATATATATGTTATATCTTCCATAGAAAGAGGTTGATGATAATACATATGCAAAGAATAAGGGTGGTTACCTCCATTTTTTCTAGGAGTGGTTGAGTCAAAATATTTAATTGTATTTTAGAAGGATTTTTTAGGATTAAGAATTTTGAGTAATCTATTTGTATCATTTTGATTTCAAGGATTCATTATAATATGTAGATTTTTTTGTGCTTGATATCGAGGCTAAGCTTGATATTTTTAGGTTAAGGTTTCTCAAATGAACATATAAGATAGTAATACCTTTAATCATGATCAAAGGTATCCTCTAATGTGTAGCATAAAAATACCTAGCCTTGTATTGAAATTGAGGTTCTAAGGAATGAAGAAAGATACTACAGAGAGTGTCATTAGTGAAATAATGTTATATTCTATTGCAATTTCCATTATTTTGATGAAAGATTGAACATTATCATTATCACCTCACTAATAATTGATGAAGATATTTAGATTGTTTTGTAGGTAATTCTTGAGGATGGAATTCTTAAATATATTGACTAACCCCTTACATTTGGAAATGGTTTTAGGATGGAAGAAATGGTACCACTTTAAATCAACCCTTATAATTCTCTTAGTTAAGATATTGGAGTTTTATAGGAATTATTTTTGATCCATTCATTGTTGACATTGTTTAATGCTTTAATGTGAATTATATGGTTGGTGGAACCATTATAAGTAAGAGAAGTGGAGATACCTCCAATGTCCATAGAGAAAACATAATAATATATAGATTATATCTAAATATATTAGAACACGACATTGGTCATTGGAGGTTTCATAATTTATATTTCATTATGATCTACTCGATGAGGTGGGGAATACTACTTAGGAATAACCCAATAAATTTGTTTAGGTATATTATTCATGCAAGAAATATTCATGTTCAATTGAATATATTTATTTTTGGGACTAGGTTTTTGTAGAATAATTTGGTTAATGAGTTATAATATGATTTAAGTGGGATAATTAAAAGGATGCCTTTTCAAATAATTTTGATTAAGGTATATCGGTGCATTTTTGTGAGCACATACTAAATGAGAAGGATTAGTATTGGAAGAAATACCCCAAGAATAATTGTATGCCTTTGTGTTAGCCATGATATCATTATGAGGTTAGTGGACAAATTTGGGGTAAACCATGATGAATTATTTCATTGCGAGTATAAACACACTTATTATTTTCTTCTTCCTCTATTTAGGATTGTATTCTTTAATTTCATTATTGTATTAATTATCCTTTTATTGTTTATATGTTGTCCTAATTTATTAGAATTTGATTCCATCTATGTTACAATGACAATAGAATGGGGGTAAGATTATAAGAGGAATCTTATATTTGGGAGTCATTATTTGTTTGATAATTGAAGATATGATCCACTTTGTTGTGACTTAGGAAATATTTGAAACTATTTATAAAATCCTACAAAATATTTAAGAATTATTTGGAAAGAGATAAGATATGGAAAGAAACATGAATATGAATCAATTAGAGGAAAGACTAAGATTCACGATGGGTTCACCAATGTGTATGAAAATAAAGAATGACACAAGAAATATCCTCTTTGTCTCTCTTTATGTAGGGTAATATATCCTCTTTGTCTCTCTCTATGTAGGGTAATATAAAATAGGATAATAAATGGTTTTGTATTAAGTATGCACACCTTATATTTTAAACTAATGGGAATGTGGAACTAGGGCGGCTTTACTATACACTCTATATGATCGTATAAGTTTCCATTTCCTATATCTAGAATAGGGTAACGGTGTCTAACTAGCTCTTGATATTAATATGATGTTTATAAGGTCATAAATAATATTGTAATCAAGGTATTAATGAGGTAGGAAGTTAAATAGGTTGAAAATAAATAATCATAAAGATCAATGGTCATGAAATATTGTAAGATAAGAAAAGATAGATAAATATTGAAATAAATATATAATACCCTATCATAATATATACATGAATACATCAACAAGAAACCAATTGTGAAATTAAATAAAGTAATAAAGAAATTACATATACTTACTTACTTGAAGACATAATTGGCATGTTAACTTCTCCCAAGGTTAGAAACACCTTATAAGATATTTGATGTGTGGGTAACAAATTAATATAAAAGACATATGACCACATATACTTAAAGAATCCACTAATTCCAAAGGTTTGATAGATCATGGTGAGGTAAAATCCTAAGATTTTATATCTTAAGTACCCAATGATCCATGTGTGAACTCTAAAGAAGACTAATATGAAAAACTTCAAGAATTTATAGCTTAAAGGGTAGATTAGTAAGTCCTAATAGGACAAATGAGTGATGAATAATATGTGGAACTAGTTTCAAATTATTAGGTATATATATCTAATATTTTTCCTTATCACTCAATGCTAAGTGATGGTATTAACCGTGGTCCATATCTTCAAATATGAAAATATACTATCCTAACTACATTGAACATAGTTTATTCGATGGCATAAGGAAATATACTTTCCATAAAAATTGATCGTGTTCAATATTTAATGTCATCTAAGAGATTAATGCTGGTATGGTTGGAGGAAAAATTCAAACTAGATGGGAGTAATTCAAAGGTTATAAGAATGAAAAAAATGAATGTATGTGTGTGCTAAAATTAGGTATGAGGTTGATCACAAGAGAATAACAAGGTGATTTCATAAGGAGGATATAAAATATGACTATAAGGGGTGTGAAAACATATGAATCATGATATAATAAGGCTATACATAAAAGATATCTCATAAGTACCATTTATGAACATCTCAATGAACATCAAAGGATACATATAACCATTTATATTTTCTCCCCATTGCTAAAAATATCCCTAAGAACACCACTTTGGGGAAGCTATATTGGAAAAGTTTTATGTGTAGAAAAAAATAATAAAGTAAATAATAAGAAGTATATAGGTATAATACCTAAGTAGAACAAAGTTGGGGACTATATTCACTAAGTTACACCTCACTATGTCATCTCCTATTATTCATTATTTTATAAACTTGATGCTTCAATGATGACCTCCATGTGAAATCTATACTAAACTCTAAGACCTATTAACCTCTATGTATAAATTTATTCCAAAAATCATAGACTATTCAATGATATACTTGAGAAATGCAAATAAACACACTTATGATTAGGATAACATAACCTTAAGTCCCAAATCAACTTATTTGATATAATAATTCATGTATTATGTGTAAACACTAAATCACACACTTTGGGTAGATTTATAGGTCCCGATAACATACCAATATTCATATGATTTCTAAGCAAAGAAAAGTACTAATTGACCACTATATTTGGACTCTTTGTTATCTTTCTATTGTCTTTATTGGTCTTACACACCTTATTTCCCAATTTTAATTTTTACACTTTAAATTTTCTAATTTAGGTCACTAGGGCCAAGTGAAGATGCCAAAGTCGACACCCTCGTCCCTCCCGAGCAACCCGACCACTTTGTATCTTTCTGACATATTTTTGGTCATTTCTAGTTGTTGAGAATATTTATTTCTTATGGGTTGACCTTTTAGTGGTTAATTATGAAATTAAAACAAGGGAAACATATAAATACAAAGTTATGTGACCATTATAAAGGACCAATCACTAAGCATTATCTATCACCACCTAAGGTTGCATCCAAGAGAATATGAGGAGAATTCAAGCACCCATATAACTCCAAGCAAGGTAAAAGGGATTGTCGTATATGGATACATGCATAGGAGGGGAAGTTCATTATTTCATGAACACATATTTCTACATTTTATACATCTAGCTATTGCTCGTTATCCAAGTACGAATCATACAAAATTTCCCTAGGTAAAAATTCTGACGACACACACATAAAACTACATGGGGTATGAAATGTAGTGCAACACTCAATCGTAAGTTCACTTTGTTGACAATCGAGGACATTCTGACCTCCCATTTTACATCTTTATTTTTTAGCATTTGATGTAGTTTGGGGTTTTATAGGCATTTCATTCTTATTAAAGATTTCAGGAGAATAACACTGAAGTGCAAGGAAATACATGTGCTTAAAGGTGATAACTAGAGAACATCTTGTGAACCTGTAATTTTGAGTTCCATAACTTCTGAGAAGTCACATGTGCCTAAAATAGGTCTCTAGTGCCCCAGGCGCCCCTGACCGTCAATAAGAGCCCAGTCCCGCGCTTCGACACTCCTAAAATTTTTGGGTCTGATTATGACACTTTAAGTTCTTGTTCCAACAATTTTACATCTCAACTTATCTATAGGATTATTATGAATTAGCTAAGTATTCTATCCTTTTATTTTCAAATAGGGTTTCAAATTTATATTTCTTATTTTCTTGGATCAAATATGTACTTAATTGTTTATATTCAATGCTATTAGATAATATAGAATTAGGCATCTATTTATTTCAATATTTGCTTAATTTTTAGTGAAACCGTCTCATTTAAACACCCTTGGATCCTCATTTTTTATTCTCTCATGGATAATTCATTTTCTCAAGTATTCTTACTTCAATTTCTTCGTATACACCCATCTTGTCAAGAGGCTCATGAAAGGTTTTACATGCTATTTTCCTCCCTCTTGATATGCCACATTCATAAATTACTTCCATATTTGATTGTCTATTTAATGAATCACTTGGTCCTAATTCTAATCAATCTATTTGCTATTTAATTCAAGATTTTCATTATTTATTTCAAGATAAAATTAAAGCTACATAATCAATGATGATATCTCTTAAATCTAAAATCCAAAATATTAAGGACACTTCTCAGATCATGCTACTTTTTCTTCCCATCCTCATTCTATATCTTCGCATGTGCTCATATCGGTGAACCTCAAGTATTACCATTACCAGAACCTCTAGAGTTTGATCACAATACTAAGCATCATGAAATTCTTACTACACTCCATAATCATCAATTAATCAACTTTCCATCTACTCATTATTATCCTCCTTATCATCTTGTCAAATATCAAGGTCTCCCATTTTTTCCTTATCATAAAATCAATGAAAATAATGAAAATAATTTCTATGCTTTACAACAAATCAAGCATCTTGAGAATTAACATTTTATCTCATTCAAGTGCACAACATTTTGTTAAATGATCCTCTCCACTTGTTACATATCAATGGGTTCCTCAATCTGATTCACTATGTCTAATGAGTATAATTCCATTATTTCTAAGGTTACTTATATGGAAATTCAAGCACCTCCTAAGCAAGAACCTCTCAAAATCAATCTAAAACCTCCTCCTCTCAAGTCACAGTTGTAGCATAATCAAGCCAAACTAAAAAAACACATCTCAAAATCAGTCTTCCTTCTTCTCCCATAAATTCTTCTCGCACCGACATAAATCCCAAAAATGATCCAACCAATAACTTTTGCCAAAGCAACTACTCCTTCTAATAATGGCTAGGAAAAATTTCAAATTTTGCCACCATCACATGGTCCTCTGCTTTCTTCTTCCTACCATTATGCAGAAATTTCTCTTATTCTCAAACAAATAACTCTCTCCCATAATGGCATGGTACCTCTCACATCACTACACGATCTCCATCATCACACACTTCGGGGCATCACGCTTATTCTCCCCTACGAAAATTCTTAGGTGTCTCAATATTCTACTATTTCACTTCATATTTCAGATCTAATCTCTCACATTTTGATACATCCGTATTGTCACTACCTTATGACGCACTCTCATGAGGGAATATTATATACATGATTCTCACACACTACACACTTCACACATCATGCATTCATTACATCTCTTTCTTATAGCTTCTATTACATATCATACACACTCTATGCATTCATATCTTTCTTGAATATACTTTTACATGATGCGCTCATTACCCTATGATGCTTTCTAATTCCATGGTTCAATACTTGACTTCTGAGGGTCTCAATCCAAAATGAACCTCACCACATCACTCAGACTCTACACTTTACAATTTAGCGATCAAATATTTGTAGTGCACACATTCAAACCATTTCCTGATGACACTATCTTGTTCTATGGTTCATTCTTGACTACTGAGGGGTATTTTATCAATGAAACTCATCTCATGCATAAAAATTCTCTTTGGGGGAACATTGATCCTATCCTAATCATATTACATTCCATTCCATATCATCATTCCAACCCAAAGAGATGCACCATTCAATCCCACCAATCCCAAAGCCAAGCCTTTTAGGAAAACATAGTGGCCGTATAACCCAAAAATTACGATAAAATCAAGGAGAAGGTTTTTAAAATGCTAAATGTAAGAATCAATTTCCCCATTCACCACTCCATGTGGGTGAAAAACATTGTTCCAAAGTGTGGAATAATAAAAAGAGATAAGAATTTGTGTATAATTTCTTAACTTGAACAGAATCACTAAAGGATAACTATGTAATGCATATCATGGATCAAATCCTACAGTGGTCACATGATCGAATATGATCTCATTGCTTGATGAATTCTATGGGTATAACCAGTTGAGGTAGATGAAGAAGATAGATATAAAAATCCTTCCCAACTCCTTGGGGAACTTTTTTCTATAATGGAATGTCATTCAACCTCATTAACGCTTGAGTAACATTTCAATGAGCAATGGATCTAGCCTTGAAATACCTTAAATAGTGAATCATCATATAACTCAATGACCTAACAAGTAATTTTAAATAATATAGGAGATCATATAAAATACTTAGAAAAATTACTGATTAGGTGCCACCACCATGGAATTTATCTAAAGGGAAAATCCTTGGACACATCATGAATAAGGAGGTGGAAAATTTTGACCCGTAAAGGATAACAAAAATCCAAGTATTATCTTTTGCAATAAACAAGAAGGAGTCCATTCCTTCTTCAACAAGGTCAAATTTATTTGGCACTTCATTCATTACTTTTCTCGAGATAACCATGCACATAACCAGTTTGATGAAGCCTCGAGTAAGCTTCAAGTGGAATAATGAAGGAAAGGAAACATTCGAAACAATCAAAGAAGCAATGTCCAAGGCTCCAACTCTAGTATGTCTTAATTTTGAAAAAGTGTTCATTTTTATTGTTATGCTTCGTGAGAACACGGAATCAACCATCCTAGTCTAAAATAATGAAGAAGGCATAAAAAGCCCATTGCTTTTATGATTTTCCCATTAAAGAACTATAAGTTAAGATAAAATAAAATGGAGATACACATTTATGATATAGTAAAAGCAATAAATAATTTTAGATTTTACATTCTCAACTCCCACACCATGTTAATGGTTCTAGGATTTATAATCAAGTCAATCTTAACTCATCGCATCTAGGATCAAGGAGAGGAAATTTTATGGTAAGGATTTAGGATTATGGCTTGGACATATGACCTTCAAATATTTTCAAGGTAAATGTATTGTGTTGGTTTATTGCAGAGGATAAAGTTCTCTTAACTCGAAAAATATGAAAAGGAGTGTATGCACTACGAATGTATAAGTAAATACTTTCCCCAAGTTCTTTTTGTAAATACCACCAATGAGTGGTACGCTGATATTTCCTACTTTATTATCTATGGAGAGTTCCTAACTCATCCGTACTATAAGAAAAGGAATCTCAAGTAAAAATCATCCAAGTACGTCATTTGGGATCACGTGTTATACAAAAGAGGATTATATGGATGCTTCCTAAGGTGGGTGGAAAAGAAGCAAAAAGAAACATTTCTTATGGCTTATCATAATCAGGTGTGTGGTGTACATTTCTCTACCATGGTGACTACTCAAAACATCTTCTATGGTAGTTACTATTGGCCTACCTTGTTTTTTTGATGTTCAAGAATTGGTATCCAAGTGTGAACCTTTCCAAAATTCATTGGGAGACCATAACTCATTACCTTCCTCTCCGACCGATGGAGATTGAAGAAATTTGTAAACATTGGGGATTATACTTCATCAGATTTCTCAATCCTCATTCAAGTGTAATGAATACCTATGTGCTCAAGGGAACTAAATACTTCACAAAGTGGGTAGAGACAATTATATCAAAACAAGACAATTCAGAAACAATGTGCAATTTCATAAAAGAGAGCATTATCATTCATTTTAGAATCCCTCAAAATATTATAGTTGATAATGCTACATACTTTTTGTCCATGGAGTTGAATTTTTTTTTGTTTGGTTATGGAATATCACTATCTCATGTATCGGATTACGACCTACAAGGTAATGATAATACTAAGTCAAGAAACAAAAATATTGTGACCATTATTTGAGAGCTAGTTAGTTGCAAGAATGAGAGAAATTAGCTCAAGAAGATCTATGATGCACCGTGAGTAGAAATAATCACCCCAAATAAAGCAATCAATATATCACAATTATAATTTGAATTAATGCAGAGATTCTATTCACTCTTTAATTTCCATCCCTCCATTTGGCCAAAGAAATTGAGGATGAGAATTCCATGATTTGATTGAAAAAGAATTTTGTTTCTTGAAATTTTGATAAATAAAGGTTCAAGGTGGTCGATCAAATAAAATAACATCAGTTGAAATTACAATTTTTTTTTGACAAGAAATAAAAGGCTAGGGATTTCAAAGTTGAAGATTGTAGTCTTTTTATCCACATACTAACTTCTAACCCCATGCATGCCAACCAATCACCCAAGGGTGATGGGTGCTCACTCGAGGCTCACGCCGGTGCCAAGCCCCTCCTTTATGTGAGAATTGTGAGAAGAAATTTCTACTATTAGAGGATTAGTTGCAAAAAAGTATATATTTGTGTAAAACCAAAATATGAGCTACCATATCCTTATACCCATGCATGAAAATGAGTGAAACAACACAACATGGATTATGAATAAAAATTTGATTCATAATATGAAGAAATGACACTAGGGTTTGCACCCATGAACAAGTATTCGAACATATATATCTATATATATATATATATACATTGATCAAGAGTGCTAAGTAACAACATTACATTCAAAAGGCCATGTCAGGTCAAACACAGTGATTTCCAGGATTTGGCCCATACAATATATGTTACAACATAGATATAATTCATATATCATGAGTATTAGCTATACCCCCTTATTACATGAGTTTTACAGACCTATCTCTTAGATATTATGACCTTCTTGCACCTCCCTAATGGAAAACCCCAACCCTAGGGCTTCCTAATACTTTCTACAGAGCCGTGTGCTTTCCCAATGCTATATGTCTATCCATATTTGTGTTCCTTATTTCTTATTCTACTCGAGAATCTCTTCTTATAGGTCGAATACCCATAGTTATGCCTTCCTTTAGGATTAGATCACATGTCAAGTATTCATGTGGTCCTTCATTGGTGAATGCTTATCCCGCTTCGAGCTCTGCAATTTCTATAATGATTTATTCCTAGGAATATTACTTATGTGGAATATCCTTTTCTTGACCACTAAGTCTCCGGGATGTCACCTTATCCACATAGAAATCCTAGTCGGTCATGTTTTTCCTCAAGTGCCTCTAGAATGCCCAATATGGCTAAGTCCTTTAAACCTGATGTCCTACCTTACACGCACACCCTGGTTTCTCCTAAACCCTTCTCAAAACCTTGTCCCGCATGCTTCTCCCCATGCTCCTTCTTCTTATTGGTCCCACGCTCTCACTTGAACTTTGGTACTTAGCCAATATTTCAAGGCCCAACATCACCCCACACTAAGCTTGTTCTCCATCCTCAGAAACATCCTGCTTCTTCAAAGAATAAAGAATGGTGGGATCTAAACAAATTGTAAGGAGGATGAAAGAATGGAAGAAATGAAAGAATTAAGAATGGAAGAATAGAAAAATATTCTATTGCTGCAAGAGGAGTGGGAACTCCTTCCTCATTTTTGCCTCAATATTCTCCCAGGAATCCACTTCACCTTGCACCTGCTGGAGTAGGTCACCCAATAGAGCACTTACCTCTTCAAATCTCAATTCATTGCCCTTAACGTTTAGCATATCTACAATTTGTTCCATTTTCTTGCTAAGTTCATCCAATGAATCCATTCTGTGAGTGACCTAGGGGTATAACTCCTTAAGATAATTATTAACCGAACCCCACAAGGTTTCAATTTCTTCCATTTTCTTCTCAACTTCAGCTAGGATTTTATCCCGCTCGGTCCTTTTTCCTTTGTTCTTATCTTAGAGTTCTTTCAGATTCACCTCATGTGTAACAACTAGTGTACTTGCTACCTTGTCCCTGTTAGCTCACTTATCAGACATGGCCTCACCATTCACACAATGGTCTCTGCATGATCAAGGAGTTTGAAGTATCGGTGACTGTCTCCCTGATCTTTAGCCTTTCTTCCTTCTTCTGGTGTGCTAATGCCTCTTCGCTGATTCCAATGTGAGTGATCACCTTTCCATGGTAAGGATGCGAGTTAATTCTTCCAAGCATTGCAAGGTCGAATCATATTTTTTTCTCGAGGCCACATCTGGATGCTTCAAGATAATGTCATCTATAATTATCTCTATCTTCTTGTATACCTTGCACACCTTTGCCTTATCTTCCCTTAATTTGCACCTTAACTATGTGCTGATCAACTCCTCCTACTTTAGATCCTTGTTCTTCTCAGCAATTTCTTCATTCTTCTTCTCTAGATCTTCTTGTATGAACCTTACCTTGTCATTCCTTCTGAAGAGTCTTGCCTCAACCTCCACCGATACCTTTTTGAGTGCATTGCAGACTTGCTCATTGGATAATTATTGAGCATTTATTAGGGGGTTCACTCCCTTGGTCTTTGGTATTTTCATCAGCTCCTATTTTCTTACCTCAAACTCGGGCTCATCAACATGGGACTCAAAATCCCAAGATAACATATTCCTCATTCATAGGTATGAACCATATTCTTGGAATAAATACCATGTAAGGAGTTGGTTTGTAAGCACAATACTTTAGAGGCGTGTATGTAGTGCCTTATTTAGATCATTGATATAACTCATTCCCGCTGCTCTTGCCTTGCTACTACACCTTTACCCATGTGTGTGTTTCCTTAGGGAAGCTTATCGCCAAGGTGGGATCTTTTCCCATGTTCCCATACCGCTTATCTACCCTCTCCTCTTCTATCTCTTTGAGTACTTCATCAACGCTATGCTCTACCTCCTATTCCACCAAATCCTTTATTATGCCCACTACTTCCCTTTCTGTGGAATCTTCTATCTGCTCCTTAGTGAGGCTTGGGGTCCTTTGATCTTTGGTGTTCACCTCCTCACTCTCCCCTTTTCCTTGAGCGCCTTCTTCTTCCCCATCCTTTTCTTCATTTCCTTCATCTAAGTCATGTACATCGTACATGGGATGGAATTAATCATCTTCATGCTTGTCATCATCGCTTTTGACTCTATAAGCCTCCAAGTTCTCTGTTCCTTTTGATTCCACCTTCTTCTCTACCTTATGCTTCTTCCTAACTTGTGTTCTACTATAGGAGACTCTTCCTTCTCTTATTCTTCAGCATATGACTCCTTCCTTGTTGGTTACTCTTCTTCAATAGGGGGATTTTTGTTCTAGTGCCTCCTCTTTAGGTGTATTTTTTTAACGAGGGACTTCTTCCTCTGTGCATATGTGCTTGGCCTTACGTGTGAACCCTGCGTGCCTACAGAGTGCGCTAGTTATGCACTTAGTGCCTTTTTCTCAAGGGTCTCCCCTCTCTCTCTCTCTCTCTCTCTCTTCCTCAGCATGGCCTTCTTCCTCATGGTGGGGTCTTCTGGGATGGATATATCAATCTCTATGTAGGAACCCTTCTCATAATTGGGCCTAATGCACATGTATACCCTTGTTGTGGTCCTTCAAATGATTGGAAGCTTCAAAAGTTTTATCATATGTACCTCATGGGAGACATACTTCTCCACATAAGTGATATTTTTGAGGTATAATAGCTTTCTATATAGCTTGTGGTGGTCTTGGTCCACCTTGCTTTGAGGTCGAACCTTAATCTTTTGGCCTCTTTAAAGTGGTTGACCCTCGTGTGGAAATATTGAGCAGTGAAAGAGAAGGGTAATTTACACCATGGGCTCTTAGTCCCATCTATCAAGGTGAACCTACTAATGCAAAAATGTTGGTATACATCAAACTCGACTTCTCCTGCACTAGCATTGGAAATTGTTTGAGTATCCTCCACTCATCCCCGAATGCATTGCGCGCATCCACTTGTACGATTTTTATAGGTGCGGCTTGTGGGCGGCATTTGTCATGGTATCACAAGTGTACTTTTCAAATCTCTTTGTGGGGAGGGTTCTTCATTTGGGTACTCCCATAAAATTTTTTTGGCCCATCGTGCACTCCAATTTCTGAGAAGATGATGGTGAGGAGGACATTGTGAAACAGATCTTCTCTCGCTTTGCACGTGGCATTAACTATCTCGTCTGCAATGAAGGTAGACAAGTTATAGATAGTTCATTTTGAAATTTTTCCACATATTCAACCAGGCCTTATTGACCTATGTCCACATTTCTTGTCCATTCAGCTTGGATACCAAGTGTGTGGCCATCCTCATCACTAGGTTTGGAGATATTAGGAATGTCGAATTAGTGAGACCCTTCTTATAGTCATAAGTTTTTATAGTCTCCTTGATGGCATCCTTATCTTCCAAGTCATCCTCTAGTGGTTCCCCTTTGTAGACAAGGCTGGTAAACTTAGATATAAGTTGGGAGTTATTTGCATCCTTCGGCTTACAAAGTAGAAATGGTCCTTGTGTACACATGACATCAGCCATTGGTAAAATCACTTGGGTTTTCCAAAAGCAGGGAAAATCATAAATTTATAGCAACCTAAGCTTCTTAAATGTTACCTTTACTTCATCATTATAAATTGGCATTCCTTTTGGTGTCCTTTTGTGCTGTCAGAAAACCAGCCCAATGCCATCTCCTTCTTGGTGGTGCTTGTCTGATGGTTGTAATTGCTTACCACCATTTTCCTTACATGGGATACCAACTCCTTTCGATAAACAAACCATCTAGGTATTGCATCTCTGCGCATACCACTCCTCATCAAGCTAGTGGCGGCAGCTTGTTTCTCTTTTCCCTTCCCTTCTTTGGTGAGATGGTTTCCTTCTTTGGTGCCATATTTTTATCAAGTTTCTAGAAACAAGCTCTTTCTTGCTCCTCTTCCTCGCTTTGCTCAAATTTGTGGCTTACCTTCACAAAACTCCTTTACTCCGACGCCTAGCTACGTAACCCTAACCTAAGAATTCCTTTCACAAGATGGCGTACTCTACCAAAACATTCTTCCTTACACCCATGTACTCCTTCCACCCTGGTTTGCAAATCACATTAGTCACACACTCAAATTTTAATAATTTTTATTTCACAAAAATTTTCTTTTTGGATGCCCTAGGTCACAAGAGCTCTTCTATATTAGAATCGTAAGGTAAAAATAATGTGCCCGACCTTCTACTTAAATATTTTTGCTCATCTCTCACAATAAATTTTATGCCACCTACCAACGTACCTATTAGTACAACTCTACAAAGACCCCAAAATGACCTTCAGATCTGTAGTCCAGAATTGGGTCATTTAGTGTGATTGCACAACATTGAGTTTTCTCCAAGGTGTGGGACCTTGCAAGGTGAGAAAACTCTCTAGATTGAAGCTGGTTCTTACTCCTCTATTTAGGTGTATGCATGAATTTGCAGAGGTTCAATACTAATTCCTACTCTAAATTCCAAGGAGACAAAGTTGAAGATGCAAGAAAGGGGAAACAAAACTAAGCTAAAATGGTGATACACCAAAGGAGTGATGAACTTCTATTTTGCAAATAAACATAGATCATAAGAATGTAGCATAGAACATGCACATGATTTCTAGAATATAATGAAAGATCAAAAGACAATGATAAACACATGAGAGGATTGGAAAATCAATCATAGAACATACATTATCATTCCCAAGTTTAATACAATGCATTACAATGGCAAGGAGAAAAAATATGTGTTGCAGCCTATATGAGAGGTCTGAAACTCTACAAATCTACCTGCTAAGGAAGAAAAGAGAGCTTGCAAGAGCAAAATGTCCAACATTACAATAGATCACATCTCCTCCATTTATAGCTAAAGAAAAGAGAGGGAAAATAGAGGAGGAAGCAAATCTGATCCTTTTTCTCAACCACCCACCATTAACCCTTTCAAATCAGCTTGTAACCCATCAAATCGAGCTCCTCTAGCTTCTGTTTTGCGTGTTGGAGAAAAAAATGAATTTGGTGAAACAAATCTCTCAAAGCAATTTGATATTGCATTTATGGAGTGATAAGACACTTTTAATGTTTTCCCCCATAAAAATGAGCTGATTCTCCATCTTTGGTGAGTGGAAGAACGCAACCATGGCGGATTTGAGCAAAAAAAACTCATTTGAAGCAATCTGATACACATTAAAGGTGTGAAAAACATTTTTAACATTTTATCCATCAAAACCTACAAGAAATGATGTTTTTATTCCTTCAATGCATAGAGGGGCTCGAGACCTTTCCAAAAAGTCTGATTTTGTTCAAATCTGACCTCTGGATCGAAAGATATGCCCATTTGAAGATCTAGGGAAAAATTAGGGCAAAATTTTTGGCACAAATTTTGAGGCAAAAATAGGGCACACTTGGCGGAAAAATCAGATTTTGAAAATGGGTCCACGGGGTGAAATTTGACCTTTTGCACTTTTGGAAAATTTTCCAAAAAATCCCCGCGCCTTCGCCACTCCGAGACACGTGGCACCTCCTGGTTCACCGATGGAATCGCGGGCTCAAACTTCACCTTTTTCCTTTTGATTTCTCATTGGGAAAATTTCCCAAAATTTCCCCACGCCCGCTCTCCCAATGACACATGTTGGCTCCTAATTCATTCATGGGCTCAACCTTTTCTTTCTCCCCATTGGCAGGCCTGAGGGCTAAAATTTGACTTTGAGCATTTTATCCAAAAGGGAAACATTTCCCAAATCTCTCCATGCCTCCGCCAACTGTTTCCTTCTCCTTTGCAGGACTGCGGGAAATTTTTTTCCTTTTTGCACTTTTGACCAAAGCACCCAAAACTCCAAACTCTTCCTAACATCTGCCGCTTTACCCTACCACGTGGCACCTTCTCATTGGCCGCGGGCCTGTCTAGGGAAAATTTCCCCAAAAAACTCTGCCAAGCCATAACTCAAAAATTACAAGGAGTTAGGAGGAAAATTTTACCTTTCTAGAAAGGTAAGAAAATTTTCTATCTGATGGAATCATACCCAAAAATTTTGAGTCCCTAAGCATGAAAAAAATTCATTTTAAGTACCAAGAAAAGGAAATGGAGGAGGAGTTAGCCAAAAATAAGCATGGGCTTATTTTGGATAACAATTTTGGTGACTCAGAGGGGTCATCTACTTGCTGGATGAAATGACCAGCTTCCTTGAAGCCTCCATTGGGCATGGAGTCATGAACTCAATTTCTTGTTACTCTCAATTCATTAGAAAATATCTAAGATGAAGATTGTGAGAGTAGAAAAACCACTTTGACTCGAACATGGTCTGCATGAAAGATGCATCCTTGGGGCAACAAAACCTATGCCAAAAGCACTTAGGGAAATGTAAATCTAAGCTACAACAAAAAAATTTGCATAAGCACTTGGAGGAATGAAAAATCTAATATAATATGTATAAGGTGAGAAGTTTCCCTTCTAGTAGAAATGCTTTAGATGGATTCCATTAACTGGAATCTACAATTCCTCACCATCCAATGTAGACAATTAGAAGGCATTGTTGTTTTTACATTTTGTGACCATGTAGGGCCCACTCCAAATGGCATCAAATTTTGAATGCCTCCCTGGCTTTTCTCGGTCAGCATCCCATTTCAACACTAAATTTCCAACTTGGAAAGTTCTAGCCTTAGCTTTCCTATCAAAGCTTCTCTTGACCAATGTTTGGTCCTTTTCCATTGTTTGGGTTGCATGCTCTATGATTTCTTAGAGTTCCATCAATTCTACATATCTAACCTTCATGGGCTCAAACTCTAACGATTCCAATTGCTTCATGAATTCCAATGTTGGAAACTCAAGTGACATAGGTAAGATTGCCTCTCTCCCATAAACAATTTTGAATGGAGAGTTACCTATGGATCTCTTCGGAGTTATCCTATCAGCCCATAGAGTTGATTTGAGCTTAGTGTGCCAAGTCCTCTAATTTTCATCAAGAATCCTCTTGATGATCCTTAATAGATTCTTGTTCGTGGACTCACTTGGCGATTACCTTGAGGGTAATAATTTGATGAAGTTCTCAAATAGATCCCGCTTCTAACAGCCCATTTAGTTACCTTTGATCATATGAATGCCAATGCATTATCTCGATATTATAGTGGCAGGTATGCCAAATCTGTTGATATCCCTTCATAGAAGTCTAAAATCCTGGATTCATTTGCATCTTTGAGTGCCACCGCCTCACCCATTTGGTGAAGTAGTCTGTTACTTTTAGAATCCATTTGTGCCCTTGGTTTGAGTTTGGATTAATGACTCCAATGAAGTCCAAACCCCATTGCATGAATGGCTGGTCAACTAAGATTGGGTGTAATGGAAGTGTTGTTAACCTCTCTTTGCCTATGAAGAATGCACAATTCTTACACCTCTTGATCCATGCATAACAATCACTAAACACTTTGGGCCAATAATAACCATCCTTCATGATCTTGAGAGATGTCACTCTTGGAGAAAAATGACCCCTAGATGATCCATTATGGAACTCTTCTAACATTTTCTCAATCTGATTTGTCCCAATGCACCTCAACAACACTCCATTAATATCTTTTTTAAATAGGACACCATTAATAAGTGCATACGGAATAGCCTGCAATATTAAGTGTCTTCTTTTAGATTTATTCATCTCTCAAGGGCATAGGCTTGTTTGTAAGGAGTGCATTATGTCTTGGTTCCAGCAAGGAGTGAGCACACCACCATTTTCTTATTGAACATCTCTTTGTTCTTGGATGTCCTACAACACCAAAACAACATTCTTCTCTTTACTTGCTTCAATTGGTTGACTCAAGTCCAATTGCTCACACAATCCCTTTCCTCGGACCAGATTGGGGACTTTGATATCAATGTCATACTCCATGACATGATTAATCCACCCCGCACATTTCTCATTTAGATCTTTGTTGAGGAGGAAATCTTTAACTCCTACATGAGAAACCAATAGTTGAACCTTGTTGTTTGAAACTAGAGGCTTAAATTTCTTCAAGCTCCTAATCACTGTAAGAACATACTTCTCAATGAAGGAATACCTTACTTTATATTCCTCCAAGCTTTGGCTAAAGAAGGCAATTGGCTGCCCCGTATTTTCTTTTTTCTCTGCTATACTAAAATTTCAAAATTGTATCACCATCGCCAAATGCATAAAGGATGAAGTCTTTGGAGAAATATAGGTTAATGAGAGTTGGGACCCATGAGATAGCTTCTTTGATTGCCTCAAAACTTTCCTTACCTTCACCGTCCATTTGAAATCCATACTTTTCTTCAACATCATAGTTATTGGCTTGACAAGGGCTACAAATTTTAGAACAAACCTTCGAACACAATTGATTCTTCCCAAGAAAATTTGAAGAGCCTTCTTATGACTTGGAAATGACAGTTCTCTTATTACTTCAACCCTCTCTAGATCAATTGCTAACCCTTCTTTGGAAACAATGTGGCCTAGGAGCTTTCCTTCATGAGCTAGAATATGCATTTTTGGGATTCAAGAATACCCCAAATCTTCTCGCATCTTTAGAACACTTGTCTCAAATGAAAGAGATGGTTTGCTGCACTTTTAGAAAATATAGTAATATCATCTAGGTATATCAACACTATTTTATTGATCAATCCCTTGAATTCCATGTCCATTACACTTTGGAAAGTAGCTCAAGGCGTAAACAACCCAAATGGTATTTTTCTATATGCATAGGTTCCCCATTTGGTCATGAAGGTTGTTTTGAACTGACCATCTTCCTTTACCATGATCTAATTATACCCTGAATAACCATCTAGACATGAAAACCTCTCGAGAGCCAAAGAACAACATGCAAAATATGCTCTAGAAAAGGAAGTGGGTAGTGATATTTGAGGGATTCTCTGTTTAAATCTCTAAGGTCTACACACAACCTAATTTCTCCAATCTTCTTTCTAACTCGGAACTAAGTTTGCAACCCAGCTTGAATGCTTGATGGGTAATATGATACCTTCCTCTATTAACTTATTCAATTCCTTATTCATGAGAGGCTCAATGTGTGGATTGACCAGTCTTTGTTTTTTCCTAATGGGCTTAGCACTTGGATCTAATTCAATTATGTGTTGAGCTAGCTTGGAATTGAAACCTCTCAAGTCCTCATAGCTCCAAGAAAATACATCCAGGAACTCTTGAAAAAATTGCATGAATTCATACCTTTCTTGCTTGGTTGCCACTTTACCAATTTGAAGTGACTTTCCTTCTCCAACTGAGATGGGCTCTGAATCCTCTCCCTTGACTTGGATGTTTTCTTTCTCCTTCCTAAATTAATAATTAAGATTGAATATAGACTCTAAAGTCACAAGTCCTTTTAGCAGTTTGTTAGTTCTCAGCTGTACCACTTGATCACCGTACTGCTGTCCCAACTTTTCCTAATTTTTGGCTGAGAACTCAGCTTCCTCTTGCAAGAAATTAATTATTTGTTGGTCACTCTCAAACACTTGCCAACTTGTATTATTGTCTAGCACTAATGGCCTCACAATCACATGGATGTTTGGCTACAATTTGTCCCTTTTAATACTTTCCACAACATCAAAAGTTTCTCTATCTACTGCAAGCCTATCAACAGCTTGGTTCTCTTTCCTAGGGATGGAGTTGATGCCAAAACCCTCAAAATCCTCAATGAGATCCCACACCCTATTCCTATAACTTTTGAGAAAGTCATTCTTGGCATCATGTTGTCCTTTAACTTGATTAATAATAAGGTCACTATCACTTTGAATACTTGTAAGTTTTTGATGCCTCTCTTCCTTGACCAATGCAATCCATGTATCAAAGCTTCATATTCAGCAGTGTTGTTAGAACATGCAAACTAAAACCTAAAAGATGAATAATACTTAATGCCTTGAGGTGAAACAAGCATAGCTCCTCCTCCTACACCTTTTCTACTTCTTGATCCATCAAAGAACAAATACCATACCTCATTGTCATTTCTATGGTCTAGCTTGGTGATGCTAGGAAGAGGCTGATTTTCTTCGTGCATATAATAGACTCCTAGTTTAGATTCCTCCATTTCCTTGTAGGGATCAAAAGAATGTACCTTTCTTTCCCATTCATCAAGATTCAAATCTAGAATGTTTCCAACTTTGGTGTCAACCTCATGTGTTCTTGGATAATCTTCTTGATCAAACGTGAACAATTGACATTGATTGGGCTTGGAGTATGAGGCTCAATGTGAAAGTTTGCAATAGGTTCGGACCTGATTTTGGCCTTGGCTCTGTACCTTTTCCTAAATAGCATGTGTGACCAATCAAGTAGATAGGTAGCCTCCAATTCTAGCCGTGTGAAATCCTTGACAAAGATAAGGCAAAGAGTGGCGAAAATCTATCATTGACACATCTTGCAAAATAATGACATTGGGGCATGCATGCAAAGTAAGGATCAAATATTTAATTACCCCAATTTTTGCTACTGTTGTCCCATCTAATTACACCACCCCTTGATATGAATTCATATTGAAGGCCCAGATGATCAGCTATTTTCTTGGGCATCATAGAACTACTTGCCCCAAAATCAATCATACAATTATGTACTAGTTTATCCCCAATGATCAATGAAACATAGAATGGAGGGGGATTCAAATTTTTACCTTGTTTTCCCCATGATTCCCCTCAAGCTGAGTAGCATTTGTGAGTACCTTCTCTTGCACATGAGCTAGCTGATTTGGGGTTGACCAATTCTTCATGGCAGCTTGTAGTAGATCCCTTTGTCCTAGGATGGATAGTGACTCCCACATAGATATGTTCACATTGGTCTTCTTCATTTGTTCAATGATGTTAAATGGGGATGAACCATCTCTTTGCTGCCCTTTAGTCTGCACATTATTTTCTTGTACATGGGCTACAACAGCTGGCATTTGAGATGGTCTAAAAGGTGGCTTGGGCTGTCCTTACACATTTGGAACTACATTTTTCTTGCCAACACCTTGTGGAGTGATGGAAGGTTGTGAATCACTTGGACCTGATGATTTCCCTTCACAAATATTCCTCTTCTTTGATCATGTGTTAGCTGCTACACTCTGAGAAGGTGTTTTATTCACACCACAAAAAGCTTCAACCTGCCAGCGCTTCACAAGTGTAGTCTCATTTGGAGTTGTATCTTGTTGAGATGTCCCTTGTTGTTGGTATGTTTCTCGACTCGCTTCACTCTCTACACTATTTGTTTTCACCATCAAGGCTTGGTTCAAAGCACCATTAAATTACATAGATTGGTTGTGAGGTTCATTACATGGGAAACACCAGTCATACTCTTGAGCTATATTATTTTGCACTAGCACTAAGGCTTTAGAGGTAGATGCAACATTGGGGTTATAGGGCTGAAATGGTCTATTAACAGAAGGCCTTATTTGATTTTGATTTGTAGCTGGGTTGGGTGGCCTATTAGGTCGAGTTTTAGGCTGATAAGGAGGCCTAAAACTTTGAGCTTGCTATCTCTTAAACATAACCATCTCATTTCCCAAATTTTGTAATTGTTTCATAACTTCTTGGAGCTCATTTGAGGCACTAGAGGATGAATTAGAAGTTTCATTTGATCTCTGGTTTCTAGGGGTGGGAATAGGAGCTAAAGTTTATTAGGTGCTTGACTAGTACTTGGGCTTTCCAACTCGGATATAAGGGCATAGGAGGCCTAGGTGCAAGTTTACCATCTTAGATCAAACAATGCTCAGCCCTAATGACAATGTTGTAAGTTACGGGTAGAGTCACACCTCCCATGGATTGGATCAACATAGAAATGTCAAAATTTAAAGCCTTGAGAAAGTATAAGAAAGCACCTTGAGTTTTTGGCCTCACTTTGTCAATGGGATTCTAACCCATTTTCTTTGAAATATGAAATTAAAGTCTGTTAGCTACTCATTGGGAGCTCTCTGGATAGTTTTCAATTGCTCCAATAGAGAAAAGTTGTCTCCTTTCTCTTCAAATTGGTTATGGAGGGTCATGCACAACTCGATTCCAATTTTGGATAGAGCTCGCCTCAAGGCTCTGAACCATTGCAAGGATTTCCCTTTGAATGAAGATGCCAGCAATTTGAAAACAATTTCCATCTCAAAATCTCATGGATTGCACAAAAATTAGCAATGTATTTGACATGATCACTAGGAGTGGTCTGATTTTCTCCAAGAAAGTATGGGATGCTCTTCAATGCTTTGTAATTGAACCGGGTTTTGTGCATTGAGAGCAAGTTGGCAACTACCAATAAAGTTGACATAAGGATTGGGTTGTGCCATTATGACTGGCCTGAGAACCCTTGTTGATTGGATGAAAGGTCTACTAGGTGGAGGAGTTGATAGAGTTCTATTTGGTGGAGATGGAGACCTTTGAATCCTTCTTCCCCTTTCTCTTCTTTCTGGGGATAATTGTAGATACTCAGACAATCCCTCTTCTTTGGCCCTTGACCTTGTTTGGATTCTTCTCATGAATCTTCAAGCTTGGACTACTGAAACCAGTTGATTCTATCCTTTTGGAGTCACCAGATGTGTAAATAAGGGCTCTTTCAAGTAAGAAACTTACAACAATTGCACATCAATTTTTTTGTAATGAAGATGAATACCTATAAGGTCCCACTCGACATGCCAAAACTGTTAGTGTAAATCTACAGCACCCCAAAATAACCTTCAGATCTATAGTCCAGAATTGGGTCATTTAGTGTGATTGCAAAACATTGAGTTTTCTCCAAGGTGTGAGACCTTGCAAGGTGAGAAAAATCTCCAGATTGAAGTTGGTTCTTACTCCTCTATTTAGGTGTATGCATGAATTTGTAGAGGTTCAATACTAATTCCTACTCTAAATTCCAAGGATACATAGTTGAAGATGCAAGAAAGGGAAAAAAAACTAAGCTAAAATGGTGATACACCAAAGGAGTGATGAACTTCTGTTTTGCAAATAAACACAGATCATAAGAATGTAGCACAGAACATGCACGATGACTACCAGAATATAATGAAAGATCAGAAGACAATGATAAACACATGAGAGGATTGGAAAATCAATCACAAAACATACATTATCATTCCCAAGTTTAATATAATGCATTATAATGGAAAGGAGGCAAAAATATGTGTTGCAGCCTGTATGAGAGATCTAAAACTCTACAAATCTCCCTATTAAGGAAGAAAAGAGAACTTGCAAGAGAAAAATGTCCAACATTACAATAGATCACATCTCCTCCATTTATAGCTAAAGAAAAGAGAGGGAAAATAGATGAGGAAGAAAATCTGATCCTTTTTCTCAACCACCCACCATTAACCCTTTCAAATTGGCCTGCAACCCATCAAATTGAGCTCCTCTCGCTTTTTTGTTTTACGTGTTGGAAAAAAATAACATATTTGGTGAAACACAACTCTCAAAGCAATCTAATCTCACATTTATGGCATGAGAAGACATTTTTAGGGTTTTCCCCCATCAAAACGAGCTGATTCTCCATCTTTGGCAAGTGGAAGAAGGTAACCATGGTAGATTTGAGCAAAAACAACTCATTTGAAGCAATCTGATACACATTAAAGGCATGAAAGATGTTTTTAACATTTTCTCCATCAAAACCTACAAGAAATGATGTTTTTATTCCTCCAATGCATAGAGGGGCTTGAGACCTTTCCAAAAAGTTTGATTTTGTTCAAATCTGACCTCTGGATCAAAAGATATGCCCATCTAAAGATCTAGGGGAAAAGTTTTGGTACAAATTTCGAGGCAAAAATTACGACACACTTAGCGGAAATATCAGATTTTAAAAAAATGGGTCCATGGGGTGAAATTTGACCTTTTGTACTTTTGGAAAAATTTCCAAAAATCCCCGTGTGCCTCTACCACTCGAGACATGTGGCACTTCCCGGTTCGCCATGGAATCGTGGGCTCAAACTTCGCCTCTTTCCTTGTGATTTCTCATTGGGAAAATTTCCCAAAATTTCCCAAAATTTCCCCGCGCTCCACTGTCCTGGTGACACGTGTCAGCTCCTAATTTATCCATGGGATCAACCTTTCCTTTCTCCCCTTAGTGGTTATGAGGGCTAAACTTTGACTTTGAGAATTTTAGCCAAAAGGGAAACATTTCCCAAATCTCTCCGCACCTCTCTGCCAACCCGATTCCTTCTCCTCCACGGGCCCGTGGGAAAAAATTTGCCTTTTTGAAATTTTGACCAAAGTTCCCAAAACTCCAAACTCTTCCCAACATCTCGCCTCTACTACTGCCATGTGGCACCTTCTTATTAACTTGCCATAGGCTGTCTAGGGAAAAATTCCCCAAAAAAACTTCGTCAAGCCATAACTCAAAAATTATAAGGAGTTAGGAGGAAAATTTTACCTTTCTAGAAAGGTAAGAAAATTATCTATCTGATGGATTCATACCCAAAAAAATTTGAGTCCCTGAAGCATTCAAAAATTTCATTTTAAGTACTAGCAAAGGAAATGGAGGAGGAGTTAGCCAAAAGTAAGCATGGGCTTATTTTGGATAACAGTACCTTTGCAATAAGGGTGAATTTTTCCACTAAAGCCAACCTTAAACACTCTTCCCCCATGCCCAAACCTACGTGAAAATATCTAAAACCTTATGGCACATAAAAATACTTACTTGACCAAAGATCCTCACATGCACGCTTAGCGCCAAGGAAATTCTTCATCTTTTAATGTAATTTTTCCTCGCCTACGTCATGTTTATTATGCACTTATCATCCTTTGTATGTGGTCTTTATAAAGTTATCCTCGACACCCAAAATCCTTATGTCCACCTTTTCTATGCATTCTCTTCCACACTACCCACTTTTAATCCTTCAATCTAGGCCATCGAGACATAACTTCCACTACCGATTCCATTTTACTTCACCTTACTCCACCCAACACAAAAATAGATGTGCGTTCCTATACACATAGAAATTTTTTAAAGTAATAAGTGGCTACCAACGCACAATGTTCACACAAAAACTAAATAAAGGGAATAAGAAACAAGAGGGGGAAACATAAGGAAAGGGAAAAGCATGAAAGGAAATCCTAGGCTAACTAGAAATATTTCCTTATTTATAAACATAAGGAAGACTTATTTATAGTAGGGATTCAACCTACTCCTATTTAAATGGCCTTGTAACCGTGTTCCATTCAACACTTATAATTGGCAAGTGTCTGAATCAAGTATATAAGATACAATATATGGCCAACTTCAACTTTGAGTTATCTAGAACAATCTAATGGACTTTGAGTTTCCTAGGATGGTGTAGAAACTTGGAATCATATAACAAAACCATCTACCCAACCTCGAATTGTTTGTTTTTAATATGACAATCATGCCATGATTTTTTCATGCCTTTTCAGTTTTCTGACTCCATCTAACAAGTGATCATCTTTCATCTAGTTGCATTAACTTCTCCATGCACTCTTGAATTTCTTGTTCATCAGCTAACCCTCCTACGCATAATATGCAACGATGGTAGCATAAATTCTACAAGTAAAACATCCTCTACACCAAACACTAATTAAAATGGTGTGCCTTTTTTCAATATCTTATAGGTTGTCTTGTATGCCCATAGAACAACTGATACCTTATCATCCCAGTCTTGTCTTCCCACATCACAAATTTTTGTTAGTGTGTGGCTTAATATCTTGTTAAATTACTCAACAGTTCTATTCTCTTTGGGGTGATAAGGGGTGGTCTTATGACGGGCCACCATGAATTCTGCAAATAAAATTATGACTGTTTCATTCAAAAAATATGTACCCTCAGTAACTAGTGAAGCTTAAAGGACATCCATACCTACTGATTATGTTCTCCCATAAGAATATAATATATTTTTCTACTATGTAATCCCTTGTAAGAACTACCTCCACCCACCTTATTAAGTAATCAGTGCAAGTAATGATATAGCACGAACTAATCCTTCATGCGGTAGGTGAAATTGGTCCTACAAAAACAATTGTCCATTTTTCAAATGGTTCTGCACTGGATATAGGTCTTAAGGAAATCTCATCACTTTTATTAATTGGCCTACCAAGGTGCTGGAAATGGTCACAGGACTTGTAAAATTCAATGCAATCTTGGTAGATACTTTCCCACTAAATCCCTATGAGTAGAATCTTCCGCACTGTGGCATTTCCTGCATAGTTCCCTCCTGCAATCCCACCATGTGATTCCTCCATGATTGTAACACACTCATATTATAACATACAATGGGAAAAAACCTCATCATGGCCTAACTTGTATAAGTCTCCACCAATTAGCATGTAGGGTGCAACGCATATAGCTAATTGTTTCCTCTCCAAAGTTTTCATTCCTTCTAGTGCCACACCCATTTTGAGAAACACAACAATATATTCCAATTCAAAGGGTGCACATCATAGTCTAAAAATCATGAATTTGGCATTGTATCCTTAATGCTTTACACGTACTCTCTGAATCTATCCTCATGAGATGATTAGGTCCTAAGTAACTCTTTCCTTGTTTCACAAGTGTAAAATCAATTTCTTGAAACAACGTTACCCACCGACATATGTTCCATTGTAAAGCGGGCTTGTTCACCAATTACTTCAATGCCATGTGGTCTGTGTAGAATATGAAGGGTGTTTCCAATAGATATTTTCTGAATTTGTGCAACATGTAGATCATCGATAGTGTTTTGCACTCAATAGTGGTATAGTTTTGTTCTCATTGGTGTTAACTTCCTGCTAGTAAAACATAAGGGGTGGTCAAAAATTCATTCTCTAGGTTATGCTAAAATTGCTACAATCACCATTCTTGAAGCATCATCATGCACATTGTAAGGTTTATCCCAAGAAGAAAACTGTAATATAGGCATAGTGAAAAGCCTATCCTTCAAAGTATCAAATGAAATCTATTGCGCCTCTCCCCAGTGAAATGCACTCTTGTGTTTTAGTAACTCCTCCAATGACATGGAAATCTTAGCATACCCCTTGATAAACTTCTAGTACTAACCTGTATGACCAAGGAATCTACACACTGGACTCTAGTTGGTAGGCTCCCTTAATCCCATACTAACGACAAGTTTGGTGGGATCCACCAAATCCTTCCTTACATATGATATGCCCCAGCAGGGTCCCAAATAGAGTAGAAAAAACACATTTCTTAATGTTGAGGGATATATTCAACTACTGACATATTTCAAACATTATCCTCAAGTTCTCCGAATGGTATTTTAATAGTCCATTCATTATTCATCATCAAGGTAGACTCAAGAAAATTATGGATGTCTTGAAATGTTTTTACAATAATGCATGAAAATACAATAGGCACATTATTTAGTCTAAAAGACATGACTGTGTAGGAAAATATTCCCCCATTCAAAGTGGAAAAATTTATCTTTTCCTTGTCTTCCTTTGCAATTCTAAATTGGTGATACCCTAAGAATCCATCTATGAAGGAATAAACATCGCGCCCGCCACTTCTTCCAGATTTCCTTACTAAAAAGGGTTGGAAAAGAGTCAATGACACATACCGCATTCAAATATCTACAATCAACATAGATCCTTATCCTTCCATTATTCTTAATGCTTATGACAATTTGACTTATCCATTTTGATTCCTTAATGGCCTCAATGATGCCTGATGTGATCATCTTGTCTATCTCCTCTTTGAATTTGATGCGAAGATTTAGATTTAATCGATAAGGCCTTTTCCAAATTGGGTGTGCACTTACATTTAATTTTATTTTCAATTACCCCAAGGAGTGGTGAATTCCTTTAAGCTCATGGTACCCATGTGGAAATGAGTCCTGAAACTCGTGTAATAGATCAATGATCTTGGAAACCTCCTTTTCTAACCAATAGTCCCCAATAACAACATCCTTCGGTTTCAAACCGATATTAACCTTATTTTTTTAGGGGTTCATGGTAGGCGTGCACTCACTCATCAGCACTATCCCTAACCTTGCACGTACCTTTAGTATGGGTAGCATCCAAACTTTCCACCTCTTTTCTATCTATCATATAAAGCAATTTTCCTTTTTATTTGTCCATGCATGCACGTTCAAGCTTGTGTTTCTTTTAATTATTTTTCATCAAAGCACGTTTCCATACAAGGTTCACCCAATAATTCTAGTATTATATCCTCCACTTTGACACTATCTCCCATCGTTTAGAACTTAACAAACACAATGCCTTATCCACTAATTTTTAGTACTTCGGTATTCGAAAGCTTGAAGGAGGTCAACCATTAACTCCTGCCAATTTCCTATCTCGACGGTGTATTTTTGAGTGAACATACCATGTGTGCGCACAACCTTTGAAGGTTGAGTACAGATTATACACCCATAAATAAGGTGGCAAGGCTTCTGTTCCTTCCATCCATGCCTTCTCACATGCTTAGATGTGAACCAAGGTGGGTTCCTTCTTATGGTAGTGTTGAATTGCTTCAGAAAACCTAATAGAGAATGTTATTCTCACCTTGCACCACTATAGAAGGCTATCATGATGTGTCACCCACCAACATGTTGCGGTCTCGAGAAATTTGTAGCTGAGCATCCCTCTTCTTTCGACCTCATTTTTCCACTAAGCCTCCATTTCTTGTAAGAAATCATCATGGTTGTCTCCTCTAGAATAACTTGGTAACTTCTTCCCTCCCATGCACTTAATCGAGCGCTTCCTTTGTTACTCTTGTCATGGAGCCTCTTAATCTGTCACCAAATTGTCACATGCCACACTGGTTGTATCACTAAAGGATTAGGCATCTTCAAATTGAATAACCCCTTCTGTATGGTGAATCACCTCAGGTTCCCTGATAGAGCACACATAGATCCTGTCAAGAAATTATTCTCCCAAGGGATCGATAGGGCACCTTTGAATTCCCATCTATCAAGGGGATGATAACCCGTTCTTCCTTGTTTTTAATACTTATGTACCCCTTGTTGAACCATAGGTCAACATTGTTCTTATAACACCAAGGGCACCCAAGCAAAGACTGGAAAGTTGTTGACCTCGGCTAGCACCAAGACATTAAAATCCCCAATGAAATTTACCCTTGGATAGTCCTAACAACGTCCTTTAAGACACCAATGGTAATTTCCTTTGTCTTGTTAGCCATATAAAATAAATTCAAAGATGGGTGTAATGGGGCCTTCCCATTTGATGCCATGTGTCTAGATTGAGAAAATTGACTTCTATGCTCATGTCAATCAAAATATTGCTAAGAAGCTACCCATCTACAACAAAATTCAAGGTAATATCCTTATCATAGTCAAGGCGGTGGGGAGGAATATTAACATGCGTAACCAACCTCTCGTGCTCTCCTCCGGTGTGCATTACCTTCTCCCATAACCACTCTCCTAGGAAGGGAATGGTATCCTCTTGCCTCAACATTTTTCATACTTCTCTGACCTCATCCAAATCCTTCAGGAGCCTAACCATTCTTCCTTTAATCTAACTATCTTGACTACTCTTTCGACAATGGATCTCTCCTTGTAGGATTTGAATCACATCTATGGTTTCTCGGTACACTTCTTTCTGATGAGTAAGGTCTAATACTTCCCATGCATCACCTCTTCTCTAATAACTAGTGGTCTCTACCTTGGTACTTACCTTATGTATGTAGCCTCAACTTGCATCGTAACTAGTACATGCTCTAGTTCCGACTTACATGCCACTCTTGGAATCCAATGTGAATTATCCTTCTTCATGCTTACCATCAAGGTTCCTTTGTCCTTTTGGTGTTCATGGCTCATATGTTTAAACAAATCTAGGAACTCCTCATATTTATGATTCTTTCCACACTGAAAGAATTGTAACATATCAAGGCATTCATGCTTATAGTGCTCTGTTCCACACGAGAACTCACGTATTCCTCCTCTATGGTTTCCACAACCACAAAATCCTCCTTGAAAACCTCTTCCATGTGCACCTCCATCTTTACACCCTTCATAGTGACAACCATCATCCTTAGAATTGTTTGCAAAGATGGTTTGATGTACACTAATATCAACGACATCATGTATTTGGTCAATCATTCGACAATCCTTGGTGTTGTGAGTAGTAGAGGTGTAAATTTTGTAATAGCAAGACACATTCTTATGGATCATGCACTGCAGTAGTGGGAACGTACTTGTATCATGATCTCTATGGAAAATTTCATAGTCCATTGTGATGGTGCATACCAATCTCTGGGGGAAAATTTCCTTTGTATGCCCCTCTACCTCATAATCTGTGCACCATAGGCCACTACAAGTCTCATACATTAAGTTCACAGATAGATTTTCTAGTTTCTTGGCCATTACAGCAATCTAAGCCTCAAGGAAGGGGATAACACTAGTATCCATGCTTCTAACAACCTTAGCACGTAGTGCAGATTCTAAGGTCTCGCGTGGGTTTGTGAAAGTGCTCTCTAAAATGGTGTTATAAATCCTCCAAAAACCACTAAGCATCTTTGAGAGGGGTGAATATCATAGGATAATTTTAATAAGAGATTTTTGAAACATGGGTTGTATTCCTACACAATTTCTACCATTCCTTGTTAGATCTCCTTCAGCGTGCTGATGCTCTTTTATTCAAACTCAGGGATATGAAATTCATCCAAGAAGGCATTCCAAAACATAATGTAATCTACCATTTTTGATAAGGTTCATATTTTTGGTACCAACTATGTGCACGTCCTTGCAACGTTGTTGAAAACTGACTTACCATCCATTCTAGGGTAGGGATCCCATTTTTTTCCCTAACATCTCACACTTGTGAACATGCTTTGCAGCATTCTCAACACCTTTTAGTTTGGTATATGCAAATACATTTTGAAAAAACTTGTTGAGGTGGTTGAGGTGCTTACCCTCCTAATCCAGAAAATTGATTTCCTTTGGTGTTACCTCCACCACCAGATCCACTAGATCCATCAGTCATGTCCCTCATGATCCACTAAATCCTCTAGATTTGCTAGTTCCACCAGTTCCTCCAGCTCTAATCCCACAAGATCCACCTCATGTAGCTTGTAAGGGGCCTAAATCTGGTTATGCCTAGTGTCCCTAATGTCCCACTACACTGTGTGCCTATGGTTTTTGATATTACATCACTACCAAATGTGTTTCCCACACTGCTTCTAGACTCGATACCCAAAATTTGTGTACCTATAATCTACCCAAATTTCATCCTAGATAATATTCCTCTAAATAGAGGGAATGATTATGCATCCATAAATGTAGTAAACGAGAAATTATATCTCCTTGGTGTAGATCAGTCAATCCTACCAATACCAATTGGGTTAGTAATACTTATCTCTTGATTTAGAAGACTAAGCACTAGGGGTTGGTCACTACATGGGTTTAGATGTGTGCCGATGGATCTTATTTCTCCATGTGAGGAAAGCTCATCAAATGATGAAGGGTCTCTCTCCCGTACTTACCAAGATGGGGTAGCATAGACTACTCAAGCTCCACGTCCTCCACATGAACCTTAATTCCTTCCCACAACATCTGCCTAAATAGATCTATCACTCATATAACCTCACATTGTCTAGCCAACTCCCTTTCATGAGCCTCATTATATTTGAGTCATCTCTCTTCCCTCTCCTTTTTGGCTGCAAAGTCTGCCATCTTCCTTCACCCTAGCTTCCTTGTCTAGTGCTTAGAGAAGCTTAGCTAGCCCTAGGGAGTGCTTCTAAACATAGTGTAATGATCAAGATCTTCATAGCTAAAGGGTTAACATGTAAAAATATCCTCTACGTTCCCTTAAGAATGTAAACTCAACAACTTCTTGACAAGATTACGTAGAAATATCATATTCTAGGGTATAACTTGTCAACACTCTACTCCAACAATGATCACCAACATGTGTCCAAGTCAGATTAGCATCATGCAGCCTCTAATATTCTTGTTGGTTCCAAACGTGATATCTATAGTACCAGCTTGATCTAGATGCATATGTCAAAATCCATTCATACAAATCTACTAGAAAACAAAAAAATAAGGTCTCATACAACTCATGATACAGGTGTTCTTCTACCCATTTACATGCATTAAAATCAGGTCCAATACTAAATATCTGAGAAAACTCATCCTCTGTGCTCTTAAACCATGCTTCAACACTATCCAAGGTCAAGCACTCTATCATCACACATCATTCTCACAAAAAATTTGAAAAGAGGTCCTGAAAATGAACCAAGATGTAGTCATTTTTATCCACCTTCTAACTTCTAACCCCATGTGCACCGACCTATCACCCAACAAGCATTGGGTGCTCACCCGAGGCACGTGCAGGTGTCGAGCCCCTCCTTTATGTGAGCATTGTGATAATATCTTACCATTGTTAGAGGATTAGTTGTAGAAAAGTATATATTCATGTAAAAGGATAATATGAGCTACCATATCCTTATACCCTGCATGAAAATGAGAGAAACAATGCAATATTTATTATGAAGAAAAATCGGATTCATAATATGAAGAAATGACACTAGGTTTTACACCCATGAACAAGATATTCAGAACATATATATATATATATATATATATATATATATATATTGATCAAGAGTGCTAAGTAACCACATTATACTCAAAAGGCCATGCCAAATCAAACATGATGAATGCCAAGGATCTAGACCATACAATATATGTTAAAACAAATATCTAACTCATATATTAGGATTCCTAGCTATGCCCCCTTATTACATGAGTTTTATAGACCCATCCCTTAGACATGATGACCTTCTTCTAACTCCCTAATGGAAAACCCCAACCCTAGTGACTCTAATACTTTCACGAGTTGTGCTTTCCCCATGTTATATGTCTTTCCTTATATGTCTTCCTTCTTTCTTCTTCTACCTGAGAATCTCTTCTTATAGGTCTAATACCCACCACCATGCCTTCCTTTAGGATTAGATCACATGCCAAGTGTCCATGTGGTCCTTCATTGGTGAATGTTTATCCTACTCCGATCTCTCCACTTTCTATAATGATGTCTTACTAGGAATATTCCTTGCATGGAATATCCTTTTCTTGACCACCAAGTCTCCATGATAGCACCTTATCCACTGGCATGCCTAGTTGGGTAACATTTTTCCTCAAGTGCCTCCAGAATGCAAAATAAGGATAATTCCTTTGAACTTGATTTCATGCCTTGCACGCATGCCTTGGTTTCTCCTAAACCCTTCTTAAACCCTTGTCCTACATGCTTCTCCCCGTACACCCTTCTTCTTATTGGTCCTGCATTATCACGTACCATTTGTGCGAGGAAATATTTCAAGGCCCAACAAATATCTTATCTTATTATGTAAAAATGGGAGAGGAAAAAGAAATTCATGGGAAATTTGATTCAGTAAGGCTAGGACCATCTCAAATTTGGGAATTTTTCTCGAGAGAACACTTTTTACCTCTCATATCCATATGACACATATTTGGACTTGCCTTGCACTACGAAATACTTGAAGTTATACAAACAATGAATGTCGGTTGTCACCTCTATGTGCCATAGGTGAATTTAGGAAGTGTGTTTCCATTTCTTGTTGTGTATGTTTTTCCTTCCCAGTATGGTGTGTTTCCATTTTTCTATGTGTGTGTGTTCATTCATTCTTTATATTTGTTGCTTAAAATGAGACTACATAAATCTAAATGGATAAGGCATTGGTCTATACTATGTATTAATAGTTTGGATTTTATTATCATCTTATCCTCACTTTATTCAATCTAGAACAATTTCCCAAGTGAGAGCCATCTGTTGTCATTAGTTTTTGTAATTTCAAAATTCAAGTAGAAAATTTGAAAATTGTACCCCAAAGTGTCAAAAAATTAACTAAAATTCCCTTCTAAGTCATCCTTTGGATCATCCTATCTTCTTATTCAGGAGCCCTCCATCCTTTAAAATCTTCATAGTGTGATGTACATCCTTACCAAGTGTCTAAATTGTGGTTATGAGGTAATCTAGTACATTTAGTATAATGTTTCCAAAAGAGGAAATTTGTACTAGGCATAGAAAGGTTGTTCCCTAGCCTATCTATGGTTGTTGTAAATCCTATAGGGTTGAAAAAGAATCTTAAAGTAATTTTGATATTTCATTTAAGAACATAAAAGTTAATGGAATAGGTTTAGGAAATATTGGGAAAGTTTTGGAGGTTTTGGAATTAGAACAATGAAAGTGGGTTTTGGAAGCTTAAGGAGCTTGCAGTATTAAAAAGCACTTGAAATTTAAAAAATATTCCAGGATATCTGGGATGAATCAAGGGACAAAAATATACCATCAGAAAGCTACAAGGATCCTATACATGATGGAGTTTCCACACTCTTCACAAGACACAAGGAAGACCAATCTCGGTGACTCACCTCAATGTACCAAATGAAAAAGTAGAATTTTTTAGAGAAGGTATAATAATAAAGTATTTAAAAACATACTATTGATCTAAAATTTTTCTTGGGAATCAAATTTATATAAAATATTTCCAAACAAGAGTTCATAGGACTCTGGGAAAGTTTGTTTCATGATTTCAGGAGTTAGTCAAATTTGTAGTTGGAAGCTTGGTGCATTTTGGTGTCCCAAATATCCAAGATAATTGGGATAGTGGGGAAAACAAAATGTTTCCTACCCCCTAAATGTATCCCTTAGACCCTCATGTGACTTATTCTTCTCTGACAAGGTGCTAAGTGATCTGGAGTGTAAAATTGGCTAAGTCCTAGTTTCCTAACCCTTTGGTGCATTTTTCTGCCTCAACTGTCCCAAATGTCCATTAAATTTGAGACTTTTGGGATAGTAAAATGCACCCCACCTCTATCCAATTTTGAGGTTCTTCATATGACATCAAATCTCATCTCCTGGGTGCTTTAGCCTTTCTCTCTCATCCCTCATGCTCACCAATAATTTCCTGCCATTTGGCAAGCTCGGGAAGGGGGGCACATTTTATTGCCCCTACTATCCCAACTATCCAAAGATAATTGGAACAACTGGGGACACAAAAATGTACCCCATCCTATTTTCTCTTAAAATAAGTTTTTAAAGCATTCTTTCAAGAGTTAAAAATAATATATTTTTAACTTATAAAGAGTTCTACATACCTTACTTACTCCATTATTTCACCAATTCAACCTAGGAATCCATTGAAGAGACCTTGAAGTTAAAATAAACCTAAAAATTCATTATATCTACCTACAATTTCATCTAGGGTGGCCACAAATTCTGAAATGAAGAAATTCTCATATCTTTTAATCCTGTGATCTCGATCCAGTGCAATTTTTTTCTCGGTGGTTCCATAATACAAGCACCTTGAAGAAAACAAACAAAAACCTCTCATGATCTATAATATTTACAATAGATAACCATCATTCCATGCCCTATTTTATGTTTTTTGATTTCCCATCATTCCAATAGGTAGATTGTGTAAAATTATGAGCATAAGATCCAGAGAGAAAGTCTATTCCAGAGAAGTTCTTTTCATGGAAAAAATGACAGGGGAAGTGGGATTTATAAAAATAGTATCTATTCTTTATATACACTATAAATAGAAAATTTTCAAAAAAATAAAAACCCTCTGAACATAATTTACTTAAAAATTAATGGTGAAGACAAACTAGGAAAATTCGGTCAAAAAAGAAAAAAATACAAAAAGTAAAAATCAAAAGCACTTCCTAAAAAACGTAACTCTCAAAAATGATCAATACAACATCAATGAAAGTATATATAGTAAGCTAGGAGTTTCATGACATTGAAAAATAAATAATAAGAAAAAATAAGAAAAAGTAGCCCCTCCCTTCTACTTACTAAAAATAGAAAAGTGTCCGTTTTAGTTGCGTAGAAGTTGTTGTCTTCTTAATTTGTTCTCAACTAGCATATTTTTTCCATTATAAAGTTCAAATTTTCTGGTTTGGATCCCATTTCAACCCTTACATCATAATATATTGATGTGGGAGATAGCAATTTCACTCACATGAACTTGGAGGACCTAAAAACTAGATGCTTGGTGGACCAAGGGCGCTTATGAAAGAAAAGATATACACAAGCAATATGTTTCTAGTAGGTCACCACCCACTATCAATCCAGAGAAAAAAATTGTTGATGACTTGTGCTCAACACTACAAACTAGGCACTTGATTCATACGAGAGGATGAAATTTCAATCTTGGCAGTGCTCACCCTTAAGGGAATATCTCAAAGTATGTACATCCACACTTGGAGAAATACAATGATCATCCCGAAGGAGTTTGAATTACTAGAGTGGTGGAGGAAAGATTCATCCCTCTAAGAATTTTCATTGGGATCATGTATCAAGTAGGTAAGAAAAACCTCTCATGTGCCAAATTCTTGGTCTATGAATGAATTTCATTAGTGATTCTAAGATACTATCAGTCTTTTGAGCAGAGTGATGGGAGAGGAAAGCACTAAAGAGTTCCATGATTGGATGGAATATTTCATCCTCACCATCATATAGGGAAAGAAAATTATTGATTGGGGTGAAATCATCAGTGACAACATTCACTTCTAGTTGCTACAGTTTCAAGTTATAAGAATGTTTTCCATGACATCATACATAGTGCATGCTCGTGCTAGTATGAAATATTTCAAGGGTTTGAATCTCACAACAAACATCTCATAGAAGACACCCTCCTAAGAGAGATATACATAGCTGACCCTAAAAGAGGATAATAATCACTTTACATGGGTTAATGATGCATTCACTATGTATGTTGTGAGATTACAAGAATAAAATCATGAGTTGAGACGGTTCTCGCATGCTACCACATTTATTCAAAGATACTTATCCTTCTTCACACAATTCTCAACTTTCTCATACATCAAAGTATCTAGATTTGACCTCACTCTGTGAAAACTTCCAAGATACCTCAGTGAAAAGATTTTCATGTTTGAGATTTGTAGACAACTTGTTCATGTCAATGGAAAACTCAAGAGTAGGAAGAAGAAAGGTATTTCTTTCCCCATCTCTTTGGGAATTTTCTCTTGCAAGTATCTCATTGATGCATCAAATTTGGAAGCCTCTTTCTATAATTTAAAATCTGTATTCATAAACTTTGAGGGATAACATTGATATCTAGAGAACTCCCGACATGTTCTATATCCCCGACTTGCACTACATGTCACAAGTGAGGACTATTAGGTGAATTTTTCTAAAGATCATGAAGTTAAGGAAAGAAATCACATGAGGATAAAACTATAGAAAATGAGGAAATTTTTCTTTGAAAGGTTCAAAGAAGATATTGATGATAATGGAATGGAGTTTTATGAACCCAAGTATCTGGATGTGAAAGATTCACCTCTTTTAAAGGTTTCTTGGAGTATCAGGAATCAAGGGGTATTTTACGCAACCAAAATTACACATGTGCTACATCGATGTATCCTTTTTATTAACCAATCAATAACTATACACACTGGAACTTCTTTCGAGATGAATCAATGCTCACCCAAAGCATAGGAAACCACTAGGTCCCTCCTTTGTTATGCTTACTAAGGTGTTATCATACATGTTTACGATATTTATGACCAATACATTCATTCATGTGTAGAAATTTAGAAACACATATAATAAGCTAGAAAATCAATTTAAATAAGAACTAAGATCAACTACATCATTATAACACCATCTTCTTAAAAATATACTATCATTATCCAACCGCAATTATTTATTATAAACATGAATCCATTACATCAAAAAATTTGAATACACATAATCAGTCATTACAATAATACGTAGGACCATGCGCATGAGTATCAAACCTTAACTCAGTAAAAACATAAATTGTCTTATACACAAACAGTTGCACTCTCTCTAGACCTCTCTTGCTTAAAATACCCTCAAACAATGACATACATTAGGTGTATATATGGGTGGGAATCTCCCTTCACCACATATGCACTCTCCTAATAATAAGGCGTGCTCACAAAAATATCTTACATGGTTTACATCATATTTTAATAATATTTTAATCCTTAATATCAAAATTTATTTAATCCTTTTATTAGATTTGACTCATGCATGGTTATTTCCTACTTTCTCTACATGTAATTTCCCCACTTGTAGCCATTACTTGGCCAAAAATTCATCATACTTATATCCTTTTCTTTTCCAACACTCAAACCTTTATTTTCCCTTTTTATCCTTGGCTTAGGAAAATGGCTAAGTCCTTATTATTTCTTCTTATTTGCACATATCCTGTATGCAAACTTGTATCTCCAATGTGCATGCCCCGTCTACACTATTTGTTTCCTTTGCGTATTCACCTTATTAAAACTTGGAAATTTTTCCCAACCAAAAGTACCCCACACTAGATATGTTGTCTATCTTGGTAACATTTGATTCAAAGAACTCCTCCAAAGAATTAATGAGTTTCCCACCATGAATGAAAGAATAAGAATATGGATTTTACCAAAAGAATTAAAATAAGCAATGCCTCATGTCTTCTTCAGGTGGAAGGATTCTAGGAAATTATTTATCAAATATTTTATCTAATTCCCTCAAACATTATAATTCCTTGGTTTCTTTTACTGGTGTATTATTGAATGTTTAGTACCTCTACTACAATTAGCTCATCAATCTTCCCCTTCAGGTTTAGAACTAAATTATCTAGTTGTTTATCAATGTCATCCAATGCATCCATTCTACGTTTAACTTGGGGTAAGAGTTCCTTCAGCCTATCCTTGAGTACAGCCTTTAGAGTGGTTATTAGATCCCTCTTTTTCTCTACTTCAGCCAACATCTTCTCCTACTCTACCCTATTGTTCTTCATTTTTTCCTAAAATTATTTCAACTCTGCCTCATCTTTGGTAGTGATCCCACTCATAACTTGGTCAAATTATTGGAAGTTTTCAAAAAAAAAAATTCCCTCCATGTAGCCTCATTAACCTATGTAGAAAACAAATCGTGTTACGCAATAATTTCTTCTATTTTATCCCTATCGATTTATTCTGTAGGGCTAATTCCTCCACTAATGGCCCTATACCATTTCTTTGTTCATTTGATAGAATCCATACCAAGTACTTTAAATAATAAAGGTCCATTTCATACTCCTCCTTGGCATGTTTAACTAGGCTTGGTTATGTGATAGTGACAATATCTACAATACACTCGCCTCTTTGTATGTCATGTGCATTCTTCCCTTTTCCTCTCTTAACCCCTACTTCAACTGCATTTTTAGTTCATATTTTTCCTATATTTCCTCATGCAATCCATTTATAAAAAAATCCTTGTAAAAAATCCACACTCCTACTTCATGACATTTTATTGAGTATATTACATTCTTTTTCATCAATAATCATCTCTGTGTCAACCATGGGGAATGTCTCTCTTGGATATGATTTGATCTGAGTCTTAGACAAGGACTACATGCTAATATTGAACTCGGGTCCTCCATAAGGGAATGACATGCCCAAGATAACATTTTTCTTGTGTGTGGGAGGGATTCACTCTTATCAAAGAATGAATAACATACAAGATCTTATGTGGCCAAAAATCTCTGGTATTTGACTTGTAGGACTTTTGAAGAATAATCAATATATTTTAATAGGGTGCCTTGGGGATGTTCCTTCATTTTATTCCCTTTCCTCTATGCCCCGTCTGTACCTTATTTTCAATGGAGTTAAGTGCACAATTACTTCCCCATACTTGTGTCCTCTCCCACAATTGTGTCCTTATTCTTTTCTTCCTCCTCTTTGCACTGGGCATCGTGGTTTGGGTAAGTGCATGAAAATGGGGGACCAAAAGGAGGTCAAAAGGGGACACATTTTTTTTTGAAATCAGTAAAACTTGAACTTCATATAATAATTTGGCATGCATCTGCTCAAAATTTGACAAAGTGATAAGAATGAGTACCATGGAGCTCAAAATATACTTTATAAACTACTATTTTTTTTTCTTAAAATGGTGGAGATTAAGAGGGTCAAATGTGGTCTCGCACACAAAGTATATCTTTTTTATGTAAAAATATAAGAACATACTATATGTGCACCCCTCATTTTTTTGAGTCTATAAATTATTTTTAAATCCCTTTGGTAGAAAGTTAGATAACACCATATGGGAGGTCCCACTAATTATTCCTATTTTTGGGATGAATATATAATTTTTATTAGTTTTCAAAAGTGTACATATCCTGAAAATGAAATATTTGTGTGTATACCCCCATAACTTTGTGAAAAGTCATTTTTTTGTTTTTTTAGTGTGTGTAGAACTGAGTTTATAAAAACAAATTTTATTTTTTTAAAAATGGATGCAAAATCATAAATTGTGCACCACAATGTATGCATAGGTTTTCGCAAGAAAAGAATGCACTAGTAAAATAAATTATGGATGAAAGCCTTAAACTAATAATATTTTAGAAAAAATTATATCGTCACCAAGGTAAAATCGAGCTTGACATTGTAGTATATTTTTTTAATATTATGTTATAATACATGAGATATTAGGGTGTAGACATGAGATTTTGATTTTTTCTATCAAACACGGATTTATTCATGGATTACACATTCCAAACCTTAGGTTTAGATATCTAAGGAAAATACAAGCCTATAAATTGGGAATTTTAAACTCAAATAAGATGAAATGCGAGCACACCATAATGCGAGCACGTTATAACACACTCATGTTACAACCATATTTTGCTCCTATTTACAATGAAAAATATGTCCAAAATAGGAATGCAAGCACGTTTCGGTTTGGTAAATCTAATCCATAATTCACTCACACTATAATGTGTACTCATTTTTTCCCTTTCACATTATTACGTGCCTGAGCCATAACGTGAGTGCATTATGGCCAAAATGGATAGAAAGTAGATTTGTGTCTACTTTTTGGTCCCCCATATTTTTGCACTTGACCCTTTTCTTCAACCTCCCTATCTCCACCTATGTTTTCTATAAAGGGCTCACCATGGCCTTCTCCCTTGTCATTATTCCTTAGATCTTCCTCCTCATCATTCCTTCTTGGCCCTTTTTCTTCACATAAATCGAGATCCTCTTCATCTATGTCTTCCACAATGTGGATGACTAGGGGACTTGTTGGTATCTATTTTCCACCCAACTTCTCTACATCCTCTTTTTCCTCACTCAAAACCACTCGGGGTTTCTTATTCACTCGTGTCTTCTTGTTTTTCATACTTGGATTTTTTAGTGATTTTTTTGTCGTCACAGAGGTAATTATGCCTCATCCTCGTGTCCTTGTGAAGCTCCTCTTCTTCACTACCATATTCTTCTTATTTCTCATCCCAACGGGAGGGTTCTTCTTGCATGTTCTTTTTTATTCCCAACATTTTCTTTCATTTAGTTGGTACTAGGAGTGTGTGATATTATTCATCATAATAGTTTTCATTGGCCAACTTACACTTCAAGTAAATGTATACTATGGTTTCTTCTTCATTGCTTATTGCCAAATTCATGGAGTTTATGTTGATATCATCTGATATCATTTTTTCTACATATGTTGTCTTCCCGTGGTACACATACTTCTTATGCAACATATGGTGATCAATATCCACCTTATCCAAATCAAACTTCAGCTTTCTATGTATGAAAACCTATTTACCGATGCTTAGACGTCCCTCGTCATAAATGCAAATGGAAATTTTCAGTAAGGGCCATTTAACTAAGTCTTAAAACAAAATCTCCCAAGGAAGAAGTGTTGATAAACTAAAAATCCAATTTCCCTTCTAAAACTAAAGGAAACTCCCTAGGAATGTTCCACTCATGTTCAAATGCCTCATGCATTCACCTATACCATCTATCCTCCCTCAACTTGTAGGTATTACTGATCCCAAAGATATGTGTACTTCAAGAATATCTTCTCGGGGACTTGTTCTCTAGGGGATACTTCCACATGTTTTCACTTGGTCCATCTTATACCCCAATATTTGAGAAGATGATCAAAAGGAGGATGAAACCCCATGTTATTTTATCTCCTCCATGTTATTATTCAATAATCCCTTTAGCAATGAAGGAGGAAAGGTTGTATGCATTTTTATCGACCCTATTATACATAATATGGAGCCACCTCTTATTTTACTTGGTCCATATTTTTATGCACCCAACTTACAACTTACTAGGTGCGTGGAAACTCTTACAACTAGGTCAATTATTTTTTATGATATCCATCATGTGACCTCCTTTTGATACTTCAAGGAAGTCAAAGTGGCTCGAACAACAACATCATCCTCTAATTCTTTTTCTATTTCAGCACTTTGAAGCTTTGCAACCCAATGAATCTTACAAAAATCTACGCAATGAGGCACATCCTTCTATTTGCAAAATAGAAATAGTTCTCATAGACTCATGACATCATCCATTGAAAAAATCACTTAGGATTTCAAAAGTAAGGAAACTCATAGAGCTGTAGAACTCCCATGCTCTCCAAGTCTGTCATCATAAATACCTTCATTGAAGGAGATAGAGTCACCCGCCTCTATTTTTGATATATCCGTAAAGGAAATAATGATTTCTTATAATGATGAATTTTCAATGAGTGGGAAGAAATAAAATCTCTAAAAACAATTACGAAATCATTCAAGATCTCAAAATCATGTGGTCCACAAGAGTCCAACTCGAGAGAGGCATTCTTAATCATTCCATATTTCATATCTCGTGATGTAGATCCAAACTTGATACAAGTTATCTATAGCAGATACAAAAACGTTCTTACTCACAAGAGGGTGAGATTAAAAGGAGCTCATCTTGGATACTAGTTGAAATGTTTCATCAAATTTAATTATCTATTTTACAAATTCCTTATTTGTATTTATCACTTTTGAAAATTTTGCAAGAATGTACCTTATGAGAGAAATGATATCAGGAAATAATTCCTTGCCTTACTCAATGATTTTCTTGATCCACTTCTCATTTGCCTTCCCATACATCATGTATCCTTGTGCTTTCTTAATGGCCTCTAGATCAACAATGCTAATAAGAGGAATGTATTATATAGGAAGATAAGCTGTCAAGGAAGGTTCCAAGAAGGTTTGAATGTGATCACTAAGAACTTTTACCTATTCCTCCAATCACACATTTTTTTTTATATATTTGTTTCGAGAGAGGAGGTGCGAAGACGATTCCTTGAATAGATAAGAGTCACATTATTTTGAAGTTTATCCCAATGAGATGTGGTTCAAATCATAGTCCGATGAAGTCATGCCCTCAATGGTATTTTCATTCTTAGATTTGGAAACTTCAACATATTGATTACCTGAGATGCAACTAAAGAAATGAGATGTTGTGTAGGCCTTATTTCTTTTCTTAGAATTTATTTTCCCTAAGATTTATTTGAGAATGTGCATGATAGCGGGTTTCTTTATCTTTGGCTCACTTTCGAGCATTTCTAGAATACATGGGAGAGGATCTTCAAGGGTTGATATAATGTCTATCAATGGAGTACCTTCAGTAGCATGTTGTGTAATTAACTCTTGATCATTGTGGGAAATATTTTCCATTAGAAATGACATACCTAGATGCCCTTGAATAGAAATGTGTTACAACGAATCACTCCTACAATGATTTACTTCAACTAACTCACGTTGAATAACACACTGAGCTCACTCAAACATTTCAACTCACTAGGGGAGAGGATGGCTTCAACCTCATTAAAAATTCATGATGACCCCCTTAGTTTAAATTTTAACGGATCCTTGAATATTTTTTTATCTTACTAGACTACATAATGTCCCTTTCTTTCAACTATTATGCCCTACGATGTTCTATTTTCTTCTCGTACATAAATGTTTCCAAAGCGATGTCTCAAGGTCCTTGTGAAGGACGAATTTCCTTGTTTGACATATGACACCATATTACAACTCTATGAATTTGTCCAAAAGTAGTGAGCTGAATGAGAATAGATCCAACTATAAATTTTTGCACCCAAAATATATACTTTCTATTTTTAGCAGGTTGAACCAAGACCATCTATTTTGGGATGTTTTACCTATGTATATCAAATTTGAACTTCATGATCATTTGGAATATTCAACTCAAATTCATTAAAGATTATTTTCTATTTTTTTAATCATTATATTTATAGATAGTTTACCTTTTATTTTTGCTTGATTATTCTTTTTTTCCTTTTTGACTTAAATTGCCTAGTTTATCACTTTCACTGTTCATTGAGTGTAATGTTTTGAGTGGACTTACTATTTTGGGAAAGTTAATATTTTTAGTAAGTGGAGGCACCAGAGACTTACTATTTTTATAAACTAAACTTTCCAAACTTGGATTGCAATGAAAAATATCATCATTGGATTAGGCTCCTCATTACAATCTTGTGCTCCAAATTACAACTCAATCTACCCATTAGAATTCGTAGAAATTGAAAAAGAAAATAAGTTATAGAATCAAAATAGGGTTTGATTCCATTAAAAATGATGGAATCATCTAATAGGTTATTAATTGCTTCTTGTAGGTGTTGGGGATTAAGAAAAACTATTAAAAATTCATTTAGATTCATTTATCAAGTTGGAAAGATACGAAATTTTTACGTTTTGGAGCATGTAGTCAATCTGGTAAAATTTTGGCATCATGTATAGATAATTTCCAGGTTTAATGGAGGTTATTAGGTTTTTCAGTTATGTTTATGAGGGCATAGAGGAAAAATGAAGTGAATATGGATTGTAATGGATTTTAAAATTTTCTCGCAACGCTTCTCACGCATGCATAAGGAAGGACGAAGCAACAATGCTTAAAAAACTTAGAAAGTTTTAGATTTTTATCATCCTGAAATGGAGAACATTTTTTTTCCCAATTTTTCAAAATGTATGGGGTAGATAGGGAAAAAAATCACCCTCTACCTAGATTGACAGGTGGTAATCAATTATTGTTTGACGAGAGAGAGAGAGAGAGAGAGAGAGAGAGAGAGAGAGAGAGAATACCCAAGTGATGAAACTGGGTCACATGAAGATCCATGGAAAGGGATGGAATTGGGATAATTTTTTTGTTCCAACTGTACCAAATGGATCGGACAAGTGGGTAGAAAATTACACCCTATTCTAGGAGTGAAAAGTGGTAGAATGTGATTTGATGAGGCTGGGAGGGGAAAGGGCTTAAAAGTGGTCTCATGGAGCCCTCCTACGGTCATGTGGAAAACAAAGAGCCAAAAGGCATGGGGCTCATTTTCTTCCAACTTTAAAAATGGATGGGATAAATGGGGCTAAAAATTCACCCTCACTTTAGCATGACAAGTTTCGCATTGTGATTACACGATTGGAAGGGCTAGAATGAGGAGAAAAGGAGTTTAACTTTCATCACGAATAGTCCACACAGGTCATATGATGATCAATGGGGATTAAATGGGATTGGTAAAAATTTATGTCCCAACTATCCCAGAGTTTTAGGAAAAAAAGGAAAGAAAATGTGTGCCACATTCTCATGCCGACATGTTTCTACCTATGCAAATGGCTAAGTTGAGAAAGCTTACCTTGAGGAGATCCTCAAGAAAGTTTCTAGAGCTTTAGGAGGAATTTTTTTAGCACATATATGAAATTAAATCCAAAAAACATATTTAGATGAATGGGATATGTCTCATGATCTATTTATGCCTAAAAACCCATAAAAATAGATATTTTTCTCAGGACCACAAGGTGTGTCTGCTAAAAATGGGTTTTGGAAAAAGTGCATGAGTCTTGTGAAAAGTATGAAAGCACCATCATTTAGATAAATAAATTATATTTCTAATTCTATCTTATTTTATCTCTAAATCTATATGGAGCTCCTGAAATCATCTTCTCAAGCTCAGTACTATTTTAAACCGAAAGCTCCATCACCTTTAAACTTGTTCCTAAACCTTAAAATATTCCCTAAAATTTCCTAAATCACTTGTAATATGTTCTTAAATCCTCAATACCAATTCCCAATGAATTTGGTCCTTCAACTCTATTCTAGATGATGCACACCTGTCCCAGAAAGGATAGAAATAACCTTTCTAAGTCTACTAAAGAATATTCCTTGAGAAACACTACATCGAAAGAACTTCATGAAATTGTTTTTTATTTTTAAAACACTTATGAAGGGTTATTATATCACATATGAGAACTTATAGGATGGGGATAGGAATGAAAAAGAGGGAGAAATTATCTAGAGATGTGTTCAGAGAGCTTTCAAGATAATTTGTTGACACTAGGTATAGTTGTCAGGTTTCATGACTGAATTTTTCACTTACAAAAACACATGAAAAAATCTAGATCTAGCTTGGAGACATGTTATGGATCAAGCACAATGAGGACATAGCAAGCTGGAACTTGAGAATCTCAAGACACTTTTATGGAGTAGTCCATTTTCCATTGGGATTATGGATTCATTTCTACCAAACACTCACACAAAAAAAAACATACATAAGGGATATACACCAAAAGTGGAAAATAACACACAACATAATAGGGAAATTATATTACGAGGGAGGGATATTTATAGAGGATGGGAAAAACTTTACATACCCAACAACGGGTTGGGAAAATTTCATACAATCATAGAACAACATACTAAAATGTGACCTTTGAAGCACAAAATTGCTATTTTATCATATCATGATTCTATGATGACTTTGCATGGCTTGAGAAGAAGGTGACCAACCAAGATTCCATCTTCAAAATTGTATTGCACTTAAAACATTCTTGCATCCAATGAGAATTTTTTTACCTTATTGAATATCTTGTATCTTGCATCTTCCACTTGATGCTCTATGATTATGAGAAACCATTCTGTATGTTATCAAAAGTGGGAATGTTTCATTTACCTTGAAGCATTCATTATCATTAAATTGTAACCTGAAATTATCTTTTAGTTAGCTAGGTATATAGAGGAATTGGGAAAAGTTGCTTCAATTTCTGATCAACAACTTCTTCGTAAATTTCACTTTGTTGTTATGAGAAAGTGCTTTACAAAATACATGCCACATTATTAACACAAAATTCCTCATCATCCTTGAGAAAATGTTGTAGCATTGAAACATATTCAAGACAAATTCGAGCATGGGAAATGGTGAGTGAAATCTAATTTTGAATCCTTTTGTGAGAATCATGCATATTCTTTCTTTGTTGCCAATAATAATTGTTGTCAATACTTACCAACTTCAAATTTATCTTGGCATCATTTTCAAAATTTTAACCCTTGACTTTATCATAGAAACATTTATCACTTTTGAGTGAATTTTTCATAATGCCTTATTTTTACATATTGGTAGAGCATCGAATGGTGGTGGGAACAATTTGGCCTTCAATTTTTTTTTGCATTTGACCATAACAATTTTTTTCAATACAAATTAGCTCAACATCTTTCTCACTATCATTTTTCAAGGAAGATATTTTGTATTATTGGGTGATAATATTCATATGAGACAAGAAAGAGGAGTAGTTGCCTTCAAATTTTCTATCATCCATCCATGTATTGAGGAAGACATAAAACTCATCCATTGGCTCCATATCATCATCCAACATAGTGTATGGAATTGAGAAAAAAACTTTCATCATACCTATCTTGCATTTCCATGGCCCAAGTTAGGATCTCAAGACTAAGTTGAGGGTCTTAGTTACTTCCACAGTCTTCAAAATGTCTTATAGGGATTTCTCTTCCAAGTCTTTCATACACTCATTCTCACCTTTACTAGAAAGGTCATTACATTGAGATTCAAGGAGATGATTGAAAATATGATCCACACATGTCCATGATTCATTTGAAACATCCTCATTCACCCACTCTATGCTTCTTCTCATCTAAGGCTCTCCTTCTTGCAAGAATGGGAATACCTATTTCTCAAAATGATCTGACAAGGAGAATAGATATAGGCTATAATGGAAGGCAACACCTTTGAGATTGAGATTCATTTCATTATATTCATGATGGGAAGTGGATAACCATGTTGGGGAAATAATATGAGAAGAATTTACAACTCCATTTTACTCATTTCTTGCATCATTTTCTTGTTCGTGATGAAAAGAATATTTTTTTTACTTACCATGGTGATCATCAATGTTGATATTTGGTGAGGGTGGTAAAACTAATTATTTAGAAATTTCATGCTCAAATTTCTCTTCCTCATTGGTGTCTAAAAATAAATTTAGTTCTTCTATTTGTTCATCTATGATTGAATCCAGAAGAGAATTTAATTCTTTAACTACCTCCATTTCAACCTTCAACATATGTACATCACTTGAAGATTCAAAATTGGAATGAAGATTATCCATGATTACCTTGAATTCACCATCTTTAGTCTAGGATGAAGGATTGTTTTCTTATACATCTTCAAAATTATTGGATTCCTTGGAAAGAATCAAATCACTTGTTGTGCAACAATAATATCATATCGTGAATCTATTATTTCTCCCATGGACTGTGTCTCGATCTAGAATGATTTGATGAATGGAAGTTCAACTATCGTTTCTTCTTCATCATCCTCCACAGTACTGATTTGATTCTCATTTGAAGGTGAAAGGATATGAAATTCAGCAAAAGTTCACAACAATATTGTGGGGATGAACATCTCGTATTATGGATAGTTATCGATTCATCTTAAGTTTCTTCCTTCTCAACACTATGAAATTATTAGATGTTCATACCTTATTTACAAGGCCAATGCACACTTCTAAACTTGATGATAGGATTCGAGATCATAATTTCCTTCTTCTCTACTCAAAAGCCTTTGCACATATTTTATTCTCAAAATATCCATTTCTTCATCACCGTATTCAAGAAAATAATCTAGTGGAAGGGAGATGATGGAAAATGTTCTCAACTTATTAGTCAGTTGTGTGAAGTTAAATAAGTTACCTTTAGTGGAATATTGACCATCATGTTCTTCATACAACATTTCATATCTCTTATGAATTATCTTCATCCATTTCTTGGATTCTTGATCATCAACAATAGTAATTCCCATTTTATTTCCTTTAGCGTCACTCTTATTTAATTATAGCCACCATGACTCAATGATGGGGTCTTCACAAATTATAATCTTCTTCATTCTCAATTTTTTTCATAGATACTTCGTGAGATGGTGTGGACCTTCTTTCCCCAAATTTATTGAATTTGGAAGAGACGTTCCAACATGAGGATTGATCAAATATTTACATTTATTAGCATTAATCATCATTTTCTTCTTCACTATCACTCATTGGTACCATAATACAATCTCCAAACATTGTTATTGTGTTGCAGAAGTGAATGTGACATATATTCATTCCTTAACAGAGTCACATTCAAAAATTAATTTTTCTTTGAAATCCATTTTTTTGTTATATATATATATATATAATTTTATAGATATATTTGTAGGTACACATGAGAAAATATTTCCCAAGTGGATTCACCAAACACTTATTGATGAAATCCTTTTTCATATGAAAAATTAGGTGTTTCCACCAATGCTCATGGGGCTACACCCCTCCTTTTTATGTATGGGTTGAATGTAAAATAATCTAATCCTATATATTATTTTGGGGTAGCCAAATAGTCTAGAGATCACACAGGAACACTTCATTGAACCTATGGTAAATTTCTTGTATGGGTTATAAGGGAGTAAATTATATGTATGAGGGGTGAAGTACGAAATTAAAAAAAAGGAAGGTTATTGTTGTGAGTAGGAACAAGTAGAATTCACACCCAATAATTGGATTAGTTCAACATTAAATTAGAGGAAAACAACAATGAAGCCATTTAGTGAGAAAAACAAACCTTAAACATAGTTCTTTGGATTCATTCATCAAATATACAAAGATATTTCTTGATCACTATACTTATAAAGTGCATATAAGAGAGAAAATAGAGGAACACATAGGAAAATGGAAATGGAAGAAATGTAGCTTTTATTTCTTTGGCATTGGTGATACAAATCTCAACACCCAAAACCATAATCCACAATTAATATACAATATAAGATCCTTTGGAATGGAGAAGCCATCCCAATTTATAGGAATGTGAAGTGACCTTTCTTCATCCCCCTACATGACTCTTTATGTTCTCATTCAACTAGTAACTTTATATCTTCCTAGAAATAAGAAATAAGTTCCATTTTATAAATTAAAGGGAATTTTATAATTCAACTTTAGAAAGTCACTTAAGTGAATGAGACTAAATACAATGATTATGCTCAATGAATAATTAGAAGAGGGAGAAAAGAAAAAGGGGAAAAAAGAGAAGGGGGAAGAAATTTCCATATTTGATGAATAGATTACCTATGATGAAGAACTTGTTTGATTCATGCTTCTTAATGAGAATATTATGCAACAAGATTCTACTCCGAGAATTTATTGATGAATTAAGTTATTGCAGCTATCAAATTATCCTCTTCTAGAATGCAAACGTAATCCAAAACCTTGGCCATGTCCCGGGGACATCACTGATCTTATTGCATTGATGAATCCATTATTTTTGATCCATTACAATTATAAAATGAAACTTCTGATGTTGTCTAGTGACTCTAAGTTATCAATGTTGGAGGAGAGAGAGTCACCTACATATTTCTTGACTAGATCTTGAAAGGAAACAATGATTTCTTATGATGATGAATCTTTGGTGAGTGGGAAGAAATCAGGTCTCTGAACACAATTTTAGACATCATTCAAGATATTAAAAGCATGTTGTCCACAATAATCCAACTCGAGATGGAATTCTTGAGCATTCCATATTTCATATCCATGATGTAGATCCAAACTTGAGACAAGTTCTCTGCAATGCGGATGCAAACACGTTCTTACTCACGAGAGTGTGAGATTCAAAGGATATCATCTTGTATACTAGTGAAAATATCTCATCCAATTGAATGACCTCTTTTGCAAATTACTCTTTTTCATTTTTCACTTTTCACAATTTTTCAAGAATGTACTTGATGAGAGAAATGATATCTAGAAACAATTCCTTGCCTTGCTCAATGATTTTCTCAATCCACTTCTCATTGGCCTTCCTATACATCATGTATCCTTATGATTTCTTGAATTCCTCTAGATCAACACTATTGATCGAGGAATGTATTCTATAGGAAGAGAAGTTGTTGAGTTAGGTTCCAAGAAAGGTTAAATATGAGCAGTGATAGCTTTTACATGTTCTTATAATCACACAATTGTTTGTTTCTATTCTTCATTCCAAGCGATGAGGTGGGAAGTGGATTCCTCGTACAGATGAGAGTTGTGCTCATGTGAAGCTTTACCCAATGAGACGTGGTTTAAATCATAGTATGATGGAGTCATGTCCTTAATGGGGTTTTCATTTTTAGGTCTGGAAACTTCAACATAGTGATTACCTGATATTTCATCAAGAAACGAAACGTTGTCTAGGCCTTCTTTCTTTTCTTGGAATTTAGTTTACTTGATATTGCTTTGCGAATGGGAATGATAATAAGTCAATTTTTCTTTGGCTCACTTTCAAGCATTTCTAGAATCCATGGAAAAGGCTCTTTATGGATTGACATGATTTATGTTACTAGAGCACTTTTAGTAAGATTTTATGGAATCAAATCTTGATCACTGTGGGGAAGATTTTACCTTGGGGAGGAGATACTTATATTCCCTTAAAGAGAAAGGTGTTGTAATGAATCACTCTTCAAATGATTTACTTTGACTAACTCACCTTAAATAACACACTGAGCTCACTCAAACATCTCAACTCACCGGGAGAGTGGATGGCCTCAACTTGATTGAAAATAAATGATGACCCCCTTAGTTTGATTTTCAATGGATCCTTAACTCTTTCTAAATCTTATTAGACTACATAATGTCTCTTACTTTCAAATGTTGTGCCTTGAAATGTTTTACTTTCCTCTCGTACACTAATGTAGCCAAAATGATTTCTTAGGGTCCTAGTGAAGGATGGATTGCCTTGTTTGAGATATTCCACCATATTACAACCCCGTGAATATTTTAAAAAGAAGTAAGATGAATGAAAATAGACCCAACTACAACTTTTTACTCCCAAAATAGAGACTTTTTATTTTTAGTAGGCTGGGACTTGCTATTTTGGGATGTTTTAACTATTTTTCCCAAATTCAAACTTCATAATCATCTAGCATAGTCAACTCAACTCCATTCATGATGCTTTTCTATTTCGTAAACTTTGTAGTTACCTTTTTTTTATTGATTATACTTTTTTTCCTTTTAGACTAAAATTTCATATTTTATCACTTTGTTGGATAGATTTTATGCTCACTTAAACATACAACCTAGGAAGTCATGGGATAAATCCCCTTCATTTAATGGTGAAGCTCCTATGTTTTTTATTTGTTTATTCTATGACCTATTTAAACTATATTTAGGGTGTTAATTTAATTGAATAGCTCATGAACCACAACTAAACAATTTGGCAATAAGTAATCAGTTGTGTTTTAACTGAAAGAAGTAGAAGTGGAGGATGGAAACTAGAAACAATTTTTTTTTTGGAAGGAAGTGTCCTAAGTAACAAGTAGATTTCAGAGTGAGTTACTTTCACACAGAATAAACAAACATTAACTGATTCTTACAACTTTTAGCAAAATGAAAATAAGTGTACTCATATGAAAGATAAAAATAAAACAAGTTTATCGTTATCATTCATAACTTACACAAGAAGATTTTACTAGACAAAATTTTCAACCAAAATCCTTCTTTATCCTTATTCAACTCTCAAATTTGTACAATATGCACATCTAGTTACTTCAACTCAAAGTCTAAAATAACCATGTACAATGTATAACAACAATTTTCTTAAATTCTAAGACCCCATCACCTCATAGGTCTCTTCTTCTATTTATAGTTACCATAAGTAAATCTTAAGGAAACAATATCCATTATACTATAGCAAATGAATAACTAATTAATAGTTAGGAGTTGAGTAATTTTCTTCTCAAAAACTCATTACATGCCACATAATAATTTGGAATTTTTGAAAATTTAAAACCATAATAATTGACTCATAACTACCATCAAGTAATTGAATTTATCAAACAACTTGAAGTAATGGTGATTAACCACTGGATTACTTAAGTCTTACAATGAATATACTTGAGGAGTAAAGAGAAGAAGTAGAAGAAGAAGAAGAAGAATTATTTCAAATTGACAACTTCGGAATCTACTTGATCTTTCTCTCCACCCTTATCCTCATCATTTTCTTCATTCTTCTCTTCAATTATATCTTTAGTTGCATCCTCATCTTCCTTTTCATCTTAATATATGTGCTTCTCTTTGTAGATGGTATATTGATCTATCATGTATTTAATCATATAATTATCTGCCTTTGGTGAATCTTCCAACTCTATTTTCAACATTCAAAACACTTTTTCCGTAATATTAAAATACCATCTCACGTTCCCAAGGCATGATTTAAAATGATTGAAATATCCTTGAATTTATGCCAATTTATTAAAGGATATATGACTGAAAGGAGTGATGGCCTTGTTCATTACTAATTGAAATAATTGAGGAAATACCTCAAGATTAAGTGGAGGTTCGAGGAGCTATACTTTGTTACATCATAAATCCCATCATCAAGGTCTTCCAAAACAAGCTCAACTTGTTCCTAAAAATATGCATCTTTTGCATTATATGCTTTATAATTCTTTTCTGAATGAAAGAAGAGGCTTCTATTGTTTTCCATTTTTAATAGATCTTTCAGTACAATTTTCTCCTCGACCAATACATTGTTTGGAAATGAATATATTCTTTCCAAACTCTATAGTTGCAATTCCGTAATTTGACATCCATTAACTACTTCTTGCTTGATATTCTTCAATTTATCCCACTTCTCATTATATTCATATTTTTCACCAATCTCCTTATAATAATATGTGGCGATCTTGGTGATTCCATCCACTCATTCATCCACAACCTTTTCTTTATCTCATGTTTCCTCCATAATGGTAATCACCTATGGATTCACTTGTTCTCTCCTCGTTAATACGGGTTGTGAAGAGGACATTTCCATCTTCATGATTATATCACAAAGCTTAGATGTTTGTTTCCTTAAATGTAGTATTCTTTGATTTATCTTCATCCAACTCAAGGAAAAGGCTATTGATCAAGGTCTAGGTATCCTACTTCAAAACTTCAGTTGTCGATTCCCATAAGGGAAACCTTGTTATGACCAAATCTTCTTTAGTCAATTCTTCTTTACTCTTTCCCACTTTCTTTGGGGTAGATACTTCAACAAATTTCTTCCCAAAAGGCTCAATAAACATCTTTGAAGTTACCTTGGAAACCTTAGATCTTATCCTTTTTTTTTCAAAGATTTTCAGTTTTTAGAGATCCATTTATTTTAAATTGATGACTTCCTTAGAACTAGGAAGTGTTTTCTTAGCTAACCAAGTTATGAAATATTTCCCTAAAAGAGCTTGGGCATTAGGGTGAGAAATAATTTCCTTACCAGCTACTTTTATAGATGGAATTTCCTTTGTTTCCATCTACTTCTAGTTCAATCATCCTCTCCTTCACCAAATTTTATTCCATTTTCTTTTATTTTTCAGTCATTGTGTCGGTTTCATCTATAACTTATTTCTCCACTCAATATATTTATGTGTTGATGATTCTAGAATGTAAGACACTTAAAATGTGTGTTGATGAACGCAACTTTCACCTTATCTTCTAATCTCTCATTCCTTAACCTCCATGTTTTCTCTCATTAGTTTAATGTTCTCCTGGTTGAGATACCTCCTAAAGATGAGATTCATCTATGGCAGTATTGTGAGTTTCTTTTCGTTTAGCAAATAACTACTCTTATGAATATAGGGGAGGAATGCTTGGTGGATAACAAGGAGGAGGTTTAGGAGATGGAGCTTCTAAAACAACCAAAGGAAATATGAATTTAGTTGGTTTCAAGGGAGGTACCACAACCTCTCCTTGTATAGGAGGATCTTGAATAATAGTATCAACAGCTAATGAAGATGCTAATAGACGAGAAGTATCACCTAGAGTGACTCCTGAAATTGATGGTTGCTTTGTTCTTGGCTTCTTAATTGGTTTCATTTTTGTAGCCCCTCCACTACTCTCCCCTGGAACTTATTTTCTCTTAGTGCTTTCTCGAGGTCTTCCTTCTTCTTAGTGCCTATCTAATTAATATCATTAATGACTAATTCTTCTAGAAGTAACCACGACTAAGTAACCATTTTAAAAATATAGAGAAATGCTTTTGATGTCCTTTCCATGATTGACTTAAATGTGTGTTTTACTAGAATCGGGGAGAATTATCACCTCCTCATCACAAAGAGGTGCATGAAATGAATTGTACATAATCTAGGAGCTTCTTTAGAATATTTCCCACCCTAAAACATAGGATCCATTGCACTATCAATCAGCTGTAGTATCTTATTCTTATCTCAAATCCATCTCTACATTTAGCCAAAAAATTCTCTAATGATAGTAAATGTGTATACTCCAATGAGACCGACTTCTTAGCAATATTATTACAGTAATCAAAATTTACCCTAGCCTTGTAGGTTTTCTTGGTGTAATGATGAAACATTTCCTTTTCAACATTCCTAGCTTTATGAATATTGGTACAATGATACTACCCAATTACAATAGGAAAATGAACAACTTCTTTGTGAAGTCCTTGCTGCAAATCATGGAGCTCTACTAATTTATATTACAATTCAACCAAAATCCATTTGTTATTGGGATAACTTGGAAGCTTTAATGGTTTTCCTGAAAAACCACAAACTCTCAAATATGTGAAATGAGAAAATTGAATAAAAATACACCCATATGGTACAACTACATTCCATGCCTCATTAGTTACTCTCTTAGATTTTAAATTAGGATTGAGCTTACAAATGAATTCATAGAAGAAGAAGTCATTAACTTGTTTATACTCCTTGAAATATCCTGGCAAAGCCAACTATGGATAATATCCATGGATGGGATTTTCAGCTACAGTACCAACCTTCCTCAACTTGGGAAAATCACCTTGTGCTACTTGCATCATACACGAGGTAGGAAGTCATCTTGAAATCCAATGTTTGGATGACATTTCTTAACTAGAAGTCAATGTTGTTGCTAATGATTTCAGCCCAGTTGATAGACTTTCCATTTTAAAACATCCTAATGAAATAGTACATTTATGAAAAAAATTGTTTGGCATTCTTCTCACCATTTATTCTACATAGCAGGTTGAGTGATGTCATCTACTTCCTGACCAATTCATACCTCGTAATTGTCTAAGGGAACCTAGATGGTTATTTATTCTCCTTTAGGTAATTTAATTTCATAATCTAAATGACCTTTGTTATTTTATTCTTCCATTAATTTCTATATTTATCCATATTAATACTCAATACTTTTAGTGTAATAGTAATTTTCAAGAAGAAGATGAAGAAATGAACATCTAGCCTAACCAATAGATCACGTAAATCATTCTTGATTTTTATCGCCGACGATCATAATGCTTGGCACACTCTAACACAAATTCATACAATTGACAAGTAATTAGAAAATCAGTTTCTTGAATCATCCCACTCTTATTCAATGCCTTCATTAGAGGTGTTTGGTTTTTTTCCTTGAACCTTTCAGTTATTTAAGACATAGAAACATATCCCATGTCGGTGTCACCAATCTTAGTTACTTTGGACATAATGTAGGATTCTACGGGGTAGCCTTTGTATTCATACTTCATCTTTCCTTCCTTGGCCATAGGAGATGATTTATATTTATCTCTTCCTTTTCCTTTCCTAGCCCTGGAAGTTTCTTCAATATTCAGATTTGGATCCTCTCTTATCACAACAACTCATTCTTCTTCCCCTACTAACTTATCACTTACTTCAATTGGTTCTTCTTTATCTTCAGAAATTTCCTCTACTTCTTAATAAGCATGCTTCAACTACTAAAGATTAGCAGTTTATTTTTCTTTTAAATATAGAACATCAAGTTAAGACACACTTATTTCAATTGCATGCAAACATCTAGACTCAATTTATTCATGAAAATGCGTTAAAATCATCTTAGAAGTCAAGTTCTAAACATGCTAGAAGTGGTTGATTGAAATAATTTATTTTGCAGTTTATTACGAGTTTTCAAGGTGTTATTATTTAAGACTTGTAGTTAACAAGAAAAATTAATTCAATTTTGTGTAATATAGGAAGTATTATCCTTTTCAAACAACACAATATATAATAAGTAACATCCTATCGGTTTAGCGTAAAACACTATGAAGTAATAAGTAATTACAACACTGCATTATAGTGATAAGTAGGAGGGGTTCTATTTAATGCAATGTATCAGGAAGTAGAAGCAATGTAAATTAGCACAAAAATGAGCAAGTAAAGGATAATCGATTTAGTGCAACTCAAATTGTGAAGTGTAAGTAGTTCAAATCCCCAAAATGCATGGGGAAGTCTTAAGTAGTTGGTTTAGCGCAATGAATAGGTATGGCAAGTAGAATTAATCTCAATCGACATAATGTAAGGGAAGTTATGAGTCTTTGGTCTAGTGCAAGTAAAATAACTTCCAAGCAATGTAATACACAAGAAACATTCTTTGTGGTGTTCACACATTTATTTACTTATATTATAATGACAAGTAAAATACATCCTAGTTACCACATATGACAACAACCAAGTCTTTTAACCTAGTGAAAATAAAGATGAAATGCAATACATAATGAAGTGGCGAATTGGGACAAATTTTCTTCATTAAACCAAAGGGAAGGAGAAGTAGTCTAGAACACCTAATATGAATAAATAAAACCCCATAATCACAAGAAGAAGAGGAAATGGACCTAGGGCATGAAAATAATTTCATTAAAGGTAATAGTGGGTTCCAATTTCCAATCAAAACCGAATCCCAAATAACCAAAATTCCATGATTTTAACCAAAAAAACAGAGGAAAGAGAATAACATAAGGTAATATAACAATCTAAAACAAACCACAAAATAAGAGAAAATAAAAACAAGGAAAGAAGAAAGTAAAACAAAATACTAACCTCTCCTGCAAGTCACCAAAAATAGAATGTGAAAAATCTTATAGAGTTGATCACATGAAGTTTCTCGTGGTTTAGGAGGTGAAAAACTTAAAAACCACACCCGTGCCACCCCCCTTCACCAAGGCCTAATTCCCTCGCTTCACCACCATTTCCTTTATCAACGTCATTCAATTCTCACTACCCATGCCCCTCCATACCTTGACTCCACTTCCCCCACCACTACTACGGGTTGAAGGAAAATCAAAAACAAAAATCCCCTTTACCCCCTCAATCATCCCTTCCCCTCCCAAAGAATCCTTTGTAGCAGCAAATAAATTGAGTCTGCTAAAAATTTTCTTCATATCAGCAATCCAACTGGTGATTCTGCTATGGAAGGGGAGGATTTCCTTCTCAATAGAATTTTCAATCTAGAAAAGGAGGTTGGGGCTTTGAAAGAAGAGCTCAAGAAAGTCTGTAAGAGATATGGAAAAAGGAAGATGCACAATGACCCTAAACAGATAATGACCAGATTATTAAAATTTACAAGAAGCTTATTTCACTGAATAACATGTTGGGAAATGCGTAAGGAAGACATGACTATACCATGTCTATGTTTATGGATATTTATGATTTTTTTGAGTGGCATGACAAAAGTGTATGTGTACTTAGCGACATTCCTACTGCCATTTGGGAGCCGAAACCAGTAAGGAACTTGACTCTCTCATAGTTGGATAAGAAGGATCCCACCCATGTCACTGCCTTAGCACTCTTCACCTCTCTATAGAAGGTAAGGACAAATATTGACAAAGAAGACAAGTGAAGAGGACAATCCTTACTACAAGTTTTTTGTTTTGATGTTGTCAGGAGGTTGTTTTCATGCTTCTTAGTTGCAGCTTTATTGTTTTTCTGATCCTTTGGTATAGTTACTCGGTTAAATATAGTTGTAAATACATGTATATTATGGATGTTGATCCAAACTTGATGTTTTTACTACATTATCTGGCTATGGAGCCTTTTTTGTAAGAGGGTATAGTCCCTTCAAAACTATGGATTGTTCTTTTCTATTTTATCTTAATTTTGAGCACATTTTGTAACAGGGTATAGTCCCTTCAAACCTCATCACCCCTAATAAATAAATAAATAATGTGTGGATCCTATGTGGAATTTCTATGAGTTTATATATTTTCCACATAATTAAAATCTAATCATACAAGTGCTATGTCACTTATCCCTTCTATGTGGATTTTTAAAACAACTTTACTTCCTTGTAATTAAGAGAAGTAAAGTAGTTCCAATTCACCAATAACTTAAGTAACTAATTATGTGGATTATTGGACATACTTTAATTGTATTAACTTTTTAGAAGTAAAGATACTCACATTTAGCATAAAGAAGACAAACAATGGGGTGGTAGTTTAGTGCAATGAATAGGCTTAGTTTAGCAGATTTTAGGACTACTTTACTTGTCTTAATAATAAGGCAAGTAAGAGTATATCGGTTTAGCACAAAATAGGACAAGTAAGAGCATTTGATTTTAACGTTAAACTAAGAAAGCTAAGTCAGTTCTATGGTGTTTTGAGACTACTTATCTTATTGATTTTTAGCAAGCAGAAGCACTTCCAAGTAACGCAAAGAAATAAAATTATGCAAATCAGATTTTTTGATATGGACAACTTGTTACTTAGAAGTAAAGCACTCTAAGAAACCTGATAGCTTAAGAGATCAAGTACTTGTCTTTCTAAAGATTTTTAGGGAATTTTAAGCACAAGGATATTTCATAAATCACCCCCAAGCAACCTCTTGTAACTTCAAATCATAAATCATTATTATAACCCACGTTATTTAAGGTAACATCCTAAACACACTAAACAACACAACCTAAAAATCTACAAACAACATGAACACAACTCATCAAAAGACATGAAAAAAATTCAAATGTGTACCCCAAAATTACTAAGTGAAATCTTGGGGACACCAGTTGGCTCCATCTATGGACATCTTAATTTCTTCCCAAAGGGAAGAGAGGAAGATGAGATCCCAAAGATTTATGGTTTCAAGCATTGCTCATTGGTTTGGAGTCACAAAAAGGAAAACATAGATAAAACCAAAAATAACCTAATAAAATATTTATATACATATAGGTTTTTCCCTAAACCATCAACTCTTGTAAAGTTTCATATGCTTCCCATTGTATGGCAACGATATCTCAACTCCATCCTAGTAGGCAAGGATGAAACTATCAGATCCAACAACACCCACAATCATGAATGGCCCCTTCCATAATGAATCAAATTTTCCATGCATTCCTTTGGGCTCATTCTTCTTATCCCACAAGAGCACCTAGTCTCCAATTTTAAACTTCCTCACTCTGGATTTCCTATCAATCACCATCTTGAATTTCTTTTGATGCTCAACCAATCTGTTTACTACTTGAACCTACACTTCTCGTAATCTAGCTATATACATTATTATTTTATAGAGTGCATCTTGAAATGTGGTATCCTTTGGAATCTTGGTGATCTGAAGAGAAGGTAATTCAAGAGTAATAGGAAATTCAACATCCTTCTCATATAAAAATTTGAAAGGATACATGCCTATAGCTTTCTTATGATTGATCCCATCAATCCATAATGCATCAAACAACTTCTTATGTCAAGTCCTTTGATTGTACATTGTCAACTTCTACATGATTGTTGTCATATTTTTATTATTTGATTCTGCTTGGCCATTCCCTTAAGGATAGTAATTTGAAGACTTCATTAAATAGATCCCATAAGTGTAAAAAAATTCAATCAACTCTTCAAGATAAGTTTTTAGCATCTATCTTGTCAAGCACACCAAACCTTATGATTATATTCTCCTTAATAAAGTTGCATAACTACTCAAAAGTAACATTATTTATAGATATAGCTTCTACCCATTTACTAAATTATTCCATAGCAGTGATAATTCAATGATGAACAACACTTTGGAAGGTGGATTCAACATATTAATGAAGTCAATGCCCCATTGCTGAAATGGTTTTTCTATCATAACTAGCTTCAAGGAAGAACTGAAGCTTAACAAACCCAACAAACTAGTGACACGCTTGGAATGTAGAAGTCCAATCAACTGTATCTTGGGAGAGAGTGTGAAAATAATACCTTTGCATGCTTTGTCATGAAATTTCTCAAGCAATATCTCCTGCTGAGAATGATCTACACATCTGAGAAAGACACCATCTATCCCCTTTTTGTAAAAACCATTATCCCAAAGAACAAAATCCTTGGATCTGAGCTTGATAAAAAAATTTCCTTATGTGTAAGATGATCAGAAATTCTCCATAGGTGAGGAAATATGAAATCTTGCTATACCATTCATCTACCAAATTTACAAAGAGAACCATAGGAAAATCTTCATCATCCTCTAAATCACATTGTTTTGTCTTTGTCATCAATTCACAAATGCCTCTTCCTCACACCAATTTCATAGGCTTAATATCCAAGTCATATTCCTACACCTTTGTTACCCAAGTGCCTCTTAACAACCCCAAATCTTTCTCGCATTAAAATAGACTTAATCTATTTGTGTCAAGAACATATAAAACAATATGTGAAGAAAGTATGTAGTACTTGAAATTTTTGCATGCCTTCAAAACTGCATATGCATGCTTCTCCATGGGATTTTACTTCAATTCATATTCCTTTAACAATGTACTCATGAAATAAATAGGAGCCTCAATGTCCTCCTCATTCTTCTACATCAAAATTGCTGACATTGTGTGTTCTAAGGAGTAATAGTAGAGAATAAACTCCTTATTAAAATATGGTGATACTCGACACCTGCTTCTAAAAGATGCTTTAATTTTATCAAATGTTTTCCTTCCTTATTCACACCATTTGAATTCTTGTTTTTTTCATCATGTTTGAGATATGATGGGTTAATTCAACAAAATCAAGAATAAACCTTCTTAGAAAATTAACCTTACCAAAGAAGGAATGAAATCCTTTCTTAGAAGTTGGAAATGGAAATTTTTGAATATCCTTCACCCTCTTTGGATCTATCTTGGTCCCTTCCTTTGAAAGTATATGTCCCAACAGCTTTCTTTTCACATTACAGTGACAATTGAATTCTTAGGATTTAGAGAGATTTTGTGCTTCCAACATTGGATGAAGAATTATTCTAAATCAATAATGTGATTAGCTCTCATCTTAGATAAGATTGTTAGATAATTGAGGTAAACCACTATGATTCTATTTTTGAGATGGTAAATGCCGATATATTACTCTTTGAAATGTCACTCCCGCATTAATCAACCAAAAAGGCATCTTCTGATAAGATAACGTTACTCATGGTGTGATCAACGTTGTATTTTATTGGTCTTCTTCAGCTACCTAAAATTGATTATAACCTGAGGAACTATCAAACATAGAAAACATTTTATACCCAATAATAACTTGTAGAGTATCATCCATGATGGGAATAGGATACTTGTCCTTCAATGAGGCCTGATTTAGATTGCAAAAGTCAACGCATAATCAAATCTCACCATTCTTCTCTCTTACTACTGGACTATATTTTCCAACCACTCATAATGCTGATTTGGATAAGTCATCTCTTCATCTAGAAACTTCTAAATTTCTAAAAATATTGTACCTAATATGGTTGGATTATGCCTCCGAAGAATCTATTTGAAAGGATTTTTTCCTTGCTTTAATGGAATGTAATGCTACACCTATATAGGCTGATATGTTTTTAGGTCATGATAAGACCAGGAAAAAACATAATTTTACTTTTTAAGAAGCCTTGTGAAATATTCTTGCTTCACATCTGAACAACACTTACATAAATTCACCAACTTGGTTTAGTCCTTCACACTTGAATTCAACGGCTACACTTCAAATGAGGAAATCTCTCCGTATTCTTGTTCTTTTTTAGAAATTGATCATGTTTATCAAATATATCCTCAAGAGATACCAAACCCTTTTGAATCTTGTTCCCTTTTAGTTGGATAATCGATTTCCTTTCTTCAAGTTCTCGATCAGTCTCACTAATTGTAGTCTTCCTTGGAAGTGAATTACTTCCTTTAAAATTCAACTCCTCAAATTTTTCTTGTTGATTAAGGAAAGAAATAATATGTTTATCATTTTTAAATACCTGCCACTGATCAACATTATCTAGAACCTTTGGATGAAAAACCTTCTCCACTTTGTAATCACCTTATCATAATATAGTAGGTGGCTGATCTAGATTTAAGAGAGTTGCAGTAATTGCCAAGGAATCTATCCAATAATTCTAATCTCTATGAATGTAAGGGATGGAGAAAGCTGAAAAATACATAGTTGTGGGAAAGACTCTATCTCTATAGTTCCTTAGCTTATATTCCTTCACTTGGTAGAGACTACATATCTTCTTTACAATAAGCTCAACATCTCTTATTTCTTGAAGTAATTTGACTCCCATCATTTTGGACTGTTCCATTCCCAAAAACAAGGCCTCATATTCCATTGTATTATTAGCATTGTCAAACATTAATTTAAAATAATGTGAGTATACCTTCCCTTCAGGAGAAATCAGCACTACGTCCGTACCAAATCCATGGGAGTACCATCTAGCATAAAAATAATGAGTCTAAATATTTTAATCTTCTACATGCAAATCATAAGATTTATAATGAGTCTCTTCATTGTCCAACTCTAAGTAATAAACTCCATGATTGGATTATTGAATTATAATTTGAGACCTGGAATCTTTAGATTTAGAGATTATGTATTTATAATTATTCTCCACTCTAATCTTTGATTAACTCCTTTAATTTGAATGTGTGCACAAGAATAATCAACCTTGACTCCTCCTCCTAACTCCTTGCAAAATTTCCTTCTTAGCAACATACCATACAAAATTGGATTATCCACTACCAAGATTGTCATCTTTAGTATCTTATCCAGGGAAGGTTGCAAGAATAACTTGAGCATCGTTGATAATCCGAATGAGAGGAACCTATCTCTCCATGGAATAAAACCTACCAATTTTTTTCCTCAATGTGAGCCCTAAATCATCTACAACTTTATCTTGCCTTACATTTTCAGAAGCTCCTGAATCTAAGATATAATTACTCAACTTAAATCCATTAATCAACAATGAAACATAAAAAGGCTCAATCCTCTCCGATGATGTCAAGGTAGAAGTTATAGTATTATTCAAAGGAGAATTACCCTTTGGATTAGGCAAGATACCTCGTGAAGCATTGTTCTATGAATTATTTGATCCATTACTCTACACATACTTTACTAACCTATTCAACTATTCCAGAAAATCCCTCGGTACTCAACTTCTGACATCTAAATATTTGTCTTCTTAATGTGATCAATGATGTTGAAAGAAGGAATAACTACATTTTGACTTACTTCAGCTACTTGACCCATAGTTCATTGCAGTTGGTTAGAAGAAAAATTTACTTGCTTATCCCTAGGAGAAAAGGAAGAAGGAAATGGGCTACTCTCTTCAAAATGGTAACATTCGGTCCAGGATCTTCTCTTTCTCTCCTTTTTCTACTTGAAGAAGCTTCACCACCTTGTTACATTTGAGATCTTGTAAACACCACAAATGTGTGACCATCACTATCTTCAAAAGATTTGTAATAGCCTTCATCAAATTCATAATCTAGGTAGCCAATATTGGATTCGCCAGTGGGATCTACATAATCTTCATTTTCAAGTAACTCATTATTAGCAGCAACATGATCTTCTTCACTCATCTCTAAGTTTTTCCTTGGAACGAATTCAATTTTCTAGCCTTTGTGGTGTAGTAGTAAGTCTGTTCCGGTTCTAATTTTGATTTTTAAAGTTCCAAGTAGGGGTTATTTTTAGGGAGGATCATTTCATCCTTGAGCCATTTCCTTCTTAATATATAGCATATCATAGGCCAACCTCTCAAGCAAAGTGGATTAGAAGTTCTATTTGAAGACATCCCTTCAGCTTTAGGGGATAAATAATAAATCTTTTTGGTCATAATTAAATCATCTTCAACTTCAATTGCAACATTTTGTGCTGCCAATAAACTTATCACCTGCTCTTCGTAAATGATATCCAACCTTAGGTGATAAAGAGTTTATGAAAAACACTTTCTATTTCTCATCACTGAGAGTAGCGAAGCAAAATTTTCTAAAACTTAGAAATAAAGTCCCTCATATTCTCATGAGGTTCCTTATTCAATTGCGTCAGCTAAGTAATGAGTGTGCTTGCATCCTCTATAGGTTTGAATCTTTTCAAGAACTACTCCCACATGGTAGTCTAGTTGGTTATGGTTCTAGGAGTCACCAACAGAGCCATTCTCTAGCTAAGTCATGCAATGTATCTATGAGCACCTCATGGATGCGTCCTCTTTCTCTACAAAGTAAGTACTCCACAAGATATGTATAAAGCCACCAAATGATCATCATGGATTTTCTTTCCATCTCCATAGACTTTTGGGAAATTTTTCCTTGAGCCTTTGGGTAATTCCTAAAGAGGATATAATTTCAATGAACCAAATGCATGGCCCCATGAAATAGGATTTTTGAGCCATTTGTAGAAGAATTAACGATTGAGGATTGATCGGATGAATAATACAAAAACTAGGCTATACTACAACCTATTTGATGAATTTTTGATTCTTTCCACAAGTGAAAGACTTGCTCTTTAGGTTCGATCCTGTGGTGGATAATTGAAATTAAATTTCTCTTGTAGATGAAATAAATGATCAATCCTTCTCTCGAGCCTAACTTTCCCGTGTAAACAAATGACTTGCCGAATGAAAGCTTTTAAAATAATATGGGGTGAGTTATAGAAAATATTTAAGTATGAATTTTAGTGCATGCAAGTAGTGAAAGAACCTAAGGAAGACTAAAGATAACAAAAATTACTTATCCGACACCCACATGATATGCATAAGTATTTTGATTTAATTCCATCCCCAAAGAAGTCACCAAAAATGTTGGCTAGATTTTATGCTCGAGTAAAAATAAAACCTAGGCAATGTGGGGTAAATCCCTTCATTTAATGGTGAATCTCCCATGTGCTTTATTTATTTATTATATGACCTATCTAAACTATATTCAGGGTATTAATTTAATTGAATATCTCATGAACCACAACTAAACAATTTGGTAACAAGTAATTAGTTGTATTCAAACCGAAAGAAGTAGAAGTAGAGAATGGAAACTAGAAATAATTTGTGTGAAGGAAGTGTACTCTGTAACAAGTAGATTTCAGAGTGAGTTACTTTCACATAGAATAAACAAACATTAACTAATTCTTACAACTTTAAGCAAAATGAAAATAAGTGTACTCATATGAAATCTAAAGATAACACAAAGTTTATCATTATCATTCACAACTTGCATAGTAAGACTTTAGTAGGAAAAACATTCAACCAAAATCCTTCTTTCTTCTTATTCAAATTTCAATTATTTACAATATACACATCTAGTTACTTCAACTCAAAGTCTAAAACAACCATGTACACAATGTATAACAAAAATTTCCCAAAATTCCAAGATCCCATCACCTCGTAGGTATATTCTTCTATTTATAGTTACCATAAGTAAATCACAAGGAAGAAATATCCATTATACTTTAATAAATGAATAACTAATAAATAGTTAGGAGTTGAGTACTTTTCTCCTTAAAAACCTCGTTACATGCCACATAATAATTTGGAATGTTCAAACATTTAAAACCATAATAATTGACTCATAACTACCATCAAGTAATTGAATTTATTAAAAAATTAAAGTAACGGTGATTAACCACCGGATTACTTAAGTCTTATAATAAATAAGGAGTAAAGAGAAGAATTATAAGAAGAAGAAGAAGAAGAAGAAGAAGAATTATTTCAGATTGACAACTTCGACTCTACTTGATATTTCTCTTCACCCTTATCCTTAGTCATTTCTTCCTTCTTCTCTTCAACTATATCTTTAGTTGCATCCTCATCTTCCTCTTCATCCTCATCTTTTTATTCTCTCTGTAGATGGCATATTGATCTATCATGTATTTAATCATATCATTATCTTGCCTTTGGTGCAGCTTCCATCTCTGTTTCCAACATGAACAATTATTTTTCCATAATATTACAACACCCCCTCACCTTCCCAAGGCATGATCCCAAATGATTGACATCTCCTTGAATTTCTTCCAATTTCTTCAGGGATGTACAAATGAAAGGAGTGATGGCCTTATTCATTACTAGCTGAAATAATTGAAGAAATCCCTCAAGACTCTGTAGAGGTTTGGAGGAGCTATACTTTGTTACATCATAAATTCCATCAAGTTCTTCCAAAATTGGTTTAAGTTGTTCCTCCAAAATTTACATATTTTGCATTATATTTTTATAATTATTTGCCTTAATGAAAGAAAAAGATTCTGTTGTTTTCCCTTTTTAATAGATCCTTCAGTGTAATTTTCTCCTCGACCAACACATTTTCTAGAAATGAATCTATTCTTTCCAAACTCTACTATTGTAACTCTACAATTCCACATTCATTATTTGCTTCTTGCTTCATATTCTTCAATCTATCCCACTTCTCATTGTATTCATTTGCTTTCACCAATATCTCCTTATAATAATTTGTGGCCATCTTGGTGATTTCAGCCACCCATTCATCCATAGAACTTGATTGATCTCTTAATTCCTCCATAATGGTAATCACATATGGATTCAATTTTTCTCCTATAAATACTACTTTGTCACAAGACCTTACCACCTTCATTATTATATCACAAATATTCGATGTTTTTTCTTTCAATTTAGTATTCTTTTCCTTCTCTTCATCCAACTGAAGGAAAAGGCTATTGATCAATGTTTGGGTATCCTGCTTCAAACCTTCAGTTATGAATTCCCTAAATGCACCCTTGTTATGACCAAATATTATTTATTAAATTCTTATTTAGTATTTTCCACTACCAGGGTAGATACTTTGGAAAATTTCTTCCTAGAAGGCTCAATAATCATCTTTGAAGTTACCTTCATAGCCTTAGATATTCTCTTTTTCATTTCAATGTTTTTTCAAGAATTAGAGATCAATTTATTCTAAATTGACCACTTCCTTAGAACTAAGAAGTGTCTACTTAACTAATAAAGTTGTGAAATATTTCCTTGAAAGAGAATGGGAATAAGGGTGAAAAATAATTTCCTTACCACTTACTTCCATAGACGAAAATTCCAGCTTTTTTAGTTGTTTCTTGGGATCCTCGGGGGAAGAACCTTGTTGCAAAACATTCTCTAGTTAAATCATCATCTCCTTCAATAAATTTTCTTCCATTTTATTTTCTTCTTCAATCCTTGTGTTAGCTTCATTTGTAACTTCTTTCTCTAGCTCAATACCTTTACGTGTTGATGATTCTAGAATAGAAAACACTTCAATTGTGTGTTAATCAACATCACTTTCAACTTCTCTTCAAATCTCTCTTTCCTAAACCTCCACATTTTAACTCATTAATTCACCTTGTTGGCAAGAAAATTTGTTAGGGACAAATTTTTCATTATCTTGCTAACGATCTCGGGAGTATAAGTCCTTATACTTAATCAGGTGCAAATTGCCATTGTATGTGCATGTGCGAGTGAAAAGTGAGTTTTATCCTGGTGGCCTTTCGCCAAGGATCCAACAGGGCACTTCACCGACCTTGCAACAATTTATTTCATATACCTGCAAGAGATGACTTTGCTAGGAAGGCGGGAAAGGGAATGAGAAAATTAGAAAAGAGAAAACTAATGTTGTAAGTAGAAAATCAGAGACTTGCATACACCAGCTAGAAGTTTCATTACATGCACTTGAATATAGAAGAAAACAAATCTGTGTAATAGCTACAAGAATAAATGAAGCTTAATGGGCACAAAGTACCAACAAACTCCTCAATCAAAGAGGCTAAAATTCCTTCTTCCTTTATTGAAGCTCAAGTAGAATTTGTACATAGTGTGAGAAGTAGAAGACATTTTTAATAGGAGAAATGGAAGAAACTTGCTATCTCTTGCTCTCTTCACAAGGATAACTCTCTCATGAATTCACAAAAATAGCTCCAACATCTAAGAAGCAAAATTCAGAAGACTTTTTAGAAGACCTCAAATGAGGAGCTTGTTACAATTTATAGAAGAGGAGGAAACTTTTCATCTTCCCAGTGACTTTTCGAATACCTTAATGTGACTTAAGACTGTTCATATTCCACTTTAAATATTTAAGTCCCTTTTATAATAGCAAGGTGACTTAAATTTACATTATATTTCTAAAGTCACTTAAGTCATATCAAAAAGTGCAACTCTCAACGCAAAAATATAACATTTAGGAGAGAGGGTATTGTATGAGAAGGAAAAAGAGAGAGAAAGAAGAGGAAGAAGAAGAAGAAGAATAATTATGTTGAAGGATGGATTGTTGTGGTGGACTTAGCTCCATTCTCTGACTGCTCTCCACTTTGTGATCCTGAGAAGGCTTCTGTCTTTTTAAGATCCTCATTGAAACAAGCCACTACTAGTTATATTTTTTTCATCATGAGGGATACGAATGCAGCTCAAGGTTTCATCCATCCATCACCACACGGTGTTGATGTCCTTGCAATTCCTAAACCATGATGAATACTTTTATGTGATAAGTGCAATGAAGGCTTGGATTTCTCGAGAAGAAGTTTATAGTATCTTTAGTGAAGGACAATGGGTTTCCCACCCCTTTCTTGATGTATTCTCTGAAATGGCCAATCAACTCATTGGTAGTTGAGTGTTCACTCATTGCAGTACTCTAAGTTTCTAGACTTTCGATTTATGCTATCTTGCAGCTTATATGTTTGTTATTTTTTTCCTCTTGCTATGTGAAGACCTAATGATTGCTTCAAATCTGATTGCCGTGTCCCTCACCCATACATGTGTCAAGTCTTCTCGCAGGAGTTCCAAAACCTTCTTATCAATCAATTCTTGATGATGGGTGTTGCTCATCTCACTCACTACTTGGCCTAGAGGTTCCCAATAATATCTTTCTTTCTCCACATCTTTTTTGAGTGCTCACATTTTGTTGTCAGTTGCACACATGTATACAAAGATCTTGACTTCCTCTTGAAGTGTTGACTTCCCTTTTTTGGAGATTAAGTCAATCCATTTATTTTTTTCTCACCATTTCATCGTGAGCTCATGCATTCTTCTGAAGGATTACAGATCAAAGTTACTGATGGGTACCACTTTCTCAATAGGTAGTGTTATAATGCTTGGTTCCACTAGGTGTTGCATATAAGATGAAAGAGTTCATATTTGTTCCTCTAGTACCTCAATCTTATCTTTATATTCTTTATTCCTTGCCACCATGTGAGTAGAAGATTGTTGGAATAGGTGTAAATATCCTTCGTGAGTAGCTAGTCCCAATTGGATCATACTCATCTCATAGTCTCTTTGGTGTCATCTCATCTGCTGGCTTGATAACTTTGGGCCAAGCTACATCAATGTGAAGATTACATGTCTCCCCACTGTAGAATCATGATGCTTTCTGCGTGATCTTTCTTGATCTTTTTTCTTTAGCCAACGTGACAATTGCTGATATATCGAGCTACTACTTGTTGCACCATGTGAGTGTCGAGGATGATCATTTCCCGCATCCATGGAAACATCTTGTCAGATTTAGGTTCAATGATGAGCACCTCAACCATTATTTGTTTTTATGGGGGAGGTAATTCCTAAATGAGAGGAGCATTGGAATCAACAACATGCAAGACCTCTTGTAGTGGCTTGAATATAGGATCATGAGTCATATACTCCTTGTTCACTTGTGCATTTGCTGTTGGATTTTCTATCTGCATTACTAGGATCATGTCTTCCTCTTGCGGCAATGCCAATGAATCTTTTTCTTCCCTAAATTTCTTGGATGTCTTCTCATGGGAAGAAGTTTTCAATTTCATGGCCTTCTTTTTTGAACTCACTCAAGATTATTTAGAGCTAGAAGTTACCTCCACCACTTTTGAAGACGAATGATGTGAAGCTTGCTTCAGGCTTGGAGAAATTCCTCATGACCAAATGATCATAGTCCTCTTCTTTTGAAACCAGTTCCTCATTCTCCTCACCACCTTTTCAGTCTGCTCCAACGCATATCTCCTGATTCACAAACGTGCTAGTTGATTTAGGGCATTGGGGACATCTTGACTGCTGCGTACTCAAGATCATACATCTTTGTCCCATCATCATGTAAGATGTCTTCATACCAAGAGAAATTGAATTTCTTCATCTCGTTGGTTGTCATCCTCATGTAATATTTTTATGTGTACTTCAAAATCATCAATACAATTGGCCCAGTAGTCCTCAACTTGTGGTTCATGTTGCAATTCTGGGACATGGAACGAGTTAGGATCTTCTCGGATGTCAAAGTTGGTCCTGATAATGTAGGAATGTAGAGTCAGATGTGTAAAAGTGGCTTTCAGGTGAGATGCATCAGTTCAACTTTTGCATGTGAACTCCCTAGAGATATAGGGAATGGAATCAATTTCTTTCTCCTACTTCTGAGCTTGCTATTTACTTGAGTGATCTACCTACATAGTTTGAACAATATGATCTAGTTACTAAGGTACTTAGGTAGTTTCAACGGAGCTTGGTTGAAGCCAGTGACTCGTATGTAGGAGAATGTTGAGAATTGTATGAAGTACGAGCCATATTCCTTAATCAGGGATGCCACTTTTGGTGACATCCTAGCTTTAAGATCCCCTTCCAAGCTTCGGACCATGTACATGGTGAACACATCATTCACATGGGTGAAATGCCTATTGCTCTCCTCCATTATCAACTATGGAAGTTTCTTGAATGCAGTACCTGGATGCAATGTTCTCGCGTGAGAGTCAATCCTCTTGAATGATCGTGAGTTTGTGAGGAGATAAACTAGATAAGAAGTCATGTGGAACTTCTTTATCATAGGTACTTGGAGCAGTTGTAGAAGGAGATTGTCACGATGATCGTGCCTCAGGTCGATTCTCTACTTCCCTTCATTAATTTCAAGATGAAAATTCCCATCTAGTCATGGAAGTATCTCATTCTTACTTCACCCATTACTCTACCGAGGAGAGTGATGACATAAAAACCCTTCTCGAGAACTCATAACTTGGTAGATTCTTGGGAGTCATAGAATCCTTTCTTTTAGTTTTTAGCCATGAGCCGGGCACTACCCCTTGGACATATGAATCCATTGTTTCCCAATCATGCATGACCCTTTCTTTACAAATGATGACCTTGTTGGGGATGTCGGTATCTGCAAAGAGATTGAAATAGTCCTAAGGTTAATGATCGCGATGTTGCACCATTGTCACTCGGATGGTTCACGCCTCGGGCTCATAGTGGAAAGATCGGGCAAGGAATAGCTCAATACTTTGCAAAGACACTTGGTTTCCTACAGTGGTGAACAAGCCACTTGTGAATATCTGGTATTTAATCCTCCTTCGGTCCTTGGAGGTCATGCGAGTCTGGAGGTCATTCAGTTCCATGTACAAGACATCACAGTCTTCCACATCATACTCGCAGGTAAAGGGTTATGTCGGCTTCTAACCCATCCATTTTGTCTTCATATCTCCCTTCGAAAAAGTAACTTACTATTTTTATTAAGTATGAAAAAGCAAGTCCCTGATCTTCAATTGGATGTTACGGCTTAGTCTTCTTCTTTCTCCCTGTGTTCCTCATTCCTTCTGGATCAACTTTCTATTTTTAGCAGGTGCTCGAGGGCCCACTTAATTTTTTTAGTAAGTGCCAAAAATGTTTGTTCTAGTGGATTCTTAGTTGTAGTGCACCTCTAATGTCTTCATCTCCTTCACAGGTTCTTTTGTTGCTGACTTTCCCAAAATAGTAGTTCCTATGTAGTAGGCTTGCTATTTTTAGAAAGTTGGCTTATGGGAGTCAGATTCATGTGGAAAAAAAAAAATTGGTATGGGTTTTTTCCAATATCCTCCCTCTGAAATTTCAGACCCACCCGCTTAATAGTCCAAGAGATTTTAAAGTTTTAATTTTCAGCCACAGCGGCTTCTGGGTACGATAGCCATTAATGGACCTTGAAATTGTAGGTCTGGTTTTCTCCTCCATTTTCAAAGAAATATATATTTTGATGTTATTTTTTTCTTCTGATGCTTCACGTGCGATCTTACTTCAATCCGACAACTGGTTTGATAGGAAATCCCACTTCTTTCTTCGTTGAGCCGAAACGAGATTTCTTCATTGTGGCTACTCTGTCACATGAGGGGGGAGTTTGAAGGTGTCTTTCTGATGGTCTTGGATATAGGAATGAATAGCAGAAAATGGTTTGTTGTTTCATGCACCGGCTTGCAATATTTCTTCAGATCTTCATTTTTAGGCTATGGAGATTTTCACTATTTTCTTCTTCTTGCTCTTCATTTCTCCTTCTTGTTTTGATGAAAGATCCTTCTGAGACCTAAAAATCACTGTGGGGATATTGTTTTAGTGTTTGTGTTGAGATTTTCTAAGAATTTCCAATGGTGGGGTGCTAGTAGAATGTTGTAAAGGAAGAATGGAGGAATGGAGAGCACAAAACTATTAGAAGTTAGAAGTGATAAAGACGACACTTGGAAATTTTTTTAAAAGATATGCACAATTAGGGTTAAGGTGAATTTTTCCATGCTTGATTTCCCTGACCTCAGGGACATGAGGGACATAAAATTCCATGGTGTTCAAGAGCATGACATGTGGTGTTTGATCCAATGGTAGGGAATGAAGAGGGAGAAAGTTACATTGAAGCACTAGGAGCTGAAAGGAGGTCACATGGGTGTCCAGAAGACTCCCTATGGGGGATGGGAAAATTTTCAAAAGGTATGATGTCCCAAAACTCAGGTGCACAAGGGAAATCAAATTCCATGGTGGTCCTAGAGTTGACACATGGCGCCCGATCGGACGGCAAGGAGGAAGGCATGCTCCGAGATAAGCACACAGGGGGCGATCACACTCTGGAGATCATATGAGGGCCCCAGAGGTCACATGGGGGCTGGGAAAATTTTTCAAGGGCTGATGTACCTGACCTCAAGGACTTTAGGGACATGAAATCCTGCCAGGCTCCTAGTGTTGACACGTGTCCTCTCGAAAAAATGACTAAGTCCTGAACTGCGTTTGAGAGGGTAACTTAGAACGAAGATAACTTGAGCTCCCAGGTGGAATTTCTTGGTGAAATTTTATATGATCCTAACTAGAAATGGAATTTTGAATCCAATTATGGGGGTTTCATGTCTTTATTTGACCATATTATTCCTAAAAATCAGATTTTTGATCTAGTACTCCACTTGTGCCTGAGAAAAACTGCCTTTCAATCATATGCGCCAAGGTTTTGTGAAAAATATTATTTTACCATAATGTAGGTATTGGAATCATATTTCTGATGATGTTTTTTTACTTATAAATCCATCCAGATCCCAAAATCTTCTTCTGAAGCTCAGCAGCTGTTTTAGGCCTGTGTACTACCTAGGCTTGTGAACCTTGTTTTTTACTCAGACTGCTCCAAGTCTTGCAGAACTTCCCCAGACCTTCCAAAATAATTTTCATGATGTTCCAAGGTATTTCATTAATATCCATGTTGATTTTTATATTCCGTTCCACTCTGAGGGGTGATCCGATCTTGGGAAGCCCAATGATAGCCCTTCCCGTGATCGTCCAAGATTTGCATTTTCAATGAACTCCTAAAATCACCTAGGGGGAATGAATGGAATTTAATAAATAAACTAGGCGGATGTTATAAAAAAATTGGGAGGTCATTTAGACTGAGTGAATAGAGATGGGGTTTCCTAGGAATGATAGAACATGAAAATTTTGGAATAGGGGTATAGTTGTCATGCTTGGATACTTCTAATTTAGTATTTGTACATTTACACGATAACAGTTGGCTCTATCTTGGGGAAATGGCGTGGACTGATTGAAGTGAAGAAATGACATGAGAATCTAGAATCTCAATTTTAGACCCTCTAATTCATTGACCAGTGCCTTATCCATTGGGCCTTGCAGAGTCATGTACAACCTCTAGAAAGAGATACTAGAAGAAGGAAACACACACAAAATAATGGAAAGGAAACACACAACAAAAGGGGAAACACACCTAGAAATCACCTATATTAGAAGGCAAGGGGATAACCCACTTTCAATGATGATATAATTTGAGGTATTTCCCACTAAGAGGAAATTAAAACGGCATTCCATCCAAATATGAGAGTAGAAAATAATTATCGCCATAAGATTCACGAATCTGGAATGAATGGACCGAGCCATAATGAATCAAAATTTCCATAACTGCCTTTTGGTTCCCTTCTCTTGTCCCATAGCAGGATGAAGTCTCTGATTTTGAACTCTCTCACTTTTTCCTTCTTGTCAAAAATTTCTTTACTTTTAACTAGTGCTCTTTGATATGGTCCACCACTTGGAGTCTATTTTCTTCTAGCTTCTCAAGGAAGAGGATCCTCTTGTCAATGGAATCCTTGTACTGACCATCTTCTATTCCCTATAGCAACTTGAGAGCTGGCATCTTGATTGTGAGTGGGATTTTTGCCTTGAATCCATACAATATTTGGAATGGTGACATACCTACTGCCTTCTTGGGAGTGATCATGTCCACCCACAATGCATCATATAACCTTTTTGCTAGTTTCTCTGGTTCTCATCTACAATTTTGTGGACAATGATCACAATGTTCTTATTTCTTGATTTAGCTTTGTCCATTCCCCTATGGATAGTATTCCGATGAATGGGATAGAGAGATTCTATAGCCATAACAGAACTCTGTCAACTCCCTCAAAGAGAAATAGATGGCATTGTCTGCTACAATATTCTGTGGTACTCCAAAACATACTATGATATTCTTCTTATTGAAGTTGCATACTGTTTCAGTGTTGACTTTCTTGGTGGGAATGGATTCCACCCACTTAGTGAAGTAATCTATCACCGTGAGCATGTAGGTGTTCCTCGTGCTTGAGTGAGGATTCAGAACACCAATGAAGTCTAGCCCCTACTGTTGAAATGGTTCTTCAATAACAACTAGACTGAGTGGAAGTGCAGCAAGTTGTGGTCTCCTAATGAATGTTTGGCATGCTTCATATTTGAAACCCAATATTGAGTGTTTGCGAAGAGGGTGGGACAATAATACCTTCCTTTAAGGATCTTATGTGTAGTGAGCATCGCTGAAAAATTCCCACCACATGCTTGATCATAGTATGCCTTAAGAAATTTTTCTTGTTGTTCTTTATCCATGCACCTGAGGAAGCATCCATCTAGGCCTCTTTTGTAAAGTGTATGATTCCAGATTACAAACCTTGTTGCCTTCAACTTGAGTGTTCTCCTTTTCTTATAATCAAGATGAGGAGGGCATTCTCCATAAGTTAAGTAATAGGCAATATCAGCATACCACTCATCAGTAGTGGATACAAAGAGAACATGTGGGTTGTTTTCGAAACAAGTTAGGAAAGAACAATTCTCTTCACCATGTTGAGCTTTGAGTGTTTCATCCTCAGCAATTAACCTACACAAACCATTTCCCCTTACTAGATTGGAGGGTTGGATCTCCAAGTCATACTCTTGAGTCTTTGCAATCCAATTTCCTCTTTTTTCTCCAGGATCCTGTTGTGTTAAGATGGACTTGATTACTTTGCCAGGCACCATCACCACTGTATGAGAGTTGAGGATGTAGAACCTGAATTTTTTTACAGCCTTCACCACTGCGTAAGCATGTTTCTCCAATTGGCTGTAATTTAGTTCGTGCTTTTTCAATGGAAAACTCATGAAAGTGATGGGTGCTTCCATGCCTTCATCATTTTTCTGAACAAGAACAACAAAGAGGGTATGTTCTGATGCATAAAAATACATGATGAAATCTTTTTTAAAATCTAGAGACACAAGATTTGGAGCTTTGGCAATGGAATTTTTTATCTGTTCAAATGCTGCACTCCCTTATTGTTCCATTTGAAGTTTACTTGTGGTTTCATTATGGTGGTGATATGCTTTGTTAGTTCAGCAAACTCAGAACAAAGCAACAAAGAAAATTCACCTTTCTAAAGAATGAATGAACTCCTTTCTTTCTTATGGGCTCGTACTCTCTCGGGATCAATATGTGCTTCATGTTTGTTCACAATGTGTCCAAGAAACTTGCCTTCCGTAACTCTAGAAATGCACTTCTTGGGATTTAGTGATATGCCATGTTTTCTACACCTTACAAGTACTTGTAAGTGATGGATATGGTCTCCCCTCCTCTTTGAAAATATCATGAGATCATCAAGATATATGATGATGCAATGTTTTAGATCTTTGAAGGCCAAATCCATCACCCTTTGAAATGTAGCTCCCGCATTGATTAGTCCAAAAGGCATTCTGTTGTAGGCAAAAGTGCCCCAAGGTGTAGTGAAGGTTGTCTTGGTGTAATCCTCCTCTGCCACTTTGATTTGATTATACCCGAGAATCGATCCAACAATGAAAGCATTTTAGATCTAGCGAATGCTGTAAAATGTGATCCATGATAAGGAGAGGATAATTGTCTTTTAGTGATGCCTGATTCAGATTGTGGAAATCTACACATATTATTATTTCACCATTCTTCTTCTACACTGGCACAATGTTGGCCACCCATGTTGAATGGTGGATGGGAAATATGATTATTACATTAAGCATCTTCATTACCCCCTCCTTAATGGTATCAACAATCTTTTGGTTATATGGCCTTTGCTTCTACCTAGAATGGCTTAGCATCTTGCTTCAAAGGAATCGAGTGATGCATTTCCTTCAGTTGGAAGGATTTGAGTTCATCATAAGAGTAGGCCAAAATGTCTGAATATTTCTTGAGCAATGCAGCAAACCTTCTCTTCTCCTCGGAAAGAAACATTTTCCAATATTGACCATACTTGGTTCCTCTGTGGTGCCGATGTTTTCCTTATCAAAATCAACTAGACATTGAGAAGATTTATTTTCTTTCTCTTGAATGGATCTATCATGTTTGTCAAAGAGGTCTTCCAAAGAAACTAGGCCCTTGGGAATCTTGTTCCCTTTCAATTTGATCACCCCTTCATTATGAATACCTTTGATTCCTTCTTTCTCTTCTTTAGCTACCACTTCACGGTGTGGATTTTCAATTCCTTCAAATAAGAGGTTATTGAAATTATCCCTTTGTTCCAAAAATGCTATAATTTGGTTATCATCGTTAAATACTTGCCAATGATTTGCATTATCTGGTACACTAGGCTTGAACACCATTTCTATGGTCACCTTATTTTTTCCAAAAGAAGGATGAGGTGTCACTAGAGAAGCCGATATAGCAAGAGAATCAGCCTTTTCATTCTTTTCTCTCGGGATATATTCAATGGAAAATGCATCAAAAGATTCAATACGAGTCCCATACTTTGTTTCTATGATTCCGAGTCTTGGATTTTTCACTGGTATTGTTGTCGGAATTACTTTACTATCACTTCCATATCACCTTGACATCTCAGCTTCTTGATCCCCATATCTTCATCCACGCTCATGGCTAAAAGGATACCTTCATATTCTTCCATATTATTCATATTATCGAATTGCATCTTGTAGGAAAATGGGTACAATTCACCAAAGGGAGAATACAACACTACACCTACTCCCAAACCTACACTAGAATGACTACCATCAAATTCCATTGTCCAAACTTGATCTTCTTCCTCTTCCATAAGGAGTGGAAAGTTCTCATCTTTTTCTGATGTGAGGAAGTAGTTTCCTATTGCGCTATCTTAAAATAGTTACAGATGACCAGTCCATTTCTATTTCTCCATCCAAGTCTCTATAGAAGCTTCAGCTCAATAGTATTCCAAAGGATGCTGGGATGTCTACTACCAAGATGGTTAGAAGCACCTTCTTGTCTGGAAAATCAGCCAATGCTACATGTTCATCTTTTATCCTTCCTACCAATGGAACTTGTTTGGATTCCATTGAATAGCAGGTTCCATTTTCTCGGGTAAAGGTAAGACCAAGAGAATTTAAAAATTTCATGGGCATCACATTATTTGAGGGTCCAGAATCTATGATACAATTATTTAGCTAGAATCCTTTAATGAGAAGTGACAGGTAGAAAGGTTCAACCCAGTTAGTTTTGGAGGCACTGAGGGCTAGCATGTTTTGAGAAAGTGGCATGGATGGCATGGGGAGTAATCCTTTGGAACTTAGACCTAAGGTTATGGGATTACCCCCATGAACTACATCAATGAACAAATTGAATTGGGTAGGATGACTTTGTAGGTATTCTATTTCTGAGAGATGGAATTTAGTTTTGCTTGTGTGTTCCACAAAGTCAAATGGGGTTATGGTGGGTGAGGAAGAGGTTCCAGGAATAACGGAAGATTTAAATGGAAAGGGTTTTGTTGTTATGTGTGTTGAAATTTCTTTCAAGGGTACATGGCTTGGAAGGAAATGGGGATACAGGTTTTGATGGCACCTTAGACTCTTTTACAAGAACAACATTTGAAGAAGAATTATTCTTAGTAACCTTTGAGTTGGGGAGGGGATTATATGACTTACTCGGTATGGTAGCATGATCCTTGCTAGCTAGTGGGTCTGCTTTCTCTTTAGTTAACTCCATCGAAGGTAGTAATTGTGATCCTCTACTGATGATTTTATTTTGTGGGGCCTCCAGAGAAGGACCTTCTTTCTTCTTCTTTTCCTTTACTGCAGCCATTGAGGATGAAGCACCTTTCTTAAACTATGAACAAGTGAAAACTACACATGATAAACCTAGATATTCATCATCATCCTCATCTTCATCATCAATGTACTCAATTAGGCCATTGTGCGTATCACCATCAACTTCCTCAACCTCAAGATAGCTTTTATACTCCTCCACATTTTCTTCTTCAATTTCTTCTTCCTCCTCTCGGCTCTTCGGTGTTAGAGACAACATTAACGGTGGTGCTTTGAGAGAAAGATGGTGAGGAGATGGTGTAATCCTTGGCCTATTTGGAGGGTTTGGTTTCCTTGGAGCGTTCCGCATTGTAATCTGGGATAGTTGTTTCTTCAAGGCAACCAAGTCATTAGCCATTTTATGGAACATTGGATCTGTGGTTACTAAGTTTGAATTCTAATCCTTTTTCTTTCCATTTGGACCATTCAATTTACTAGATAGAATTAGATCATCATCATTTTCTATTGCATGGTCTTGAACTTTTCTCAATGTTCTTGGTTGGGTTCTTCTAAGGAAGTAACCTGCTTCTGGTGACAATACACTGATGAAGAATCTCTTTAGATTATTTTTAGGAGGCACCACATCTTTAGGGATTCTTCTTGTCACTCTATTATATCTTGCAATGAATTCTCTCATTGAATCAGAGGCTTCTTTTTTCATTTGTACCAATTAGACCAAGATATCCTAACAATCTTCTGTGGTCTTGAACCTTTGTTTGAATGCACTTCTTATATCTTACCAACAGGCTACAGACCTCGAGGGTAGCATGTAGAACCATTCAGTAGCCTTCTCTTGAAGTGAATCCACAAAGAGTCAAAATAAATTATCTTCATCCTCAACACCCAATGCACCAAAAGAAATGATAAATGCTGCTACATGTTCTTCGGGGAGCTAAGAACCATCCCCTCTAAACTTTGGGAAGTTTTTTCTTGAGCCTCTTGGTAGCTCGTGGAGTGGTTGAGCAAGAGCAAGTGGACCAGTGTTTCCTCCCCATGGTACATTAGGCCTACGGGCCTCACGATCATGATCACACTCACGATCTCCCATTCTATTTCTATTTCTAGCTTCCCACCTTGCTAAAGTTGTAGCTTCGCCGCTACTCTCTTGTCTGCCTCGGCTTGAAGTCTTTTGATTTTGTCAAGTTGAGCCCTTATTTCCTCTTCTGCTCTTGCTTCTCTTTCTCTAACTTCTTCTTCGGTTTCTACATCAGTGAAATATTCAAGGTTCTCGTTGATGTATGGAAATTCACCATCCAAAGGATTAGCAACACTTAAGTTCTCAACGTGACCAGTTGCTTGATGAAGGGGAGGCCTCTAAATTCTAAGTAGCTCTTGTCTTCTTTGAATTTCTTCAAAAATGGGGTCGATTTTTCCTCCTTGTCTTTGTTGTCGGGTGTATTTTCTATTCGCTACTTGAAATCTATGATTTTCTTTGTGGTTCTGGGATTTTCCTTTGCCTCTCCAAATCAGCAAGCGCACTCTTCTTCAAGATCAAGGATTCTTGTGGTAATGATGTAGTGGTTGACACTTTGTATGTTATGCCAAATAGCTTCTCTAAAATCTAAAGCAATATCTTCTTGGATTCGGAAGAGTAATTTGGGTCTTTAAACATGAGTAGTTCTAGGAATATCCATGATTTTTAGACATGTGACTCATATAGCTATTTGAATTCCAGAAATTTTCTCTTTTGAATTTTGAATTTTGTAATTTTTTTGTATTTTTAGACATTCTCAGTCGTATTTAGGTGCAGATGCTGCAAAATTTGCCCCATGGTGGGTGCTAAAAAGCTATTCTTTGAGAAAATTTTTTGGGGACAAATTGGTGGTTATATCAATTCTTTGAGATTCTAAGTCCTTATACTTAACCGGTGTAGTTGTTGTATGTGCATGCGCAAGTGAAATGTGAATTTTATCCTTGTGGCCTTTCACCTGGGGGATCCAACAGGGGCACTCCACTCGACCTGCAGCAATTTCTTGCATATACTTGCAAGAGATGACTTTGTTAGGAAGGTGGGAAGGGGAATGATAAAATTAGGAAAGAGAAAAACTAATGCTAAAAGTAGAAAATTAGAGACTTGTATACACCAGCCAGAAGTTTCATTACATGCACTTGAATATAAAAGAAAACAAATCTGAGTAATAGCCTGCAAGATGAAATGAAGCTTACTGGGCACAAAGTACCAACAAAATCCTCAATCAAAGAGGCTAAAATTCCTTCTTCCTTTATTGAAGCTCAAGTAGAATTTGTACATAGTGTGAGAAGTAGAAGACATTTTTTAATAGGAGAAATGGAAGAAACTTGCTATCTCTTGCTCTCTTCACAAGGATAACTCTCTCATGAATTCACAAAAATAGCTCCAACATCTAAAAGCAAAATTCAGAAGACTTTTTAGAAGACCTCAAATGAGGAGCTTGTTACAATTTATAGAAGAGGAGGAAACTTTTCATCTTCTTGTGACTTTTTGAATACCTTAATGTGACTTAAGACTGTTCATATTCCACTTTAAATATTTAACTCACTTTTATAATAGCAAGGTGACTTAAATTTACATTATATTTATAAATTCACTTAAGTCATATCAAAAAGTGAAACTCTAAGTGTAAAAATATAACATTTAGGAGAGAGGGTATTGTATGAGAAGAGAAAGAGAGAGAAAGAAGAGGAAGAAGAAGAAGAAGAAGAAGAATTATGCTTTGAAGCATGGAATGTTGTGGTGGACTTAGCTCCATTCTTTGACTACTCTCCACTTTTTGATCCCGAGAAGGCTTCTGTCTTTTTAAGATCCTCATTGAAACAAGCCACTACTAGTTATATTTTTTTCATCATGAGGGATACGAATGCGAGATCAAGGTTTCATCCATCCATCACCACATCATTGTTAATGTCCTTGCACTTCCTAAACCATGAAGAATGCTTTTTTGTGATAAGTGCAATGGAGGCTTAGATTTCTAAGAAGAATTCGAGAGTATCCTTAGTGAAATACAATGGGTTTCCTACCCCTTTCTTGATGTATTCTTTGAAAAGGCTAATCAACTCATCAACAGTTGAGTGTTCACTCATTGTAGGTACTCCAAGTTTCTAAAATTTCTGATTTATGCTATCCTGCAGCTTGTATGTTTGTTCTTCTTTCTCCTCTAGCTCTGTGAAGGCCCGATTGATTGCTTCAAATCTGATTGCTAGGGCCCTCGCCCATACATGTGTCAAGTCTTCTGCAGGAGTTCCAAAAACCTTCTTATCGATCAATTCCTAACGATGGGTGTTGCTCATCTCACTCACTACTGGTCCCAGAGGTTCCCAGTAATCTCTTTCTTTCCCCACATATTTTTTGAGTGCTCGCATTCTGTTGGTAGTTGCGCACATGTATGCAAAGAGCTTGACTACCTCTTGAAGTGCTGACTTCCCTTTTTCGAGATTGAGTCAATCCATTCATTATTTTCTTACCCTTGCATCATGAGCTCATGTGTTCTTCTGATGGATTTTGGATCGAAGCTACTGATGGGTACCACTTTCTCAATAGGAAGTGTTATAATGCTTGGTTCCACCAGGTGTTGCACATAAGATGAAAGAGTTCGTACTTGTTCCTCTAGTACCTCAATCTTCTCTTTATATTCTTTATTCCTTACCACCATGAAAGTAGAAGATTATTGGAATAGGTGTAAATATCCTTCATGAGTAGTTGGTCCCAATTGGATCATACTCATCTCATAGTCAGCTGGTGTCATCTCATCTGCTGGCTTGATTACTTTGGGCCAAGCTACTTCAATGTACTGATTACTGCCTCCCGTTGTAGAATCGCGATGCTTTCTGTGTGATCTTTCTTGATATTTTTATTTAGCCAACATGACAATTTATGATATATCAAGAGCCATTACTTGTTGCACCATGCAATTGTCAAGGATGATTGTTTCCCACATCCACGTAAACATCTCATCGATTCAAGTTCAATGAGAGGTGCCTCAACCATTCTTTGTTTTGATAGTGGAGGTAATTCCTAAATGAGAGGATCGTTGGAATCAACATCATGTAAGACCTTGTGTAGTGGCTCGATATAGGATCATGAGGCATATACTCCTTGTTCACTTGTTTATTTGTTATTGGATTTTCTATTTTCATTACTGGGATCACGTCTTCCTCTTGCGGTGAAACCAATGAATCTTTTTCTTCCCTGAATTTCTTGGATGTCTTCTCATGGGGAGAAGTTTTCAATTCTATGGCCTTCCTTTTTGAACTCACTCCAGAGTATTTAGAGCTATAAGTTACCTCCACCACTTTTGGAGAAAAATGACGTAAATCTTGCTTTAGGTTTGGATAAATTCCTCATGATCGAATTATGATAGTCCTCTTCTTTTGAAACGAGTTCCTCATTCTCCTCACCACCTTTTTAGTTTACTCCAGCATATCTCCTAATTCATGAACGTGAAAATTGATTTGGGGCATTGGGGACATCTTGACTACTATGTACTCAGGATCATACATCTTTGTCCCATCATCATGTAAGTTATCTTCATACCAAGAGAACCTTAATTTCTTCATCTTGTTGGTTATCATCCTCATGTGATATTTTTTACTTAATCAAACTCATCAATACAATTGGCCAAGTAGTCCTCAACTTGTGGTTCATGTTGTAATTCAGGACATGGAATGAGTCAGGATCTTCTCAGATGTCAAAGTTGGGCCTGAAAATGTAGGAATGTAGAGTCAGATGTGTGAAAGTGGCCTCTAGGTGAGATGCGTCATTTGAGATTTTGCATGTGAACTCCCCTAGAGATATAGGGAATGGAATCAATTTATTTCTCCTACTTCTGAGCTTGCTATTTACTTGAGTGATCTACCTACGAGTTTGAAAATATGATCTAGTTAATGAGGTACTTAGGCGGTTTCAACGAGCTTGGTCGGCCGGTGACTCGTATGTAGGAGAATGTTGAGAATTGTATGAAGTAATCTTGGACATATTCCTTAATCGGGATGCCACTTTTAGTGACATTCTAGCTTTAATATCCCCTTCCAAGATTCGAACATGTACATGGTGAATGCATCATTCACATGGGTGAAATTCTTGTTTCTCTCCTCCATTATCAACTATGGAAGTTTCTCGAATGCAGGTACCTTGGAAGCAATGTTCTGCATGAGAGCCAATCCCTTGAATGATTGTGAGCTTGCAAGGAGATAAACTAGATAAGAATTCATGTGTAACTTCTTTGTTGTAGGTACTTGGAGCAGTTGTAGATGGAGATTGTCATTGATGATCTCGTCCCCAATTGATTCTCTCGCTTCCCTTCTATCAATGTCAGGATGAAAAGGCCCATCTAGTCCTAGAAGTCTCTCATGCTTGGTTTTCCCATTACTCTACTGAGGAGAGTGATGACATCGAATACCCTTCTCGAAAATCACACTCTGGTAGATTCTTGGGAATCCTAGAAGGCTTTTTCTAGTTTTCACCATGAGTCAAGTCTACCCCTTGGAAATATGAATCCATTGTTATCTTCTTCTTGCTCTTCGTTTCTCCTTCTTGTTTTGATGAAAGATCCCTTTGAGACCTGAAAATCACTATGGGAGCTTGTTTCAGTGTTTGGGTCGAGTTTTCTAACCATTTTATTTGGCGGGGTGATGGTAGAATTTTGCAGAGGAAGAATGGATGAATGGAGTGCACAAAAACTATTAGAAGTTAGAAGTGAAAAGGCATCACTTAGAAAAATTGTAAAAATATATGCATAATTAGGGTTAGGGTGAATTTTTCCATGCTTGATGTCCCTGACCTCAGGGATGTGAGGGACATCAAATTCCATGGTGGTCAAGAGCATGACATGTGGTGTTTGATCCAACAGTAGGGAATGAAGAGGGAGGAAGTTACATTGAAGCACCGAGAGCCGAAAAGAGGTCACATGGGTGTCCTGTGAAATCCTATGGGGATTAGGTGAATTTTCAAGGTCTGATGTCCCCCATCTCAGTGCACATAGGACATAACATTCCACGGTGGTCCCGGTGCTAACACGTGGCATCCGATCTCGATAGTAGGGAAGGCATGCTCCAAATAAGCACTTGGGGGTTGATTTGTCAAGTTTGGAGGTCATATGAGGGCCCGAGAGGTCACATGGGGGATGGGTCCATTTTCCAATGGCTAATGTACCTAATCTGCAGGGATTTTGGGGACATGAAATCCTGCCAGCTCTGGTGCTAACACGTGTCCTCTCGAAAAGATGACTAAGTCTGAATCGCGTTTGAGAGGGTAACTTAGAACGAAGATAACTTGAGCTCCTGGTGGAATTTATTGTTTTAATTTTATATGATTATGACTGGAAATAGAATTTTTAATCTAATTATGTGGTTTTAATGTCTTTATTCAGCCATATGATCATAAAAAGTGGATTTTTGATCTCGGTACTCCACTTGTGCTCGAGAAAAACTACCACCAATCATATGTGCCAAGGTGTTGTAAAAATATTATTTTACCATCATGTGGATATTAGAACCCTCTTTCCGATGATGTTTTTTTCACTTCTAAATCCATCCAAAGCTCCCAAAATCTTCTTCTAAAGCTTAGTAGTTGGTTTAGGCACTCGTGTACTTGCTGAGGCTTGTGAACCTTGTTTGTTACTCAGACTACTCCAAGTCTTACAGAACTTCCCCATACCTTCCGAAATAATTTTCATGATGTGACAAGGTATTTAATTCACCTCCATGTTGATTTTTCTCTTTTGTTCCACTCCATGGGGGTGATTCGATCCTAGGAAGGCCAAATAAATGACCTTCTCATGACTCGCCCAAGATTTGCATTTTTAATGAACTCCTAAAATCACCTAGGGGGATGTTATAATTTTTTTTTTGGGAGGTAATTCAGACTGAGTGAATAGAGATTGGGTTACCTAGGAATGATAGAACATGAAAATTTTGGCATAGGGGTATAGTTTTCATGCTTGGATACTTCCAATTTAGTATTTGCACATTTGCACAACAACACACCTTTATCCCTTGGTTGCGATACCTCCTAAAGAAAAAGATTCATCTATGGTAATATTGTGTGTTTCTTATGGTTGAGCACCTAAATACTCTTCTAGAGATGGAGGGGGTGGATTTATTAGTTGATAATAAGGAGGAGGTTTAGGATATGAAGATTATAAAACAAGAATGAAATATTAATGTAGATGGTTTCAAGGAGGTACCACACCCTATCCTTGTAAATGAGGATCTTAAATAGTAATAACAGTTGTTGATGAAGATGCCAATAGATTAGAAGTATCACCTAGAGTGACTCTTGAAACTGGTGGTTGTTTTGTTCTTGGATTCTTAATTGGTTTCAGTTTTTTATCCCTCACTACTCTCCTCTAGAAATTATTTTCTCTTAGTAATTTTTCCAAAACCTTCCTTCTTACTAGTACCTATATGATTAATATAATTAATGGCTTATTCTTATAGGAAGGAACCATGACTAAGAAACCATTCCAAATTATAAAGAAATAATTTTGATGTCCTTTCCATGATTGAATTAAATGTGCATTTTATTGGAAGTAGGGAGCATGACCACCTCCCTCATCATAGTAGGTACCTGAAATGACATTTCCATCATCTAGGATCTTCTACGTATTATTTTCCACCCCAAAACTTAGGATTTGTTTCCCTATCAATCGGTTGTAGTCTCTTATTATTATCTCAAATTTATCTCTCGTCGTCAACCCAAAAATCCTCTAGTGTTGGTAAATGTGTGTAATCCAATGAGACTAACTTCTTAGTAATATTCTTGTAATTACAATTTATCCTAAAATTTTAGGTGTTTTACGTGTAATGATGAAACATTTCATTTTCAACATTCCTAGCTTTATGAATATTTATACAATGATACTGTGCAATTATGATAGGAAAATGAACTTCTCTGTGAAGTCCTTATTGCAAATCATGGAGCTTTTCTAACTTCCCGCACAACTCAAACGAAGCCATTTATTACTAGGATACCTTTGAAACTTTAATGGTTTCCTGAAAACCACACACTCTAAAATATGTGAAATGAGAGAACTGAATAAAGATACACCCATATGCCTCATCGCTTACTCTCTTGGCTGTTAAATCAAGATTGAGCTTACAAACAACTTCATAGAATAAGAAGTCATTAACTTGATTATACTCAAAATATCTGGGGATTACCAACTATGGATAATATCAATGGATGGGATTTTTAGGTATAGTACTAACCTTCCTCAAAGCATGATAAAATCACCTTGTGTTGCTACAAAATACATGAGGTATAAATTCATCTTGAAATTAAATGTTTGGAACATTTCTTAACTAGAATTCAATGTTGTTGCTAATGATTTCAGACCAATTGATAGAATTTCCATTTTCAATCATCCTAATAAAATAATACATCCATGAAGAAAAATGTTTGGCATTCTTCTCACCATTTATCTTGCATAGCAGTTGAGTGATGTCATCTTCCTCCTGAACCAAGTCAGACCTCACAATTTTCCTAGGGAACCTAGAAGGTTGTTTCTTCTCCTTTAGGTATTGTAAGTTCATAATTTGAATGTCCTCTACTATTTTATTCTTCCAGACTCATTAGCCTTCTCCATACTGATACTCATTACTTTTGTTATAGTATGAATTTTTAATAAAAAGTTGAAGAAATGAATATCTATCCTAACTACTAGATCACCTACATCATTCTTGATTGTTCTAGTTTGAGAATCATAATGCTTGGCACACTCTAACAAAAAAATTAGGAAACTATCAAGTACTGGGAAAATCAGCTGCTTGAATCAAACCACTTTGATTAAATTCATTCATTAGAGGTTTTGGTTTTTGGCCTTAGAATTTTCAATTAATTAAAACATGGAAACATGTCCCATGTCTATATCACCAATCTCAGTTAGTTTGGACATAATGTAGGATTCTACTAGGTAGCCTTTGTATTCATACTTCATCTTGCCTTCCTTGGCTACATGAGATGATTTAGCTTTATCTCTACCCTTACCTTTCCTAGCCCTGGAAGTTTCTTCAATATTCAGATTTGGATCCTCTCGATTACAAAAATTCCTTCTTCTTCCCCTATTGAATTATCACTTACTTCAATTGGTTCTTCTCTAGCTTTAGACATTTTCTCTTCTTCTTGCAACAAGTGTGCTCCAACTACTAAAGATTAATAGTTGTTTCTACTTTTTAAATATAGAATATCAAGTTAAGACACACTTATTTCAATTGCATGTAGACATATAGACTAAATTTCTTCATGAAAATGCTTTAATATCATCTTAGAAGTTAAGTTCTAGACCTTCTAGAACTAGTTGAGTGAAACAATAAGTTTTACAATTCATTGTGGTGGGTTTTTAGGGTGCCAATTATATAGAAGTGCAGTTAGAAAGAAGAAGTAATTCAATTTTTTTGCGTAATATAGGAAGTATCATCCTTTTAAAACAATACAATAAAAACAAGTAGCAGTCTATTGGTTTAGCAAAAAACACTATGAAGCAATAATAACTTCCAACACTACATTATAGTGATAAGTAGGACAGGGTCAGGTTTACTACAATTTATTGGGAAGTAGAAGCAATGCAAATCAGTGAAAAAATGAGAAAGTAATGGATAATTGATTTAACACCACTCAAATTGTGAAGCATAAGTAGTTCAAATCACCATAATACATGGGGAAGTCTTAATTAGTCAATTTAGTGCAATGAATAGGCATGGAAAGTAGAAGTAATATCAATCTTTGCAATTTAAGGGAGGTTATGAGTATTCGAGCCTAGCACAAGTAAAAGAAGTTCCAAGTGACACAAAGACATGGAAGCATGCTTTACAGTGTTCACACATTTCTTTACTTCTATTATAATGGCAAGTAAAACACATCCTATTTACCACATATCACTGCAAGAAAAATATTTCAACTTGACGAAAAACAAAGACGGAATGCAATACGTAATGAAGCAGTGAATTGGGACAACTTTGCTTCTGTTAAACCTAAGGGAAGGAGAAGACCAAAATATGAAGAAAGAAACCCTCGAAACACAAGTAGAGGAAATCAACCTAGGGAAAAACTAGGGCATGAAAATGGTAGAAATTCAAAAGCATTTCATTAAAGGTAATAGCACTTTCCAAATTCTAATCAAAACCTAATCCCAACTAGCCAAAATTCCCGATTTGAACCAAAAACACAAGCAAAAGAAGAACATAAGGTAATCTAACAATATAGAGAAAACCACAACACAAGAGAAAATAAAAACAAAGAAAGAAGAAATTAAAACAAAATACTAACCTCTGTTGTAGGTGGGTTGAAAATAGAATGTGAAAATTCTTCTCCACCCAATCACACAAAGTTGCTTAGGGTTTGGGGGTGAATAATTTCTCTCTTTGCATAAGAAAATGTAATTTATTTGAATTTATTTTTTTCACAAGATTAAATGTTATCATAAAAGTGCCACATCACTTCTCCCTTCTATGTGGATTTTTAAAAAAACTTTACTTCATTATTTTTAAGAGAAGTAAAGTAGTTCCAATTCACCGATAACTTAAGTAACTAGTTATGTGGATTTTTGGACTTACTTTACTTTTCTTTACTTTCGAGAAGTAAATCTTCTCACGTTTAGAATAAATAAGACAAGAAATGAGGTGGTAGTTTAGCGTAATAAATATGATTAGTTTAACAAATTTTAGGAACTACTTTACTTGTCTTAATAATTAGGCAACTAAGAGTATATCAGTTTAGTGAAAAATAGGAAAATTAAGAGCATTTGAGTTTAGCATTAAACTAAGAAATCTAATCTAGTTCTATGATGTTTTGATATTATTTACCTTACTGAGTTTTAGTAATAATAATCACTTCCAAACAATGCAAAGAAATAAAATTATGCAAATCATCTTTTTGGATATGGACAACTTGTTACTTAGAAGTAAAGCACTCTAAGAAATCTGATAGCTTAAGAGAGAAAGTATTTGGATTTCTAAATATTTTTAGGGAATTTTAAGCACATGGGTATTTCATAAATCACCCCCAAGCAACCTCCTATAACTTCTTGAAGAATCATAAAGCATTTCTACAACCCAAGTTAGTTAAGGTAACACCCTAAACACACTAAACAATACAACCTAAAGAGCTACAAACAACATGAACATAACTCATCACAAGACATGAAAAAAAAATCTTCAAAGGGGTGCCCAAAAATTTCTAAGTGAAATATTGGGGACACCACACTTTCACCATTCAACAAGTGCAATGTGTTAAGAGGACTTTTTATTTTGGGAAAGTTAATATTTTTAATAAGTGGAGGCACTAGGGAATTACTATTTTTATTAATTTCACTTTCCCACCTCGTATTGCAATGAAAATAACATCATTGGATTAGGCTATTCATCATGATCTTGTGTTGCGAATTTAAGCTCAATCTACCAACCTGGTATGCCTAGAAATTGAAAAAGTATATGCTAGGGTATAAAAATAGGGTTTAATACCATTAAAAATGAGGGAATCATCTAATATGTTATTACCTACTTCTTATATGATCCTAGGATGAAGAAAAAAATTGAAACTTTCATTTAGATTCATTCACTTGTCGAGAAAGATATGATTTTTTTACATTTTGGAGCATGTAGCTAATTTGGTAAAATTTTGGCATGGTGTCTAGATAATATTCAGGTTTGATGGATATTATTTGGTTTTTTACAACTATTTTCATGAGGGCATGGAAGAAAAATGACGTGAGAATGGATTGCAATGGATTTTACAATTTTTCAATAGCACTTCTCACGCACACACAAGGAAGAAGTAGGGGCATTTAAAAACTTATAAAATATTAGGTTTTTTATCATCTTAAAATGGAGTGCTTTTTTGTCCCAACTATTTGTAAAGGGATAGGATAGATGGGGTAGAAAAATGTGCCCTTTACCTAGGATAGTAAGTGGCCATCAATGATTTTCCAACGGAAGAGAGAGAGAGAGAGAGAGAGAGAGAGAGAGAGAGAGAGAGAGAGAGAGGGAGAGAGAGAGAGAGAGAGAGAGAGAGAGAGAATTAAATAACACTTGAGGACTTAGACTGGTCATATGAAGATCCTTGACAAGGGCTAGATTGTTGTGTATTTTTATCCCGACTATCCCAAAGGGATGAGACATATGTGGCAGAAAAATGCACAATATTTTGGGAGTGAAAAGTGGAAGAATACAATTTGATGAGGCGAAGAGTGCAAAGGGTTGAAAATTTTCCTACAGAGCCTTCCCACCTCATGTGGAAAACCAAGATACAAAATAAGCATGGGGTGGATTTTTTAATTCCAAATTTCCCAAAGGGATGGGACAGATGAAGCATAAAATGTGTCTTCCCCATAGTTGAAAATGATCTTAAGATAACTCCATAGTAAAATAAGGGTCATGAAACAATGAGTTCTATGGAAGCGGAATCACAAGTTGAAGTACTTTAGGTATCGTCATTAGTCATTAACAATGATCAAGGAACTGAAGAAACCCAAATCCCAATGGCGCAAAACAAGAAAATTCTAAAATTAACTTATAAAAAGAAGGCAACTCCCAAAACTAGAGGGAATGTGAATAAAGTTGATGTAGGAGAGAATAAAGCCTCCCCTTATAGACCATCAAAGAAAGAAAAGAGAACAAGCTTCTAGAAAGGAAGTAATGGAAGGGAAGCAAAGATCCTTGGTGGGTGGTAAAAAATCCAATCTTTTCAAATGATAATTCTCTCATGGAATATAAGGGGTTTAAACAACCTGAGTAAACATAGAATTCTGAAGGATATTAGGAAGGATAGGAAGTTGAACATTAATATTTTGTAAGAAACAAAAATGAATAAAGACAGAATGATGGATTTTCAGAATTTTTTTGGGAAGAATTTGGGTTTCACTTCTAGCCATCTATGGGAGCTTCAAGTGGGCTCATCTGTCTCTGGTATCAAATAGTGGTAAGTGGGGTCCCATTCTTCAACATTCAACATTCAACATCACTTAGTTGTTTGTTTTACTTATTTAAATTCTAGAAATATGTTTATTCTATCCAACATTTATGCTCCTAACTCTTTCTCTAGTAGAAGGATTCTTTGGGATGAGTTAACTAGTTTCATAAGTCTATCAAAAGAGAGCCATTGGATCATTAGGGGAGACTTCAATACTACTATGACCCCTAGAGATAAGAAAGGAGTAATCACTTCCTATTTTGAAAGTATGGAGGAGTTAGATAACTTTATTAATTTGAATGATTTGTTTGATCTTGAGAAAAGTGTTTCTAAGTACACTTGGAAAAACTAAAGGAGTGGAAAGGAACTTATTCAGATAAGATTAGATAGATTCCTTATCAGTGTTTAATGGTTACATAATCAAAATTATTCACTTTCCTCCCTACCTCTCATTGGATCTGATCATCCTTAAAACTAGAGTGTTCGAAATATAAAAAAGAAGGCCCTTTAGGTTTGAAAAATTTGTACCACCCATCTCGAGTTGGAGGAAAGGATTGAGGAATGGTGAAACATTGAGATGAGAGGAAATTGTATGTTTCAAGTGGCCTCCAAGCTCAAAAATGTAAAAATTAATATTAAAATTGGAATAAACAGACATTTGGAAACATTTTCTTGCAAAAATATAAAATATCTAAGGAATTAAAGGAAATGGAGGAAATTATGGAAGAGGGATTTTTGATTGATGAGGATAAATAAAAAGAAAATATCCTCCTCTATGAGCTACATACTATATTGTGCAAGGAAAAAATATATTAGAAACAAAAATCTAAGATTAAGTGGTTAAAATAAGGTGACCAAAACACCAAAAATTTCCACATTTTAGCCACCATTAAGGGAAACAAATGTAAGATATAGGAAATCATGGGATCTAATGGGATGATGGTTACTGGGGAGAAAGATACTGTTGATACTATCATTTATTTTTTCAAACAAATATTTTCTCGAGGAGGACCACCCTAATATAAATTCCACTAATACCATGTTGGGGATCTTTTGAACTATCATTAATGATGATATTAATAAATATCTAACTGAAATCCTTCGTAAGAAGAGATTAAATCCATTGTCTTGAGCATTGAGGAGACAAAACCTGACTCGTGGGTTTCCAATTTTTCTTTCCAAATGTATTGGGACATTGTCAAAAATGAAATTGTAGTAGTGGTTAAAAAAATAAATTAGGATAATCTGCTCAAATAATTCAATCACACATTCATTGGCATGATTCCAAAAACCAGAGCCAAAGACCTTAGTGATTTCAAATCCATTAATCTCTGTAACACTCGTCTACAAAATAATTTCAAAATATTGGCTTTTCATATGAGGGACACTCTCAGTAATTTCATTTCACCCAATCAAGGAGCCTTTGTGCCAGGAAGAAAAATTTTGGACAACATCATCTCCATACATGAAACCATCCACTCAGTTGAAAAATCCAAAAGAGAAGCAATGATTATCAAATTGGATATGCAGAAAGCGTATGATAGGATTTTATGGAACTTTCTATTTAAGATTCTTCAAAAGTTGGGCTTTGATAACCATTTCATTAATTTGATTCAATCATGCATCACCACCTCTAGTTTTTCAGTCATTATCAACGGAAAATCTCATGGTTTTTTAAAAGCTAAGAGGGGTCTAAGGCAAGGTGATCCATTATCACCCTTTCTCTATATCATTATGGTTGAAGCATTGAGTAGGCTATGCTCAAAATATAAAAATGAAAGGAGAATTGAGGGAATCAAGGTTGCTAATGAGGTTGAGAACCAATGTCTCCAACAATTTGTTGATGACTCGATTCTCATTGAGCCAAGCTTCTATCCAAGAAGCTAGGTCTTTCAAAATCATCAATAAGATCTATGAGGTGGTTTCAGGTCAGCACTCATCCAACTGATCTATGGTATTATAAAATATTCGATTGTCTTTCAGAATCTAAAATTCCCTCTGATTTATCACAAAATGCTAAAAGATAATTTCCTCAACATGTCACTCATTATGTCATCATAAGAAGTATCTTATATAAGCATGGTTTCGATGGCCTCCTATTAAGATGTATTAAATGACATGAATATATCTAAGTGATCTAATAATTCCATGAAAACATATGTGGTTTAAATTTCAATGATAACATTGCTGCTAAATGTGTATTATGATTTGGTTATTATTGGACTACTATCAATTAGTATTGTTATTCATATATCAAAAAGTACGTTAAATGTCAAAAACATTCCGATCTCATACAATTCCGAGTCAAACATTACAACCTACTCATGACCTATGGCCTTTCTCAAAATGGGGATTAGACCTCATTAACACTTTCAATCCTAAATCATCTCAACAAGATCATTCAATCATAAAATCCATTGGATACTTTAAAAAATGGGTTGAGGCCATCCCCTTAAATTCAACTAAATAAAATAAAATCATCAATTCCATTTATCAATACATCATATGCCGCTTTGGTGTCTATCATAAACTTGTTACAGATAATGGAAAATATTTCAAAAACAAATATGTGAAGAAAATTTTTGACACCTTCAACATCAAACTTAAGTTTTCAGCACCATCTTATCCCCAAGAAAAGTGACAGGATGATGCCTCTACCAAAACATTTACTAATATTCTCATGAAAATAGTAGATGAACCATGCAGAATTCACATCTCAAAATATCATTTTCTCTCCGGCTTATCGAAATTCCATCCATACCCCTATAGGTGCTACACCCTTCTCACTAATCTACATATTTGAGGCAGTTATACCCCTCAAATTTAAAATATTTTCACTCTATGTGTCAATCAAATACTTTATCCCTAATGAAGAATATCGACAAGACCGCTTGGCACAATTAGAATATTTAGATGAAATTTTTTTAATGGACCTTGAACAACATCAAGTTTATCAAGAACATATCCAACACACATATAATAAACATGTAAGAGAATGTGACTTCAAGATTGGTGATCTTGTTCTCAAGGAAAATTAAAAAATTGTACTTCAAAACGGAGAAAATATGGGAATTTTTTCCTTAATTAGATCATTCCATACATTATCACTCAAAAGTATGGTTCAGAGCATATCACTTAGCCTCCTTGATGGTATACCTCAAAAGTAGCATTTTAATTCCTTGCGATTTTGTTCTTTCTACTGTTAGCTTCTAACCGTCATGATAGTAGTTTCGTCTATAGATATTAATCCTTCATCAACCTACAATCTTCACATAGTAATGATTTGAAAGCATGTGGTCATGCTTCACTATCCTAAAAACCTTTAAGATGAGCACCACGACTCTATTCATCACATCTTTCACATGGAAGAGTTATTTATTAATAGGAACCCTGTGATAATTAGATCCTCTAACCTTGTACCAACTAAAATCATGTCATAGAGGTATATATGTGTAGGTCATGTACACATATTTTCTCCCCTCCCGCAAATGATCTATTAGGATCATGACCTCAACTCAAAATAAAGAGTCAAAATAATTTATGGATGCTTCCTATCAAAATTCAGATAATAGTAGGCAGATCCTTGAAGGACAACTATTTAAAATCATATTATCAAAAGAAAAAGAAAAAGTAGAGTGATCTCTCGAAGGAAAAATACCAGTTAAATATAAATCAATCCCTTGAAGGATGATTAGTTATGTAATAATAAATATTCAAAAATTGTAGACCACTCCCTCAAAGGATGGCTAATTATATAAAAATGATTCCTTTATCACCAACCTTTAAAAAATCAAATATCAAAATAATCTTAGGAAAGCTTCCCACATCAATCAACTTTCCCATGAAGAAAACTTCCTCCATCGATCAGTTTGCATCAAATATATGTATAGTTAGGGCATACCTCTAAGAATATTTTGAAAAGGAGAACCCTCCTTCCCACATTAACCTACACATGCAAAATATCCTTTCATGTCCTAGGAAGGTACATCTCATCACTTCACCTCTATAGCTAGAATCTAATATGTAACTACCCACTAATAGTCTCATTTTAACAGTGTTAAAGGATAAAAGTGCAAGTTATTTCACATATCATACCCATCACGTATGTATAAAATCCATATTTAAGTAATCATTCATTTTTACTCCTTTTTAAAGTTAAAACATTTTTGATAAAATTGGATCACATCTATAAATCATAACCTTTTCACCATTCAAAACACATAAAAAACATCTATAATATATTAACATTCACATCGATAAACATTACATCGATGAAAATCAGTTAAAAACATTAAAACATATAAAAACATGTGTCAAAACATGTCACAAGCCAGCCATATCATATAATAAAATTCTCAAAATACATCATCAAGGAGTCACCCACTATGTCTATCAAAAACTATACCTCAAATGCTTCATAAACAAGAGTTGTATACATACCAAAATACCACACATGAACAATCCAAGAAATGGATATCACTAATAAATCCACTAGCATGAAAAAACTCCCATCACCTTCCCCGTACACCTCCATTACCACCGCATCCTCTAATAGCTCCTTAAGGTGGCTGACCCACACTCCCCACACTAATGCTAGGAACTGATCCTTTTTGTGCTATATAATCGTATACAAAAGTGCATTTGGTAAGTCATATATCTCCATATCCTCATAGTATGCCAAATATTACCTCAAAGACTGGCAATGGGAATATCTAATCATTCCCTAGGCACCCATATAAATGTTAGTCTATGCTTGTGTCACCAACTCGCACTTGATATCAAATATCTTGTAATACCGAGATCCTTTTTCAAGGTCTCTCACTCCTATCTATATCGATCCTAATCGGTAGTGGCCTCAACTAGCTAAAATGTAAGTCCATCCCTCTAAGAAAAAATACTACCCCACTAACTAATCAACTAATCCATCACCCTAATCGATCATCTCTCTCCCTTTGCAGATATCCCTCTCGCCCTCTATCGTGGCTTTCTCGGTCGTGCAACCTGTCTAATCAGACTCAAGCTTCTCCTCATCATAATTACCCTCCTCATCATTGACATCAAAATCCTCATGTGATCCCTTCACTCGAGCATACACCCTCCTCCCTCTCTCGAATCAATATATTTCTCTCAAACTCTTCATATGTACCAACCCACCACTACCTATAACTAGCTACCACTCCATCATCATCAATCAACACTAAGTCACCATTCTCATCAAGACCCATGGATCCTGCTAGTCAAATATGATAGGATTCCATCCTACAACTTCCTTGAGAGTATCAACATGTCCCTCCCCATATCTATATAGCACTGGATCCTATGGCACATCCTATATCAAACCAAATTATTGTCTAACACATCTAAAATGAAAAATCTCCCACTCACCCCCTCATCTTCCCTACACCCAATACTCTTGTTGTAGCCCATAAATATCACGTTCACAACCTCACCATATCATAAAATCAACATAAGGTCTCCACACAACATCTCTAACATGTAACCTATTGGCAAGAAAACATTTCATGGACAAATTGGTGGATTTATGCCAATGCTCTAGGAATCTAAGTCCCTTTACTTAACCAAAGCAGCTTGTTGTATATGTATGCACGAGTAAAAAGGTGGATTTTCCTTGTGGAATTTCAGCTAGGGATCCAATAGGGGCACTCCACTAACCCTGTGGAAAAATATTACAGATATCTGTAAGGGAAGAATTTTCTAAGAGAGAGGGAAAGGGAGTGAGAATGTTAGACAAGGGAAACTAATGTTGCAAGTAGAAAATCATAGACTTGCATACACTAGTTAGAAATTACATCACATGCACTAAAATTCAGAAGAAAAAAATTACATAACAGCAACAAGACCAAATAACATTTAATGAGTACAAAGTATCATTAAAATCCTTAGTCAAAAAAGGCTAAAATTCCTTCTTGTATTGATGCTCAAGAAGAAATTGTACATAGTATAAGAATGGAAGACATTTTAGAATAGGAAATTTTTTCTATCTCTTTGTTCTCTTCACAAGGATATCTCTCTCATGAATTCACAAAAAAATCTCATGAGTAAAAGAAGATCTAAGAAGACCCTCAAATTAGGAGCATGCTACAATTTATAGAAGAGAAGGTAACTCTTCATTTTCCCAATGAATTTTAAAATACCATATTCTCACTTTAGAATGTTCATATAACAATTGAAAATTTAAGTCCCTTTTATAAAAACAAGGTGACTTAAAGTTTACATTATGTTTCTAAAGTCACTTAAAGGGATATCAATAAGTACGAACCCCAACACAAAATTATAACATTGAAGAGAGAGAGTATTGGGTGAGAAGAGAAGAGAGAGAAAGAGGGGGAAGAAGAAGAAGGAAGAAGGAAGAAGAATTATTATGTAGAAGAATGAGCCGTTGTGGTGGATTTGATCTCTCTCACTTACTGGTTTCCATCTCACACTCTTGAGAAGATATTTGTCCCTTAAAATTATTTACTGGAAGGAGCTACTGCAGGTTCCACTTTTTCAACATGAGGGATGCGAACACTATTTAGGGTATCTATACATCCATCAAACACATTGTTGATGTATTTTCATTTTTAAAACCATGATGGATGTTTCTCTACGATAAGTGCAATGGCGGCCAGATTCTCTGAGATGAATTCCAAGGTATTATTGTTTAAGGAAAATGGATTTCCTTCATCTTTCTTGAAATATTCCTCAAATGGACCAATTAGCTCATCATCATTTATGTCTTCTCCCATTGTAGGTACTCCAAGTTTCTAAATTTAATGATTTATACTATCCTATAACTTGTAAAATTGTCCCTATTTTTCTTCTAGTTCAAGAATGGCTCGATTGACTACTTAAAATATGATTTCCAAAGACCTTTCCCATACACATGATAATTATTCTTAAGGATTTTAAAATATATTTTTGTTGATCAACTCCTGATGATGATTGTTGCTCATTTAATTCACTACTAGACCTAGAGGATCCAAGTAGTCACTTTCTTTCTCAAAGTCTTCTTTGAGTACCTACATCATGTTTGTTATCACACACATGTAAGTGAAGAGTTTGACCACTTCTTAGAACACTCACTTACACTTTTCAGAAATTGAATTTATCCACTCATTATTAGTTCACCCTTGCATTATGAACTCATGTGTCATCTTGAATAGATTATGGATTAAAGATACTAATGGGTACAACTTCTTCAATGGGAATTGTCATGGCATTTGGATCAACTAGATGTTTCACATAGGATGAAAAAAGTTTGCACCTATTCTTATAGTTAATCAATCTTCTTGTTATATTCCTTGTTCCTTTCCACCACCATGCGAGAAGAAGATTGTTGATACATATGAAAATCCCCTTCATGAGTATCTCGACCCTAGTTGGATTGTGCTCATCTCATAATCGGTCAGTGTCATGTCATCCACTGGCTTGATAACCTTTGTCCAGGATACCTAAATGTGTTCATTACCTATTTCCCCACTATAGAATTGTGAGTCCATGTGTGTGAAATTTATTTTATTTCCCTTGGCTAGTGAGGTAATTGTTGATAAGTTAGAGGCGTCAACACTTGTTCAATAGTGCAAGATTCAGGGGATATTTTTTCGTACATCCATGGGAAGATCTCATTAGACTCAGGTTATATGAAAGGTGCATCAACCATTACCTACTTTGGAAGAGGAGGGACATCTTAGATGGGGATGCATGTGTGTTAACAAGAGGTAAGGTCTCCTGTGGTGGTTCAAAGATTGGGTCTTGAACTATGTGCTCTTCTTCCGCTTGTGCTTCTACCATTGGATCTTCTTCTTGCATTGTTGCAACTAAGCCTTCTTCCACCCTATCTTTATTTGGTGACCTTCCATGAGAAGAAGTATCTAATTCTATGGATATTCATTTAGAACTTTCTCCAAAATGCCTTGAACTTGAGGCTACTTCCATGACTCTTGATGATGACTGATGAGAGGCATGTTTCCGTCTATGGGCATACCTCATGATTGCATGATCATGGTTTTCTTCCTATGAAACCAATTCCTTATTTTCTTGGCCACCTTCTCAGTTCACTCCTTTATATCCCCTAATTCATGAATGTACCAATTGACTTGAGGCAATGGAGAAACCTTGACTACCATGTACTCAAGATCATACATCTTTGTCCCATCATCCTGCAAAATATCTTTGAACCAAGAGAACTTTAATTTCCTCATTTCATTGACTTTCATCCTCATATGATCCTTTTCCCATACTTCAAATTCATCAACACAATTGGCCCAATAGTCCTTGATTTTTGGCTCATGTTGCAAGTATGCAAAATGGAAAGATTCACGACCTTCTCGGATGTCAAATTTAGGCTTGGAAGTGTATGAATGCAAAGTCAAATGTGCGAAGGTAGCCTCCAGATGAGATGCACAATTTGCATTATTATATATGAATACCTCAAGAGAGATGGGAAATGAGATCAAATTCTTCTTCCTACTCATGACCCTATTGTTTACCTATATGATTTACATGCAGAACTAAAATAGTATAATTTGGTCGTTAAGGTACTTGGGAAACCTTAGCATAGCTTTTTCAAATCAGAAACTCGCAGTAGGAGAAGATCAAGAATTGATGAAGTAAGAGCCATATGTTTTGATTGGGGATGCTGCTTGTGGTGAAAAATTTTCCTCCAAATCACCCTCTAGGTTTTGGACCATGTATATTGTGAATGGATAATTTATGTGAGTGAAGCATCTTTGTATTTCCTCCATCACCAATTGCGAAAGTTTCTCGATACATGAACCTTTGTAGACATGTTTTTCATGAGAGCCAATCCTTTGAATGATCTTTAGCTAGATAGCAGATAGACCAAGTAAGAATTCATGTGGAACTTATTTTTCATGGGCACCTCGAGTAGTTACAGATGTAGATTTTCATTGATGATCTACCCCTAGTAAATTCTCTTCTTTCATTTAGTCATAGTCAAGAAGAAAATTCCCATCCAATCCTAGAAGTCTCTTGTGCTCACTTATCACATCACCTTGTTGAGGAGGGTGATTGTATTTGAATATCCCTCAAAAACTCACACCTTAGAAGTGTCTTGGGAATTCTTGAGGGTTTTCTCCCTATCTTCATCCATGAACCAAGTGCAACCCCTTCTACATATGCATCCATCATTTAACAGTAGTGCCAGGCCATATCTTTTGAGATGGCAACCATGTTAGGTGATGTAACTATTTATAGAGAAAGTGAGATTCTTATGGGACTGATGACCATCACTTCCATTCCATTTTCAGCTCAAATTATTCGTGTTTCAGTTCATAGTGGTGTGAGAAAGCCAATACTAACTCAAGGCTTTGTATAGACACAAGGTGTCCTACAACTATGAATAATCCACTTGTGAATACCTGATCCTCAATATTCCCTTGTTCCTTGGCTGTCATGTGAGCCCTTAGGTCATTTAGGTCCATATATGAGACATCACTATCTTCTATCTCATACTCAGAAGTGAAAGGTTGTGCTGAATTTTGTCCTGTCCATTTATACTTCATGGTTTCTTCAAAAATAAACTTACTATTTTTAGTAAGTGTAGAAATTTTCCTCCAAAATCTAATTGAGATTATCGATTGATTTCTCCACTCTCGAGTGCTCCTATCACGAAATTTACCCTCTGGAAAGACTTACTATTTTTAGTAAGTGCCAAAAATCAAACTACTATTTTTAGAAACTAAAAAGATCATCTCCTTCGAATCTTGAATGGTTTTTGTAACTAGAAATACTCCTTCCCTCTTTATTCCCCTCACTTTCTAGGCCAATCTTCTATTTTTGGTAGGTATTTGTGGGACCACTTAATATTTTTAGTAAGTGTCAATTCTAGACCAAGATGACCATTTTGATGATTTATCCTGTAATACATCTTCCGTGATCACCATCTCCTTTGCAGTGTTCTTTACTTGATGACTTTCCCGAAATAGGATTCCTCTATGTACAAGAATTTCTATTTTTAGAAAGTGAGATTCTGGTGGTTGGATTTTTGTGGAATTTTTTTAGATATGGGTTTATTCCCAATATCGATCCTCATAAATTTCATGCTTACCTAATAAAAAGTTGGTGACATTTTAAAATTTCAAATTTTTCGCCTAGTGGAAGCTCTAAACACAATAGCCATTAATGGAGCTTGAAAGTTAGAAGTATGGTTTTCTTTCCATTTGCATTGAAAATTATGTTTTTTTTTAGGTTTTTGATTCTCATTCAACCGGTGGATTTTTCCTTCAACCCAATTGTTGGTTTGACGGGAAATCCAACTCTTTCCTTCTCATTGTTGCAAAGAAAGAAATTTCTTGTTGCGAACACTCCTTTTATAAATGAGAGATCTGGAGGTGAGGTTTTTGTTTTCTTTTAGAATGAATAACGCAGCAAAAAAATTGTTCTGTATGTAATTTGGTTTGCAAGATATCTTCAATTTTTGTTTTCATGGCAATGGAGTTTTTCACATGGATTTCTTTATTTCTTCTTCTTCGTTCTTTATTTCTCATTCTTCATTTTATCAATCCCTCTTCTGAGACATATATACTATCATGGAGAGGAGTATTTTTCTAAGCTAGTTTGAAGTGTAGCAATGGTAGAGTGGGTGTGAGCAAGTTGAAGAGCTATGGCAGGGTGAAGCTGTGGAAAGTAAGAAGTGGGAAAGAAAGTGGTAAGCAAGATTTAAAGCATTCAAAAAATACAAGGTAGGGGTGTGGAATATTTTTATGTCCCTCATATACCTCAATATAAAGTGACATGAGGGTCATCAATTTTCACGTGACGCCTGGCGATGACACTTGGTGGAAATACAACGGCTAAGGGTTTAGCTCCACTAGCTCCTAGGGGTTGAGAAATTACACTAGAGGGGGTCACATGGGTGACCTAAAGGATTCTTGGGGATGGAATAATTTTATGTCCCTCATTTCCTTTAACAAAAAGGGACATGAGGGTCATCAATTTTCATGGTGTGCCTCATGTTGAAACTTGTGACAATCTGAGTGAGTGAGGGATAGGCCCTCAAAGCACCTAGGAGCTGGAATAGTGATCCAAGAGGTCGTATGTGTGACCAGAGGGCTTATTGGGGATGGGAAAAATTTTATGTCACTCATTTCCCTTAGCTCCCGAGAGCCGACACGTGTCCTTTTACAAATTTGACTAACTATTGAAGCCTTCCTAGAGGATGAATTGAAACAATGATAACTCGAGCTCTCGATGGATTTTTTTGGAAACATTTTATATAATTTTAACTGAAAATGTCTAGATGAATCCAATAGTGGGGGTTTGAGCTCTTGATGCTTACATTTATGCCTCTAAAATCCAGATTTTTTATCTAGTCCTTTAGTTATGCATGAGAAAAACTACCTTTAGACCTATTGCTCTAAGATGTTGTGAAAAAAATAATATACATCATATTGTAGAGATCTGAATTAAATTTCCAAATATGTTTTTATGAATGCTAACTCCATCTAGAGCTCCCGGAATCACCTCCCAAAGTTCAACAACTCTTTTGGCCATGTGTACTGCTTAGGCCTATGATCCCTGTTTTTGATCAAACTGCTCCAACTTCTCCAAATCCTTCTTGAATCTTCAAAATCACTTCCATGATATTTCTATACCTTTAATCCATCTCTACATTGGATTTTTTTCCTTAGTTCCACTCAAGGGGGTTACATTATTCTTGGGAGGCCAATGGTATCCCTTCCCAACACTACCAAAAATAGTAGTTTCCTAAAATCACCTAAGGTGGTATAATTGAATTTCTTGAATCACCTAGGGGACTGATTTAACATCATCTAGGAGGTTATTTGACTAAATAAGTAGACCTTGGGTGTCTTGGAAGGGTAAAAATTGAAAGTTTTGACACATGGGTATAGTTGTCATGCTTGAAAATTGTCAATTTTCTTGTTGCACATTTTCATGAAAACAATTGGCTCTAGCTTGGGGACATGGCCTAACTAAGCATAATGAAGACATGACATGAAGAATCCCATAATATCAACTTTATTATAAAAATACCAGTGCCTTATCCATTGGGCTCTATAGATTCATGTATAATTTACAAGAGAGAGAGATAACAAGAAGACCACAGACACATAAAAAGGATGAAAAGGAAACACACAACACACAACAGGAAGAGAAACACACCTAACAATCCCCTATGGTATAAGGTGGGGGACAACCCTCTTTCACTGATGATATTGTTTCAAGTATCACCCACTACGAGGTAGTTCTAGTGGCGTTCCATCTAGATATGAGAGTAAAAAACATTTTTTCCACAAGCTTCATGAATCTAGAATGGGCCAAGCTATAACAAATCAAACTTTCCATGGCTTCCTTTTGGTTCCCTCCTCTTGTCCCAGAGTAGGACAAGGTATCCAAATTTAAAATCTCTCACCTTTTCCTTCTTGTCAAAAATCTTCTTCACCTTCAGTTGATGCTCTCTGATATGGCCCACCACTTGAAGTCTATATTTTTTCTAGCTTCTCAATAAAAAAGATCCTCTTGTCAATGAAATCCTTGTATTGTCCATCATCTATTCCCTAGAGCAACTTGAGAGCTGAAATTTCAACAATTATGGGAATTTCTACTTCACTTCATACAACAGCTGGAATGGTGACATACATATTGCCTTCTTGGGAGTGATCTTGTCCGCCCACAATGCATCATACAAATTTTTGTGCCAATTCCTTTGGTTTGCATCCACGAGCTTGAGGAAAATGGTCACGATGTTCTTATTTCTTGATTCAGATGACCATTTCCCCATGGATAGTAGTCTAATGAGTGGGATAGGGAGATTCCATAGCCATAGAAAAACTCAGTCAACTCCCTTAAATAAAAATAGGTAGCATTGTCTGCTATAATATTCTATGGCACTCCAAAACGTACTATGATATTCTCTTTCATGAAATTGCTCATTGTTTTAGTATTAGCTTGCTTAACCGGGATGGCCTCTACCCACTTTGTGAAATAATTTGTTAATGTGAGCATGTAGGTGTACCCATCACTTGAGTGAGGATTCGTAACACTAATGAAATATAACCCTTAATGCTCAAATGGTTCTTTAATAAAAATTACTTGAGTGGTAGTGCTGCAATTTGTGGTCTCCCAACAAATTGTTAACATAATTCACATTTGAAAACCCATTCTTGAGCGTCTGCAAAGAGGGTGGGCTAATAAAAGCTTCCCCGAGGATCTTATGTGTGGTGACCATCACCGATAAATTCCCACCACACACTTGGTCATAAGTACGCTTTAAGCAATTTTTCCCGTTGCTCTTTGTCTACACATTTGAGAAAGCACCCATCAAGACCTCTTTTATAAAGCATGTGGTTCCAGATCAAAAAAATTGTTAAGTTAAGCTTGAGCTTTCTCATTTTTTATAATCAAGATGAGGAGGGAATTGTCCATAGGTTAGATAATAGGAAATATCGGCATACCATTCATCAAGTAGTAGTTATGAAGAGACCTATGGACTATCTTCAAAACAAGTTGAGCAAGCACAATTATCTTTTCCATGCTGAGCTTTGAGAGCTTAATATTTAGTGATCAATCTACATAGGATGTTTCCCTATACCAAATAGGAGGTCTAGATCTCCAAATCATACTCTTAAATATTTGCAACCTAGTTTCCTCTTTTAGCTCCAAGATGTTGTTGTGTCAAGATAGACTTGATTGCAAAGGTCGTGGGACCATCACCACCGTATGAGAATTGAGTATGTAGAACCTGAAATTTTTATAGCCTTGACTACCGCATAGGCATGTTTTTCCAACTGGCTATAGTTTAGTTCATGATTCTTAAATGGGAAGATCATGAAAGAAATGGGTGATTCAACACCTTCATCATTCTTTTAGACAAGAATAATAGAGAGCGTATGTTCCGATGCATAACAATACATGATGAATTATTTATTGAAATCTAGAGACATGAGGGTTAGATCTTTGGAAATGGATTTCTTGATCTCTTCAAAATATTATTTTCCCTTGTCATTCCACTTGAAGCTTGTTTGAGGTTTCATCATGGTGGTGATGTGCTTTGTCAATTCAGCGAACTCCAGAAAAAAGTAACACAAAAATTTTACCTTGCCAAAGAAGGAGTGGACTACTTTCTTACTTGTTGGAAAAGATAGTGCTTGAATGGCCTTCACTCTTTCTAGGTCAATGTGTGCTCCATGATTATTCATGATATTCCCAATAAAATTTCCATTCGTAACTCCAAAAATGCACTTTTTAGGGTTCAAAGATATGCCATGATTTTTACATTTTACAAGTACCTGTTCCATAGGATGAATATGGTCTCCCCTCTTTTTGAGAATACTATGAGATCATCAAGGCATATGACAATGTAATGCCTTAGATATTTGAATTATAGGTCCATCGCCCTTTGGAACGTTGCTCTTGCATTGATCAAGACAAAAAGCATTTTGTTGTATGAAAAAGTATCCCAAGGTGTTGTGAAGGTTGTTTTGGTACGATCCTCCTCTACCACTTTGATTTTATTATACCTCGAGAATCCATCGAGAAATGAGATCATTTCAGATCTGATGACCATCTGTAAAATTTGATCTATGATTAGCAGGGGCTAATTATCTTTCAATGATGTTTGGTTTAAGTTGTGGAAATCTACACATATCCTTATTTCGCCATTCTTCTTCTACATCGGCATAATATTTGCCACTCATCATGTTGAATGATGTATGGGAAATATGATCCTCGCATTGAGCATTTTCAACACTTCTTGCTTGATGGTATCAAATTTTTTTGGTTGTACGACCTTTTTTTTTTTTCCTAAATGTCTTGGCATCGGGATTTAAGGGGATTGAGTGATGCATTTCCTTCGGTTGGAAGGATTTGAGATCATCATAATAGTAGGACAAAACATCTGAATAATTTTTCAATAAAGAAACAAACCTTATTTTTTCCTTTGGTGAGTAGCACTTTTCGATATTGACCATCCTCGGTTGTTCTATAGTTCCAATGTTCTCTTTTTCAAAATCAGCTAGGCACTTCAAAGATTGTTTTTCCTTCTCTTGAATAAATTTTTTGTGTTTGTCAAAGAGGTCCTCCAGACAAACTTGGCCTTTAGTAATCTTATTTCTATTTAATTTTATCACTCCCTCTTCATCAACTCCTTCAATTCCTTCTTTCTCCTCTTCTAGCTATTGCTTCTCGATGTGGATTCTCACTTCCTTCAAAGAAGATATTATTGAAATTGTCTCTTTGTTCCGTAACTCCAGGAGCTGATTATCATCATTGAATACTTGCTAGTGATTTAAATTATCTGGTAATCTAGGCATGAACACCATCTTGATGCTCAATTTGTCTTTTCCAAAATAAGGGTGAGGTGTCACTAGGTAATTTGACACCGCAAGGGAATCAACCTTTCGCTTCTTTTATCACAAGAGAAACTTGATGGAAAATGCATCAAAATATTCAATGCAATCCCATACTCTATTTCTATAATGTAAAAATCTTGGAGTTTTCACCTGATATTGCTACCAAACTTGCTTTACTATCACCTCCACATCACCTTAACATTTCAATTTTTTTATTCCCATATCTTCTACTACACCCATCCACAAGAGGATATCTTCATACTATTTCGTGTTATTTTCATTATCAAATTGTGGCTTGTAGGAAAATGGCTACAATTCTCCAAAAGGATAGCAAAACACCACACCTGATCCTCGAACCTACACTAGAGTGATTTCCATCAAATTTCATTGTCCAAACATGGTCTTCTTCCTCCTCTATAAGAACCGCCAAGCTCTCATGTTTTTCTTATGTGAGGAAGTAGTTGCCTATCCCGTTGTCTTGAAAAATAATGTTTTCTCTTAGATCATCTGATTTTTGTATTGTATACTTCATCTTCCTAACCGGTAGAACTTCTTGTATTCATTTTTACCCTTATCACAAAAGAAAGGAACCTCATGCACACTAGACTATCACCAAGCAGATCGGGCACTCACCCGAGGCATGCGCGGGTGCCAAGTCTCTCTTTATGTGATTTTAGTGGGAAACATCATATATGATTCATGTTTAAGAGATTTGAAAGGGAGTAAAACATACAAGCACCATAGATATCAGAACGCCTTCTAGGTCCTTGCAGTCATTCCAAATAGAAAATGCTAACAGATTTTATAACTTGTACCAAAACAGAAAGAAGTTGTACAAGCATCCAAACTTAATCATAAACATAAATGAAAAATAACTATGAGAAATATGTATGCATTAGAATCATCAATGTTCATATTCATGTGAGCTGGTAACCTCATTACATTCATGGAACCATTACAGAATGTCATAGAAAAGCAGACCACAGTCATGCTTTATAACTGGACTCATATGATTAAGCTCTCAAAAGAAATTTATAATCCCCATACCCTTGATACATCCTTTCCTAAGCATAATTTCCCAACTAACAGAGTTCTTGTAGTATTTCTATAGAGCTCCACCCTCTATCTATTTCTCCCTACTTCGCAAGAACTTGTATATATATGCTTTATAGACTACCAAGTCATCCTCCAGTGGCCTCAGATCCGATGCCAAGTGTTTGAATGTGGTCCTCCATGTGAGCATGCTCCTCTAGGAATCAGTTTTCCACTTTTTACCATGATGTGTTTCTAGAAGCTCCTACCACAGTCATGCTCCTTCCTAGGCCATCTTGTTGCCAAGCTAGCACCTTATCCACTTCACATGCACAGTTGGGTCATGATTTTCACATGTTCTACCAAAATGCCCAATATGGTTAAGTCCCGAACCCTTGGTTATGTCCACGTGCACACCACGGGTTTACTTAAAGCCTTCCCTAAACCCTACCCTATGTGCTTTATCCTTGTGTGCTTTTCTTTAACTAGGCCTTATGCGCCTATGTGACTTTTTTTTACTTAGTCAATATTTTAGGGGCCCAACATTACCCCACACTACGCCTATTCTCCATCTCATGGGAATACTTCTCTAGTGAAAAGAAAGAATACAATAGAATTACACCATGGGAAAAGAATAAGGGGATGAAATAATATGGAAAGAAGAAAGAATGGGGAAGTGATGGAATCACTGCAATAAGCTAGGAAAATCCTTTTGCAATTCGGCCTCCAACTTGTTCCAAGCATCGACTTGGTTCTATGCTCTCTCGACGGAGGCTACCGAATAGGGTGGTCACCTCCTCAAATATTTTCCCATTTCCTTGTGTGCTTATTGTGTTAGTAACTTTCTCTAAATCTTTTCCTACTTAATCCAAAGGCATCCTTTCTCCGCATAATCTATGGGTACAGTTCCTTCAACAAGTTTTTAATTAAACCCCTTAAGGCCTTAACACTTCAGATTTTCTTTCACCCTCGCAAGGATTTTGTCCCTTTCTACCCTATTTCCTTTATTATTCTCTTGATACTCCTTGAGTTCCACTTCATGAGTGATAACCAAGATACCTACCACTTTGTCCTTGTCCACACAATTGTCATACACACCTCGAGAATTCTAGGAAGAAAATTTTATATTAGCAAAAACCTTGTTGTACTCAACTATGAATGCCATGAATTTCAATTTATCTTCTTTCTCCAAGCACGCGACTTCTTTTGCAAATTCCAAGGCTAATGGTTACCTCTCCATGGTGAGGATTCTCGTTAAATCCTCCAGTCATCCCAAGGCAGATCCATACTTCTTCCCGGGGGGTGCTAGGTATGGATGCTTCAATACTGTAGCATTATTAATAGACTCCACCTTTTTGTACACCACACACACCTTGGCCTTCTCTTCTTTTAACTAATTCTACAACTAGTCGTTGATTAGTTTCTTTTGACTTAGCTCCTTTTCCCTTGCAGCTAGCTCTTCCTCTTTCTTCTTCAGGTCCTCCTCCAGATCCTTGATTCTATCATTCCACCCGAAGAGTCTAGCTTTGATTTCAACAGAGACCAAGTTGAGTGTGTTGTATAGTTGTTCATCCGAGAGCTGCTGAGCATTCACTAATGGGTTTTCTTCTATTGGTCCTAGTAATGTTATTATTTCCCCATGGCTTACTTCATATTCTATCTCATTAAGATGGGACTCAATTTCCCATGAGAGCATCTTCCTCATCCTCTGGTATGCAGCTTCTTTGTCAAAATATGACATTGTTACGAACTCTTCTTATAGAATTGTGCTTTGGAACCACGTGCAAAACATTTTGCTTTGGGGTCATCAATATAACCCATCCCTAGCCTCTCCTCCCTTGCATGCCTTCCTCCTATATATGTGCCCTTAGGAATACTTACATTCAAAATGGGGCCTTTAGTGCTGTCGTGGTCCTTTTCTACACTCTTCTCCTTATCTTCATCTAACACCGACTCAACGCTGTGTTCCAACTTCTCCTCCTCCAAGGTCTCGATGGCCTTTATTTCTTCTCTCTCTACCACCTTGGTTATCTATTCCATCATAAGGCTTGGATCCTTCTATGTCTATGCACTATCCTCCTCACTTCTCATGTCTTGGGTGCCTCTCCCTTCCTGGCTATCCTTGCGCCGCATAGAGAGAAACCCTTGCTCCTCTTCTCCACCTTCTTCTTTCAAATCATGTACGTTGAAAATAGGTGGCCCTTGATCTTTTTCAGGCTCATCTTCCCCACTAACATCTTCTTCACTATCTTCTTCTCCACCTATGTATTTGTCCAAACTCCCATTTTTTTCCGAGGTGGTCTCATCTTCTCTGTCCTATGCTTCTTCCTAACCAGGATTCCGGTGCGTTACTCTATTTCTTATTCTCCCGAGGACTCCTTTTCGATGGATTTTCTAGCTAAGGAGTCATTTCCTTGACTATGGGCCTCTTCTTGCATGAATACATGCTTGTTCCAGTGCTTTTCCTAGGGGAACCTATTACCTGTGTATCCACCACACTTGGTATTTTCTTCTCTGGATCCTTTTCCTCCTATTTGGGTGTGGGTCTCTTCCTGCTAGTTGGATCCTCAGGCATAGACACCTTGTTCTCCAGATATGTGCCCTTCTCGATTTGGGTCTTATGTAGAGGTACACATGCGTCGTGAGTCCTCCTGCAATGGGAAAATTCATGGGCCTTGTCATATGAACTTCATGCAACATGTATCTCTCCACATGGGTGCACTTGCCAGCAGTAGACCAACCCTTTGTGCATTTCCCTGTGTTCCTGGTCTAGATTACCAAGGTCTAGTTTCAGCTTCTTGGATTCCTTGAACATGTTTACTCCCACTTGGAAGTATTGAGCTGTGAAGGAAAATAGGATCTTGCACCATGGGCTCCATGTCTCATCCATTATTTTGAACCTACCTAGGAAGAAATGCTAGTACACAAAGAAATTTAGCTTCTCCTTTGATGGCCATTGGTAGTTATTGGGAATCCTCCATTCTACCTTGAACACGTTCCTCGTATGTATACCATTTCTCCAGTGTGCCTTGTGTATGGTTTTCATAGAGTCACATGCCTATTTCTCAAATATTTTTGCGGGTGAAGGGTCCCCTAAAGGTACTCCCACAAGAATTTGTCTAATGCATCAGGTACTCCGATCTCTGAAAACACAATGGTTAGCAGGACATTACCAAAAAGGATCTTGTCTCCTTCCTTCGTAGCTGACAATCTCATCTGTGATGAACACAAACAAGTTGTAGATGGTGCCCTCTGAGATCTTCTTGCAAACATGCAACCATGGCTTATTGACTTGGGTCCATCTCTCCTGGCCATTTAACTTTGTCACCATATGCATGACCATCTTCATTACTGGGTCCTTGATGTCTATGATATCATAGTACCTTTACCCCTTTTTGTATGCATAGGCGATGATAGTCTCCTTAATTTCCTCTTTATCACCTAGGTCATTTTCCAAATCTGTATCCTTCACGATGAGGCCTATGAAATGTAAGATGAGATGAGGGTAATGCACATCTTATGCCCCGTGAAATGGAATTAGTCTTCATGTACGCATGACATCACCATTGATATAGGCGCTCAAAGCTTCCCAAAGTAGGGAAAATCAAAGAGTTGTAATAACCCTACCTTCTCTAACTTGACCTTCACATCATCGTTATAGAATGGAAAACCCTCTAGTGTATTTTTAGTTGTTAGGCGCACTAACTCTAGTGCCATCTCCTTATCGATTGTGCTCGTATAATGATTATAGTCATTTACAGAAATGTTTCTTAGATGGGACTCCCACTCCTTCCCTAGCAACACTCCATCTGGGTACTACATTTTTTCATACCACTCTTCATTTGTATGTGCGTTGGTTTCTTGTTGTTTTCCCTTGCCCTTGCCCTTCTTGGGTGTGCTAACTGGTTTCTTGGGTGCCATTGTCTAGGTTCTCTTCTTACTTCAATCACTTCTTGTAACTTTGTTCTTCCACTCTTTCCCACCTTAGATCTCAAATTTGTGAAGAAAACTCCTTAAACTCATGCCCTAGTTCTTCAAACCCTAGTTGGGATAATCCCTTCACAAGACGACACCTTCTCACAACTCTCTTTACACCCGTGAAATCCCTTTCTTCTGGTTCGTAGATCCAAACTAGTTACCCACACTCAATCTCTTTAAATTTTTCTTCACATGGATTAGTTTTTGGAAGCCCTAGTTTGTGAAGATACAAAAGTGCTTCTTTCTCCTTATACACAAAGTGAATAATGAAATGCCTCGACCCTCTATTTATAGTTTTTCCCTTTTTAAGCATTAAATGCTACTTCACCGACCACTGTACTTTTCACATTAATGTGGATTTTTTAAACAAAGTCTTACTTTAGCGCTTTGACTCATGCGCCTGACCCTTCATAGAAAATCTTCCAACCTTCATGCACGCAACCAATCTATCTAGACAGGAGATTCTTGTGCACATGTCACCAACATTGAAGGCACTTATTCTGTCTTGATTTTTTCTCTCGCCTACCTATTATTACTTATGCACTTTTTCTTCCTTTTTATGTGGGATCTGAAAGTAGCCTTATCTTGTCACCAACCATCCTTTTCCATATTTTCTTTCCATGCACCTCTTTCAATAGGGCCATTCAACTAGGATTTTTAACACAAACTTCCTTGGCATTTCACCCATGCTCTCCTTCACATCACTCCACCCCACACTAAAATGATGCACAGTCCTCTGCGCACTAAAAATCTTCAAAGAGTAATAAGGTTTACCAGCACCCAAGGTGCAAAATAAAACAACAACATGAAAAGGGAAACACAAGAAAAGTAATGCATAAAGGAAATTCTAAACTAACTAGAAAAATTGCCTTATTTATAAACACCAAGAAGACTTATTTATAGTAGGGCTTCAGCCTACTCGCATTGAAGTGTCTAGGTAATTTTGTTCCATCCAACACTTATAACTGGCACACACCCGAATCAAAGATGTTAGAGATTATATAGGGACCTAACCAATGGACCTTCAACTTCCCAGGGTGGCGAGAAACTTAGAATCACACAACAAGACCATCTGCCCAACCTCAAACTTCTTGTTTTTGATGTGGTGATCATGCCATGATTTTTGCTTTACATTTTATGTTGTTTGGCTCCACCTAGCGAGTGATAGTCTTTCATCTAGCTTCATCAGTTCATCAATTCTCTCTTCCAATGCTTACTCATCAGCCAGCCCTCCTGCACACGCTATTCGCAAAGAAGGTAACATGAATTCAATTGATAGAAAAACTTAAGTGCCAAACACCAATTGAAATAGTGTGGCTTTATTTTGCCTTTTATAAGTTGTCCTCTAAACCCATAATACGGTTGATACCTTGTCATCCCAATATTTTCTTCCGACATCAAAAATTTTGGTCGTGGGTATGACTCAAGATTTTTGTTAAATGCTTCCATGGTTTCATTTGCTTGTGGGTGATAAGGGGTAGTCTTATGATGAGCTACCATGAAATTTTCTAATAGGATCGTCATGGTCTCATACAAGAAGAAATGTGTACCCCTATCATTGTTTAAAATTAAAGGACATCCATACCTTGTGATAATGTTCTCCCACAAAAATCTTGTCATTGTGGCTACTATGTAGTCTTTAGTTGGGGCTGCCTCTACCCACCTTGTCAAATAGTTCGTGTAAGTGATTACATAGTGTGATCTAGTCCTACGTGTTGCTGGTGCAATAGGGCCTACAAGTCTATTTCCCATTTCTCAAAAGGTTCAATGCTAGGGATAGGGTGAAAAGTCATTTCATCTCTCCTTGGTTTGCCAATGCACTAGAAATGGTCACACACCTTACAATAGTCTTTGTAATCCTTGTACAGAGTTTCCCACCACAATCATTCCATTAAAATTTTACACGCGGTGGTGTCACCTGCATAATTTCCACCTGCACTTCCTCTATGATGGTGAGGCACTCATGTTCTGTAGACACCTATGCAAAAATTCATCACGCCCTAACTTGTATAAGTCCCCATTGATCAACATGTAGGGTGTAGTGCATATGGCTAGTTGCTTTCTTTCTAATGCCTTCATCCCATCCAGTGTCACACCTTCCTTCCTTAGGAATACTATAAACTATTCCAAATCCAGGGATGTGCACCATAACCTAAATAGTTTGGCATCCGGTATAGTCTCTTAAATACTCTACGCGTCCTCCTCGGAATCAATTCTTGATAGATGATCAGGTCCACAATTACTATTTCCAAGATTCACAACTATCGTAAACTCAAACTCTTAAAACAATAGCACCCACCAAAATATGCACCCTTGTAGAATGGGATTATTCACCAAGTACATGAATTCCATGTGGTCGAGTGTAAAATACAAAGGGTGTGCCAAGAATATCTTGTCTAAACTTGAAAAGCACATAGATCATTGACAATGCTTCACGCTCAGTCGTGGTGTAATTCTGCTCTATTGGTGTCAACTTCCTACTTGAAAAACATAAAGGATGATCAACAATTCCTTCTCTTGGCTATGTAAGTACTACTCCAATGGTGGTTCCTGAGGCATCTACATGAACATGGAAGGGCTTGTCCCAAGAGGGAAAATATAATATAGGCACGGACAAGCCTATCTTTTAATGTGTCAAACGCCTTCTATTGAGCCTCTCCCCAATGGAAAGCACTTTTATGTCTAAGAAATTATTCTAGAGGCATGGCTATCTTGGCATACCCCTTGATGAATTTCTGTAATAACCCGTATGCCCAAGAAATCCACACACTGCGCTCTAGCTAGTAGGCTCCCCCAATCCCACAATAACTGCAACCTTGGTAGGATCTACTAGCAAGCCCTCCTTACATATGATATGCCCCAATAACATCCCAAAGGGTATAGAAAAGACACACTTTTTAATGTTGAAGGATATCCTTAATTTTTGACACCTCTCAAACATCAACCTCAAATTATCACAATGGTCTTTCACTAGCCCATACACTGTCCAATCATCCAAATAAACCTAAAGAAATTTGTGGATGAAGTCCTAGAATGCCTGAACCACTATGCACGAGAAAATAGTAGGTGTATTTTTTAACCCAAAGGGCATGACCATGTATGCAAAACTTCCCCATTCAGTGGTGAAAGTTGTCTTCTCCTGGTCTTCCTTTGCAGTCCAAACTTGGTGATACCCTTAAAAATCCATCCGTAAAGGAATAGATTTTACACCCAATGAATCTCTAAAATTTCTTTAGTGAAGGGGGTTGGAAAGGGATCGATGACACAAAATGTGTTCAGCTCCCTATAATCCATGTAGATCCTAATCTACCCATCCTTATTGATGTTTATTACCATCATACTTATCCATTCCGATTCTTCCACAACTTCAATGATCGTAGGAGCTATCATTTTGTCTATCTCTTCCTTTACCTTTATGCACAAATTGGGATTCATATGGTAGGGTCTCTTCTTGACTGGGCACGCACCATCCTTCAAATTTATCCTTGTTTCCCCCAACGAATGGTGGATGCCTTTGAGCTCATGGTACCCACATGGGAATAAATCCTCAAATTCATGCGCAGAATATCAATGATCTTAGGGACCTCCTTCTCGACCAGTAATCTCCAATAATAGCTTCCTTAGGTTCTTCTCCTGAGCCAATGTTAACCTTATTTTTATTTAAGGGCTCATGGTAGGCGCACACGTGAGCATCATCACTATCCACTACCTCGTGTGTCCCTACAGAATGGTTGACATCCAAGCTCTCTACTTCCTCCCCATCAATAAAATATACTAATTTCCCTTTCTCCTTTTCCAAGCATGCACGCTCAAGCTGGATCTCTTTTGTTTCTTCTTCCTTTTCTTCAAAGCGCTCCTCCAAACTCCGGTCTACCTAGCGCCAATAGTATATCTTCTCGTCATAGAACTATCCCCCATAGTAAGGCACTTAGCACCTACAATGCCTTATCAAATAATTTCTTGGTACTTCGGTACTCAAACATTTGAATGAGGTCACTACTAGTTCTTTCCAATTTCTGTCTAGTGGTGTGTCTCGGAATGTATGTACCATGCACGCGTGTAACCTTACAGTGTAGAATACAACTTGTGCACCCAAAGGGATGGTGGAAAAGCTTCCACACCTTCTCTCCAAACCTTCTCACAAGCTTGGATGTGGAAAGAGGTGGGTTCCTTACCATGGTAGTCCTTGATGGTGGTGGGCATGTTGCTTCTAGAAAACCTGACAGAGAGAGAAATTCTCACCTCATGCCATTCCAAAATGCTCTCTTGATGTGTAGCCCACCATCGTGCCACTGTGCTGAGTAGGACATAACTTAACATCCCCTCTATTCCTTCTCCTCCTTCCACTGAGCTTCCATCTCCTATAAGAAGATCTCAGGGAAGGTCCCTCCTAAATACTTAGGTAGTTTTTTTCCTCCTAAGTGCTGAATCAGTACGCACCTTTGTTGGTTTTGTTCTCGATCCTCTCAACTACCATCTGATCAATTCAAAAGTCCCATATGCCAAATTATCACATGCTAGACTGGTGGCGTCACTTATTAATCCATCAATATGATGGATTATTTTTGATCCCTGATTGAGTGCACATATATCCTATCCAGGACCTCTTCCCCAAAGGTTCAAGATAGGGTGTCGACTTACCATCATCCAGGGGTATAATGACCCATTCCTCCTTATTTTTAAAGCTGATGTACCCCTTATTGAACTGAAGGTTAGAATTGTTCTTGTAACACCATGGGTTCCCAAGTCATGCTAAAAAAATTTGTACCTCGGCGAGCACAAGAATTCGAAGTCCCCAGGAAACTTAGCTCCTCGCTAGTGATAGTTACATCCTTTAAGACACCAATGGGCATTGCCTTTGTTTTTTTGCAATATACAACACATTTGAAGATGTCTCGTAATGTAGGTCTCCCCATCTAATGCCATGCATCCAAAGTTAGAACATTGACCTCTATGCTTGTGTCGATGAGGATATTACTAAGGATCCATCCATCTACAATAGCATCCAGTGTGACGTCCTTTTCATAGTCAAGGCCGTGTGAGGGGAATTTTTTCATGTAGGATCTGCCTCTCGTTCTCTTCTTTGGCATGTGGTACCTTCTCCCTCAACCATGCTCCTAGCAATGGAATAAAATTCTCTTTCCTTAGCATTTTACATACTTCCTTGACCTCATCCAAGTCATCCTTTGGCACCTCGACCTTCCTCCTTTGCTCCTCCCTCCTGGAATGCTCCTTTAGACACTGGATTTCTCCTTGTAAACTCCAAATGACATCCATGGTATCTTGATATACTTCCTTTTGATGCGCAGGTCCGGTACTTCCCATGAACTACTTCCTCTCTTGAAACTAGGGTCATATTCCTTAGTATTTCCTTTGAGTGCACATCCTCTACTCTTGTTGTTACTAAAATAGATTCTAATTGTGGATCATGTGTCTCCCACGGCATCCATTGTGTGTTTTTCTTCTTAATTCTTACCATTGCAGCACCCTTGTCTTTCCATTGCTGTTGATTCATGTGCTCAAACAACTCTAGGCATTCCTCATACTTGTGCTTCTTTCCACACCATGAGCACTACAACAGGTCTGGGCACTCTCATTTATAATGTTCTATAGACCCACAATTAAAACAGGTTCCACGTGGGAAATCACTCCTTCCTCCCCCATGGTTACCACAACCATGGAATCCTCCGTGAAATCCCCTTCCATGTGTGCCACCATCTACATGCTCCTCATAATGGTGATCATCCCCTTTAGAACTACTGGCAATGTTGGTTTGGCGCACCCCATGATCAATGGCCTCATGGATATGATCAATGAGCCTATAGTCCTTAGTATCATGGGTTGTAGAGGTGCAAATATTATAGTAGCAAGACACATTCTTCCGGATTGTGTGATGTAACAAGGGGCATTTACTTACATCATGGTCCATATGAAAAATTTCACAATCTACTATCACGGTGCGTATTGCCCTCCGGGGACAATATGTAATACCCTTTACATGCCCCTCTACTTCACAATATGTACACCATAAACCACTGTGAGTCTCATGGGCTGAGTTCACAAACAACTTCTCTAGCTGCTTAGCCATAGTAGCAATTTGAGCCTCCAGAATGGGCTAACTCTAGTATCAACACTACCAACAGCCTCGGTGCACAGACCAGCTTCAAACGCCTCATGTGGGTCTATGAAAGTTTTATGAGATAAGGCCCTTCTACAAGGTGTGATCAATCCTCCAAAAAACCACTGAGCATACTATGAAGGGTGATTATCATATGAAAACTTAGACAAGAGAGTTTTAAAGTGCACATCATACTCCCATACATTCTCTTCCATTCCTTGTTGAATCTCTTTTAGGGTGTTAATGCTCTTCTATTCAAACTCAAGGATGTGGAATTATGCCAAGAAGGTGTTCTTTAAAGTAGTATAATCCACCACCATATGATAAGGTTCATATTTCCTATACCAACTATGCGCGTGCCCCTCGCAATGTTTTTACAAATTGACTAGCCTTACGCTCCAAGGTTGTGATCCCTTTTGTGCGCCATAGCAGCTCACACTTGTGAACATGTTCTACAAAGATCTTCAATACCTCTCGTAATATATGGTAAGTGTAAAGACATCTCAAAGAAGACCTAAGGGGGTGGTCAGGGGCCCTTGTCCTCCCGAGCTGAGCCTTGGTTTCCTCCAAAGTTTCCTCCACCACCTGGATCCACCAGTCCACCAAGTCTTGTGCCTCCTGAGCCACTAGATCCACCAAAATCACTAGGTCCACCAGGTCTTATCTCTCCTAACCCAATAGTTTCACCAGAACTACCAAGTCTTGTAGTAGTCATGCCAAGTGTCCCTAAGGTTCCACTGAATTGTGCACATGCGGTTTTTGATAATGCCCCACTACCACTATTGTACCCCACGCCACTTCTAGACGTGAGACCGAAGGCTTTTATACTTTCTCCTTGTCCAAAGACTCCTCTAAATACTAGAATATGTATAGTCATAGAAATGGGAACTAAAAAATTGTACCTCCTAGGCACCAATCTATCACTTCCACTTATACCAACTAGGTCAATGATACTCCTTCCTTTTTTTGGAAAACCAAGTGCTAGGGTTTGGTCACTAGGTGGGTTTAGATACGTGCCAATGAATCTTCTTTCTCCACATGATGAACTCTCATAAGAATATGAAGGGGTCTTTCTTACGCACTTTCTAATATGGGGTAGCATAGACTACTTAGGTTCCACGTCCTCTGCGTGAACCTTGACTCCTTCTCGCAATGTCTGTCTCTATATCCATCACACTTGCAGCTTCACGTCATCTAACAATCTCCCTTTCACGTGCTTCACTATACTTGAGCCATCTCTCCTCCCTTTCCTTCTCTCGTTGTAATATTTTCCATCTTCCTCCACCCTAGCTCCCTCACCCAAGTGCTCATAATGGTTTAGTCGGCCATTGGAAATGCCTCTAAACTCAAAGTAATAACTAGGATCTTCATTTCCAGAGGGATAAGCACGTAGAAATGATCCTCTGGGATCCCACAAAAATTCAAACTCAAACTTTTGGGCAAGAATATGTAGAAATAACGTACTCTAGAGTGTAACTAGCCAACAAACCTTCCCACCAATGATCCATAGCATGATTCCACATTAGATATGCATCCTGCAACCTCTTATATTATTCTTGGGTGCATGCATGTGATCTAGAATACCAACTTGATCTAGACGCATATGCTGAGATCCATTCATACAGCTCTACTGGGAAACAACAGAAAAATGTTTCATATAAATTATGGTAGAGGTTCTCTTCTACCCATCTACGTGCATCAAACTCAGGTCCAGTGCTAAATCTCTGAGCAAATTCATCCTTTGTGCTCTTGAACCATGATTCAACACTTTCTAGAGTTAAACATTATGTCATTAATCATTACTCAGATCATGATGTATGTCATCTCCTCTACAACTTTGAAAATATTTCCTGGCATTGGAACCAAGATGTAGTCATTTTTACCCTTATCAAAAAATAAAGGAACCCCATATGCACCGACCTATCACTCATCGAGCACTCGGGCACTCACTTGAGGCATGCATGAGTGCCGAGTCTATATTTTATTTGAGTTTAGTGGGAAACATAATCTATGATTCATGTTTAAGAGATTTGAAAGGGAGTAAAACATACAAGCACCATAGAGCTCAGAATGGCTTTTAGGTCCTTGCAGTAATTCCAAATAGAAAATGCTAACAGATTTTACAACTTGTACCAAAAATAAAAGAAGTTATACAAGCATCCTAACTTAATCATAAACATGAATGAAAAAGAACTATGAGAAAGATGTATGAATTAGAATCATCAATGTTCATATTCATGTGAGTTGGTAACCTCATTACATTTATGGAACCATTACAGAATGTCATAGAAAAGTAGACCACAGTCATTCTTTATAACTGGACTCATATGATTAAGCTCTTAAAAAAAATTTATAATACCCATACCCTTGACACATCCCTTCCTAAGCATAATTTCCCAATTAATAGATTTCATGCGGATTTCTGCAGAGCTCCACCCTCTATCTATTTCTCCATACTTCTGCAGGCACTTGAATATATAAGCTTTCTGGATTTCCAACTCATCCTCTAATGGCCTCAGATCCGATGCCAAGTGTTTGAATTTGGCTCTCCATGTGAGCATGGTCCTCTAGGCCTGAGATTTCCACTTTTTACCATGATGTGTTTCTAGAAGCTCCTACTACGCCATACTCCTTCCTAGGCCATCTTGTCACCAGGATGACACCTTATCCACATTACATGCGCAGTTAGGTCATGCTTTTCATGTGTTCTGCCAAATTCCCAATATGGCTAAGTCTCAAACCCTTGGTTCCATCTATTTACATGCCACGGGTTTCCTTACAACCTTCCCTAAACCCTACCCTACATGCTTTATCCTTGCACACTTTTCTTCTACTAGGCCTTGCGTGCCTATGCACCTTTATACTTAGCCAATATTTAAGGGGCCCAACACTTCTTCATCTCACCTTTTATCTGTAATAGTTACAGATGACCAATCCATTTTGATTTCTCTACCTAAATCTCTGTAGAATATTTGACTTATTAGCATCGCAAAAGATGTTGCAATGTCTACCACCAGAATAGTGAGAAGTACTTTCTTTTCTGGAAATTCCTCTAGTGCTACCTATGCATCTTTAATTCTTCCTACCAATGGCACCTATTTGGATTACATAGAACAACATGAGCCATTTTCCAAGGTCAAGGTGAGGTTGAGGGAATTTTTAGCTTTGATGGGCATCACATTATCGAGGCTCTAGAATCTATGATGTAATTGTTGAGTTAGAAACCTTTGATAAGAAGTGGCATGTTAAAAGGTTCAACCGTGTTGGTTTTGGAGGCATTGAGGGCTAACATGTTTTGAGAAGGTGGTGTGGAAGGTGTGGGATGTATACCTTTGGAATTTTCATATGATTCTATAGCTATATCATTGCGAACTACATTAATGAACCTATGATGTTGAGCAGGGTGTGTCTATAGGTATTCTAGCTCTATGATTTGGACTTTGGTTTTGCTTGCATTTTCATAAAGTCAAATGGGGTGATGGTGGGAAAAGTAGAGGTTCTAGGAATGACAGAGGATTTACATGGCTAGGGTTTTGATACTTTGGGGATTATAATTTCTTGTAAAGGTTTATCAATTGGCATGGAGGGAGATGGAAATGTATATTTTGATTGAAAGTTAGATGATTTTATAGAAATTGCATTTGAAGAAGAATTATACTTAGCAATTTTAGGACTATGAGAAGGGATAGATGACTTACTTGGTATGGAAGTGTAATTCTTGCTAACTAGTGGGTCTAGTTTTTATTTAGCTGACTCCATTGAAGGTGGTAGTGGTGATTCTTTGATGATGATCTTGTTTTGAGGAACTTCCGTAGGAGAATATTCTTTCTTCTTCTTTTCTTTCACCGTAGTCTTTGAGGATGAGGATCCTTTCTAGGATTGTGCATGAGTGAATACCATACATGAGAAGCTTGGGGAATCATCATCATCATTATATTAATGTCCATCAACATACTCAACTAGGCCATTATGCATATCATCATCAATCGCATCATCTTTCTCGTGTTTTTCTTTCTAATTATTCCTCTGGTTCCTCGGTGTCACAAACCACATTGACTAGTGGTGTTTCGAGGGTGAGTTAGTGAGGACGTAGAGAAATCATTGTTCTAGTATGAGGATTTGGCTTCCTTGGAGTATTCTACATAAAGATCTAAAATAGTTGTTTCTTTACGAAAATTAAGTCATTAGCCATTTTTTGGAACATCGGGTCTATGCTAACAGAGCCTAAAATATGATATTTTTTATTTCCATTCAGATCTTTTAATTTTCCAGACAAGATAATATCATCTTATATCCCGATCGTGAAATACTGTGCTTCCTTCAAATCTCTAGACTAGGCTCTTCTAAGGAAGAAACCAACTTACGTTGGTAAAGCACTAATAAATAATCTCTTCAAATTATTTTCAGGAGACACAAAATATTCAAGAATCCTCCTTATCATCTAATTATATTTGGTGATGGAATATCTCATTGATTCGAAAGCATATTTATTCATTTTTACTAATGAACCAAAACATCATGATAATCTTATGTGGATTTTAAACTATGTTCAAATGCACTTATTATATCTTCCCACTAGGTGATAAACCTTGGAGGAAACATGTAGAACCATTCTGTAACCTTATCTTGAAGTGATTCTATAAAAATCCGAACGATACATCCTTGTGCTCAATGCCTAACACACCATAAGAAGTGATTAACACTTATATATGTTCCTTGGGAAGTTGAGAACCATCGCCCTTGAATTTCGAAAGTTTTCTCTTAAGCCCTTTGGTAGCTCATGGAGTGGTTGAGAAAGTGCATGTGGGTAGGTGTTTCCACCCAATGGTACATTTTTCCTCTTTGCTTCATGTTCATGGTCTCGTTATTATATTTCTCGGATTTGGCTTCCAACCTTTCTAAGGCTATGGCTTCTGTTTTGGCTTGAAGTCTTTCAATTTCTTCAATCTCAGCTCTTATTTACAATTTTTCTCTTGCTTCTCTTTCTATAGATTCTTCTTTATTCTTTACATCAGTAAAATCTTCAATGTTCTTGTTGATGTATGGAAACTTAATGTCTATTGGATTGGATACACTTGGAATTCTGGTAGAACCAGCTATGTGATGAAAGGGAGACCTCTGAAATCATAACAGCTCTTGTCTTCTTTGAAGTTCTTCAAAAGTGGGATCGGTTTGTCCTCATTACCTTTGATGTCAGGTGTATCTTCTATCTACCATCTTAAAACTTTATTCTCCTCTTTGCGGTGTTTGAATTTTTCTTTTCCCTTCTAATTCAACAACATATTCTTCTTCAAGATCAAGTACTCTTATGGTGATGAAGTAGTGATTGACACTTTCCCTATTATGCCAAATAGCATATCACAGATCTAAAGAAATATCCTCTTAGATGTGGAAGAGTAATTTAGGTCTTTCAACAAGAGGATTTCCCAGAATAGCCATGGTTTGAAGACATAAGGCCCAGATAGCTATTCAAATTCAAGATTTTTTTAATTTTTTTTGTATTTTTCAAGGTTGTTTTTTGGGTGTAGATATCTTTGCTATATCTTCCCCATGGTGGGAACTAATGCTTTGGTGATAAAATTTGTCGGGAAAAATTGGTGGATTTCTTTCCAATGCTTTGGGAATCTAAGTCCCCCTACTTAATTGGTGTAGTTATTGTGTATGCATGCATGAGTAAAAAGGTGGATTTTCCTAGTTTCCTTTTGATCGGGGATCTAACATGGGCACTCTAGTGACCTTGCGGAAAAATCTTATAGATATCTATAAGGGATGAATTTTCCAGGAGAATAGGAAAGGGAGTGAGAATGTTAGATAAGGTAAACTAATGTTGTAAGTATAAAATTAGAGACTTCGATACACTATTTAGAAATTACATCACATGCACTAAAATTCAAAAGAAAACAAATATTCATGATAGAAACAAGACCAAATAACATTTAATGATAGAAAAGTATCATTAAACTCCTTAGTCAAAATAGACTAAAACTCCTTGTATTGATGCTGAAGCAAAAATTATACATAGCATAAGAATGGAAGACATTTAAGAATAGGGAAAAATGGAAGAAATTTTTTATCTCTTTGTTCTCTTCACAAGGATGTCTCTCTCATGAATTCACAAAAACAACTCAGAATTTTAAGAAGATCTCAGAAGACCCTCAAATGAGGAGCTTGCTACAATTTATAGAAGAGAAGGAAACTCTTCATCTTCTCAGTGAATTTTCAAATACCATATTCTAACTTTAGACTGTTCATATTCCAATTAAATATTTAAGTCCCTTTTATAAAAACAAGGTGACTTAAATTTTACATTATGTTTCTAAAGTCACTTAAAGATATATCAAAAATTACAAACCCCAACATAAAATTATAACATTAAAGAGAGAGAAAGAGGGGAGAAGAAGAATAAGGAAGGAGGAGGAATAATAATTATTCATAATAATGAGCCACTTTGGTGGTATTGTCATGTAAATGTGTAACAAGGAAATTGACAATTTCCAAGCATGACAACTATACCCCTGTGTCAAAAATTACAAGTTTTACCCTTCTAAGACACCCCAGGTCTACCTAGTCAGTCCAGTGACCTCCTAATTGATGTTAACTCATTCCCTAGGTGATTTAGGAGATTTACTTAAAAACCTCTAGGCAATTTTAGGAGTTCATTGAAAAAGCAAACTTTAGGCAGTTGTGGGAAGGGCTATTACTAGCCTTCCTAGGACTGGAGCAACCCCATGGAGAAGAAAAGAGAAGAAAAATTGGACATGAAAGTGATGAAAAGGGCTTGGAATATCATGGAAGTGATTTAGGAAGATTCAGGAAGGATTCAGAGAAATTGGGGTAGTTTCACCAAAATCAGGGTTCACGGGACTAAAGCATACACGGGATAGAAAAGGATGCTAAGCTTTGGATGGTGATTCTAGGAGCTCCAAATTGACTAAGGGAAAAAAAATACATATTTGGAAAGGAAATTCCAAGCCCTATAGTATGGGGAAATTATATTTTCACAACACCTTGGCGCAATAGGTTTATAACTTGTTTTTTCCATGCATAACTAGCAAGCCAGATCAAAAATTTGACATTTTAGGGATATCATGGAGGAATAAATACCTAACACCTTCTCCATTGGCTTCCTAAGGAAATTTACAGTCAATATCATGTATAATTTCATCAAAAACATCCATTTAGAGCTCAAGTTATCGTCGTTTCAAGTTGCCCTATAGGAGTGAGTTCAGGAGTTAGTCCAATTTTGAACATGACACATGTCACTCCAGGGGCCTAGCGTAATTTCATGTCCCTTGTGTCCATAAATAAAATGGATATAAATGTTAAAAATAATTCACCCAGCCCCTATAATCCCTTTGGATCCTCATACAACCTCTCGGACCGCCGCTTTAGCTCCCGAGAGCTAAGATCCCCTGTTGTCGATCAAGTGCCACATGTCATGACTAGGCACGTTGTGTAATTTGATGTACCTCTAGTCCATTTTTGATGAGGTGAATAAAGGTATTAAAAATTATCCTAGCCCCTAAGGAGATTCCCCGATCACCCACGTGACCCCTTCAAGAGAAATTTTCTAGCCCACAGGTGTTTGTCAAGCCTTTATTCTCAACCGTCAGATCAAGTGCCACATGTCATCACCATGAACACTATGAAATTTTATGTCCCTCTTATCCCATTTTTAAGGGACATAAAGGTATGAAAAAATTTCATAGCCCCTCCAAGAATCCTCATGGTTCCTCATGTGACTAGCTTCCAGCCCCTTAGTGTGTTAAAGTTGTTTTTTGCTCAAATCCCCGCCATCGATCCCGCCACATGTCGCAAAACAAGAACCATGTGAAATTTTATGTCCCTTTCATCTAGTAATGATTAAGGGAAATAAGGGACATGAAATTATGCCTCACTCCATGATTTTATAATTTTTGCATATTTAAAACTCCCATGCTTCCCGCTTTGAACTTCTAACTTTTTCATGCACATCTTGCTCTATAACCTCTTGTGAAACTTCCCATCACCTCCAACCATTACTGAAGTTCAAAACCATCTCCCTCATAGAAATTAAATACTATATTCCATGATAATATGCAGGTATCAGAAGAAAATTTGACCAAACCAGGGAGAAAAATCAAGAACGAAGAAGAAGAAATAGAGAAATCCTTCATGACAACGAAATAGAAATTTGAAGAGATCTTGTAAACAGATGCAAGGATTAAAAATACAATTTTCTCTATTCATTACTTTATCAAAAACAATCTGAAACAAACCTTCAAACCCTCCTTCCATGACATAGAATGTTCACAACAAAGAAATCCATTTCTTTGCACAACGAGGAAAAAGCTCAGTTTCTCATCAAACCGACAACTAGATCGAGGAGAAATTTCACTAGTGAGATAAGAAGAGAAAACCCATATAAAAATTTATTTTCATTGCAAACAGAGGATAAAAATAAACCTGTAATTTTTTAGGTCCATTAATGGTTTTCATGTCTAGAAGCATTGCTAGGTTAAAAATTTAAAAGTTTAAACTCTCCTAAACTATTAATCAGGTAAGCACAAAATTTCAAGAGGGTGATATTAGGAAAAAAACCATATCAGAAAAATTTTTTTCTTGTTAATCCGACCTCAAGAAGACCACTTTCTGAAAATAGTAAGTCTTTTTTACAAAGGACTGCTATTTTGGGAAATTCACCAATAAAAGAACTTATGAAGGAGATGCTAAACACGAGGATGTACTATAGTTGAAAGTTCATCGAACGGGAATATTGAACAAAATTTTACACTTACTAAAAATAGTAAGTGGTCCCATGAGCACTTGCCAAAAATAGAAAGTTGATCTAGAAGGTGAGAGAAATAGAGGGAGAAAGGGAAATACGAGTCGCAATATCTAGTTGAGGTTCGAGGTAGCTGATTTTTCATACTTAGTAAAAATAGCAAGTTGATTTTTCTTAAGGAACCATGAAGTATAAGTGGACATGAAAACCTTTTTCTTTGAATATGAGATAAAAGATAGTGATGTCTCCTGCATGGATCTAAATGACCTGAAATCCCGCATGAATTCCAAAGAAAGGGGGATCAATGAAGTCTCTATCTTCATGGATCTCAACAGTGTCTTTTGACACTCAATTAGTATGTACGAGGGAATCAGGACGAGGTGGTTCTAGAGCTTCAGTATTTCCTAAAGGGATTTCCATGAGTGATGCTCACAATCACCAATGGAATCATTTAACCATTTTTTAAACACTTAGCTCATGGTGTTCATACATTTTCCAAAGGAATCCTCTCATGGTATAAGACCTTCAAGGATCCAGGTTTCACTACATTGGAGCATTGCATGGTGTAGGTCACAGGTATATCATACGAAGGGTGGAAGTTGTGGTCATCGATGAAACAATTCCATTCAACCTGACATGATTGGTTTTGAGTTTCTATCTCTTCAAAGTTGGTGTTCATGGTCATCAGTCAAGTCATTTGAAAAGTGTTTTTAAACACTCATTCCAAAGCATCCATGAGCCAATTTGAAGGAGTTTATCGGAGGAAATTTATTCGAGTTTCACTACACTAGAGTCTTCCATCAACAAGGATCATCAAAATTCATCCGGAGCAACATCTCTTCTTCTCTCTCTCCTCTTCCTTCCCCCAAATTTCTCTCTCTTCAAATGTTCTAATTCTTCATTGGGTTTGCACTTTTTGATACACCTTTAAGTCATCTAAAAGTGACTTTAGAAACATTATGTAAATTAAGTCACCTTGATTTTATAAAAGGGACTTAATATTTAGAAGGAATATGAATAGTCTAAAGTCAGAAATAAGGCATATGGAGGGTCACCGAGAAGATGAAGAGTTTATCTTCTTCTATAAATTGTAATGAGATACTCATTACAAGAGGTTCGAATTCTGAAATTATTCTACTTGGTTATATTCTTGTAAGTTCAGGAGAGAGATTTTTCTCACTTGTGATCGAAAAAGGGTTAGCCATTTTCCCCCTATTCTCAATGTCCTCCATTCTCATAGTATGTACAATTAATGCTTGAGCATCAATACAAGGATTTTTTCAGCCTTTTTTGATTAAGATATTTATCGACACTTTGAGCTCATTAAAGTCTAAGTGGTCTTTTTGCTATTTGTAGTATTGTTTCATCCTAAATTCAATGCATGTGATGAAACCTCTAACCAAAGCAGTATGTTACAATCTAATTTTCTAGTTTCAGAATTAGTTCCCCTACTTCATATTCTCACTCCTTTTCTCACTTTCTTGAAAAATTCCTCTCTAGCAAGAAATTTCTAGGTTTTCTGTAGGGCTAGTTGTGTGCCAATGTTAGATCCCCGACTATAAGGCCAACCTAAAGAAAACTCACCATACTTACTCATGTATATATGGAAGATACACTAGTTAAGTAGATGGACTTAGATTCCCAGAGCATTTGAAATAAACCCACTAATTTATCCCTTGACAAATTTTTTCACCAATATATAGATTTGATCTCTCTTCCTACTTGGTTTCCATCTCGTGCTCCCGAGAATATCTTTGTCCTTCCAATTTTTTTACTCAAACAAGTTATTGCAAGTTCCACTTTATTAGCACAAGGGATGTGAACATTGCTTAGGGGTCTCTGTCCATCCATCAAAAACATTGTTGATGTCTTTGCATTTTCTAAACCATGATGGATGTTTCTCTGCGATAAGTGAAATGGTGGACCGAATCTCTGAGAGGAATTCCAAGGAATTCATGTTAAAGGAAAATGGATTTCATGCCTCTTTCTTGAAATATTCCTTGAATAGACCAATTATCTCATCGAAGTTGTCTTCTCCCATTGCAGGTACTTCAAATTTTAGAATTTGACAATTTATACTATCCTACAACTTTTACACTTATCCCTTTGTTTCCTCTAGTTTAGTGATGTTCCGATTGACTACTTCAAATCTGATTTCCAAAGACCTTTCCCATACATGTGACAAGTCTTCTAAAGGAGTTTCAAAAATCTTTTTGTTGATCAACTCCTGATGATGAGTGTTGCTCATTTCATTCACTACTAGACATAGAGGATCCTAGTAGTCCCTATTGTTCTCAAAGATTCTTTGAGTACATACATCATGTTTACTATTGACCACTTCTTGGAGCACTGACTTCCACTTTTCATAAATTGAATTGATCCATTCATTATTAGCTCGCCCCTGCATTGTGAACTCGTGTGTCCTCTTAATAGATTCTGGATTGAAGCTACTTGATGGGTGTAAATTCTTCAATGGGAATTGTTGTGGCATTTGGATCAACTAGATGTTAAACATAGGATGAAAATGTTTTCACATGTTCTTCTTTTTCATTGATCTTCTTCTTATATTATTTTTTCCTTGCCACCATGTGAGAAGAATATTGCTGATACATATGTAGATCCCCTTCATGAAAATATGAACCTAGTTCGAATGTACTCCTCTCATAGTCATTCGGTGTCATCTCATCCACTGGCTTGATCACCTTTGGCCAGATACCTCAATGTATTGATTACCTTTTTCCCCATTGTAGAACCACAAGGCTTTGTGTGTGAACTTTAATTTCTTTCCCTTGGCCGTGAGGTGATTTCTAATACATCGGGGCTGCCACTTATTAAACAAAGCAGTGTGAGATTCAGGGGATATTTTTCCCTGCATCCATGGGAACATCTCATTAGACTCAGGTTCTATGATATGTGCATCAATCATTCCCTACTTTTGAAGAGGAGGCACATCTTGGATGGGGAGGTATTGGTGTTAAAAAGAGATGATGTCTCCTATGGTGGTTTGAAGAATGGGTCTTGAACTACGTGTTCTCTTTTTTATTGTGCTTCACACTTTGCATCTTCTTTTTGCATTATTAAAACCGAGCCTTCTTCAGCCCTAGATTTATTTAGAGACCCTCCATGAGAAGAAGTCTCCAATTATATGGATATTCATTTAGAACTTGCTCCAAAATTCCTTGAACTTGAGGCTACTTCTACAGCTCTTGATGATGAATGATGAGAGGCTTGTTTCTGTCCTATGGGCATACCTCATGATTGGATGATCATAGTTATCTTCCTCTAAAACCAATTCCTTGTTCTCCTGACCACATTCTTAGTTCACTCCTTTATATCCCTTAATTCGTAAACATACAATTTGACCTAAGGAAATGGAGAAACATTGATTGCCACGTACTCAGGATCATACATTTATGTCCCATCATCCTGAAAAATATCTTCAAACCAAGAGAACTTGAATTTCCTCATTTCATTGATTGTCATCCTCATATGATCCTTTTCCCATACTTCAAATTCATCAACACAATTGGCCCAATAGTCCTCAATTTGTGGCTCGTGTTGCAAGTCTGGAACATGGAAAGAGTCAGGATCATCTCGGATGTCGAAATTAGGCCTGATAGTGTAGGAATGCAAAGTCAAATGAGTGAAGGAAGCCTCCATATGAGATGCATCATTTGCATTCTTACATGTGAATACCCCGAGAGAGATGGGAAATGAGATAAACTTCTTTTATTCTTTCTCTTGAAATTTTTTTTACCCGTATGATTTTTCCTACATATATAAAATAGTAAAATTCGGTCGCTAAGGTACTTGGGAAACCTTAGAGGAGATTGGTTGAAGACAACTCACGGTAGGAGAAGGTTGAGAATTGGATCAAGTAAGAGCCATACTTTCTTATCAGGGATGCCGCTTGTGGAGACATCCTTGCCTCCAAATAATCCTCAAAGTTTCAGAACACGTATATTATGAATACATCATCTGTGTGATTTAAGTGTCGGTGGCTTTCCTCCATCACCAATTATGGAAGTTTCTCAAATGCAAGCACCTTGTAGAAAATGTTCTACATGAGAGCCACTCCTTTAAACAATCTTGAGCTAGTGAAAAGATAGACAAAGTAAGAAGTCATGTGGAACTTCTTCATCATGGGCACTGTAGAAGTTGCGGATGAATATTATCACCGATGATTTGCCCCAATAAATTATCTACTTTCCTTCACTCACAGTCAAGATGAAAAGGCTCATCCACTCTTACAATTCTCTTGTGTTTTCTTCTCCCATCACCCTATTAAGGAGGGTGATTGCATCTGAATATCCCTCACAAAAATCACACCTTGGAAGGGTCTTGGGAATTCTTGAGGGTTTTCTCCTCTCTTCATCCACAAACCAAATGCAACATGCAAGTCCTTATCCTTTGAGATGAAAAACATGCTAGGTGATTTTGAGATTTGTAAATAAATTGAGATGGTTATGGGACTGATGACTACCATTTCCATTCCATTGTCATCTCGAATCGTTCATGTTTTGGGTTCATAGTGGTGTGAGAAATCCAAGACTTACTCAAGGCTTTGTATAGACACGGGATTTCCTACACCGTGTGAACAATCTACCTATGAACACCTAATCCTCAATACTCCCTCATTCCTTTGTTTTCATGTGAACCCTTAGGTCATTTAGATCCATATTTGAGACATCAATATCCTCTATCTTATACTCAAAATTTAAAGGTTGTGTTGGCTTCTATCTTTTCGATTTGTACTTCATGGTTTCTTCAAAAGCAACTTATTATTTTTAGTAAGTGTAGAAATTTTTCTTTGAAATCCAACTGGGGATGTTAGATTTATTGTTCAGCTCTTAGAATGCTCCTCTTGTGAAATTTACCCTCTGGAAAGACTCACTATTTTTTTTAAGTTCAAAAATAGTAACTTACTATTTTTAACAAGTACGAAAGATCAACTCCTTTAAACCTTGACTGGCTCTGGTAATTAGAAATCCTCTTTCCCTCTATGTTCCCCTCACTTTCTGGACCAGTCTTCTATTTTTGGTAGGTATTCATGGGACCACTTACTATTTTTAGTAAGTGTCAATTCTAGACCAAGACAACCATTTCGATGATTTCTCCCTACAATACATCTTCTATGTTCACCGTCTCCTTCATAGGTTCTTCAGTTGATGAGTTTCTGAAATAGTTTGTTTCTATATGTAGAATACTTGATATTTTTAGAAATAGTTCATCTAGTGGTCATATTTTTGTAGAAAAAAATTATTTGATATGGGTTTTTTCCCAATATCGACCCTCTGAAATTTCGTGCTTACCCGATCAATAGTTGGTGAGATTTTAAAATTTCAAATTTTTCGCCTAGTAGCCACTCTGAACACGACAGCCATTAACAGAGCTTGAAAGTTGTAGGTATTATTTTCTCCTTATTTTGGGAAGAAAATCATGTTTTTGATATGGGTTTTTTATTCTCTTTCCACCGGTGAATTTTTCCTTCAAACCGATTGTCGGTTGATGGGAAATCCAACTTTTTCCTCCGTTGTGCAAAGAAAGAGATTTACTCACTACAAACACTCCTTTTTTGAATGGACAATTTGAAGGTGAGGTTTTTGAGGTCTCTAAGAATGAATAATGTAGCAAAAAATGGTTCATTTTTCTGTGTAATAGTTTTCAAGATATCTTCAAATTTTTGTTTCACAATGAATGGAGGTTTTCATATGGATTTCTCTGTTTCTTCTTCTTCATTCTTCATTTCTTCTTATTGGTTTGATAAATCCCTCTTCTAATACTTGTATACTATCCTTGAGTGGAGGATTTTTTAAGTAGGTTTGAATTACAATAAAGGTGGACTGGGTGTGAGCAGAGCTATGGCAAAGTGAAGTTGTGGAAAGTAAGAAGCGAGAAAGAAAGTGGAAAACAAGATTTAAAGCATTCAAAAATACAAAGAAGGGGTGGGGTGAATTCTAATTTCCATCATGTCCCTCAACATAAATGGACATAAGGTTCATCAATTTTCATGTGGCATCTGTTGATGAAACTTTGCAGAGATCCAATGGTTGAGGTTTAGCTTCACTGGCTCCTGGGGGATGAGAAATTAGTCTAGAAGGGTTTATGTGGGTAATATGAAGGATTTTTGGGATGGGAAAATATTTATGTACCTCATGTCCCTCAGGAAAAAGGGACATGAGATTCATCAATTTACATGACACACCTAGTGTTGACACTTGTCACGATATGAGCAAGTGAGGGATAGGCTCTAACCACACCGGGAGCTGAACTGGTGATCCAAGAGGTCATATGTGTTACCAGCGGGATTATTGGTGTTGGGTGAATTTTTATGTCCCTCATGTCCCTTAGCTTGAGGTATGAAAGATACATGAAATTGTCCTAGGCTGCTGGAGCTAACATGTGTCCTCTTGTAAATTTGACTAACTGTTGAAGCCTTCCTAGAGGATGACTTGAAACGATGATAACTTGAGCTCCCGATGGAATTTTTGGAAAAAATTTATATGATTTTGAATAAAAATGGCCTTATAAATCCAATGGTTGGGGTCACATATATTTTTCCTCAATTTATTATTTGAAAAATTTGACTTTTGATCTCGTCATTTACATAAGCATGAGAAAACTTCCTGCAGAGATCTATTGCACCAAGGTATTGTGAAAAAATAATTTCACTATATTATATATATCTAAATTCCTTTTCTAACGATGTTTTTTTGTCTCAAAATCCATCCATAGCTCTCTCGAAATCACCTCCCTAAGTTCAACAACTCTTTTGGCCCTATGCACTACCTAGGCTTGTGAACCCTGTTTTTGATCAAATTGCTCCAGCTTCTCCAAATCCTTCCTGAATCTTCCAAAATCACTTCCATGATGTTTCTAGACCTTTAATCCACCTCCAAATTTGATTTATTTCCTTTTCACCACTCCGGGGGTGCATCGGTCTTAGGGATTCCATTGATAGCCCTTCTCAACACCGTAGAAAAATAGTAATTTCCTAAAATCACCTAGGGGTTGAATTGAATTTCCTAAATCACCTATGGGAATAAGTTAACATCATCTGGGAGAACATTAGACTAAGTAGACCTGGGGTGCCTTAGAAGGTTAAAAATTGAAAGTTTCGACACAGGGGTATAATTTTCATGCTCGAAAATTGTCAATTTTCTTGTTGCACATTTATATGACAACACAACCCTATAATAAGATATCTATAATGAGCCACCTTCTTCTTCCCCCTCGATCGACCCACATTATCTCACCATCTCATAAAAATTTCATTCCTATTAATCATATCCACTCCTCCCCATGGAAAACCTTGTGGATGAGTAATGAAAATGTACTCAAAATCCCAACACTATAACAAATGCAACATCAATACCAAATATCTTGCGGTCTTTCTAAGCCCAAAGCTCCTCTTATGTCTATGCTTTAGTAAGGAAAGGGCCTGAGAAAAACATTAAAGTGCTCCATCATCTCCGTAACCACCTGGTCATCATCCATGGGAATCTCCCTCCTCTAGAATTAGGAAAAGAAAAACATGAAATACCCATCATCAACATAGTCATCTAAGCACATTCCTCTATCTAGAAAGAATATAAATATTGATAATAAAAACCCCCTGAAGTATATATGTCATCATCGACATCACATCCATACAATATCCTCATCACATCCCTCAATCTATCTCATTGATACAATAACTACCCTCTTAATGTACCATAAATCTAGTAATCTGATGAGTATCCTCCACAATGATCATGATCTCACCTGTAGGTAACCAAAAAGTACAAGTGGCTAGATCCCATCTCTCCATAAAATCCAACAATAACCCCTGACATTTGTGAATGCATTTATAAACATGCATCCTTCTAAACCTAACCTCCTCTATAAAAATCCAATCATCATCCGACATATCCTCTCAAACCTCTACTAAAATGAATGGAATCCTATCTCGATAATCAGTTTTGCATCCACCTGTAATCATAAACATACCATAAACACACATTAGAATCCATGTTTACTTCAAAAATCATAAAAACTTCATCAAATACATGGGTCGTAACCTAATCAACCTAGTTGTAGAAAACTCAGAAATATTACCGAGATTCACTTAAATCACTGACGATCTACCTAAAATGTCGATGATTCCGGTGATTTTAAAATCAAACCCTCCATACCATCAAAAACAACAAAAATAATCAAAATCAACTAAAAATCCACAATAAAATAAGTTAGGCACTCACCTCTTCATGTTTGTGCCTCATGCTCCTTATCCCCGACACCATTGCTCCAAATCACCTTTTTCTTCACCTCAATCTCTAAAAATTCTAAATAACCAAGTCACACAAATGAACTATTCCCCATCAACTTAGGGATTTTATATCCTTCCCCAAAATTTTGCAACAATCATCGATGATTCCTTGAATCGCACAAGATTTACCCTAATTTTTAGTGATTGTTATGAATTGCTAGCGATTTATCCCCTTTATAACGTAAAAACACTATTTTCTAAAACCACATCAGTTTCTTACATTTTTCACAAAATGTCTCTTCTAAAGGACCCCAATCCTTGAATAATTAAAAACATTAAAATTACTTTAGGATATGTCATACACTTTTAGATGTGATCTATTTGTCCCTTCATCACTTGACTTGCCCATCATTACAGCCTACCTTTATGAATCATATGTCCATAAGCAACAAACCCCTTGGTTCCCCCTATCACTTGATTCCACGGTAGCCCTTAATTGTTTCGATATCCCATCTTGGAGAAATTTTAAATGAAACACATTACAAAATTATCCAACCAACCAACTTATGTGAAATTGGTGTTCCTTACACTGCGTTGTAGTCACCCCATTTTGATGGGGGATCACCCATACAAATAAATCTATCATTATTTTTTTCTAGCACTTTGCCTACATCAAACCACTTGACAAAAGGGGGAAAATTTAGACACTCAAAATTTTCACCACTCATTTTCCTTATCATTCACACTATTATATTTATCAAATTCACTATTTAATTCATACATCCCTTATCCTAAGTCTAAAACCCCCACCATATTTAATCCATGAAAATATATTTCATAGCTGTAAAAACCCATCTTTACCTCTCCTAAACTAATCAAACCACTAAAGAACTAAAATCAAGTAAAAAACAAAATCAAAACAATTTTATAACCATTACAACCCCTTCACACCATCTTCAACCACCACTAAACCATTTACCCATATCCTCAAACCAAAAATTAATGATTAGAAGTGGTTTCAACCACTTTGTAGTTGTTTCCCCACAAAAAACCCGGATCATCGAAGATTCAATTGAATCGCCAATGATTATAAATAGCACTTATGTTCTCTTCCTTAGGGATCTTCAATCTCGAATCTCAGGCATCCTTTTGGATCTTACACTTAATTTTAGACATTACAATGTATAACACATCAACAAGAATTACCATGCATCAACAAGTAATCATTCTCAAACATCTTGAGGATCATTCTTTATCAGTCAAACTTCATGCAACATCTCAACACAATTAATTCACTTAGGTATTTCTGTTGAAGATTTGAACTAGATTTGAACTCTAAACAAAATCAAATGTATTCCTCAATCTATATTTATCCTTGTCTATCATATCAAGATTTTAAATCAATAAAAAATAATCTTAGAGCTCTAACTTCTCATTTTTATTAAAATTTTCAAAATCACAGAAATCGCTAGCGATTCACTATAATTTCCAGTGATGGACTAAATTGTCAGTGATTCCTGTCAAAATTATCATTTATCATTTTTATCAGTTTTATCAAATCACCTGCATTTAACATTATTGATTCCAAGCATGAATCTTTGTTATATGGTAGTACCCAAATGTTCACATCTAATTACTAGCATTTACATCCTTCCGATAGTCCGAAATCCATTCTTAAGGGGAACAATACAAACATTTCACATGATCTCACACTTTGCTTATTTGATTTACTAACACCAACCAAGACATCAAATACCAATTCAAATTCCTTCACGAGATCGAACAAGAAACTACCGACTTCCGGTATGACTACTTTGAACATGTGTAGATTACATGTATCCTCGGTTTGTCTATCTTCAAAGTTTCTCGAACTTTCCTTTCCATCTTGAATTATAAAATCCGTATCTAATATCTATTCATCATTTTTTATCGTATATCCTTATCATTTATTTTATCAATCTACTTAATTATATAAAAATGAGGTGACATCATCTAGGAAATCCCATTTGGTTTCTTAGAATCGACCTTTGTTGTGCAGCTCATCTATCCATTTATCTAATCCTTTCTGTTTAGTGTCCTTGAGCTCAAGTTTTTTTGTAGGAAAAGAGGACTTACACATTTATTCAGATGCAACAATTTCATTCAAATACCAACTTCAACATCCATATTCACATGTACCGATAAACCCATCTATCTTCTGAGGTGGGTTTTGTTTTTATTATTTACCTTCATTAATTTAAAGTAGAAAATTAAAAACATCTCTCAACAAGACCTTAAAATAATTAACTTAAAAATAATGTTAGAGAGTCTTGAGATATTTTGATTGTATAAATTTTGGGGTGTTTAAAGTCACTTTCACGAATCATATGATGCCAAATTCAATTTGGGAATACTATATTCTATCCTTTTTCACCTCATGATGATTCTTGGATGGAGTATTCATCTCTTTCCCAACTAAAATGAAGGATAATGATCAGAATAAAAAGAAATAAAGATTTGACAGTTTCCTCTTCATTCATCTCCCAAATAGTTTGGGTAGCCATTGTTTTCTAGTTTGAGCTTATCCTTGGAAATATTCTGATGGTTCCTTATAATTAAAGGTTCCTTCATGAAAACATGGCATAATTATAATGCTTCATAGGGAATCTTGGGGATATTATTTTGGGAAAAGTATTTGTATAAAAGTGAAGATGGTGGATGTTTGGGTTTCTTCCCATTAGATTCCTTGTCCCATTTTCATATCCATCAAAATTAATTCCAATTTAATTATAATTCCTTATCCTACCTGTGAATATTCCACCATCCTTGCATATTCAACATGTTGTATTCTAGAAAAAAAATATCACCTTTGCATGTTTTGAGTGATTTTTCCCTGGTTAATAATGTTTATCATATTAAACATCACTTACTCCAATTTTTCAACATTACACTCTAAATGTTATTTGTGATCACATTATATTTGTCTTCAGTAGATTGTGTTTGATGCTAAGTATGGGCATTACATGTATGATAAATCATTTGAGTGATAATTGCATCTATGGATATATTTTATTTAGATTGAATTGCCAATAATTGTAGGGGATATTGAATCATAGTATCCATTCCCCATCAAGCTACCATCTAGGTCTTCTCACCCCAATTTCGGTAGACCCAAAAGTAGTAGAAAATTACCTACTTACTTAATATGTTCCTCTCATTCATTTACAATACTTGGTCATGGAATAATGCTAGGTATCTCCTTGACTACAAATGACACATTTAAAAATATATCATTCTTCTTGAAATTCCTTATCCAAATTGCAGCTAAGTCTCTTGGGTGTAAAACTAGGAACCAACACAAAATTAACGCTATTTCAAAGGACTTAAGGTAATATTTATCAGTTACAAGAGTTTAAGAAGGGTTTAATTAGGTGTACCTTACTTTGACTTATCCAAGGTGTAACAAGGGTTTATCAAATCATCATTTGTTTTTTATTTTTGGAGTGTGATTCATTACAATTTTAGGTCGATATATCATATTTAAAGTGCAATATCTAGTGGTGAGTCCAGTATAAGTTATGGATTTGACCATTTCTATATATTTTTTTGTATTTTATTGGTAAGTTCACAGTTACAAATCTAGAAGGATTGAGATCTTCATTTAGGCCAAAACCTACTAAAGAGATAATACCTGAGTTGGATACATTACATAGGAGGAAACAAGTTTGGAAACCATTGGGAGATCAAATCTCTCAAGAAACTAGTTTATAATCATCTGATTTTGTTGAGCACAATATGGATCATCCTTGTCCATGTGCCCCTTTGAAAGTTCAAGAATTCAAACCAATTAATTTTAGGGACATGTTTGGATATCCTAATGAGGTACCCAAACAAGTAAGAAACATACTACCAAAGTTCCAAGGTAATAATGTTATTTTTAGAGAGAAACACCGTTTATCCTTTTGGAATATCATTAATTATTAAGAGATCGAGTATGATAATGTTTAAATGAAGTTATTTGTATACACTCTTGAAGAAGATGGTAGATAATGATTTAATTCATTGCCTCATTAGAGTATAGATTTGTGGGAGGATATGATGATTGCATTTAGAATTCAATATAGAGATAGAAATCATCCCATATTTCTTCTATATGAATTTAAAAATATCAAGAAAAACCCAAATAAAAGTTTGCAAGATTTCAAGACTAGATTTAATAAGAATTTGATGATATTACCAGCCACTTTAAGGCCAAGTAATGATTAATGATTAATCAAATATTGTTATTATTTTTATAAGAAGAAAACCTATTACTTGAGAGACAAGGACCCTATGAATTTGAGCCAATATTTTAGTCTCAGTAAATATAAATTGAAAAATATATTAAGATTGTTGGTAAACCAACTAAGAGATAAGGGTTTAAACTTGTAAATCTTGAGAAGCAATAGGTTGATACATCATCAAATTTGGAATAGCTAGTAAATAATTTAATCAGTGCCATCAAGGGAATCTCCTAAACTTTGGATAAAGTAGTGAAGAGATTTTTGGCCATTGGGTTTTAGTGTTGTCATTAATGTCAATTACAGTTATGGAAAAGGGTTTCATGGTTTCATATGTGTGTCTATGATGTGTAAATCAAGGTGAAGTATGAATGTTGATTGGTAGTGACAAGATTTTATGAGTTGTCATGTAGTCTCGGTATGGTTTTAGCTTGCATATTCATTATATAAGCTATCCAAAGTTGGTTGTAGGTTTTCATGATGTCATTAATGGTCTATATGGTGTGTTAAAGGTGTTAATAAGTATATAATGAGTCATCTTTGTTATTTCATGGTTTTTCATGGTGTGAAGCAGTCATTTTAGGCATATTCCTAGTCCTAGATAATACAATATGGTATGGTGACTTGAGATTTGGAGTTGATTAGTATTTTTGGATCATGGTAGTAGAATTATGATGAGGTATATGACATATTTGATTAGTTTTATTTTAATTCTCATAGGTTTCATGGTGTTTCACGGTTGCTTTAGGAAGAACGTAGGTGAAGAAAAGGCGGGATTGCATATGTATGTTTTTTATGAATAGAGAGTTTCAAAAGTATTTGAGCTATATGCTAAATTTTGAAAGTTATAGGATATTTTCATGATGATTCATGACACATTTCAAATAATTATAAAGAACATTTTCCAAGATATGAAGTTTTTGGTAAAACTGAGTTTTTTAGAGTAAAGATCTTTTTTAAAATTTGACCTTATGATGCTCATTGTAGATTTTTTGCTTTGCATGATACCTAGATATTTTTAGGGATGTTTTTACATGGAATTGAGAAGGTTTATAAAAATAATTAGGTTTTTTTATCATCACATTTTTATGAATGATCATTAAGAAGAAAAGCTGATTTGAAATGATAGCTAAACACTAACTCAAAGAGACTTGGAGGAAATTGAGTATACTGAACCATTTTGTGTTGTTTTTTTGTAAATTTTATTATTTGAGGTTGTATAGGAATTGTATATGTTTCCATAAACATATGGTATACAATTTGTTTTTATGTGGGCCCCACTCAAAAATTAAAGTTTATAAAGATGTTGAGATTGTGGAAATGTATCCCAAAAAAGGTATGAAATAAATTGACATTGGTTTTATCTTGGTAGTTTTTCTACATGTTCATGATAGTTTCAAATCATGGTTGGGGATATAAATTTAAAAGTGTGCCCTATTTATGAAGAGTAGTTTTTGGGGAATTTTGGAGTATTCTATGGTAAAAATGGATTTTTAGGAGCTAAAGGTGAAGTTAGGAATTGGTTATAATTTATTTGTGATCCTGATTCCAGTAGATTTCCAATGATATATCAAACATGAGTTTTTTTATAAGAGATGATCAACTTATGATATGTTCTTTGAAGGGCAAATCTAAAGATGCTTAGTTAAGTATGGTTTTGAGTAGAATCACAAGGTTGGTGAATTTTTTTGAGATTATTCATGATTTATTAAGGTTTAAGAGTGATTTGAAAAAAATTATAATGTCTTTAAATTTTTGGTTAATCTTGGAAGTGATTTTAGAGGTTATGGAGCAAGTTGACCTCAAGACTAGTTCTTGAGTCCTAGAAGCCTAAATGAGTAGTTTCAGAGATGGACCTAGTTGAAGGCCTTCCAATTGGAGTTTGAAGGAAATGTAAGATGTTATGGAAATATAATTCAGATTGATTTCCAATCATATATATTTTTATCTTTATGATGAGGTTTGATAGGTCTTCCAAAGGCATTTTTTGAAGAAGACGATTGTTTATTTTCAGGAAAATATTGCTCGCTAGAAGATTGAGATAAAAGTCTCATGTATTGGATTGTTTGATGCTTAATATCAGTTTTAGAGTGATTATGGATTATTTTTATTCATATTTAAGGAAATTGGAGGTCTTGAAATTGGCATAAAGGGTGCAAACTAGTTAAGTTCCTAAAACTACTTTATGGGTAGCTCAGTTTGGTGAAGAGGTTAGTGATTGTGGTTTCCATGTATGGATGTTTTATGAGTTATATCAAGAATGGATTTGATATAAAATTCAATGTATTTCTAAGTATTGGTTACATGTAATATTTTAGATGTTTTTGGTGAAATCGAGGCCCATACGTGAATACTTGTTCCTAGAAATAATTGTTTTGAGAAGGATATGAGCCTTCTTGTTGGTGTTATGAAGAATTTGATTAGTGAAAGATAATGTAAGACCATGGATGATGTTTTTATTTCATATTTTACATGTTTTAGGACTTTGGAGGCTTTAATAATTATGGTGATGATGTTTGTGGTCTTTGATGAATCAGGTGATGGGGTTTTGAGTAATGTTTGAGCTTGTTTGACATGTTTAAGCATGGCTGACCTACATGGGCCCATTTTATGAATTTTTATGATTTTATTGATATATTTTGAGTTTTATTGGTTGAAATTATTGTGTAGGTTTGACCTATGTTGCGTTAATGAGAAGAAAAGGGTATAAAAGTGAATGTTTGGTTTAAATTTGAACTAGTTAGTTGAGAGGGAAAAATATGACCTACATGAGAGATTAAAATATTTTCAAGGGAATAAAGAGAGAGTTAAATATATATGAAAAAATATAAATAATATTTGAGATCACATGTGCATGAGTTTGAATCCAAATCAGGTCATGAAAATCCAATTTTACTCAAGTTGAAGGAATGAGGGTTTGAAGAGATTTCGAAGAAGTGTGAGCTAAATTGGTGATCTCCATTAGTTGAGGTAGAAAAAAACTCAAATATTTTCATCTTCATATGGTTGAGTGGGTACTTGATCATATTAGGGGTTTTATCCTCCTTGTGGAGTGGGTGCTTCACTAAATTAGGGGTTGGTGTTCCTTGTAGGGTTAGTGCTCCAATAATCTAGGGGTTGGTGCTCTTTGTGAAGTTGGTGCTTGAATAAATCTCTTTCATTTGTATAATATAAGAAGATTTTTAGTGGTTTTTATCCCCCTTGAGTTTTTCCCACTTAAATTTGGTGTTCTTGTGCACTCTTTTGCACTTTTATTATGTATGGTTGATTCAATGCTTATATGAACACACATAAGGTTAATGTTTGATTGTATGGTTGTATGAATAATAATGAAATATGAATGGAAATGGAATAATTCAATCCATTTAGTCATTTATGCTTCCAAAAATGAGTATGAGAGTAGGTCCTTGAGAATAAAATTTAATCACTTAATGGAGAGCCTTAAAGAACAACCATGGGTAAATCCTTAGATGTTGAAGCTTCCTTAAGGAAGAAATATAATATTGTTGAGTATGGTTATATGAAGCTAGCTTGAAGCTGCTATTTTGTTGTGTATGAATGTGTAGTCAAAAATAATGCACTTTATATATTATTTGATCTAGGTCTCATACTATTTAGAAGGTTCTTGAGTGAAGAAAATACTAATTAACTTCCATCATTTGGCCATCGTGTTTTATTTTATTTTTTCATTCCCAACCTATTACACCCACATGCCCAGTAATCTTTCATCACTTGACATTATTTTATCCTTGATCAGGGCACCAATAGGTGCCACTGGTCACATCATGGGCATCCCGATCCTATTTATCTTTCCCTGTCACTTTTTGGGAACTTTCTATCCCTTTCACTTCTTATCTTCTTGGTGGTCAGCCATTTTAGGGTAAATTACAAAGGTATATCAAGAGAAACCTATAAATATAAAGTTATGAGATGATAATGAGGGACCAAGAACTAGTCACTAATATCATCCATCTAGAGTTGCATCCACTTGGAGATCATTTGCATCCATTATCTCCATTACAAGGACAAGGCTAGTTCATGTGCATCACACTTCCTAGGGGGAGGGATTCTATTTTATTTCATGCAAACATACAATTACATTTTCTATATTTAGATATTTCTTGCTACTTCACAAAGTTTGACTGGCACAAGAAAACCTAGGGCACATTATGCACACACACACACACACACCACAAAAATGTAGTGTAGTGCTCACTTAGTAAGCCCACTATTGTGGCATCTTAGGTTAGTCTAAACCATTCATTTTAAATATTCATTTTTTTATGATTTTGATACTTCTTTTAGTCTTATCGTAGTTTTTTCATCATCTTATATCATTAAGGACACTTGTCATAGGGAAAAAATCTGATGCGACACACAAAGAGGGTTTTAGACCACCTACCAGAGCTATGAAACTCAGTTATATATCTTTTACATAGACTGGGGTACCCACTATGAAAACCAAAGTGCCCATAAGTGCGGTAGTCCCTCTCTAGGTTCTCCAATCTAGCTAAACAACTCAAATCCATCCTTTTCGATACCTTGGCATATTCATGCCTATTTCCTATTCCTCCATTAATTTCTTTGACATAGGCCCACAAGATCATAAAATTAGATAAGTACTATCCTCTTCTCTCTTGCACATTAGGGTAAGAATTTCCTTTTACATAGTTTCTTAGGTCATTTATATACTTCTTTACTGCATTTATTTACTATATTTACATTTCATTCTAGATTAGATTAATTATCCCCATATCTCAAATTTTAGTTAATCATTTTGGTGAACCTAAATTGATCATTCATGCTTTTAGATTCTTCATTCATTTCTTGTCATCCTAGGGTTTGGTCATCATGAGTATCTCAATCAATGATTATTTTCTTACAAATCTTGATTTACTACATAGAGTCCAAAATTTTCTTGCTACTACTCACATTTATGTTGACATGCATCCAAACTCAGTTTATCAAACATTTTTTGATGCTTTCTCTTCACATATAGTATTCAAGTCTAACCTTCCCATTGATGTTCACACTTTTGATAATGACCTACCTCTACATATCATCTCTCATATTCATAATGTAGTTGTTAAGTGTACTTTTATTGATAATGGATCTAAACTTAACTTGTGTCCTATGTCATTCCTTGAAGCTTTAGGTATTTCTACTATGACATTAGTCCCTCTAGTGTTTCACTACATGCTTATGATGGTTATGTCCATCCATGTTTCGGTCACATTACATTTCCTATCACTGTTGGTCCTAAGACTATCCAAATTGTCATTTTCATTGTTGATTTCCTAGTCTCTCGACAACTATCTCCCAGAGTAGGCCATGCCTTCATGCCATGAAGGTTTTGGCTTCTAATATCCATAATTGTGTAAAATTATTACATAAGATAATTGTGTACACCATTTTTCATGACCAAAATCCCTTTTAGTATTGCAATCGGGCTCCTAATAGTAGTCTTCCTATTCTATGCATAAATATTACAGATGAGCCCAACCTATTAAAGAACCATTATAGTTACCACCACTTGATGGTACCATTTGTGTTATAGATGTAGTTTCTTATGTGCCACCTACTACTACTGTTATGATTCCTTAGTAGGGGCATGTCCAATCCATGGACATCGCTCTATCACATACACCTTCACATGTACCATCTCCATTAACACGCCCACCATTCACTTGCATCTTCATGAATGACTCCTATTGGGAACATATTTCATTTTACCCTAGATGCGATGTCATTATATGTTCCCATGAGGTTCTAGTTCAGCTTCGTTTTTCTTTTAAGGAATTTCATCTTTCTATTCATGATCTTCATCTCTACTATAGCTTTATCAATATTACTGTCATTTATGGTTTACGTATATTTCATCTTACGATCTAATTATCATGTAGCCATCATTCTTCTCCACTCACATTAGGGAATATTATCTTACTTATATTGGGGGCACATTAGATCCTAGTTATATAAACATTTAATTTCCTATACCCTTTGGTCATGTTTTTATCTACAATAGTTCTTTTCTTAGCTATTCGCAAAATATCACTCATTGGTATGCACATGGTTTCCCACTTCCTCCATTCACCAATGAGGAGTATGATTTTTTCATGTACAAATTACGTCTCAATGGTTCGTCACATGATCAACTAGGAACTATTTCTTATCAGGTAACCAATGCCTATCCATATGACTTTGAACCAAAATACGATGATCTTCTCGATGACTTTACATGATCTTCTTGCACACACACCAGTGTCGAATAACATTTAACACACACCCTTCACTCTAGTATACTTACATAGTACCACATCACACTCTTAGAATTTTCGCATACATCATCATTAAATCTACATCATATCTCATCTTTGCATCCTTATATAGCCATTCCCTCACATATGCATATTCATTTGTACTTTAGCATTTTCATTACCCAATGACACACTCTTATGCTTTGATTGACACTTGATTTTTGATTGCTTAATAAAAATGAACCCACACACTAAACAATAGGTCTTATACATCACATCTATTCACATATCATGTGTCATACATCATAGTCATCATTGTGCATATATCATACTTCTATTTTCTAGCGTTACATACTATTGATCATATTGTCCATTATACATCCGATACACTTAATACTATTAGGTTATTTACACACATTGCATCACATTCTACAAATCAATTCTCTACACCACATCTTGCATCATTTGTCTTACATTATACATTCTACCTTAAGTCTACATCTATGCATGTCTATATTATACGCATTTATATACAATTCATATTACATTGTGCATCTTACACTCCATTCCATCTTATACATCATCCATTACATATTCTACTCATCACATGGTTATCTATTATCATCACACATATTACATTGTCTTCTACATGCCACACTCACTACCTTATGACACACTTTAGTTCATCACCCATACTCGACTATCGATGGTTTACAAATCAAATGGAATTTCTCTTAATAACACATTTATCATTCAGACTTTCATCATATGTCATTATTAGGTTATTTCCATACACTTTAGGATAAATGGTCACCCAATCTATCACTTTTTTAGTGGTATACACCTTACGTTACATCACCACTCCCTCTTTTCATCTCGTCATGATATACTCTTAGGGATAAATCATCACTCATCCATTCATCTTATAGTGATATATGCTTCGCTACATCATCACTTAAATGTTACATTGTATATATATCCCCCTTGGGAGGATATTATGAAGATAGATGCACCTTGGCACACGAAATGGCACATGACACGGAGTGTCGACATAGAAAAGTTGTGCCTTGGCGCACGAAATGGTGCATGACACGAGTGTCGACACGAGAAAAGTTGTGCCTTGGCGCACGAAATGCAATGATGACATGGAGTGTCGACACAGAGAAAGTTGCGCCTTGGCACATAGAAATGGTGCATGACACGAGTGTCGACACAGAAAAGTTGCGCCTTGGCGCACAGAAATGGTGCATGACACGGAGTGTCGACACAGAGAAAGTTGCGCCTTGGCGCACAGAAATGGCGCATGACACGGAGTGTCGACACAGAAAAAGTTGTGCCTTGGCGCACAGAAATGGCACATGACACGGAGTGTCGACACAAAAAAGTTATGCCTTGGCACACAGAAATGGTGCATGACACGGAGTGTCGACACAGAAAAAGTTACGCCTTGGCGCATAGAAATGGCGCATGACACGGAGTCTCGACACAGAAAAGTTGTGCATTGGCACACGAAATGGCACATGACACGGAGTGTCGACACGAGAAATTGCGCCCTTGGTGCACACAGAAATGGCGCATGACACGGAGTGTCGACACGAGAAAAAAAGTTGCGCCTTGGCATAGAAATGGCGCATGACACGGAGTGTCGACACAGAAAAAGTTGCGCCTTGGCGCACAGAAATGGCACATGACACGGAGTGTCGACACAGGAAAAGTTGCACCTTGGTGCATGTAAGAGGATGTCGACACGCACATGAATGTGCCAAGCGCACCTTCAAGAGGCGCAACATTCGAGTCTTTGGCGGGAAGCGAGACCACAGCGCGAGATATTCGAGATGGCCATAACTTTTGGTAGGAGCTCGGATTCATGCAAGGTTGGACTTTCTGGAAAGCTTACGAGGTCCTCTGTCCAACTACGACTAGATATCTTTAATTGGGTGAGAAAAATTCTTAAAAATGAAAAATACAGTTAGCCACTTTTGGGGGTCGCTAGGGTTCTCACCTACCACCATAATGAGATGAATTAAATACAACCTGCGGTGGTTGGGTAGATTTGGAATTTCTCTCTCTTCCCTCTCTCATTCTTCCTATAAATTGTAAGGAGGGGCTTCTTTCTAAAGGTTGGACATTCTTGTTTTACCCTCCCTTCTTCTCTTTGGCGGTGAATCTTGTGGAGTTCAAACCTCCTATCTAAAACTGTAATGCAACCTTGTCTCTTGGCATTTTGTGGTGTATTGTATCAATCTTTGGAGCAAATAATGCATGTCTGTGGATGATTATCAACCCTCTCTATGTTTATTTGCATCTTCCTGATCTTTCACTGTAAATCTGTTATCTGTGCATGATCTTGCATCGCATTTTAATAGTTTGTGTTTATTGGCAAGACAGTTGTTCTTCATTCCTCGGTGCATCACCTTTGTTAGTTTAGGTTTATTTTTATGCATCTTCTTACCCTGTCTCCTTGGAAAATTAGATTAGGTTTTGAGTAGACCCTCTGCATTTTTATGTGTGCATCTGAACAGAGGAATAGGAACCGGCCTTCATCCGGAGAGCTTTTCCGATTTCGCAAGGTCCCACACTTGGGAAAAGCTCCATGTTATGCAATCACACTGAGAGTCTCAGCCCATCGAGTTGCAGACATTCAGGGGTGCTTGTGATTCGACATCAATAGTTTTGGCACACCGGTGGGACCAAGAGGTCATTCCATCAAGATTTGAAGGAACTTTCAAGAAATTCGGACTTAAAAAATTGCAGGTTTTACAGTTTCAGTTTTTTTCACCTTCCAGGCTGAACTTTGAAATCAATTTTCAAGGACTTAACTTGCTTGAAACAAGTCAAAATTTCACCAGTTGATAGATCGGGGATAATCTTCAAAAGGGTATTCTTAGATTTTTGAGATTTTGACTTTCAAAATTTCATGGTTTTCTGATTTTCAGATTTCGGTTTTGAAGTCTGGCATTTTTGGATTTTCGGGACTGTCATTCCAAATCCCATTCCAAACTCTAAAATATCAAAAAATACAGGTCTTTCAAATTTCTATTTTTAAAGATTGTCAGGTTTGGTGTGTAACTTGGCAGGATCTAGCCTTTTGAGGCTCACTTTCTAACACATCTGGCGACTCCGAAAGGGATAGAATTCAGCGGTGTAGCAGCAAAGGTTGCCCAGGCATATGAGAAGAATTCAAACCAGGTCCAATACTCGAGAAGAGGGGCTATTTTCCACTTGCAACTTTCACCAGGTAGAGGAAGGAGAGGAAGAAGACCACAAAGATCACCATCTCCACCTAACAGGACTTTGTCTACACCTCCACCTGGTAGGCCTTTTCTCGCATCGACCAGGGTTCTTAGGCCAATCATAATGGCACATCTACCACCGAATCCCTTTGTCAATTTCACGGGTAGTAGTCCACTTGCCCTAAATGCTCAGAATCAAATTCCAGTTGCAGCACTAAAGAACATACCCTATTTCACAGGAGAAAATCACACTACTCCTATTGATCACATCCAGGATATTGCTAATGCATGTGCAATTCACGAAATAAATGAAATGGATGTTGCGGTCAAGCTGTTGGCTTCATCTTTCAAAGGCAAGGCCTTACAATGGTTTAGGAGCCTTACAGCAGGGTCTATTACGAATTGGAACCAACTTTGTTCTGCTCTTTGCAGCCAATTCGGGGAGAGGGCGGACAATTTATCTTTATTGGAACAGCTGACAACAATCAAAAGGGCTCCTAACGAACAAATGGCAGATTTCAACTTTAGATTCCAACGGACATGGGACAGGATTCCAATAGCCGTTAGACCAACCGCCGAAGGAGCATTCCTTTATTTCTTAAAGGCTATAAATTCAGACATAGCCATGATGATCCAATCAATGGGAGGGACAACGCTGCCAGGGGCCTACGACACAGCTATCAGAGTAGAGAACTATTTGATCCAAGCTGGCAAGCTTGCACCAAGGCCACCAATGCCTCTCTATCCGGATATGGGAAATCCTACAACCCAGACCAAGCACGAGTTGAATCCCATTCCAACTCCTAGAAATCAAAGCAATAATGAGGCGTCGACTTCTTGAAATACTTGAAAGGAATTGCGGGAGGTCATGAAACAATTACGAGAACCTTGGAAATGAGCTTGTGACTATCAAAAGACAACAAGCTCAAAGTGCTTTAGACCGTATCGGCCTCAAGCACGATGCCAAGCTAGGCCCCCATACCAACAAAATAGACCACCACCTCGGGCTGCAAATCAAAACCAAAACCAAGGACAACCTCAAGCTGCCGGGCCGTTTCGGCCGTATGATCCAAATGCAATGGCAGCGTCCTCAAGAGCTTTGGTCCCGACACAAAATAACATGGCACGAGTCGGTGGTGTTACCCTTGCAATCTACCTCACAATCGGTCGGCATGTTTCAATGGTGCACTAAATCGAGGCCTTGATGGTGCAAACCATTGGTGTTGCTCAAGAACCAAGCCGGGAGGAGAATCAGCAAACAAATGCGCAAGAAGGACCTCCAGCAGAAACCACATTGGCAAATTGGCAAACGGAAGACTTCTGTGGAGTTAACCAACAGCCTTTTCAAGGCGTGGCTGCCAACACACGGTCAAAGAAGAGAAATATAGGAGAGGGACAACCGTGTAATCCAGTTGTTTCTCAACCCACTCTTACACAACAAGGGGTCAGTAGACCAAACGCAGCTCCAAATGTGCAAAATCAACCCAAGGTACCTGTTGTAGCAACACACGCACATGCTCAAGCTCCAGAAAAGTTTGCACCAAGTAAGGGACAGCAAAAGGACAATTCATCCCCTTTCAGCATCATTGATCAAATGAAGAAGACGAACGTGAATATATCAATGTGGGAATCTTTATCCATCCCAGGACAAAGAGATCTTCTACAAGCTGCCATGAAGAATTGGTCAACTTCAAACCAACAGGCCCATATGCAAGAGAAGGTCCTCACGAATGTTGCTCTCGCCTGAAGGGAATCATGGAGGACAACAAGGTAAAGTTAAAAACCCCCTCCATTCTATATTTCATTAATCATCGGGGATAATTAGTACACAATTGCATGATTGATTAAGGGCAAGTAGTTCGGTGATGCCAAAGCAAATAGCGGATCAGCTGGGTTTGAAATATGAGCCGATCTTTGAAAGGAGTAGTACAACTAGATGGAGCAGTAGGAAGGCTGTTGGAGTCATCAAGAGGTTAAGCCTAACACTACATTCTGTCCTAATGTTACGATTCTGCAAGATGTGTGCGTGATTGACCTTCCGCCACTCTTTGCGTTGTGTCTATCAGAGACTTCACTACAAAAATCGGTGGATATTTATCTGCAGATTGGTCACACATGATTTTAGGACAAGGTATGGAGCCAAAGCAACAATCAGGTCGAACCCAATTGCCAATTTCCATATTGAGCCTCATGTACCAAATCCTATCAATATAAATTGCTCGGCTTTTGACGAAGAGAGTGTTCAAGTGATCTAGAAATAGTACTAAGGTCGAGGAATTCTGATTTAACTTTGGATGAATGGGCAAACAAGAGTCATGAATTTGACCCATACTGAGGAAATTGAAGAATCTGAATTGGGCGTGTATTGTATACACGAAGAAAATTCACCCATTCTCGACATCATTCGGCTGAACAAAAGGATGAAAACAAAGTTTGGAAATTATTTTTCGATGGTTCGAGAAGCAGACAAGGTGCTGGAGGTGGTGCATGTTGATTTCACCACAAGACATCAAATATTTTTCAGCTTTTCGTTTCCGTTTTCTGTTCGAACAACACGGTGAATACGAAGCATTGATTCATGGAATTCATTGGGCGGGGAAAAGGGGCATAAAGAACTTGCGGTGTTTGGAGATAGTGAGTTGATTGTCAACCAAGTTAGGGGACAACATGCTTTCTGAAAAGCGACTTGCTTTGAGGAGCTACTGAGAATAGGGTATGGGACCTCATTGAGGATTTGAAGCTTTCAACATTGTGTCCATACCCGGAAGAAAAATGAAGTCGCGAGATAGGCTCGCGTGATTTGGAGCAATGTTTGATGTGGTTGAAACATCGAAGGGGAAAAACACAGCCACATATCCATGTGATTGTGAGGCCAGCGATTCAGATAATAACACAAGGTGGCGGTGTTTGAGAACGATCAACGGATCGTCGATTTCTTACAAAAGAGGCTGAATTTTCAGCTAGGAATCGGGACAATTAGAGCGCGGTATGGGGATCAAGTAGTGCAGTGCGGACAAACAAGCTTCCTAAGGGTTTGGTAACATTGGAGTCTATCTTGACCCTAACGACCCGATTTAAGTAAGGAAAAGGCAAACATACGAGTCAAGAGAGAAGATTGAGCCAATTCCGGTTGGGGAAGGCAAAACACTTCAAATTGGCAAAGTGGCCACTGAGCAGGAGAAATCAGATTTCATACAACTTTGCCAAGAATTTCCAGATGTCTTCACTTGGAGCTATGAAGACTTAAGAGGATTCGATCCAAATTTGGCACAACATACCATAGGGTGGATCCGGATGCTAAGCCCATCAGGCAGAAGCAGAGACAGGTCAACCCTCACATTGAGCCTCTAATGAAGAAAGAACTAAATAAGCTAATAGAGGCAAGCATTATATTCCCGATCAAGCACTCAAGCTGGGTTGCAAACTTGGTTCCAGTCAGGAAGAAGAGTGGAGAAATCAGGTTGTGCGTGGATTTCGAGACCTAAATAGGGCATCTCTCAAAGATCATTACCCACTTCCTTGATGGAACAAATATTGCAAGTAGTATCCGGTTCGAGAGAGATTCTCTCTCTAGATGGCTACTCGAGGGTACAATCGGGTGATGGTGAAAGAAGATGACCAATTCAAGATGACTTTCACCACGAAATGGGGACCTATGCCTACAAAAAGATGCCATTTGGGCTATCAAATGCTGGGCCACTTTCGAAAGGGCAATGGATATGGCATTTAAGGGGTTGATCAATAAAATAGTTTTGATATATCTTGGCGACATCACTTTGTATTCTCAAAAAATGCGGCGGATCACCTCTGTCATTTTGAGGCAAGTATTTGAGAGGTGTAGAAGATTTGGGGTATCATTGAATCCCAAAAATGCATATTCTTGGCTCACGAGGGAAAACTTCTAGGCCATATTGTTTTGAAAGGAAGGGTTGACGATCGACCCGAGAGAGAGTTGAAGCAATTCGAGCGTTGCCATTGCCAAGTCATAAGAAGGCTCTTGAAAGCTTCTAGGAAGGATCAATTTTGTCGCGGGTTTGTTCCAAACTTTGCGGCTCTTGTGAAGCCAATAACGCTGATGTTAAAGAAGAGTATGGCATTTAAGTGGACATCTGAAGGCAAGGCAAGTTTTGAGGCAATAAAAGAGGCTATATCTCAAGCTCCGACTCTCGTCAATCCAGACTTCTCCAGGGACTTCGTGCTATATGCCTTTGGTGGTGGGGACACGATTTCTGCAATCCTGGTACAACAAAACAAAGGAGGATTAGAACAACCAGTTGCTTTCTTCAGTCAAGGCTTGGAGGAATACGAAACTAGGTACTCTTTCATTGAAAAGCATGTCCTTGCGTGTCGGGCTTAAAGAAATTCAAGCACCTAGTCTCAAACAACAAGATCCAATTATTGGTCTCTCATGCGGGAGTCAGGGACTTCCTTCTAAACAAGGATCTGAATGAGAAACGTGCAGGATGGATAACTCGTGTCATGGAATATGACATCGAGATCAAGGTCACCAAACTAGTACGTGGGAAGGGACTATGTGAGCAGCTAGCCTTGAGTCAACAAGTTGAAGCAGGTGATGAAAAAGAGGTTGTCTTGGTACTACAGGATAACCAAGAACAAGAAAATGATGATGTGCCCACTCCCTGTTGGACTCAGAATGTGATACACTTCCTACAGACAGGCCTATGCCCTCCAGAAATGAGAAAAGCAAAGAGGAGATACTTCAGATTACAAGCCATTCCATATGTGCTTGTTGGTGGTGTTTTGTTTAAGAAAGACATCAATGGAGTTCTATTGAGGTGCATTGGGACAGGTCAAATTGAGAGGGTGTTACGAGATTTTCACGATGGAGATTTCGGAGGACATTTCGCCCCACGAGTAACAGCTCTCAAGATAATGAAGGCAGGGTATTATTGGCCCACATTGTTCAGTGACTGTTATACATGGATAAGAAAGTGCAAGAGATGTGCACTCTTCACGGGAAAAGAAAGACTAGCAGCGCTTCCATTGCACCCAATTTTGATTGACCAACCATTTATGCAATGGGGATTGGACTTCGTCGGGGTCATCAACCCAAACTCAAGCCAAGGCCACAAGTGGATTCTCACGGCAACGGACTATTTCACCAAGTGGACCGAAGCAGTAGCGCTCAAGGAAGCAAATGAGTCTAACATACTAGACTTTTATGAAGGAATAGTGACCAGGTTCGGTGTGCCGGCCACTATCATATCAGATAATGCATTGGCATTCATAGGTTCCAAGATTACAGAATGGGCTGTCAAGAATGGAATCTATTTGAGCACCTCTTCAAATTATTACCCGGAGGGTAATGGATAGGCAGAGTCCACGAACAAGAATTTGTTAAGAATCATCAGAAGGACTCTAGATGAAAACCAAAGGACATGGCATACCAAGCTAAAATCAGCATTATGGGTGTGACGAGGATAACGCCAAAAGAGATCTACGAGTAATTCTCCCTACAAGTTGGTATATGGGAAAGAGCGGTGTTGCCTATATCATTAGAATTGCCCGACATTGGAGCTCATGAAGCGGTTGGAGTTATGCGAGTTCGAACCAATGGAGGCTAGGTATGCGAGTTGATGGAATTGGAAGAAATAAGAGAACATGCGGTTCATGCGATTGAAAAGGATCGAGGCCTTAGTAAAAGATGGTTTGATAAGAAAGCGAGAGCAAGGACCTTCCAGGAAGGGGACCAGTTCTAAAATGGGATGCAGATCGAGCAAAACCAGGAAGGCATTCCAAGTTTGATGCCATTTGGAGTGGCCCCTACATGGTCACGGGATGTAAAAGTAGTAATGCCTTCCAATTGTCTACATTGGATGGAGAGGAACTTCCGATTCCGGTTAACGGAATCTATCTTAAACATTGCTACTAAAAGGAAAAGGTTTACCCTTGTAAATATTAGCTTAGTTTTCAATTCCTCTAAGTGCGTATGCACATTGTCTTGTTGTAGTTAGGTTTCATTTTCCCTAAGTGCTCTGGCACAGGTTTTTCTGCTCTCAGGTTGTTTTCTACAGTTCAGAGTGCTGTCAGAGAAGAAGTTGCGGTATCAGGCTCGGGATCAGATATCAGGTTGGTTTCAGGTTATTGCTTATGACTCCATGCCCAATGGATTACTAAAAGGCCACTGATCTTCTACCTAGCAGGCAGGTGATCCCGTTGAGTCGCCAATTGTTGTATATATCCCCCCCTTGGGAGGATATAGACAAGCGAGAAGAATATGAAGATAGATGCGCCTTGCGCACGAAATGGTCCATGAAATGGCGCATGGAGTGTCGACACGAGAAAGTTGCACCTTGGCGCACGAAATGGTGCATGACATAGAGTGTGCCTTGGCACACGAAATGGCGCATGCACAGTGTCGACACGAAAAAGTTGCGCCTTGGCGCGCGAAATGGCGCATGACACGGAGTGTCGACACGAAAAAATTGCGCCTTGGCGCACGAAATGGCGCATGACACGAGTGTCGACACGAGAAAAAAGTTGCGCCTTGGCACACAAAAATGGCGCATGACATGTAGTGTCGACACGAAAAAGTTGCGCACCTTGGCGCCTGAAAAATGGCGCATGACACGGAGTGTCGACATAGAAAAAAAGTTGCGCCTTGGCACACATAAATGGCGCACACGGAGTGACACGCACAGGCGCATGACACGGAGTGTCGACATTGAAAAGTTGCGCCTTGGCACCTGAGAAATGGCACATGACATGGAGTGTCGACACAGAGAAAGTTACGCCTTGGTGCATAGAAATGGCACATGTAAGAGGATGTTGACACACACATGAATGCGCCAAGGCGCACCTTCGGGCAGGCATGACATTACATTACGAGTCTTTGGCGGAAGCGAGACCACAAGCGCGAGATATTCAAATGGCCATAACTTTTGACTAGGAGCTCGGATTCATGCAAGGTTGGACTTTCTGGAAAGCTTACGAGGTCCTCTATCCAACTACAACTAGATATCTTTAATTGGGTGAGAAAAAATTCTTAAAAATGAAAAATACAGTTAGCCACTTTTGGGGGTCGCTAGGGTTCTCACCTACCACCATAATGAGATGAATTAAATACAACCTGCGGTGGTTGGGGTAGATTTGGAATTTCTCTCTCTTCCCTCTCTCATTCTTCCTATAAATTGTAAGGAGGGGCTTCTTTCTAAAGGTTGGACATTCTTGTTTTGCCCCTCCCTTCTTCTCTTTGGCAGGTGAATCTGTGGAGTTCAAACCTCCTATCTAAAACTGTAATGCAACCTTGTCTCTTGGCATTTTGTGGTGTATTGTATCAATCTTTGGAGAAAATAATGCATGTCTGTGGATGATTATCAACCCTCTCTATGTTTATTTGCATCTTCCTGATCTTTCACTGCAAATCTGTTATCTGTGCATGATCTTGCATCACATTTTAATAGTTTGTGTTTATTGGCAAGACAGTTGTTCTTCATTCCTCGGTGCATCACCTTTGTTAGTTTAGGTTTATTTTTATGCATCTTCTTACCCTGTCTCCTTGGAAAATTAGATTAGACATTCTATTCCATCCATCCATAACATACTACATACTATGGTTTCTCTTACTCTTTCCTACATTTTTGTTTATGGTCTTTATTACACTTTCTAGTTAGATTACTTGTATGTAATTTATCTATATCATCCACACATTCATGTTCACATATTTTTCTAGTTTTGATCCTAGGTATAGGTCTCTTACACACAACATGGATGCTCTCCTTTTACTCTTCCTACACTAGTCACCGAGGGCATCCACTTTCGTCTCTCATGGGTGTTATTGTTTAATTTTGTATATAACACTTTATATTACTTAGTTATACATGATTTTGACATATTGGTTATCTTTCTAACATGATAATAGGTGCTTCATGTGCAACATTTATTATGCGAGGATCTTTTATTCCATACTTGTTTTTACATTATTTTGCTATTGTTTGTTCTTTTATGCAAGTCTTACCCTTTGTTTGGTGTGCACACTTGTTTTTGTATGCGGCCATGATGACCTTACGTATCTTGTGACATCATGATTGATGTCCCATGTTTACATACCACTTTGTGCAGCTTACTTTTTCTTCTTTCATGTTTACATTGCTACATTTATTGGTAGATTTTACACTATTTGTATAGATTATACATTGTTTTCTATCTACATTATTGTTCATTCTAACACTTGTGTTGGATGGCCTCTTGTTTGTGTATACCTTGGTATCTACTAATTTCATTCCCTTCCCCCATAGGGAAAAATTTCATAGTACATGCGGTTGGTCCTCTTTTGGGGCTGCATCTCTCCTATCGCTGACATCATATGTGCCCCCAAAGAGGGGGGAATAATTTGGGGTTTTACATACTTGCACAACACATTTGCACTAATTTAGTTTAGTGCACTTTTTTATCTTTAGCATTATGGGTTACATACGGTGATTGGGTTCGAGACTAGTCTACGAACCCCGTATATAACGGATTTTATAGGACATGGCATCCTTAGCATTTTAGTTAGGAGTTACAAGCTTAGTGGTTACAAAGGGTGTGCCTCCCTAAAATTATTTGGCGAGTTGTGTTAGATTTCCCAAAAACCCAAGACATACGAGAGATCTCTTCACACACATTCAAGGAAGTAGTTACATGAAGGATAATAATGCAGCTTTCTCCCTACACTTCTTCGGCCAGGGTGGTATGAGATCACCTAAAAACTTGTAGTATAGGATATCCTTCTACACTCTATTTCTCGAAATGGATTGGGTGCACATGTTCCATTTACACTTTTTCAGTTGCATATTTACGTTTACATATAGATGCATGCGTCTTTTTACATTGCATTTTTAGACATACAAACATACATATTTAACTACTTGATCATTTTTGACTTGCAGGTCTAGTCGTATGAGGAACAAGAAGTCAAATGGGGACAACAACAAAAACAACAATGATAACACTTTGGGATAACACACACCTTACTAACCATGTAGGTGCATCACACACATCATCAGCTACACAATAATTTCCACCCTAGGTTCACTCTCATCACTATTTTTATGCATTTTCATCTTTAGTTTCCATGTTCCACTATATTTTTGTCATTCTACTCATTGTCTAGTCCATCATCTTGTTTTCTATTATAATCTTCATGGATATTAGGTACACATCTCTATTTACTTTATTTTACTGAGATTTCCACTCACCAACATAAAGTGGGGAAAAATATACTCAAAAAATCATGCACTTAAGATATTATTTAATCCCGACCTGATACTACTATTTAGAAGGTTCTTGAGTGAAGAAAGTACTAATTAGCGCCTCTCTTTTTCCATCTTAATTTATTTTATTTCTTCATTCCCAACCTTTTACACACATATGCCTATTCATATTTCATCACTTGGCATTATTTTGGCTTCGAATGGGCCACCCATGCTAGAACTAGGGATCCCATGGGTGCCCTGGTCTCACGAGGGATGCCCCGATCCTTTTGATATTTCACACAAGTTTTTGGTCACTTTCTAGCCATTTCAACTTCTTAGATTTTGGTGGTCATCCATTTTGGGGTAAATTACAAAATTATATCAAGAGAACTCTATAAATATAAAGTTATGAGACCATAATGAGGGACCAAGCACTAGTCACTACTATCATCCATCTAGATTTGCATCCACTTGGAGATCATTTACATCCATTAGCTCCATCACAAGGACAAGGCTCATTCATCTACATCACACTTCATAGGGGAGGTATTTTATTCTAATTCATGCACATATATTATTACATTTTCTATATTTTGCTATTGCTCACTACTTTAGAAAGGGTGAGAGGCATAACAACACCTAGGGCACATTATACACACACACCATAACTAAATTTGGGTCGAAATGTAGTGCAACACTCAGTTAGTAAGCCCACCGTTGTAGCGGCGATGAAGTCATTTTGACCCATTCATTTACATTCTTCTTTTTAAAAAAATTTGATATTTATTTTTATCTTCTTACGGTTCTTTTAATCATCTTGGATCATCAGCAACACTTGGTGTATGGAATTGAATCTGATGCGACCCATAATGAGGGTTTCAAAGCACCTAGAAGACCAAAGTGAAACTTGGTTTTGGATCTTTTTGCAAACCAAGGCACCCATTCTATAGACCAGAGCACCCACATGTGCCACAGTCCCTCTTCGTGCTCTAATCTAATTAGACAACTTATATCCATCCTTTTTGTGACCTCTACACAATTGTGCATGTTTCCTATTCCTCTAGTCATTTATGCGACACATTCCTACCACTGTACCATACACATTAAATGCAAAATATCTCTTTTTAATTTGTCTTCCATCTAATTCATACACATTTTTGTAATTTCTATTAGTTTCTATCTATTTTGTGCTTACTTTCAGCTTAGCATTCAATTTTATCATCACTAACCCTTTCAAAGTGAAAGGGGGCATATCATTTGGGTCATCCTTAACAAACACTACCGATTCGACAATTCCAAAAATATACTAACACACTTGCAACATTTATGTTAAGTTGTGGAGCTAAATAGCTTCACAAATATCATGCATTTTAGGTTTTCTCAATTACACACAATTACACACACAAGCACAAAAACTACATTGGGTATAGAATGTAGTGCAATGCTTAATTGTAAGTCCACCATTATGGTAGCTAAGGTCAGTCTGAACCCTTCATATGCATATCTATTTTTAGGAATTTGATGTTTTGTATGGGGTTTTATAGGTAGATCATCATTGCAGATTCATGATGACGTAAGTGAAGTTACTTGAGACAATCACATGCTAAGGATTGAGACATTACGAAGATATAGTGAAACTCAAATATTCATATTATGAGCTTTTTGGAGACCATAACACCCATTCTATAGACTAGGTACCCATAGGAACCCTAATCTTCTTCCGGGTGCCCCAGTCTAGTTAGATCTTCATCTTTTGTAATTTATTGGGTCGTACCTTAATATGTTGCTTCATCTCGCACATCACCCTTTTCAGTTTAGCATCACGGTGAGGTAAGTTATTTTTAGTTTATTACCTTATCCCTAATATTTCAATTATGTCGTTTCATTTAAATATAAAATAACATTAGTTAGCATCTATATTTCATTTCATATCAGTTATTCCATTATTGTTACTAGTTTAGATTAACTTAGAATATATAACATTTTTCATATTTCAATTAATCAGGCTGATTCAATGCTTAAATGAACACACATATGGTTAATGTTTTATTACATGGTTGTGTGAATAATAATTAAATATTAATGGAAATGGTATAATTCACCCCCTTAGTCCTTTTTTCTTCCAACAATTGGTATTAGGGTATGTCCTTGAGAAGAAAATTTAATTGTTTGAAAGAGATCCTTAAAGCATAAGCATGTGTAAATCCTTACATGTTGAAGAATAAGTATGATATTGTTGACTCTCTAATTCATAAGTTGCAAGATCATATCATTAAAATGTCTAATGAACATGGAAAATCCATCAAAAGGCTAGAATATCAAATTGAGGGTGTGTCTAAATCCCTAAAGGATAAATAAGATACTTGTTCTAGGTATGAAGAAAGGTTGAAATATTTAGGATCTGATTTAGACTATGATTCTAACAGATTGAATATTTATGAGAATTTTAAGAAGAGTTCTTAAAATCTTGATGAGATCTTAGAGATTCAAATAGTTTCTAATGACAAAACAGGTCTAGGGTTCAAAGGAGAACATGTGAAGAATGATGGTGAAGCTAGTCCAAGCTCTCAAGAAAACAAGTAAGATAAAAATGATATTGACTAAAAGAACTATAACCCAGTTAAAAAACCTATTGTTATGAGGTATAATTCTTCTTTCAATGGATATTGTTATGTTTATAATGATTTTGATCATAGAGCTCGGGATTGTCAGAGAAAGTTCTCAAGAGGTGAGTCATCTTGGAATGGTGAAAAATCCTTCAAGGGTCAATGTTACTCATGTTATGAGTATGGCCATAGGGAAGCTAATTTTGGTTGGAATCTTAGTGTGTATGAGCCTAGAAATTGGAATAACATTGTGTGTTACAACTGCCACAAATAGGGTCATATTACAAGGTTTTTATCAAAACAAATCTCCAAGGAAAGATAAGAGGTATCAAGCATTCAAAATACAAAATAAGAAATTATTCACGTGAAATATCATTCCCAAAATGAATCAAGTGCAATTATGACAATCAAGGATGTTGAGAAAATAAACAAGGTCAAATAAAATGATTCCAAGTCTAGTAAGTAGAATAAGAAGTTTGATGAACCTAAACTTTAAAAAAATTTTGAAAATGTCGATGGTTTGAAGGGAAGAGAAACATCGGAAGTAAAAGAAGAGTCAAGATATTTTAAGATTCCAAAGTGTGTTGATAAGGGTAATAAATATATAGTCAAACTTGGAAATTATAATAAAGGTTTGTTGGATCTTGTAGCAAATGAAAACATCCACATGTTCTTATAAATCTCTTATTTAGAAAATGAAGACTTAGGAGATGAGAATATTGTACCTTAAATAGGTAGTTCTTCAAAGGTAATGAGCAAGAAGGAAAGATACAGATAGAGTCTTTGGGCTCATTTGATAGTGGTATACTTTTCTAGTGACCTAATGAGTTTTTAGTATCTTATCTAATCTTCTTTAACACATTTATAAGATGAAGGAAGCATGGTCATGAGCCCTACAATTTTTTTCTCGTGCTACTAAGGTATGTATCTATTTTATCCATCACAATCTTATCTTGAAATTTTTTTAGTCTCTCTCAAAAGGTGCTTAAGGTTTTCAAGTGGAGAAAATAGTTATGGAATCATGTATCATGGAGTATTATTTGAGTAAATAGTGATAAGGAATTTTAATGCACTTGAGTCCTTGTTAGAAGGTCGATTCTTGGTTTCTCATCAATAATTTCAGTAAAGGTTTATTATTAAGTATATAGTGCATCTAATAAGTATTTTTATTCATTTTAGGATATTTAACTGTTGAATTAAGACCAAGGGCTAGGTGTACATCATCCTAGAGAGAAATTTTTACAATGGCAAGGTCTAGTAAAAATTGAAATTTTAATGGTCTTTTAAAGTACTCGAGAGATTGTTGTTTATATGTGTCTTTGTAATACCACTCTCATATATAATAAAAGTTTCTAGTTTTGGTTATAATTCATGATAAGACCTATAGGAATTTGTCCCTATCATGAGCATGTGGTATGTGTTACATGTGTCCGAGTCTTGAATGTTTCTCAAAGATTCCATTATCTAATCTTTGAATGTATAATTTGTCTTTTGAGTTAAATCACCTTAATTTGAACATTGTGTCAAGAGAAAAGTATCTTGGAATATGATATTTGGTCTATGTAATAGTCTCCTAGTCTCTTCTATGAAGTTCTCTTACCCTATGAAGGCCTAAATCCATCAAGAACGATTTTGTGTCTCAAAATTTAACTATGTTAAGAAAGGTTCTTCACAATGGAATTTTGTCTCAAAGGGAGCATGGTTGTTGCTTTAAATGTATAAAACAGTTGAGCCACATCTTGAAGTTGATATGAAAAAACTAAGAGTGCCCCGTATGAAATTATCATCATCTAAGGCATGTTATCCATGTTCACTGTTTAAGATATAGCTAAGGTATGAGATCATGAAGGTGTAATTACAATCTGAAAAATCTAAGTTGAATTCAAATAGAATGTGTTACACCGATATAAGTGGCTATCATGGAGAATACATGGCTCCATTCAAGGTTGAAGATCAGTTATCAAGGAAAGAAAAGTTTTAAAAGTTATATGAAGTTATGAACATATGATTGAAGGATTTTAAATACCCATAAGGATGGTTGATAGTGTTCCACGTGTTTGAGAAAAGTGTGAAGAGGATGATTCAAGGTTCCTCTCTTCTAGGTATTTATTTTCCTTTACTTTTACGAGTTTTTCTTACAATCAAGTGTGAATATTCATAGTTTGAAGATGTGTGTGATCAAGTAGAAGGTATGGATACTATGTAGCAGTGTTCAAATTAGAGAAGGATTAAATAATGATTGATATAATTTTTGATGTGTCATGACAATGCTCTTTACTGATTGATCTCGTGAATACTAATGTAAGAATAACTTTATACCTTAGTGGTGATTATTGTGAAGATCATAAAGTAATTTTAGGAGCATATAATGATTTATACAACTAGAAGATGATAGATCCTCCACTCAAGCTTAGGGTTTTTTTTTTGGTAACCTAAATCTATGATATCAATGTCATTAGGACCTAAGGATGTGATTGATCTAAGAATATATAATGACCTCATAAGAATATTTGACAAGGATGAAGAATCTATGTGTGTTTTCAAGTTAAAATTAGTAAAATAACAATGTATAGTAAGTTTCAATATATGCAAATAGTGTGAAAAAGAAGTATGATTTTAGTGTTTATCTCTTAAAATATAGTAAAGGTGTAAAGAAGAAAATGTCCCATAGTTGACTTTATATGAAGGAATTATATTGAATTTAGGTTAAAAGGAAATATTGATGTGCTCTTTTTCTTTGAGTATTAAAATCAAGTATATTGGGAAACTGTAGGATTTTTCTAATGATGTAATGGTTGTACAGAGGTCTGTGAAGGCATCCTAAAGAAAGGGAGAAATTTTTTTGGCAATAATATTGATTTTTATGGAAGTATTACAATGATTGAGTTGATTTCATGTCAAAATATTAGGTGATAGGGAAGTAAGTCATTATCTAACCCAGTAGAGAAGACATCAAAGGTATAGTGAAAAAACCTACTATGAAATGTGATGAGGCCAGAATATGCCCGATTAATGTATAAAATATGATCACATCTTACTCTCCTTTTTATTAAGTTTGATTGCATTTTGTGACTTTTATTTGATCTGATATGAGTTAGGATGTAATTTTCTATCTTTTGATTGATTTTGATGCTAGCGTTTAAAAGCTCTGAAATTCCTAACGAAGTGTGTGTTTGAAATTTAGTTTTGTAATAAAGCAGATCTAATCAGTCGAAGAAATGAAGTATGTATCATTCAACATGTTTTTAGTAGCATTTTTTCCAATACAACTTAGTTCCGGAACTTCTAATCTAGTTCCAAAACTCCATTACACAATCATCATCTAGTTCTAGAACTTTTGGACTTAGTTCAAACTCCAGTATTTAGTTCTAAAATTTTGGAATTAGTTCTGGAACCCCTGGGTATAGCTCTAGAACTCTCACGGTTTTGATCCTTAATGATTTCCTATGGTTCTGGAACTTCTCTAAAGTTCCGAACCGATGGAAGTTTATCTATTCTAACCACATCCAGAGATTTTGCATCAACGACCCTTTCAATCAAGAAAGGATGAGAAGATTTTTGAACACAGATCTAGGGATAGTTATCTTACAGTTGTCTGATCAGCCACAATCTGAGTCAACATCTATTTTGGGCATGATTTGATTTCATTAGAATCATAGAGACAACTATGATTGTAAATGTATATATAATCGACCTGCAATAGATAAAGATATGAAAATATAGAGATAGAATAGAGAAGATAGATATAGAATAAGTACATAGATCCAATACGTTTTGTAATACCAAATGTTTTATCAATAAATAGCCATTCCTGTTTGAGAGAATTCTAAGTTATTAAATCCTGATTCAAGGAGGAGAAAGGGCCCACTCCCCCAAGGACCAAGATATTCATCTATTTGGTATTTATATTTTCTAAGAAAATAGTTTAGATCTGTTAATTCTATATCATTTTCAATTCTTCTAGTTAAACTCTGTTGTATACTTGTTCTTGTAGGCGTCTAGATAGATTCTTATTTTTCTTGCAATTGTTTTTAAGCATTCTAAGTTGTGTGTGTTTATTTCCAAAAGCAAGTGTGTTTACTTCCATAAGCAAGTGTGTTTATTTGCAAAAGCAAATGTTTTTATCTACATTCTCGCAAATTTATTTTCCTTCAAGCAAAGCTTTCAATGTGTTTCCTTTCAGCAAATTTTTCATAGTATGATTTAAATAAGGTTTTTACCAAGAATTCCTTAAGACATTGAAAAGATCCCCCAAAAATTCAAAAACAACTACAGTCAACTACTAGATCAATAGGATTACTCTTGTTGCATATAGCTTTAGACACACCCTTGGTTTGAATATGACATCAACAAGAAGTTGATTAAATAAAGGGAATAACGACACCTATAAAAATGGCCCTAGATTATTACAGAGATTATATAAATTTCATAGAGTGAAGATCTATGTGAAGACCATTGGAAATAATATTTGATACAAGAATGTAATGGTGTAATAAGAAAGGGGAGCTTGGTTTTCCCCACAACTAGGTGATATAGATGTCATGAAGACCTATAAAGTAGAGATAGTGATGGTTGCAATATTGTTGACTAAAGGAGCATATTCATATGCTCAAGTGAGTTGAGGTTTTAGGAAAGAATGATATAAACAATGAAACACAAAATTAAAATAGGGGAGTAGAATTTTCATGTCATTTTCTTACAGAATGAGCTATTTCATTTTCTTTGATAGAATTTAGGAAGGATTTTATGGCAGCGTTATGCTAGTTTTATATGTGAGCTAGTGAATATTGATGCAGGAGGATATTTTCAAGTATCTTGCCTATGGATGATGAAATAGGGAAGTATTCAATGAAATTTTACCTCATAACTATGATTTTGGGTTTGACCTATCTTTTTGCACCTTATTAAGGTTTGTGACCTTGAGTTTACATAATGAGTTGATAGATTGTGATATGAGGCAAGAAGGAGATTTTGGAATATGTTTCACTTGATTGGTTTTGTTTCTCATTTGCAGTTTATTATCGCATACTATGGAGAGTCAGTCGTATATCTCAGTCGAGAGCACCATCACCCATATATAGATAGGGGCCCGCCAGCCAGTGCCTTCATTATCCTGAGTGAGAATCTTGAGTATGAGGGAGAAGGGTTGGGTACCCCTGTATCCATATAGGCGCCCAGGGGTGAGGCAATAATATTTAATGTATTATGCTTTGAGAAGTTGGTCAAATTTTGATTGAAATGGTATTTTAGGGACAATGGCTCTAAATAAGGTTATGATAGAGGTAGAGGAAAAATTTGAGGATTTTAATATAAGTAGTATGATAGACTTGAAGAAAAATGTGAGGATATCAGAATAGGGGAGCTATGTGAAGGCTCATTACAAGTCCATGGATCATTAGTTGTTTTTTTTAGGTCAAAAAGGTGAGAGTACACTCGAGGTGGGATATTTGAGCAAGTAAGTCACTTAGTGCATTGTTTCCATTGTTTCTAGTCTTGAGTTGTCATCTTCCATGTATAACTATCATTGTATCCTTTTTAATAAATTTCAAAGGGGTAGATAAGAATTAGAAACATGAAAAATATTTCTATTTTGTGTGTTTGGTATTTTTTGTTGCCATCAATGTTTCTGAAGCTGGTTTCCATCAATGACAAAGGGGGAGATTGTTGAACATCATATCTTAGTGTTGTAATTGATTTCAACTCCATTGATGAAAAAGGGTGCTCCATGGTGTCATATGTGTCTCCATGAGGTGTAAATCAAGGTCAAGTATGAATGTTGATTGGTAGTAACAATATTTGATGAGTTGTCATGTTGTCTCAATATAGTTTTAGCTTGCATAGTCATTGTATGAGATTTCAAGAGTTGGTTGAATGTTTTCATGAGTTTATTCATGGTACATATGCTGTGTTTAAGGTGTTAATGAGTCTCGTAATGAGCCATCTCAGTCATTTCATGGTTTTTCATGGTGTGAAGTAGTCATTTTAGGCCTATTCCTAGTTCTAAAGCATGTAGTATGATACATTGACTTGAGATTTAGATATGATCAGTATTTTTGAGCATGGTAGGAACATTATGATGAGGTATATGACATATATGATAAGTTTCAAGTTAGTGCTCGAGAGGTTTATCGGTGTTTCATGGTCCTTGGGAAGTATGGAGGTGAAGATAAGGCAGGATTACATAGGTAAGTCATCATGAATAGAGATTTTCAGACCTATTCTATCTATACAATTAGTATATAAAGTTAAAATATATTTTCATGATGCTTCATGACAAGTTTTATTTCATTCTAAAAATATTTTTCAAGATATGACATTTTTGGTAAAACTGGCTTTTCTAGAGTAAAGATTTGTGTTAAAAGCTAACCTTCTAATGCGCACTATGGATTTTGATTATAATGGGACCAAAATATTATGGTGGATATTTTTACATGGATATAATAAGGTTTATAAAAATAATGAGGTGGTTTTACCATCAATTTTTTTATGAAAAATCATTAAGAAGATAAGTTGCTTTGAAACCCTAGCTAAACCCTAGCTCAAAGTGACTTAGAGGAAATTGAGTATACTGAACTAGTTTTGATTTATTTTTAAAATTTTATGATTGTAGGTTATAGAGGACTCATCCAATTTTCTATAAATGTATAGTAGATCATGTGATGGTATGTGGTCCCCACTCAAAAATGTAAGTTTCTGAAGATGTTCAGTTTGTGGAAAATTTACGTAAAGATGTTATGGAAAAAATTGACATTATTTTTATCCTATTACTTGTTATATATTTATATGATAGTTTTAGATCATGTTTGAGGTCCTAAATGGAAAAGTGTGTCCTATTTATGAAGATTGTTTTTGGGGCGGTTTAAAGTAGTCTATGGTAAAAGTGGATTTCTAAGAGCTACAATTAGAGTTAAGACTTGGTTAAAAAAATTATGATCCATATTCCAAGATATTTCCAATGATATATAGAGCATGTGTTTTTGATAAGATAATATAAAGCTATGATCTATTCTTTGAAGGTCAAATATGAAAGATGCTTAGTTAAGCATGGTCTTGAGTAGATTCATGAGGTTGGTGATTGTTTTGAGTTTATTCATGCTTGTTGAAGGTTTATAAGTTCTTATAAAATATGCTAAGGGTTTCTATGTTTTGGGTAAGCTTGTATCTAGGAAGTGATTCTAGAGGTGATGGAGCAATTTTACCTCAAGACTAGTTCTTGAGTCAGAATCCTAAATGAACAATTTCATAGATGGACATGGATGAAGGAATTAAACTTGGATTTGGAAGGAAATGTAAGATGTTATGGAAAGATAATTCCAAGTTATTTTCTATTATATATATTTCTTCTCTTGATGATGAGGTTTGATAGGACTTCCAAATCAGTTTGTGAAGAATATGATTGTTTGTTTTCGGACAAGATTACTATAACAAGAAGATTGAGGTAGAAGTATCATGAGATATATTTTTTTGATGATTCATATCAGTTATAGAGTGAAGAGGGATGAATTTTTTTCCTAGTGAAAGAAATTTTAGGTTGAAAAAAATTTAAGTTCCTAAAACTAATTTCTTGACAAAATTTCAAGATGGAGAAGAGGAAAGTGAGCATGGTTTACATCTATGGATTTTTCGTGAGTTATAGAATGAATGGATGTTATATAAATCTCAAATGATTAATAATGATTGGTTACATTCTATATTTTATATGTTCTTGGCTGAGCTTATCGCCCATAGGAGAAGAATTGTTCTTGGAAGTAAATGTTTTGAGAAGGTTATGAGCCTTCTTGTTGATGTCATGTATAATTTGATTAGTGTAATATAATGTTTTAGAATAAAAATAGACTAAGTGGGGGATGAATCATTCCTTAATATTTTTTTAACCAAATCATATTTTCTTACTTAAATAATAAATCACTCAACCATTAATGTGTGCACAATATTATACAACATTCATTCAAATAGCCACAATCATGATAGAGAACACCATAACACAAGAAATAATTGGGAAACCCTAAAGGGGAAGAAATACCACTGAAACAAAACATTATTATAGTTATGTTTCATATTTATTCGAGTACCAAATAAAAAATGATCACCAACCATTGATTTAGTGACACACTAACCCCACAAAGAGCACCAAACCATAGTTTAGAGAAGAACCAACTCCAAAATGAGGATACAACCCCATAAGATGATAAATCACCCACTAAACCACATTTTAATGAATATATTTGATTTCTTGTTGCTGTAACAACTGATAGAGATAATAACTTCAGCTCACACACCTTCAAACCCTTTCTTCTTCAACTCATTATATCTCACTCTTTCATGGAATTATTTTTCTTTAAATCCTTGCACACATTTTATAAAAAATTCCTCAGCCTTTTTCACAGTCTCTTAGATCTAAATATATATCTTTATACCTATTTCAAACACACACTTGGGTCACACTTTTTCCTCCCTCTTAGATAGTTCGACTTTGAACTCAAACATGCACTTTATACCCTTATCAACTCAAAATGTGAAACAATTTGGTATCTATAATTTATATTTACCAAAAAAATAAAATACATCCCAATACATTAAAAAATATTAAAAATGGACACATTTATTTCTTCCATGCTCAAACATACAAAAACAGTCTAAAAATAACTTAAAATCCCATCCCCTAGATGACCAAAAACAACAAACCTCATAAATTTTGATTATTTAATCTCCAAAATTCATAATACATATCAAATATGATATAAAAATAACATCCATGGTCACAAATTATGTTTACATCAATCCATTTTCCATAACTCACTCAACAAGGCTCATATACTTCACCAAACAGCTTGTTTCCATGAACCGGTATTCACATATGGGCCTCAAGAACAATCAAGAACATATAAAATATGGAATGTATCCATTCATTGGAAATAACCTATCATTTAGATCACATCCATTCTTTCTTGAGCTTATGAAAAAACCATACATGTAAATAACACCAACTTTCATCTCCACCAAACCAAACCACCCGAAAAATGTTTTAGGAACTCATCTGATTTGGACCATTTCGTCCACTTTCAAGATCTCCAAATGCCTTAAATAGGAAAAAAAAATCTACCCATTCACTCTCAAATTGATATCAAGCTTCAACTAATCCATCTCATGCATCATATACCTCAATCTTCTAGCCAGAGAAATCTAGTCTTAAAAAAAAAAAAACCTTTTTCTTCACAAATTGATCTTGATAGCCTAAAAATATCATCATCATAAGAAAAACCTTATACCATTTAAAATCCCTCTTAGTCCTCTCTCCATAACATCTCACATTTACTTTGAACTCCAAGTGGAATGCCTTCAACCAAGTTCATCTCTAAAACTACTCAAGTACTCACCCAAAACTACCTTAAGACCAATCTTTATAAATAGGAAACACTTTTTCCTATAGAAGCTTAACCATCATTTGAAACCATCACTAACATAAATTAAAAATCCCATACTAAATAAATGTCAATTTATTTCATAACCCTTTTGGACAACTTTGTCGAAACTAAACATCTCGATCATAGCTTTCTCGAAATATGGATGAGTCTTATACAACATCCGATCATCATACTAGAACAAAAATAAATTATGGGAATTTATCATTAATATCTCTTGTACCAATTGAGCTATGGTTTCAAACTCATAATTTTGTTATTACCTTCTTAACATTCATTCATAAAAATGTGACGATGAAACCACTCCATTATGTTTGTAAAATTATCTTTTCTTAATTTAAAAACATCCCTCAAAATCCACAAGGGCCCATGCAAATAACACAATTCATGGTGAGCATAAAAGTTGGAATTCTAGCTCGAAAACACCTTCTTCTCAACTTTGTCTCACTAAAATTGATGTAACATGAAAAATTTTGATCATAGAATCCTAAAAATTTTCCCACAACATCATGAAAAAACCTAATAACATCTCAAATCATCCGAAAGTCACAAATATCTATGCATCTTCTCAACCCTATCTCATTTGCATGATTTTCCATTAGGTTTTTGCAAATTTTAGGTTAGGGTCAACTGAGAAAACATTATAAATACTCAAGAAACCTCTCCAAAAACCTTAAAATACCGTAAAGAACATGTATCACATCCATTCATGCCTCCATGAGCTCATATCAACTCATCTTCATGCTTCATCAGCCTCCAAACACCTAGAGTAGGTCTAGATGAGCTCTTGAACTGGGTCTTGAACTTGTACCTACAATCTAAAACTTATGTGAGTGCATTAACACTATCCTAACATGTTCTCCATGCCACTATAATCCTCATCAAGAGATAAAGAAACCTGCATCTTTATGCAACATTACCCATGCTAGTTAGGTCACCTAACTAGGCTTACTAGACCAAGCCTATTGTAAGAACAATGGAATGAGAGGGGGGATTGAATCATTCCAAAAAATTCTCATTACATTACCTATTAATAGTAGCAACCACTAACATTTAAATATTCACATACATTCAACCATTACTTGTTTAGTGTGCACAATACATCAAAACAACCATAACACATGAGAAGAGGAACATAGACACAAGATATAAGTGGGAAACCCTCACAGGAAGAAAAACCACTAAATTTATTCTTATATTACACAAATCAAAGAGATTTAGTGAATCACCAACTTCACAAGGAGCACTAACCCCTAGTTTAGTAGAGCACTAACCCTACAAGGAGCACCAACCCCTAATTTAGTGAAGCACCAACTCCACAAGGAGCTACAAACCCATATGATGATAAATAACTAACTTAGCCACCTAAATATATATTATCTCTGATATTGTTGTTACCATAACTGATGGAGATCACATATTCAGCTCACAAACCCTAGCTCATACCCTAGGTCTTCAAACTTGCTCTTTCTTCTTCTTTCTCAACTTCTCTTGGCTCTAAAATATTTATATCATATCTTAAATAATTATTCAACCTATCATTCTCTTCCTTGGCCTTCAAATCATCTACATATTCCTACAAATCACTCTCCTCTAGGTCACACTTCTTCCCTCCAAGAGCACTAGTTTAAAAATGAACCCAAAACATCACTTTTATATGATTTTATTTCTTATAACCCAAAAGAGGTCGGTACTTCACCCTCGGTTTGAATAAATCATCATTACAAACATCCCATAACTTTATCACAATAGTCACAAGTGACCCAAGTAGGGAATCTTAACCAAAAACTACTTTTCATGTACCAACAATCCTTAAAACCTTGTTATTTAAATGATAAAAAACCTCTCGTTCCAAAACCATGCTTATTTATTTGATTTAATGGTCCCAGGTGGCTCTTTACCTTGTTAAAACAATTGTTTCCAAAGAACCTCATTTCACCTTTGGTCCCGAATACCACACAAGAACTCCTAAAATATGGCATGTCACCAATATATTAAAATGTAAATTCATTTTAAACACATATAAGCAATTCAAATATCACTAAACAATTATCTAAACAAACCAAAACCACGTTTTTCTTCACCAAAACAAGCTACCAAAAAACAAGTTTTACAAAGTCAGTTGATAAACATTATTTATGTCACTTCTAAGACATATAAATGGATTAATTATATTAAAAATTAATCATTATTAACATTCAAGGTAATATTAATAATCACCAAGTCCATATCATTTTCCAACCAACTCAATCATTCAAAAACACGCTTCTATCCTAGATAGCCAAAAATATTCTTGTACAAAAAATGACCTGAAACTAGAGAAAAATAATCATAATGATACTAATATTATATCAATGGAAATATATTTTAATCATCTTTATAACACAACTTGAATCACCTCCTAAACCATTCTATAGCTCTTACAATGTCCATTTTAGTGAATATTTCTTTTAACTACCTTTTGACAAGTCAACACACATAAGGCACACTTTGCACTTTTTCAGCATCAACATGACTTGAAACCTTCATCAACATATATAAAAAATCTCGATCCATCATAAATTATAATTTTTACTTTACCTCATTTGGATAACTTTGCCACAAACTAAAAATCTTTAGAAAGTTACATTTTTAGGTGGGGCCCACATATCACCACATGATCCATCATACATTTTTGTAAATATTGAAGAGTCCTCTACAACACAAAATCATAAATTTTTAGGAACCAATAAAAACTAGTATGGTACAATAATTTTTCTGCAAGATACTCCTAGCTAAGGTTTAACTAGGGTTTCAAACCACTTTGGCTTCTTAACGATCATTCATAAAAATGTGACTATAAAAAAACCTCATTATTTTTTATAAACCTTCTTAGTTCCATGTAAAAACATCCCTGAAAGTATATGTCTCCCATGAAAATAATACAATTCACAACTTGCATCGAAGGTCCACCTTTGTCTCAAAATCACACTAAAACTCACCTTATTTTTCCAAAACTTGCATATCATATAAAATATTCTTCAGAATGACCTGAAATTTGGAATGAAGTTCCATAAAAACCTAAAATAACCATCCATTCTCACCATCTATGGAATATAACTCTCGAGACTCTCCATTTAATCTCATTTGGATGTGTTAAATTGTATGTTTCTCACCCGTAGCTTCCCAAGGACTCTTTAAATGTATTAAACCATTGATTGTAGACCTAAAACTCGCTATAAACCTTATGTACACTATAAAAATACTTTTCCCATGCTCCACCATGACTGATAATCTCCAAAACTCATACCTATACTTCATTATACATGCTCTAGTGCTAGAAAAAAGCTTGGAATGACATGAGTCAACCATGAAAACCCATGAACTAATCACATTGACCTCATGCAGACCCATATGCACCTAAAACAAACCTCATTTACTATGAATGACCTCATGACACCATCAAACCAACTTAGAATGACTCAATCCATTATTTTGCATACTCAACCATGCATTAGGACTATACAAAACTCACCAAAACACTTAGAATTCATGTTTTACACCAAAATAATATCACATGGGGACACATACAACACCATGAAACCATTTTCATGAATGGGAGTTGACATAAATGAAAACACTAACCCACAATGGCCAACAATATCCCCTTTGTCATTGATGGAAACCATCTTCTAAACATAAATAAAAACCAACATGACCAACACCTATATGAACTAATTCCCATGATTCTGATACTTCTCTCCCCCTTTTCCATCTATGAAAAATTATACAATGATAAAAAAACATGGAGAAGGACAACACAAGACAATGCACAATGGAAACAATATAAGACTTGACGTACTTTACCAATTTCTCCCCAGACTGAAATCTCTCCTCGACTCATTTAATAGAAAAATCTGATCCTCTAGACCTGATATGATCATGCAAAAATATCATCCTGAGATAATAACCTCCATTTTATCTGTCATTCTCATTTTTCATCACTTTCTAGGTCTAATTCATGCTTAAGAATACCAAATTTTCCTTCACACATTCGAATCTTACTTTGGGGCTAATTGTCCCTAAAAAAAATTATAGTTGAAAAGTGATAACTTTATACAATCTTTAGAATTAACTCAAGCCTATAAAACACCTTCCAAATGCTCCCCCCTAGAAGCATGTTCTCTATATTTCACTAAAAACAAAAACATTTAACTCTTACCTTATTTACAATAAAAGTGACTTAGCCTATTCACCTCTTCCCTGAAATGCTATTTCGGTGTCTTTTCTCTTATTTCATGTGAACAAAGACCTTTTGATCCAACACGTTTTTTCAAAATTCATTCACCTTGAAGTCACTACTCAAACTATAAAAGCCTTGACCAAAATTTATATACCCAATTGAGGATTAAAAGGACTCCGCATGTCTTATATAATCTACCTTAGACCCGATGATGAAAATTTTCTAAGAATTCTTCAAACCTAGGTTATACTATTTTTCATGATATCCTCTTACTAATTTATCATAGTTTTCTACAATCACAGGTACCTTTCTCTATTTCTAGTTCTTGGAGACAATAAGAGAACATATCTATCGTAATTGTATTTCTTGTGAAAGTATGCTCTGTCATACATTGAGATACCTATAGGATCAAATAGAGGCACATTTTCCATGTGTAACCACTTATAGTCCTTAGGATCACTGATGGTAACCTCTAACAATATACATATGATTTGTTTATTCTTAACTCTACCTTGACAATTCCTTACATACACCAGTACATTTCAATCTTCTCGACCATACTTAGTTTTTGCATCTTGAATAAACCTTAGATCTGTAACATACCACATTCTAATATCATTACAACTCTCAAGATATATATGATGCTCTATACTTCATCTTTGTAACTTCGTCACCAATGATGCAATCTAGTCTCAACTCACTATTTCCTCATTGCAATTCAAACTCTTTGATCATCACTATACATTGTTAAATCTTTACTTGACACATCACTTCATAAAAGATAAAACATAGGAATGACTAGTGTCAATCAACTAAAATAATCACTCAAATTTTAGAAAGTATTCATGACACCTAGATATAATTTTAAAGTAGCTCCCTTGCCTCTATCACGTTTTCATACACGAGAAAATTTTATCTTCCACAATCATTTTAGCAAGAAATTCATTTCATATATTGACCTACACCCTCTTGAGATGACATTTCATTGTTCTTTATCCCTATGAGTTAAATCATAAAATTGTAAGAAACATTTGAGTTCTTCATTTGTTACCTAGCCTTAACTTCAACATTCACCACCAAGAAACATTAATTTCATAGACATGTTCTAGTTCCTTTGGCTTGAGAAGTTGTTACGAGCTCTTACAACATGATATAATTATATAGTTACTCATTCAATTCTTAAAATATTTAATCCTATAACAAGCCAATTCTACCTCCCCAAGGTTTTGCACCAACAAACCCTCTAACTTATATAAGCACCTTGATGTTTTAACCTTCATGTCCTTATCCTTGTTGAAAAAACATACATAAAAAGACCTAGTTACATCGAGTTAGACATGCTTAAAGCTCTTCACATATCCTTCTCACAGATCAACGTCACCTTTGGTCCTTACTAAAACCTTGTTTTCAGGTATATAACAGGATTTTCATGTAACAAAACACGAATGTTATCATACTTTTCAACATGTGATCATAGTCTTTGTTTAACACAAACCTGGGAGGTAACATGTCTTCTTTAACCCATATACTAATCACTTACCCTTCTTGACTATTTTCCTGAAGCACACCATTATGATGATAATACTTCAACAATGGTTTGAAAGTACCTTTATATATGTATCCTTTTATCCTCTCCAGTGATGCACTTGAGTGTTCATACTCATTCCTTTATCATACCCGATCAAACTTCCATATATATAATTTCTCTCTCAACCTTACAACCCTTGTAATCTGTAACTTGTTTTAGATTTCCAATGCTTCTAGTTACCCTTTAAGACCTTAATCTTCCTCTAATGTTTGCTTAATATACTCATGTTCATTATGACACTACACCCAACATTGTAGATTCCATAAAATGATCATACCCACCTCAAATCCCTAAGCTTATATTCTCTACACCACCTTCATTCATTGTAGCACTTATAGCTTACATTTATAGTCATCCTAAGTATCCTTCACATTCAAATTTCACCATCTCAAATCATAGTATCTTGTAGCACATAGTTTTGTACTTGTGTTGACTCATAAAATGATTCTTTTGTCTTATTTGATCATTATACCTCAACTCTTTAGTTCATAATGACTTTGCATTAACTTTGAAAATATCTTCTTGTCCTTCAAGGTCATAATGTTCATTTCTTACCTTTGTAAGAACAATATATATCCACCTTTTGACTATTTGGCATTTTTCTACTCATAGTAGGACCTTTACACAAATTTGACCAAACATAGCTCAAGAAACCTTGACAGAGATACAAGACCCAACATATTTGAAAAAACACTAATATTATTGACTTCTTTGTATTCTCATCTAAGCCTTGATGAATGACCCATGCACAAGAACCTACCTATTTTGAAGAAAAATAATATCATAGACCTAATGTCCTTCATTACCTTGTTTGAGTATTCTGAGACAAATTTTCCATCCTAAGAACACCAATTAAAGATTTGAAAATTTTCACATACTTTTACCTTCACACATTGTACCTCATTTAGGATACTAAGCTCCTCTAACTTATCTTTCAAACCTAAATCATTTTATAGATAGCTCTAAGTTCTTGTAGAATTCAACTTATTCAAATTTGTAACATCCATCATGATTTCCCATTATTTTGAACAACTTTGATATCTATAACAACCTTGAAAAGGACCTATGAACTTAGAACACAAGTGTACACACCCTCAAAGGTACCGACATACACTTGCAAGCTCATGACATCACTTTGAAGCACCCTCAACCTTTGAAAAAAAAACATACTCAACACCATAACATGACATATCATACATAATCAGTCTCATACCTAAAACACAGAGATACCAAACCAAGACCCTTCAAACAACCTATAAAAAAATAATAAATAACATATGCACACCTAGAAAGGTCAAGAACAAGACCTTATGATGAAAAATTACACTACACAGTTAGTAGGACACAGTACATAACCACACACATCTCCATGGCTAATTGATCTATCAAGAAGAATAACATTACTCACAAGAGATGAATGAAAATTCAATGACCTTTGAACAATATAAAGACACAACTCTATATTTTTGACTCGAGACTTGTGAATTATTGAACTAAGGAAACATAGATTTATCATATATACAAGATACATAATCTCAAACCTATACCTTAGACACACCCCAAATAAGAGTTGGATCTCAAGCCCTTGTGAAAAAAATATCATTATTTAAGACACAACTTTGACTGTATTTTAGACCTTGGTAATACCATATCATGATACCACACTCTTAACATGATGTGCATAGATATAGAAATATCAAAACCTTGAATAAGGATAGTACAAAACTTAACATCTTGTACTTGACTTTCTGATAGACCTCACACAAGGAATACTCAAAAGACTTAGAAACTCAGACACCTAATAATGACAAGGACTCAAAGACTTATAAATAGATCATTTGACATACCTTCATATGCTTCAAACATTGGATGATGGATCCATGAAGCCTAATGGAGACACCCAAGATATCTTCAATCTTCCTAGCAAGGTAAAATATCCATGTACTCATAGGGCCTAACACCAAGGTCTTCCATCAACCTCTTTAGCTGCTCCACCTTCTCTTTTCTGTCATCTTCTTGATAGTCCTCTTACGTAGAAAAAAACAATTTTAGGTTAAACAAGAGTAAACATACCTTTTTAACATTACAATCACTTTTATTAGTACCAACAACTTTGGAATCATTCTTAGTCCTTTTGAGTTCTTCTTTCACCTTCTCAGCTGGTATAGACTTAACATCATCCTTCCTTTTGTAGGTGTTCATTTTGACTCTACAGTATCTTGCAATGTGACCTAGTTTGTTGCACTTGAAGCAAACAAGATAAATCTTACTTCTAGAAGCATCATTCCTTTTCTTATAATCCTTTTGATGAAAATACTTAGCTATATGCCCAAACTGATTGCAACAATAACACACAACTCCATGATTCTTATCATTCTTCCAAATCTGATTAGGAGACTCATGATGACATAATTTTTCAATATGATCCCTCTTGTGACAACTATAGCATACAATATATCTTGACTAATATGAAAAATCATCCGTACCATTTCTTAATGAATATTAATTCTTAACAAACCTTCTACAATATCTAGCTCTATGACTAAAAGTATTATAAGAGTAACACACACCATTGAACTTACTTATAGATTTCATTGCATTAGGATGCCTGATAACATTCTTAGGATCTTTATAGTCCTTCATAGCTTTGGTGGCATCACAAAGTTCAACTTTTCTTAATTCATGCTTATATAAATGTTCTCCTTTATAGCCAAGACTTGATTTGTCATTTGTAGCTCTTTGGTTCACCAATATCTCATTTAGGGATTCTCAATTTTTTTGTAACTTTTCATAGGTTTTAAAATTTCTGTGTTCTTATTCTAGATATGATTTTAAGGATATCAACTCATCTTCATACCTATTGCAATATTCTTCTTTGACCTTTACGATTTTAGTCAAAATTTCCATTTAAGATTTTAAATCCATAATGGCTTGATCATGCTTATCTTACATGTCCTTGATCTGATTTTGATAGGAACAAATTTCCAAATCATGTACTTCATTCTTCATTCTCAATGCTTCTAAAATATCCAAAGACTTGCCCATTTAATTTGCTTCAAAGGATCTCCTTCAAGTTGCTAAAATTTCTTCACAAGTACTTACTCTGATACCAATTTTTGGAAGCACAATGGACTAAGAGGTGGAGTTTAATTAGTTCTACATTTTTCTTCCATTAATAATTAATAATATAAACCATTAACATTTAACTATTCACATACATTTAATCATTACTTGTTTAGTGTGTATAATACATTAAAACAAGCTGTAACACATGAGGTGAGGCACATAGAAACAAGATATAAGTGGGAAACCATCATGGGGAAGAAAACCCATTTAAAATCTTCTTATATTACATAAATCAAATAGATTTAGTGAAGCACCAACTTCACAATGAGCATCAACCCCTAGTTTAGTAGAACCCCAACCCTACAAGGAGTACCAAACCTAATTTATTTAAACAACTCCAGAAGGAGGATAAAACCCCTAGGATGACCAAACACCAACTCACCAACCTAAATATGTTTGATCTTTGATATTTTTTTACCACAACTAATGGAGATCACATATTCAACTCAAAAACCCTAGCTCATACCCAAAGTCTGAAAAATTATCTTTCTTCTTCTATCTAAACATATCTTGGCTCTAAAATCTTTCTATCATGTCTTCAATAAGTATTTAACCTATCATTATACTACTCAACCTTAAAATCATCCACACATACCTGAAAATCACTCTCCTCTACGTCACACTTCTTCCCTCAAAGAGCACTAGTTCAAAAATAAACCCAAAACATTACTTTTATATGATTTTCTTTCTTCTAACCCAAATTAGGTCAGTTATTCACCTTTTTTTTGACTAATTAATCATTAAAACCATCCCATAACTTTATCACAACAGTAAAAAAATTACCCAATTAGGTCTTCCTAGCCAAAAACGACTTTTCATGTACCAACAATCCTCAAACCTTGCCATTTGAATGAAAAAATACCCTCATTCAAAAACCATATTTAGTAAAGCTCCCATATTCATCAAACATGATTAATATATCATTTAAACATTAACCATGGTTTTAATTCACATTAACCAATCATATTATTTCATTTAATGGGCCCACTAGCTCTTTACCTTTTAAAAATTGTTGTTTCCAATGACCTAATTTCACCTTTGGGCCTCAAGACCACCCAAGAACACCTCAAATATGAAATTTGACACTCAATGGAAATGTAAATACTTGTATAACACATATAAGAAAGTTAAATCTTGTGAAACAATCACATGAACTTGAACCATAATCACTTTTGTCTTGACCAAAAAAAATTTGCCTCAAAACTAGTTTTACAAACTTAGTTGACAAACATTATTTATGTTACTTATAAGACCTAAAAATGGATTAATTAGATTCAAAATTCATCCCTATTCACATTCCAAGTGATATAAATCATCATAAAATCCATATCATGCTCCAACCAACTCAATATTTCGAGAAAACACAATTTTATCCTAGATAGAAACAATATATTTTTGTCCATAAACTGACTTTGTAAAGCATAGAAAATATCATCATCATTATTCCAAGTTTATATAAATAGAAATATCCCTTACTCCTCTTTTCAACAAAAAATTTAATCACCTCCTAAATCCTTATGTAGCTACTACAATGTCCATTTTACTGAAGCTTTCTTTTAACTTCCCCAAAACTCGCCCTATGACTAATCAACACACATAGGAGCACTTTGCACTTTTTAATAATCACGATGACCTGAAACCTTCATGAAAATATATAAAAACTCCTGAGCCATCATAGATTCTAATTTAGACTTTAACTCATTTGTAGAATTTTTCCACAAACTTAAACTTTTCATAAAATTCCATTTTAAAGTAGGTCCCACACATAACCACATGATCTATCATACATTTCTGGAAGTTTAGAAGAGTCCTCTACAACATAAAATTATCAATTTTGAGGAACCAATCAAAACTATGCTGGTACAAGAACTTTTCTATAAGTTTCTCCTAGCTAGGGTTTAGCTAGGGTTTCAAACCACTTTAGCTTCATAATGGTCGTTCATAAAAATGTGGAAATAAAACCACATCATTATTTTATATAAAAATTATTATTTGCATTTAAAAACATACCTACAAGTATCTATCTCCATGCAAATCATACAATCCACAACGAGCATCAGAAGGTCCAACTTTGTCTCAAAATCACACTAGAACTTACCCGATTTTTCCAAAACTTGCATATCTTCAAAAATATTCTTCAGAATGACCTAAAATTTTGGATAAATCACCATGAAAACCTTATATAACTTTCCATACTCACCATATAGCTCAAATATCTCTCTAAGTCTCTTGAAATTCTCATTTAGATGTGCTAAACTCCCTGTTTCTCACCTATAGCTTTTTAAGGACCCTGTAAATGCATTAAACCACTAGATGTAGATCTAAAACTCACCATAAACCTTAGTACACATTTAGAAAACTTTTTCATAATCAAATATGATTTATCATCTCTAAACCTCATACCCCTACTTCATTATCCATGCTCCAGGGGTAGAAACATGCCAAGAATGACTGACTCAACCATAAAAACCCATGTATTGACCATGCTAGCCTCATGCAAACTGATATGCACCTGAAACATATCTCATATACCATGAATGACCTCATGAAACCATCAAACCAACTCGAGAATGACTCAAAATATGATTCTACATACTCAACCATGCACCAAGACTATATTGAAGTCACCAAAACACTTAGACTTCACGTTTGACACCGAATAACATCACATGGGGACACATACAACACCATGAAACCATTTTCCATAAAATGGGGTTGAAACCAATGAAAAAACTAACGCACAATGGAAAAAATTACCCATCTATTTGAATCAACTCATGTAACCACCTGATATTTCATGTCATCATCTTACTAAGCATGATATGACACTTCTACATAATCCAATTTGTCATTAATAATATTTTACATCAATGAAAACACCTAGAACTCAACATACAACCAATCTCTCCATTTTTCATTAATGGAAATTACCTAATATTCTCCCCTTTTTACATTAATGACAAAGCATACTTGTAGCAACTGATCTCCATCTTTTTCAGCCTTTTAGGATCACCATTTGGTTGGAAACATCAACCAAAATTTCTAAACTAAGCACACAAAAATGTTTTTATTCATATTGAATATGTTTTAACTACCTTTCATATTTTGGAACCTCTGAATTCCCCTAAGAAGAAGCATACATTAAATCATACATACAAAAATCATGAATCATGAATAAAAGAATCATGTTTACCTCCTTTAGTGAAGACATTACACAATCTCATCATTTAGACTCACAAGCCTGTTTTACCTTCCTTATATCATGTTTTGACTTCTTTTAGCCTATGGAAGCACTATATCAGTCCTTGAAATATGTACATGCCTCATCCACATGCGAAAAATCATGACATTAGGGATAATACATCAAACTTACCTTTTTCTTGATCTATCTTAACTTGAGAAAGTTCAAACTTGGCTCAACTCTTTCATATCTTACCTTCACACCACTCTCAGGACTGAAATCCCTAAGACCATCTTTTAGTTCACTTTAAACTAAATTTTCCTTGTTATAGGATCCCAATCATAACATTACATAGCTTTTTATATCTACCCCTGAACCTAGCTTATCCTCATCTAACCGAAAACATAAAAATAAGCTTCTTACCTTATTTATTAGTCATGGGGATGACCCAATCACTTCATTATTATCCCGAGACTCTATTTCAATGTTTTGGTTCTCCTTTCATGTTATTATGAATGTATTGAGTCAAGATATCACTTATCATTTGAAGTATAGCTATAAATACATAATCTAATGTTATATAAAATTATCATAGCCTCTTTATACCTTGTTTGAGAGTCAATATTGGCTCCCTAAATTAAATGTCTATTTTAGATGTGTAGAGGTAGTCTTGTACCTTTGAAATATTATAGCAATAAATTTATTCCTTGATAGATACCATAGGAAACTTCCTTGTAACTATCCTATAAAACATTGACCAATAACTTTATAATGCCTTGTTAAACATATTATCAACTCATTTGAAGGAAAAAAAAACTTTTCCTATGTCTAATAGACACTTCACACACCTAAACATATTTTCACGGTCCTACTATACACTCGAAACCAACTTTGATATCATGAAAAGATTCATACCTATCAATAAGACCCCTTCTTGGCTCCTTATATCACCTTGTTGAGAGACACAAAAATATCCCTCTACTTTTAAAGGAAATTTTAGACTTGTAATACCACATTTTGATGCATGATCACCTCTTACAGTACTTTGTTCCTTATCATCATATATATTATTCAACTCTTGTCCTTGCATGAGCACATTCAATGTCTTTTGCACTTGTAGACACCTTTCATGCATTGTACACTTTATGTAAATTCAATTCTAGCTCTTTTATCCTGAGGAGAATTTTTCAAACCTATAGGATACTATTCTCAGTCAACCATAATGTTATGTGATCTATCAAAACATAATTCAAGTGAAATCTCACATGCATCCATGAATAAGTTTTCCCCACAAGTTTCCTTGACTCATTAAGCATACCTTGAAGGTTAATATCAACTTCTAATCGATTAATACACTACTTCAAACCCTATGACAATATTATTTAGTCATCATCATCCTTTATGTCTTGGGCTCATGACTATACTTTCATAGAGACCATCTTCTTGATTTGTAGGCTTTCACCTTAACTCTGTAATAGCTTGAGTTCCATTACTCAAAGTGTAACACTACCTCTTAGGAATGAAAATATTTAACAAGATCTTCTCGATCCTTATTCAAACATGTAGCACATTATCTCCTCATACAAAACACACTTAAACACAAAGGAGTCATTTCATACCTTCCTCACGAGTCAACACAGCTTATGATGTATGATAACATACATTAACTCTTTCAAGAACAAAAATAGCCATGTTTTTCTATTGTGTCAATATACTCACACCTCTAAATTGCTTAGGAGTATTCCACACCCACTGTAAATTATGAATATGCACAACATCTTTGAGACCATACCTCTTTTAGTCTTCATCATAGATGTGAAGATCTAGTCTTCCTATCAATATGATGAACTTCATTACTAAACATAGATTGTCAACTTCATTAATATCCTTGTAATGTATTGGAATTCCTTTTATGACCAAATTACAAGATAAGAGCTTATATCCCTCTTTGACTTCTCCACTATGCCCTCATAGGCTACTAGCCCAATCTCTAGACATTTTTAAGTATATCTCTATTTTTAGGAAGTTTGAGGACAATATAAAAACATATTAGATACCCATTTTCATGATTTAGTTTTATACCAAGTTTAACTATAGGATTATTTTAAAAGGATTGATCAATACTTCATTTTTCTAATCTCCAATTAGGTATGTGGACTGTGTCAACACTATGAATTGAAATAGTCATTAATTGTAGGAAACCAATGATTTCTTGAGCTATAAAACCACCAAAATCATTAGGAGGAATATATTAATGTTATATTTTTAAAGTTTCAGTACTTGATTGAACCTCTAAGGCCTTCATTTCAAAAACCTTGCTAAACCCTAAATAAGGTTTTCTAGAGTCCAATATATAGGACTCATCTAACTCTTGACATTGAAAAAACACTTCCTTAATACTATAAATACCTAGACACTCCTCATACTATCTCCTTGAATTATACACACTTGACATTCTTAAACCAGTGACACCTATGATAAATATTCTAATATAACTTTAACACAACATGACTAATACATAGGATGGAATGAGATAGATTCATGAATGGCTAATAATACCTCAAAGTCATACTAGGTCATAACTTTTGAGATATAGTGAATATTTTGATGACTATATCCTCATCCTAAAAACTCAAATTTGGACTATAAAAAAATAGACCCTAAAAATACCTTGAAGGATCAAGAACAAAACCTAATACACTTGAATAGTGGTAACATTGACTTGAATATATGGCTACAAAAATTAGATACTTTTACTATAACCACAAAATCTATGACTAAAACAACACAAAGATCCATAAAACACCTTAACAACTTGGTGACACACCTTGACCTACCTTGAAATCATGAGAAGAATCCACAACAAAATACTTTAAACACCTAACGACCCCTCTTTCTAATGCTTCATTTTAATCAATACACCTCTAAGAAGCCTAGTAAAGGCATATATCATCATGTTAAATATATAAGAGTGACTTGAAGAGTTCCCAACCCCTCTTAAACACCTAAAAATGACTTCCATCCACTTGTTTCTAATTTGAGTTTTGAGACATACCCTGATTTGCATCAACATTTTCTCTTGTTAGAATGTTGTTGTTCACTCTTGACTCCCAAGTCATGTTTTGGCTTCAAACATGCATATTAATACCTTGAAATTTTATTCCTTTCCTTGTAGTACTATGAAAATCCTTAGAAACCTATTTAAACCTATTATAAAGGAAAAACATAACTTCACTTATTCCCTTATAACCTTCATTACCCCAACTCTTACTTGAACACTCATATAGAAAATATCTAGCAGTATGACCTCTCTCATGACAATTATATCATACTACATTATTTTCCTTCTCACTCATACTATGCCACCAAGGATGATCAATTATAGAAAAACTTGTACATTCCTTAGATATGTGTCTATAACCAATAAAAGTGTAATAATAGCCATTAAAAGATCTTTCATACCTTGAAGCATTGGGTTACCTAACTAATTTTGTCTTCACATTGTCTTTGGTGAAGTTCTCTTTCTTTCTTTCCTTCCTTGAATCTTGATTCTTCAACCTCTTTTATTGATACCTTATCTTCTTGCATCACTTATTTTCCATTATATCCATCATTGAATCCCAATCCTACTCTATCACCTACAAATCCCTATTTCTTAAGAATATCATCAAGATCCTTAGTGCCTTTCTCAAATTTCTGAAAGGACACAATCTTATTAACAACCTCTAACAATTCATCCCTTAGAAACTCTATATCCTCTTCAAATTTTGTGCACTTTATCTCTTTTTCTTGCAAATTTGTGAACATAAACTTTACCCGATTCATTAAGCTTGCTTGTTTCAGACCAATGATACTATTATAGATCATGGATCTTATCTTCATATCCTTTGAATTAAGATCTTAACTTATTTTTATTATTTTCATCATGCCTTAGCTCAGTTTGGATACACTTTAGTTCATCTTCAACATCATCTTATTCTTCATCTTCGAATGTATGGAGTCACCAAAAATGATAGGACCATTACTCATAGAGTTAGCAACATATTTTTTCATGAATAACACCTCATCTATAACATCTTCATGATCAAATTCAGACTCAAAATCTAAAACACCACTATTGACATCAAATAGGTGAGCCTCTTATTTTATGTGGAAACTTTGTTTTCCCTTATTCTTATAGTCAAACATCTTAAAGTTCTTCTTACCGTTATTGTACTTGTAACTCTTCTTGTTATGATCATCCTCGTGATCTTCATCACCTTGTTTTTCATGCCTATTAGGACACTTGGTAGAAAAATGGCTTAATTCACCACAATTAAAACACTTGAATGGAAGTTTACCTTTATACTTACCAGAGCCAACATTCAATATCCTAGTCACCAATGAAAAGAGTTCTTCATCATCAATTTTAGGATCATTCTTATACTTATTTCCTTTGGTCATTATTTCATATTTGAATGTTATCTCTTTCTTAGCTAGTTTGGAATAAATAATCTTTATTTCATAGGCATCCAAAGTTCCCTTTAAATCATCCATAGTTAAGAGTATCAAATCCTTTGCTTTTTCAATAGCACACACCTTGGAATCAAATATAGGAGTAAGATATATCAATACATTTTTACTACTACCTCTTCCTTCACATCTTCACCTAAACCTTTCATGGTGTTGACAAACTTGTCAACCCTAAGTAGATATGCAACAACAGGCTCATCATCACTCATTTTCATCCCTTCAAACTGATCACTTTGAAAGTATGAAGCTTAGTTATCTTAACTTTGGAATATTTTTCATATAGGACATAAAATTTCTACACATTTATTTAGATAATTTGTAATGCATCACCTTCACAAGATCAGGTTCATCTAATCCACACATGATGGAATTTATAGCCTTGGAATTGTGCCTACATAGCTTATTATCTGTATTACTTGTTGGAGGAGTTTCAAAAGTAGTATAACCATAAACTGCTGATTTACAAATATTAAAACCTAATGAAATGATGTTATTCCTCATCCTTATACTTCAAAATAAATATTTCACTCTATCATACAATGGTTCCTTTCTAGAAGAATATCCATCACATTGAGTCTCCATTTTTTTGCTTCAGGATCTCCTTTCAAGTGATCAAAATTATCCAAAAGGACCTTCTCTGATATTAATTGTTGGAATCATAATGGGATGAGAGTGGGGTGAATCAATCCTTTCAAAAATTTAACAAAATAATATTGTATTTCTTCAATCATAAATCATTCACCCATTAATGCGTGTGTAACAATATATAACATTCATTCAAATAACCACAATCATGAGAGAGAACACCATAACATAAGATATAAGTGGGAAACCCTTAAAGGGAAGAAAACCCACTGAAACAAAACTTTATAATAGCTATGTTTCAAATTTATTTTAGCACCAACTCAAAAAGGAACACCAACCATTTATTTATTGATGCACCAACCCCACAAGGAGCACCACCTCTAGTTTAGTGAAACAACAACTCCAAAAGGAGGAAATAACCCCTTAAGATGATAAAAACCCCACTCAAACACATTTTAATGAATATATATGATGTATTGTTGCTACAACAATTTATGGAGGTCAAAAATTCAGCTTACACACCTTCAAACCCTTATTCAATTCCTCCCTTCTTCAACTCACAATATCTCACTCTTTCATGGAATTATTTTTCTTAAAACCCTCATACACACACTCTAAAAAATAACCCATCCCTTTTCACATTCTCTAATATAGAAATATATGCCTTCATACCTATTTTAAACACTTACTTGGGTCACTCATTTTCCCTCTCTCTTATCTAGTTGAAATTTAAACTCAAACATGTGCTTTATACCCTTCTCAACTCACAAACGTGAAACACGTTGGTATATATTAGTTATATTGATAAATACATCTCAAAAACATCCCAATACATTCATAATGGACCCATGTATGTCGGCCAAGATCAAACATACTAAAAAATCTCAAAAACAACTCAAAACCCCATCACTTGGATGACCAAAATCCACAAACCTCATCACCATGATTATTAAAGTTCATAAATTCATAAAAATTTCGAATATGAACAAAAATTCATCTATGGTCTCACATTAACTTAAACCAATCAAATGTTTCACAACTCACTCAAAAAGGCTCATGTCCTTCACCAAATTGGTGTTTCCAGAACTGGTATTTACCTATGGGCCTCAAGAAAACCCAAGAACATCTGAAATATGTCATATAACAAATCATTTACAATCTACTTGATTTTTAGATCATGAAACAACCATGCATGCAAACCACACTAGCTTTCCTCTCTACCAAACTAAATTGCCTAGAAAGAAGTGTTAGGAACTCATTTTGTTTGTACCCTTTATGCCACTTTAAATACCTCAAAAGGAATTAAATAGGAACAAAATTCATTCCTCTTCACTCTCCAAATGATATAAAGAATCAACTAATCCATCTCATGCATCATCTACCTCAATCTTCTAGCTAGAGCAATCATGTCTTGGAAAAAAAGATACCTTCTTTTTCACAAATTGAGATGGATGACCTATCAAATATCATCATAATGAGATAAAAATTATACTATTGGAAATACCACTAATTCATATTTCCATAACATTTCACATTTCCTTCCAACTCCAACTGGAAGGCCTTCAATCAAGTCCCTTTATGAAATTGCTCCAAAACTGCCCCAAAACTACATTAAGACCAATCTTCATAAATAGGGCACACTTTTACCTCTAAAAGCGTAACCATGATCTGAAACCATAATTTACATCAATTAAAACTACTATACTAAAAATAATTTTAATTTATTTCACAAATCCTATAGACAATGTTGTCCCAAACTGAACTTCATTAGAAAATTTCTGTTTGAGTGGGGTCCACTCATCATCACATGCTCTTTCATACCTTTATATAAATTTTGAGGAGTATTATATAACATAAAATCATTATAACAATTTTTTTTTTTAGGAACTTATCATTAATATCTCTCCTACCTCTTTTGAGTTAGATTTTCAAACTCGTAAAAAGTTGTTTACCTTATTAACATTCGTTCATAAAAATGTGATGAGGAAACCAATCCATTATTTTTGTGAAATTATATTTTATTAATGTACAAAAATCCTTGAAATCCGTAAGGTCCCATGTAAAGCACACAATTCATTTTTAGCATCAAAAGTTGCAATTCAAGATGGAAAATACCTTCTTCGAACCTTGTTTCACCAAAACTGATGTAAACTACAAAATTATCATCATGAAAACTTGAAATTTTACTAAAAATCATGAAACACCCTAATAACATATCTAATTGTCATAAAGTCACAAATATATCTTCATCTTCTCAACCCATCTCATTTTCTTGATGACCGTTAGGGTTTTACATGGTTTAGGCTAGTGTCAACTGATCCAAAACTATAACTTGCTCATGAAACCTCTACAAAAGTCCATAACATACATAAAAAACATTTATCACATACCTTCATGCCTACATGAGCTCATATGACTCTATAACTCATTTTCATTCTTCATTAGGCCTCAAAACACATAGACTATGTCTAAATGACCTCTAAGAACTAAGTCTTCAACCTATACATGTATTGTAAAACTCATCTAAGTTCCTTAAAACTCTCCTAACATGTTCTCCATACCACTACCATGATCCTAAATCCACCAAGAAACTTACACCATCATGCACCATCACCTAGGATAGCTAGGTCACCTAACTAGGCTTGCTTGACCAAGCCAATCTCACTGAATCAACTCAAGAAATAATGAAACCACCTGATACTTCATGTTATCATTCTACTAATCATGTTATGGCACTTCTACATCATCTTATTTTTCCTTAATGATATTTTACATCAATGAAAACCCCTAGAACTCATCATTCCATCATAATATAAGAACATGGATGATGTTTTTATGTCATATTTGACATGTTTAAGGACTTTAGAGGCTTGAATAATCATGGTGATGATGTTTGTGTCTTTGATGAATCATGTGATGGGGTTTTGAGAAATGTTTGAGCTTCTTTGGTGTGTTTTGAGAATGGATGACCTACATGGGTCCATTATATGAATGTGTATGAGTTTATTGATATGTTTTTGAGTTGTATTGGTCAAAATCCTTATGTAGGTCTGACCTATGTTGTGTTAATGAGAAGAGTAGGGTATAAAAGTGAATGTTTGGTTGAAATGTGAAATAGTTGGTTGAGAGGAAAGATTCAACCTACATGAGAGAGAAAAATATGTTCAAGGGCATTAAAAGAAATATGAGGATGTACGTAAAAATGTGAAGAATGTTAGAGAGAATGTGTGCAAGATTTTGAATCCAAAGTAGGTCATGAAAATCCAAGTTTTAAAAATTTGAAGGAATGAGGATTTGAATAATTGTGAGCTGAATTTGTGATTTCCATCAGTTGTGGCAACAACAATACTTAGATATCTTTATCATCAAATGGTTTATTGGGTGTTTGATCATATTAGGGGTTGTATCCTCCTTGTGGAGTGAGTGTTTCACTAAAATAGAGGTTTGTGTTCTACTAAACTAGGAGTTGGTGATCCTTGTGAAGATGGTGCTTCACTAAATATCTTTTCTTCATGTAATATAGGAAGATTTTAAGTGGGTTTTCTTCCCTTGAGGGTTTATAACTTAAATTTGGTGTTTTTGTGCTCTCTTGCTCTTTTCTTATGTATGTTTGATTCCATGGTTGTATGAATTGTAATAAAAGATGAATGGAAATGGAATAATGTTTTAATGGACTAACTCACCCCTCTCAGTCCCTTGTGATTCCAACATGGAGTTTTTATGGTCCCTCAAAATTAAAATCAGAACTATTTTACACCTCATGCAAGAGGATATGATAGAGGAAAGAGACCTATGGGTCAACATGAAATAAAATAAGAACATAGAGATACTAAGGAGTTCCTAATCCTTTGAGTACTAGAGTATTAACAATAGAAGAAGATCAAATCATTTATTGTTATGACATATTATTGTTGCCTCATGTTCATTGTGAGTAAATTAAATTGAATGAAGACGCTTCTCATTTTGGATCTAATCAAGATTCTAATGATGCTTTTATTCTTGATGATCAAATGAGTTCAGAACATAGTGATATCTCCAAAAATATCATATGTGCCAAAAATACAGGTGAATTTTGGAAAATTTTCAATAAGGTATGTTATCTTCCCCTTGAATTTGATGTTAAACAAGATATGGCTTAAGATTTTGAACTTCTCAATCATGATTTTGAATACCCAAGAGATTTGATTATTAATAAGTATGATGGGTGAATCCCTTTAATGGAGGATAAGGAGTTGTTAATCAATGCAACAGTGGCTCAAGAGGAGTATAACTTAAGAAGTAAACAAAAAAGAGCCCTGCCAAAACTTCTAAGAGTAAGATGTCAGTATTGACCAATGTCCCAAAAGGTACTCCTAAGAAAAATTTTCCATGTAAAACCCCTATTGAGGAACCAAATCCTAGTATGCCTTTTGTTGTATCTATTTTAAAGAAATGTTTACCATCTAAAAAAGTAGTCACTCTTCCTCCTAGTACCCCTATGCCTAAGTACACTATTTGTGACATGGATTGAGTCTTAAGACAGTTAAAAATCATTCTTTCTTTGATGGAATTATTTAGAATCCTTGAGAATAGGTGCTAGGAAATGTGAGTACTTAGGATTATCTTAGAATTTATTTGTAGACAAAGATATCCTTCCCCTTGTTTTTGAGAATGAGATAAAAAAATATCAATAAATTATTGAACATGCCCCGAAGTTTATTTGGGAAAATTTTTGGTTGAGAGCCAATTGGATGTTGATCCTTTTTACACAAAATTGATTGTTAATGGATGGCTATTAAGTATTTCCTTGTATTATTACCTTGTAATATTTTTTCAATTATAAACTTCCTTTATATAATTTCTTGGAATGAACATCTACTTCCTTAGGGTATCCTTGGGTTTTAGGGTTTTGAAATGGTAAATGCATGAAGCTTTAGTCTCAAGTATTTATGTTAAATTTTCAGGGATTATTTTGTATTATTTGTATAGATTGGATGTCCATGAAGGAAAATAAACTTTGAAGGGTTATTTTTATCTTTATTTCTAATTTGAATACACTATGAGATTGTCGAGATCAAGATGGTGAATTTTTGGTTTCTTCCCATTAGATTCCTTGTCCCATTTTCATATCCATAAATATTATATCTAATTTCAATTTAATGCATTATCCTACCCTTACTTATTCCACCATCCTTACATATTCAACATGTTGTCTACTAGAAAACCACATCACATTTTCATATTTTGAGTGATTTTTCCTTGATTCATAAAATTTATCATCTTAAAAATAATTTTACTCCAAGTTGTTAACAATACCCTCTTAATGATGTTTTTTTATCACAGTATATTTTTATTTATTAGCTTGTGTATGATGTTGATTATGTGCATTACTTATGTGAAAACTCCTTTGAGTGAGCACTGCATGTGTGGATATTATTTCTTCATATTGACTTGACAATAATTACAGGGGATATTGAATCACAATATCCCTCCCCCATCAAGATACCATCTAGGTCCTCTCACCCTAGTTTAGGAAGAGCCAAAAGTAGCAGGTGATTAGCCACTTCCTTTATACGTGCCTCTCAGTCATTTCCAAGACTTGGTCATGGAAGAATGTTATATTTTTCCTCAGGTAGAAAGGACACATTTCAAACATCTATCATTCTTCTTATAGTTTCTTATTTGTGTTTCACCTGAGTCTCTATGTTGTAAAAATGGGAACTAATACCTTTCATGGATTTTACAAAGGCATCATTGTTATCACTCCATAAGTGATATAATCCTAAAAACCTTCAAATTTGTCTTTTCTTGTATTAACAACATTTTAGAGTATGAAGCCCTCATTTCCAATCTCAAAATCGACACAAAATTTAATATTAAACATTTTTTGGTCATTGGGAATTTAGAGATCATCATAAAACAATTCAAGTATTGAATATTATGTCGAGGATGAGAATATTGTCCATTATAAGCATAGGGTGGAAAATTTCAGGGAATAATTTGTCCAAATCCTTTTACAAAAATTCCCATGCTTATAAAATAATTCTAAAAACACTATGGAAAGAATCAAATCTATATTGAACCTACCTCAATATAATATATAATATCAATTCCCGATTGAGCACATAAAAATTTAACTTATGACATGTCAAAATCTTGTTTGGTATGTAAAATTATTGTACCTTATCCCATGGTATGAATATGGCATACCCTGCTTTTTTAATTTTTTTTTAATTTTAAAATGAGTTATGATATTATGCTATCAATGGAAATGGGAATTAGTTGCAGTATGTTTCCCCATATGTGGATGTACATACATATGTGTAGTTGAAAGGGTGTGCAAAATACTTTGTACAACTGTATATACAACATTGAGCAACACTTTCTGGCATACTCCCACGCATTTCCTAGAATCACAATTCATTTTGTGTACTTTGGATGTTATGATTATTTTATTATTGCAAGAGATTATGGTTTTGTCTTGTCATCATTTTTATGTGATTATGATGTTTGAATATTCATGTTTTCTGTTGATCATTTGGTTTGATATACTTCAAACATGATAATAAAACTTGGTATCTTAAATAACCTTCTATGTTGTATTGGTCATTGACCGTATTGTGTTAAATATTGTATGTTGGAATAATAATATGAAGGTTAAGATGATAATTTACTTATACTTGATAACATGAATTACTACTTTTATCTACTTGATGGATGAATGTTTAACCCTAAGAATGTAAAAATGATTATAGAAAGTTAAAAATGCCAATGTCAATACCAATGTTGGTAGAAAAGGTAACTTTCTCGACTTATTCTATAATCTAAGGAAACAATATCTAAGGGAATGGTATTCTCGCTTAATGATTAATTCTATCATAGAATAAAGATTGGGTTTATAAATCTTATGGTCTAAGACCATATTCAAGGCATTAAAAAACCATCATGGTCTTTGACCATATGGTTGGAAAAATATTATAAGGTTATAAAGGTGCTCTAAGACCAACCTCGTGACATGCATGATTATTTAACCAATAACATGCTTAAATTTTGTTGAATTAGCGATAGTAAGGTAGAATTTGGTCATGGACAACCATGCGGAATAAAGGAAGGTTATGGGATTTTTTTATTTAAATACCATGCAACATAGCCAAGTTTAGTGGTTTTGATATTATGCAAGTTATAATGGATATTAGCTAAGGTTAATCAAGATTTTTGGAGGGAACTGGTTAATGGTACTTATATGCATTAATGACATTTAATTCATCTTACAGATCCTCGAGAGAAGAAAGAAGCTTCTCAAGGAATATATTGAGGGTTTTTGTGGTATTTTTGGTTTTCCTTCCATTCTTACTATTTTTTTGCTCCTCCGAGCTCTGTCTATAAAAATGTTATTGTGATCATTTTGGATCTGAATCTATCAATTCTAGGCAAAAAAATTTGTTCATTCAATTTTAATTCAATTTGGAGATTGTGGTATCCTTAAATGATTCTTTAAAAAATATTTGGGGATTTTTGTGGGTTGAACTAGCAAGTTTGAGTAATAAATTCAGAGACAGAGCTAAGGAAGTTTGGAAGAAAATTACAACAATTTTTCGGGCTTCTCGTGACAGTCATGGATTTTTTTTTCCTTATTGTTATTTTATTATAATGTCTTATAAATAATAAGACAGATCTTTATGAGATGATAGGTACTTAGATGTCTATGAAATTGATTAGATATATAAGTAATTTTACTTAGTTTAAGTGAGTAATGGCCTTTGAATACATGTTGGGTCTGATTTTATACCTTTGTTATTCCAAGGATATGGGTTCTTTCCTTAAAAATAATTATGAAGCCATTTTGTGCAAATATGCGAGTTTTCATTAAAACCCATTATGGGTATTGTGGAAATCTATGGTTGTTGAATTAACTATATATAATACATGGAAAAAATAGAATATTTTTGTCTTGTCTATGTATGGATATTTTTATTACGTATGTAGATTTGGGTTTGATTTTATTTGAGTGTTTTGGATTGGGATAAATTTTGAGGTTTGACTATTACATCGACATGGGTTAGTTGATAGTGGTGTTTGTATCCCTACACTTTAATATGTAAATACAGTTCAGAAACTTACAACATAAAATCCATTTCTTGGGTACCATCGTGTAAAACATAATGTGATTTTTGTTTTAAAGGTCATACATGATTATTAGGAAATTGTTTGGATTGTTACCTCATAGGGTTAACGAATTTGGAATCCTGACTATAGATATATATAAAAGTTCTATGATAATGGTGTAGACACCAAAATTTTACTCTCTCTCATCCTCATTATCTAAACTCAGTCACGATCATCAAAATAATTATAATATACCATTACATTACTTCATCTCGATTCACGACACTCCTTGACCTAGGTCACCCACTTGTACTCTTTAATTAATTAATATAACTATTACCAACATTTCCCAAGTCATCACATCCCTATGTCTAAATAATTAATTAAATTAATTAATTTCCTACATTATACCTCACCCAAATCTCACCATGAAAACTCCTCCTAACTCACTAGTTGTAATTAGTATAATAAGAAACATTCTAAAAATGCTACCATAACAATCTCTAACTTATCCCTACAACTTCTCACCTCTCACTAGTTAGGAATAAGTTAACTTAGTAAACCTTCTAAAAACATCTCCACATTTATCCCAATCAACATTATCCTAACGGACTCCATCCCACTCAATATCTCAACCTTACCCCACCAAAACATGATCATATCCTCGAAATCTCTTAAATAAAGTTCAAAATGGAAAGAAAATCACTCTTGTCATCCCCTAACTCGGATTTTCCAAAATCATCGGTGATTATCCCGGTCACCAAAGATATATATAAAAAATTTCTCTTCCTCTTTGGGGAAGGATTTTAATAGGGAATTCACGTCCATTCACGAATGTTTCTGAGTCTAAGCTTTTCAATAGAGAACCATTACTACTATACTACATCAATACAATCATTGTATCATCTAGTGTCATTATCAAGATGTCTTGGATCCATTCTCACCCATCTACCACTAAAATTGCAATATCTTGTCAATCATCCACCAAGGTAAGCTTTGTTTCATTGATTTCTGCTTCCATTTTCGGTATCTCTTGCTTGTCTTCTTATTACTAGTTTCATTTAAAGTTTAAAATTCATTACATTGCAAACTAATAAGGTTATATCCTCTATGTTATCAGGTCTTCTAGAATTCACGGTATTTTTTACGTGATTGCTAAAATCACCTATGATTCTTGAATCATCTATTTCTTTCATATATTTATCCAAATCTATTTAGAAATCTATATCTATTCCCTTTTATTGCTAACATTTGGTCAAGTATGGATGTTATCAGATGGCCATAGAAGGTATTAATCATCGATTACCAATATCAAATCACTTCAAATTGTCCAACACCCTTTATAATGGGAGAAATACGACCTTTGCATGATATGGAGCTATGTGCCATTCATGCACCACCTCTTGATAGGTTGAAAGGAATCTACCCAACAAATTTGTGAAGCCACTAAAGAATTTTGGGAAGCATACTATGAGGTACAATGAATCTAGATTGATCTTATATGGTTTGACTATAACTATGAAGTAGGCCTTGACATACTTGAAGATACAAACACCACATCCGAATATGACATTGAAAGTAACATCAACCTTCTAGACATTAATTCTGACCTTACACGCTTATACGATACGGAGGAGGAGATATCTAAATTCTTCATGGAAGACTATATCTCATAACATGATTCATACTTCACCAAAGATGATGATTTAGTCTATTCAATAGTATGCTCTAACTTATTTTCTAAAAACTTAGATACAGACCTAGATTTTGACTTCAGATTCTAGGCTTATTACTTTTCATTATTGTTATCATCTGATGTATGTAATAATCTAAATAAGTGATAATACATTTGATCACATTTTTATATCACATATTGTACACCATTTCATTAATAAAATATTAAGTATTTAAAAACATGTTGACGTCCACATAAGGAAGTCTTTTGGCTTCTGGGAATGGCCTTTTCTAGACAACCTACCTACCTATTTTACTAATTCCATTTTGTGTAGTGTCTTTGATTTGTAGGTTTAATTGTAGGGAAAAGAGATTAATTCATTTTTCATGGAGTGAAAAACAACCAAACACCTATCACATCATGTGGGTTCCTTAGAAACCTCGACATACTCAAGGTTGAGTCAATTTTTCCTCATTGTCATATGAAACCAACCGTGAAAGAAAAATTGTCCTCAACATTTTGGCACACTTGGTGGGAGTATGTCCCTTAATTCTTTTGTTTCATTTCACCAATTAAATGGTATTTGTTTTTCTAATTCATTGTCTGGTAATCGCCTGTGATTAGGCTAATTGCTTGCGATGGGGAAAATAATCAGTGATTAAACTGTGTAGTTTTGTTTACATTGCTTCACAATCTGATTTCTATTTCTTCTTTTTGTTCTCTATTTTTTCTAATCTAGATGCGAGGGAACTATTTTTGAAATCTTCATTTATTTGGTTTTCTATTTTCATGCTTTAGAAAAATTGTTAAAATAAAAAAAATAGGATTTCTCTCACGGTAAGTCCTAAAACCTTTCTTTTGCTTTTGGTTTTGCATTTTTGTTTGATTTTCCTCATCAAAACTAAACATTTTATTTTAGGTCTTAAAATGAACCATTTCATACTTCTTGATCATCTAGCTTTAATTAGGAAAGAAAATTTTTTTCATTCACTTATCCTTCCCCACACACAACCAAATCACTTATAAATCAAAAACGTATTTAAAAAAATCCCACCTAGGTGAAACTGATTGGGATTTCATCACCCAACAGGAAGTTGACTCGTTGTTCGGCCGAGTATAATCTCCATGAATATCTCACATCCCAAGCATGCTCTCTATATTGTATCGATATAGTATCGGTCTCTCATCCTAAGTAATATAATAAATCACCTATTCACGAGCTAGTAATCTTGTATTACAAAGTGAACATCCTCTATAGTGATGGTCATCTCTCATGTGGGAAGCCAAAAGTATTGGTGGAAGGATTCCACCTCTCTAACAACACCAATATAAATTTATGTCATTTGTGGACCCGCCTATAAGTCCTCATACCACTAAAACCCACTACCTCAAGATGCTCCCAATCCTCATCTGATAAGTCTTCTCTCACCTCATCCAACATCAATGGTATATGATCATAGATAGTCAATTGTGCATCCACCTACAAAACACAAGCACACAAAACAAAAATTAGTATCATCACATTAATATTGAAAATATCATCCAATCAAAATATCAAGACATCAACTTTAACATTATCATCCAAAATCTACTAACAACATCACAAAAAGTGACATTATAATATCAACATCAATGATATCAACATCCAAAAACATACATCTAACACTAAATGGAAACCATAAACATTACACAAATTTAAATGTTTTTATCAAAAACATTCTTTTTTATTCAACATACAAACTATTTTTACCACAGAAAATCATCATCGGTGATTCACCTCAATTGCTAGTGGTTCCTACTACTCAAAACTAGGGCATCAACACACCCCCAATACACAAATTAATACCTCGAACACCCAAAAATCCACAAAAATGGGATTAAAATCCTACCTTGGGCATCGGGAGCTTGCGTTTTCTTCTTGAGGATGCCATCTTATCAATTTTCCGCTCAAAAACACGTTTTCCACACCAATAGTCACTCTCCCACAATGTTATCACCATGCTCACAATGTGGTAAAATAATATTGCTTTGGGATATTTTTATCAATTCCTTTTAACGTGATGTAGTCATCGATGATTGTACTAATCGCCTACGATTGGCTTAAATCATCGCGATTTACTCCTTTTAGCATACGTGCACATGTCACCGTAAAACCGTGACTTTTTTCTCTTGAACAAGTGTGTGATATTTTCAATGGACCTTGGCCCTTGAACCTTTAAAACAAAAAACACAATCAATATTGGGATTCACCATTTGTCTACATGGGACACGAGCCCTTTGACCCCGTCATTTGGCTTTCCCATTTGTCAGTTTACCTAGAAAGGATCATTTATCTACAGGTGTCAAACCCTTTGGTCACCCTGTCAATTGATTCCTTGATAACATATTCTACACCCCTTGGAATGGGGTAACTTATAAAATAAAACACACTAGTGTTAACTATATTGCATCATAGTTGAATCACCCATACAAAAAGAATTTCTCCTCATTTTTTTCTAATGATTTTCACAAATCGTTAGACAAAAAGGGGCAAATGTAGAAACCAAAAATATACACTCTCTCACCTTCATTATCTAAACTCATTCATGATCATCAAAATAATTAAAATGTACCACTATATTGTTTCATCTCGATTCACGAAACTCCTTGACCTAGGTCACCCACTTGTACTCTTTAATTAATTAATTTAACTAACACTCACATTTCCCAAGTCATCACATCCCTATGTCTAAATAATTGATTAAATAAATCAATTTCCTATATTATACCTCACCCTCACACCTCACCATGAAAAAGCCTCCTAACTCACTAGTTGTAACTAGTTTAATAAGAAACCTTCTAAAAATACTACCCTAACCACCTCTAACTTATCCCTATAACCACTTCTCACCCTCACTAGTTAGGACTAAATTAACTTAGGAAACCTTCTAAAAACACCTCCACATTTATCCCAACCAACTCCATCCCACTAAATACCTCGACGTCACCCCGCTTAAAACATGATCCTATCCTTGAAATATATTAAATAGAGTTTAAAATGGAAAGAAAATAACTCTTATGATCCACTAACTTAGATTAGCTGAAATCACTTGTGATTATCCTAGTTTCTGGTGATCTATATAAACATATTTCTCTGCCTCTTTGGGGAGGATTTTTACATAGAACTCACATCCATTCACAAACATTTCGAGTCTAATATTTTCAAAAGAGCACCATTATGGCTATATTGCATCAACACGATCATCGTATCATCCATTTTTGTTATCAAGACATCTTTGAGCCATTGTCACCCATTATCCTCTCAAGCTACGATATCTTATCAATCATCCACCAAGGTAAGCTTTGTTTCATTGATTTTTGCTTCCATTTTCAGGAGTCATTCTTGTGTTCTTATTACTAGTTACACTTAAAGCTTAAAAGTCATTACTGAGTCACAAACTAATTAGGTTACAACCTTTGTTTTATCAATCTCTTTGGAATTCACGAATGTCGTTGGTATTGCTAGAATTGCCTGTGATTCCTACACAATTTATTTCTTTTATAGATTTATCAAAATCTAATTAGAAATCTATATCCATTCCATTTTATTGCTAAAATTTGGTCAAGATGCTATCGGATGGCCACAGAAGGTATAAATCATCGATTACCAATATCAACTCACTTTCAATTGTCTAACACCATTTACGAGTGGGAGAAATGTGACCTCTTACATGATCCGGAGTTGTGTGACAATCACGCAATGCCTCTTGATAAGTTGGAAGCCATTTTTGCATCTACCCAATGAATTCGTGAAGCCACCAAAGAATTTTTAGAATTATACTACGAGGTACAACGAATCTAGACCAATCTTTCTTGGTTCGAATACAACTATGAAGTAAACCTACAAATACCTAAAGACATGAACATTAAGGACAAAATCAGCCTTCTAGACATTGATTCTTATCTTGCATGCCTATACCATACATAGGAGGAGATTTCTAACTTATTTTTGGAAGACTACATCTCAATACCTATTTCATACTTCACTGAAGATGATGATTTAGCCAAATCATTAGGCTCTAACTTATTTTCTAAGAACTTAGATATGAACCTAGATTCCAACTTCGGATTCTAGGCTTATTACTTTTCATTATTGTTATCAGCTAGTTTGTGTAATAATATAAATAATTTATAATACATTTGATCACATTTTTATATCACATATTGTACACCATTTCATCAATAAAATCATAAGCGTTTAAAATTAGGTTGACGTCCACACAAGGAATTATTTTGGCTTCTAGGAACTGACCTTTTCCATGAAACCTACCTAACTATTTTATTAATTCCATTTTAGGCAGTGTCTTTGATTTACATGTTTAATTGCTGGGAAAAGAGCTTAATTCATTCGTCACGAGCACAAAACAACCAAACACCTATCACATCCTTTAGGTACCTTATAAACCCCTCTATACTCGAGGTTGAGTTGATTTTTCCTCATTATCATATCAAACTAGCCACGAAAGAAAAATTTTCCGAACAAATGGATGGAAGTTTTCATTTGTATAGGAATTGTTTTTTAAAATATTAAGACTTATGAAGGAACATTACCTGTTTTATAAGATGTGAAATATCCACTAGAAATAAATCTTTATTTTGTGCACTTAAAATTCATTACAAATGATTATTGATTGTCATAGGGATTTTGTCAACGTTTTTAGGCTATGGTAGCAATAATTACATGGTCTGCATTATGATGAAGGCATTATGATAATTTTGTAGGATGAAATTAAGAAACTTAAACTATTTCATTTCGATAAGGTTAATGAACTTTAATATGATTAAGGCATTAATTATTTCTTTATTTGACAAGGTCAAGTCACTAATCATTTCATTTCATGAAAGGTGAAGGTATTAATATTGCATTGTTTGATATGTTAAAGGAACTGTCATATTCACGGTTTGTTAATATTAAGGTAATTTTTGTATACCATTCGAAAAGGTTAAGGAAATCAAACTATGGCATCGATTAAAATACCTTACTTGAGAAAGTCCAAGATGCCGTTTTGTAGCATTGTTGATTTACTAAATGTATTAGTTGATATCATTGTTCACAGAAGTATGATGTAAATCATTACCATTCATGATATAGTGGATAGAATGATTGATGGAATCAAAGGAAAAGGTAGTTGAAACTTTTAATGGTTTTTATTAATTTTCTATTAAATAAAATTTTGTTTTCATTTATGGATGGATCCTATGACAAGTAGGTTGTAATAGACTAGTATTACTTAACCTTGAATTTCTAATGATAAGGATTTTTACCATTCAAGAGTATCATTGTTATGAATTTCTGAGTACCATTAAACAAGAAGTTGTTTTCTTAAGGTATAAGTTTAATTTTGTGATAAGTAATGATAATGTATGCAATAGGAATTGCTACATTATTCTCATTATTTTAGTATATTTGATATCTTGAATATTTTCAACTGATTGAGATGTATTTATATATTCATTATATAAAAATAAACTATGAAGGTGCTAAGAATGACAATTCATGCCAGTTAATTTTGAACCGACCATTTTTACCATATCTCTCTTCTGCGATGAAGGAGTTGAGAAATCTTTCACGGTTGAATAAAGAAATTTTATGCATGCTTAACTTTCTTGATTATGATGATTAAGTTAAATTCCTTGTATTAAAGGCATGAAATTTTTAAAATAGAAAGTTATACTTCGTTGTTATATTAAAGAATGAAAGGTAGTTTATCCTATTATAAATAAAGTATTATCTTTGATAATCCATATTGTACTTGTAATCATTATTATTTTAATAATGATGATGTTGATGTTTAATTTTATTATTATGTATGGCATTTGAAATGTTGATTTTTAGAAGTATGTTGTTAATTAAATTGATTGGAAAATGTTACCATTAATGATGATTTGTCATTAAGTTGTGATTTATGATTTCTAGTATGAAAAGAAAATGAGATAAATGTACCTATGATATAATTAATAATGTGAATACATTTAATTAGGTTCGATATAATGTACCAACGTAGAAAATAATATTATGATTAATAGTTAAGTGATATATGGGACAATGTCATAATGTACATATACATGTCTCATTGTAATGACAAAATAAGTTATCTTAAATCACAATAAAGATAACAAAGGGTTTACATTCTAATTACTCATTAAAATTATCATAAAATAATATGATACTATAACATAAGTTCAATTAAAATACATGAGGGGATGTGATAAAATTATCACTTTGTGACTAAAAAAGAATTTATCATAAACCAATCAACTTGTAATTGAACCAACATTATTGTTATGATGTTTGTAATGAATGCGAATTCTTAAACAAACCATAGATGGCTATGATAATTCAATGATTACTTATTGATGTAATTCAAGAAGTCAACATTATGTTTTCATAGGGATCTCAAGTAGCCCTATTAAGATTTGAACCTTATGAATATCAGCAACTGAAGCTAAAATATAAGTCTCACTTAGACACGAGAATTGTCTAACCTACACATCGCGTACACCTCAAGTACTAACTTAACTTGGATATAGGGAAGGAAATGATCATGTATTGATGTAATTCATTATGCAAACATTTTTATTTCCCCTAGGAAACCTAATTTCAAATGGATGTGTCCTTCCATGCATATTAGACAAGCCTTGTGCATTGTGTGTGATCTTATAATCTAAATGAAAAATTAATAGAACCAGATACGAGATAACTGAATGAAGTGATATGGTGAGAGGATAATTTTATAATTATGATTGTTTCATCATGAAACTGAGCATGTAAACATGTCTCTTAAACTTTATCTAAAGTAGTACAAGTAGTTGATTACACTGTCAAATTCACCAAGTTTTTGATTGAAGTATGAGATGAAAAATGAAATTTGATTGACTAAATTTCAAGTAGAAACTTATAAATAAAACTTTATTATCAATACCTGCTAAAGTTAACCAATAATATACTTCTTATATGTACTTGAAAAAGAGTAAACTATAGGGGATTGGGTAGATTTAATTGATCCATATAGTTGTACATGGTTTTTATATGTTATTAGATGGATTGAATTTTAAAATTAACGTTGGATTAAAATGTTGTGTATTTAAATCAGTGAAGGAAAAATTTAGTATGGGAATGAAAAAATCCCCTTAATTTGGAGAATTGATAAAGTAGTCGTTACATTTTGGTATCGAGTTGAAGGTTACAACTCTTTGACTTATTAAGTCCTTATGCTAACTTGAAATTAATTATTTTATAATAGAGTAAGATGTTTATTAAAAGAGGAAACATTTTTAATCATCAACTTATAGGTTGCAAAGCATCCATAACACAAAAATTTGATGAAATACTTGTTATCTATTAGGACACTCGCAATCATGTGGTTTTTCTTGAACGTTAGGTGATAGGTAATGAAAGCGGTAATTATAGTGACAATAATAAGCAGCCTCATGAGACTCCTAATACTTAAAATAATAATAAAATTATAGATCCCAATGTGGAAAATAATAACACAAAGGATCTAGCATTACAAATATGAATGTTGTAAATCATCCTAAAAATAAGAGGGCATGTTTGGAAGTAGAGATGTCAAACGATATCAAGAGGATCATCCCACCTAAATTAGATGAAACAAACTTAGGTGATGGATTTTAAAATCATATTAGTGATATGGAGAAGTATTTTTCCATAGAGAACTTTTTGAAAGAGATTAAGGTTGTTTAAGGAGCTTATCATCTCTCCATTGAGGTTTCCTCATGGTAGGAAGAATGGAAGGTAGAATTGGGGGTTGATGAAGGAAATATAACTTGGGAATAGTTCAAATCCTAGTTTAGAGAATACTTGTTACTATATCTATACCATGACCAAAAGATGTAATAATTTCATACCTTATTTTAGGGCAAGATGATCAGGATTGAGTACTGGTAAAATTTCACAAAATTTCTGAAATATTTCCCTCAGTACTAGACTGATGAGAATTTTCACATAAGGAAATTCATTATGAGTTTAAACCCTAACACAATTGGAGAATTTGATGTTCATATACCATCAACCATGGAGGTTGTGTTTGAAAAATATATTAGAAAAGAGCAAAACTACAAAGCTATATCTCATTTATAGGAAGAAAAGAAAAATAAAAACTTTAGTTCACCTTCCCCATTAGTACCTAATAAGGTAGGGTGGAAAATTTTTGGTAATAAACAAAAAATGGAAAGAAAAATGTAACATAAAATCCTATTGCAAATTTTAAAACGAATAGACAAAACAATGGAACAAACTCTTTAAACAAGTCCGGAAGAAAGGGACCTATTGTGGGATATCAACACTTCAATAAAAACAAGTGAAAACCTTATGCCTACACTTCAAAACCAACAAAATTGGTCTACCCCTATTACCCTCAAAGCAATGGGAAATTCAAGGCCACAAGAAAAACACTTGTTAGGATTATGGATGAAATTATCATAAAATAGGAAGAAACTGATATCTCCAAATCCATCCCATGTTATGGGCATATCATACATCTATTCATACCCCTACTAGAGATACCTAAAACTCCCTTATCTTTGGAGTAGATATAATTATTCCCCTAGAGATCAATATTATCTTGACAATGAGGAAGACTATACAGTGGTCCCACTTACCGAGTTGGAGTTCTTAGTTGAGAAAAGACTCCATGCCTTGGAACACTTAAATTGTATCAAAATAAATTACATGAAAACTACAAGTGCATCATACCTCGTGAGTTTTAGATCAATAATATTATTCTCAAGGAGAATAAAAAATAAATAAAGGAACAATAAAAGAACAATAAATTTTTGCCTAATTAGTTAGGCCCATACATTGTTGTCACCATATAAAATTTCTAACCCTAATGGTATTGAGCTCAAGAATTTCATAAACATCATGCACCTCACATGTTTCTAAAACTAATCTCGATGCAAATTTTCCCATAAATTTTAAAATTAAAAAACTAAAAATTAAAAAAAATGTTATACAAAACCAATAGAGAAATAAATTCGTCCAATGGTGAAAGCCACACAACTATGGTACATTGGAAAAGTAACATGGTGAAAACTTAATTTTAGAGAAATATGTAGGTGAATTTTTTCATAAGAAATTTACACTTGGGAGATGAAAGATTGCATGAAAATACAAAGCACGAAGATCATGAGGGATGATGTGAACATCCATGAAAGTTAAAATAGAAGCGTGATGAGATCTCGATAAGAGCGAGCATCAACCGAAAGTGTATGCAAGATTTGACAAGGGGAAAAAACTCGTCACAATCTAAGAACTATCAATTTATCTCATAGATCTGAAGGGATGTACATATGGAGGGTGTTGAGTAACCTCCAATGTTGTAATCATGAAAACTTGAGTGGAGATGAGGAGTTACATTCCTAAAATGGGAAAGTAACTCCAAATGACATAACTAATACACTAATGCTTAAGGGAATATTTTAATGACTCCTAAATGATATGTATACCTATGATCTCACCTAATTGATATGAATCACTTGATGATGTGGAAAATGACTCACATAAACACCCCCCTTCATCCTAACTTAAGATGAGGTGACAAGTGAGAAAATAGATCCCAACATAAAATCCTAATGAGGTACTTATGCAGATCAAATAATCCCAAGCAGTGAAGGAAAACCCATTGGGAAAAAACATTCACCACAAGAGAAAAATAAACTCTCTAATCTAAGAAAGATGTCAAGGATGGGTCTGAACAACTGACAAGCCTGATAAGGTACCCATGTAAAAAGGGTCAATATCTTGGAAAGAAGAAGAAGAGAGGAGAAGAGGGAGATGAGAGGAATGTATAAGATTCCATAGATAGATATAAAATATAAAACTCAAGGAAGTATCTAAGAAGAGTGTCAATGATGTGCTTCTCTTCCTATAGAATGAAGAAGATCCACCAGAAGGGGAACTCCCAATAAAGAAGATAATGGAATCCTCCAAAAAACCTATACAAGGATGAGGAACTTGTAGTGCATCATAAGTGGACTCTGTGAAAATATGACCAAGGTCGGGCATACACTCATCCTAATTAGGGGGATAGAAAAATAGAAGAGTGATGCCACATAGGTATAAGTCATATAAAGAAGGAAGAGGAGTGGAAAGGGCCTCACACACTATAAGTGGAAAGGTGGTTAGTGCAATGACAATATTAGGATGAGAATGGGACTAAAGGATATCCGATGAGATGTGGGAAGTGTCAACATTCTCTGGAATGGTGAGAGGAGGAGAGGAGTCCTTAAGGGTAATCTTGGCATTAGAACTAGGAGAAAAATCCTCATCATTAGAAGAAGAATCAAGAAATTATGATTCATATAAACTTCCATCACATAAAGAACAAGAGGAGAAAACTATATAAGACTACTACGAAGATATGTTGGAAGGACAAGGTGAATCAACTCAATGGAAACAAGTGTAGGGAGAGTTTCATTAATGAGAACTAGGGGAAATGGTCACATATGTCTAAGAGAAAGAGTATTTAATGGAAAAAAGTGTAAAGTGTGAATGAAAGCATGAATATGATCAACAATGAGCTCTATGGTGGCAGCAATAGTTGAAGGGTCTCCAAATAAAGACTAAAATATTCTCTAGATGTGGTGGGGAGGATATGAGTCTCCTGTAATGTGGAAAGGTATGGTGACATCCAGCATCAAGTGACCAACAACATGGTCACATGTGTCAAGAAATTCCTTAAGACAATTGGAATAAGTGGGTATAGGAACGTAACCAAGAAAAAAGTGTGTGAGACCCTCATAGACAAAGTAATGTTCCATAGAAGCATGCCAAGATAAATAGTTCTCTCTCGCAAGAAGTGGCAGAGCCTATAATGTGATCTTGCAATGCTCAAGTCTTGAAAGAGCATCCTCAATGATATGGAAGTGGAAGAAAGAAGATGAGGGTACCTGAATGTAAGATGTCATACTCACCGATAATGTGTCCTGCAAGTAACACGACACCTGAGAAGAAAAATGATAACCCCCTGTCTACAAAAAATTATAAGATAGTGTATGACTATAATAGGGTGCATTCATGTAATGTCAAATAGTTCACTACTTACCTCGTATTAGGTGACAAGGAACCTAAGAGTGGAGGCCATAATGAAGTCTTATTTGGAAGTAGAGGAACACACATAATCAAACACAAAAAGGGTGTAAGATGTAAGGGTACACAACACTGCTCAATGTGAGTGAAAAATCATTTCATGGAAAAAAAGAGAAGGATCTCTTGCTGCAAGGTTGTGGCAGATGCACCCACTAGGAGCAATTGAAGAGGAATAGTACAAAGGATGAGCAATAAAAAGTGGCACAGAAATCCCAATAACCCTATACAAGGAGCCTAAAAAAATATCTCCCCTGTGGAAATGATTTATTTTTCCTCCTTTTTACAATGCCATATAGTGTATAGGAAGGAAGAAAAAATAAAAATAAAATCAAGATAAGGGGGAAAGAGGGAGCCAAGAGCTCAAAGAGTGAGGTGAACTTACCATCTCGACAAGCTCGGCGAGTTGGGAGAAGGGATCTTGCATTGAGCCGGTGCGGCAACTCGCAAAGTTTTTGCAATAAATACACGAAGGGGCCAACAAGATGGAAAATAACCTTGATGAGTTGGCAAAGTGAATGCATGCACCAAGTTAGGCCAAAGTAGAGCAAAAACATGGAGAAACTGATGGAAGTGAGGCCAAAGCAAAATCAAGGTGCAATGGATGTACAATGCAAATGAAAAATGTGATTACAATACGATGGGGAAAACTTGATGTAAGTAGAGGCATCTGGGTAGAGACAAGAATAGGTGAGTCATGAGTGGAAGAGGGTGAGTGGGGAGCAAGTTTTTTTCATAACTCCGGTGAGTTGTGGTTCATTGGGCCTATAACAAGTTAAAGAGACCCCTAAATCAACTCAAAAGTAGAACTATGAAATATGAAATTCAACTAACCCTTTTACAAAACCTCCGAACTCCGTAAATAATGACATATGAACTGCATGCAACCCCAAAAATTAGGTAAACAACTTGAAAACCCTAAAAAACCTCAAGAAAATAAACCAAAAACAACCCGAACAAAAGTATGAAGTCCGAATCAATGCAAGTAACATACAACCCGAATAACCATTATGGAAAATTCTGTGATAAACTATATATCACGAATGAAGAGCTGAAAAACATGAAAAACCATTGATTTTTACAGATCCACACGATGTGCACTCGATACCACAAAAGAGTGCGTGAAAATGCAAAGCACAAGGATCATGAGGGATGATGTGAACATCCACGGAAGTGCAAACGATAGTGTGAAAAGATATCAAGAAAATAGAGGATCAACTAAAAGTGCATACAAGATTTGACAAAGGGGCATAACCTCATTACTATAAAATAAATCTCACTCTATCTCATAGATCTCGAAGGGTTTTGTATATAGAGGGTGCTTGAGTAAACCTCAGTGTTGCAATCATGATAAATTGAGTGGAGATAGGGAGTTTCATTCCCATAATAGGAAAGTAACTCCTAATGATGCAATGAATGCATTGATGCATAAGCGAATATAATAATGACATGAATACCTATAATTTCACCTAAGTTAGATGAATCGACCGATGATGTAGAACATTACTCACACTAATAGGGGCATGGTGACTCCATCCTATTTTTTTATTCCTTCAATATGACTTATGAGTCAATATTTCTATTTGTTCCTAGTACCCATAATCTTGACCTTGATATGCCATTTTCACTACTTATATAATTGCATGGGAAATTTTTCTTTTATACCTAATATTTTGCTAGGGGAAACTCACTACACAAGTTATATGTACACATTGGTTAGAACATTCTAAAATAACTAAAACATTTATAAAATCCAAAAATATTAAACATCAAAATAAACTCAAAATTCAAAAATATCAAAATACCCCAAAACCTCAAAACATATCAAAATACCCCAATAACAATGTCTAATGGAAAATGCCCCAAAATAGGAAAACAATAAAAAATGCTAAATTGGTATTCAATCCACATATTTTGAGATAGTTAGACTATCATAATTTTCATCCTATCAACAATTTATCTTACTTTCCGTCATAGTCTTCTTAATAATATTGTTATCTAGGGAAAAATGTGGCACACATTAGCTTATCTCAAGATAATTTGTCCCACATCCATCACCATTTCTTTAATCTTCACTTGGGAAAAATTATCACCCTTATCACAAAACTACATCACATAAGTATTAAAGATGATAAAAATAAAATTCATTCATTAAACAATTCTTTGTTTGAGCATGTTTTCTCGTACTCATTTTTTTGTTTACTTAATTGTATTGCATTGTAATTTACTTTTGAGTTAGTTATATAACATCTTAGAAACATTGGTATTTTTTTATATTATAATACTTCTTATTTTATGCTAATATCAAATAAAAGGATGTCTAGAAGCATAAAAAAATGCAAGACAAGTAACTTTATCCAAATCGACTACCTTACTCATCAAATATACCCATCCCATATTAACATACATCAAACTATATACTTGGGTCTTGTTCGACATCTATGATCCCCATTTATAAATCCCATATTGTAACAACCAATCTAGCCTAGATTATCACTAATATAGTTGCATCTATAGTTGGGATTGAGTCAAAAGTATATTGTGTGACATGTGTGAAGTATTTCGTCACCATGAGTGTGGCATTTCTACATCCAAAATATTAAGATATTATCACTCTACCATGAAATCAAATTTTCCAACTATGTAATTCTCTATTTTGACACAATCTAGTTATGTGAATAAATTGTGTTAAGCCCTCACCATGACATAAGGGCTCCATGTGATGTCTATAAAAACTAGCTCATATACATATTAGTTGTATAATATGAGGTCTCCAATGTGGACCTTTTTTTCCCTATAAGACTAAATCCATCTAAAAGCCTTAGGATCATCATCCACTAGTGCCTAAAATTTTCAAATGGGGTGTACAAATCTAATATGCTCACAGCACCCATATCTATAGCAATGTGGTGTGCCCAATTATCATGCAACCTTTATAAGTGACATGATTTAGGTACATATATAGCTATGCTAGAATATGATTCCCCCATAAAAAAATAGTTTGTGATCTTCTACCATATTTGAAATCACTCACATGTATCCAACTAGAATTTATAGGAAGAAATATGGAACTAACAAGACCCATCAAAACTAGCAGCATATCCTTAGTCATATCACACTCATATATCTTTGGGAGGTTCACCCTCAACCCGTGCTAGGAAAATCATCTCATCCTATAACTAAAATTATGTCACCTGATATATATAGTAACATATTAGATCGGGTCACCATTTTTAGGTAGTCATAGAATCTTGGAGAATCCTCAATGGAAATGGTCATCTCCTTGCTAGGAGTTGGAATGCACTCATATTCAAAACCACCTCTCTACCAATGTACTTATAAGTATTTTGTTGGTGCATCATGTTGATTAATTTTATGAGATATTAACCCACTAAATCCAACACAATCTAGTCATTTTTGATAGCTCTCGATCTAAGGCCACAAAATGTCACTCATAGAATTGTAACTCATACATCCAAACTTAAACCTAATGAAAAATATAAGAAAAATGTCAAAATTTCATGAGAACATTAAATCTACTAATGAAAGTTCTAAAACTACTATTCATCATGAAACTTCCACATAATATAGTAATGGTAGTACTAGACCCAACTATCATGCTTTGTAGCACAACCAATGAAATTTCAAGGTGGCTATGTAGTGTAAAGCATGTCCACTAAGAAGTTTAGTCCACCATTTTTCATATCTATCCATCATGGATCAACATGAAACCATTAGTTTTAGCGGTGATTCTACAAAAATCAAACGTGGTAGTTATAGTAGCCTCACCTGCCATAAAAAATGGGGCATTCATCGCCCCTACTAAATGTTAAAATCAAAAACACAAAAAAATCACCACCTACCACTAGTCTAAGCCTCATTTTTTTACCACAGTCTATGATAAGATCCATGTGGTGGGAATATAATGGAATATTTTCCATTGTTCTCTACTTAGTTTCTTAGAGCTTAAATCTTCTATTCATGATGATGATAATGACTAGTTATCGCCCCTCATATTCTATAGGTATCCCTTATCATGATAAATTTTAAACACCAAAATGGTTTTTTTACTATTGTTATGACGTATTCTATCACCTTGATCATTTTCAACATTTTTGAGCACCCATTGACTTCTTATATAACCCCATAGTCACTTGAGGGTGCATCACACACACTATACTAATTTATCTTTTTATTCAAAAGAAAATTGTCTATTATTTTTGTACTTTATTTGTGATTGTAGTAATCGTGAAACACGATACCAAAAGGGAAAATCTAAATAGCTAAAATACATCATGCTAATTTAAACATAAATTGTACAAATACACTAACACTCACCTTCATTTTTAAATAATGAAGCTCTATTAATTGATTATTTTCTCACCTCTCAAAGTTTAACTAACATCATTTTGTTAATTAAAATCCTCTTTTAAAAAATTAATAATCAATAATTCATTGATTAAATTTCATTTTCATCTATTAATTAATGATCCTTCATTAATTAAAACCTACTTCAAATCCTACTCCCATGTTGTAGTTGTCCTAGGTAGGAAGATTGACACGAAAGAGGTTGGAGTATGTGTACTGCTACTCTTTATTTGCAAACTTTGAAACATGTTGCTATTGCTTTAGATAGGATTATCTTTGGGATGGGAATAAAGTATTCTTCATTAACACTTTTTATATATTTGATACAATGATCATATTCTTTCAAAATTTGGTGGCTATTTTACAAATCAGCTTTGAATTCCTATTTTGAAACTATGAATGTAACTCATCTATTCACTAGTAAAATATTCACAACTCTTTTATGATTTTAATAAAAGGGAGATGGAATTTCTAAACCTCTTTTACTGATAAAAATTTTCTTTGAATTATCCCTAAATATCATTAAATTTCTCTAAGTTCATCACAAATATCTTCCACAAGCTAATCTAGACATATTAATTAATCCCCAATTGATTAATTAAGCCCCCTTTCTTCCCATCTAATTCCCATGGAGTATTAATCCCACTTAATTTATATTAATCCTTTAAATAATCCTCATCCTACATCTCCATTATCCCACATTTACTAACAATTGTAATTTTCCCAAAAAGGAAAGTTAGAAAAGCAACCCTTTATCGCTTCTCAAAACACACTTAATTCTCATGCGAGAATTTTATTATAAAAATAAAAGGTAAAATTTAAGAGCCCCTTTGTTAAGAACAAAATTATATTTAAATATGGCTCACACTAACTTTAATGCACCTATTACCTCATCAAAATACCCCTACTAAGAAACCAATCATTTCCTCTCTTATCTCACATCTGATTTAACCAAGGGCATCCACAAATGAAAGAACAATCCAAACATCTAGGGAGAGGTTTGAGGTTTTTTTATTTATTAATTATTTTCTCTTTATCTTCCCATGAAATTTATTATCTTGATGTACTTATATTTAAAATTCTTAATTTAGGATGAACGTTGTACGTGTAAGGTTAAATTAACTTTTTTTATACAACCTTCCATAGATAAAATCTTCTAAAAAGGATTATCCTAGGAAGATGAAACAACCTAATGAAGATATTCAAATTGAAAAAAAAAGTAAAAAAATTAAAGGGTTATGACTATAGAAGTTTGCCAAGACTAGACCCCTTATGGGTGAGTATATGGGTTTAAAAGGTGACTTGAATATATTTTGTAATACCAATGTATATTCCTTGTCCATAAAAGACAAACTATAGAATGTGTAATTCTCTTTATGTAGGGATAGAGAATGTAAAGATCCTCTTTTTTCAAGGAAAGGAATAAGAAGGGACTGGTAGCTCAAAATCACCTCATATTGTATAAAAACATGTAAGGGAATTGTGTGGAAGGTTTATCTTAGTTTGAATTTATTTTTAATCCTTTCTTTCCAGTTTGACTTCATTTATGAGTTTTGATTGAATAATACAAATTCCATTATATCATTTATATTCTTGTCTATTATCTCCATCTTCTATGAGTTCTTTCATTTATGTAGCTATTGATCACTAAGGTTTAATATTTTTTTAATATATTTTACATTGTTTAATTGAAATAATATGATTTTGTCCTAAACTATAACCTATTTCATGTCATGATGCCATGATCTAAGGACCTTTGCCAACAATGGTTCCATTGTTGAGACCTCGAAAAAATGTTAAGATGGTTTCCTATACTGAGAGGATGTGTAGTGATGGTTGTGAGAGAAGATGAAACATTTCATATAAGATGATGCAGCCTAGAATTCTTAGTTAACACCTAGTCACGCTAGCACATCACTCAGCCTAGGCTGAGCACTCACCCGAAGCACGCAAAGGTACCAGGTCCCTCTTAAGAGTTGTTGTAGCAGAATGGTAGCATGATAAAGCAATAAACATATATTTTTAGAAACTAATCCATCTATTCATCATTATACTGAACTAGATCTATAAGTGCTTAAATGTAAATCATCATGATAACAATAATATACATTGACAAAACATATCAAACACTATTAGTTTGGCCAATATTCTTTATATATTCATCATACCAACAATACAAAAGCTTCATACAATACTAGACATGCGTGCATGGATCTGTTAAAATTATCCAGTCTCATGTACCCATGTATCTCTCATCCTTCAAAACATGTGTCTCTGTATATCTATCACTAAGTAATTCATTACATATATATATATAGGGTGGGGAACTATCCCTTCACCACTTAACTCTACCATAAATAGGTCACATGCTAATAACAGCCACGTGCCTTTTATAACTATAGCCATACATGCAAATATGTTATATATAGATCACTGATAGTTAACTATAGTGGTGGATATATTCTTAGCTTATTCCCATGCAAGAATGAGTTGATATGTTCTTCAAAAATCTCCACGAAGAGTGGTGTGCAAGTTTCAAAGCATCGCTTTATGTGCTCTGCATGCCAATCTTCTAAGAATAGACCTGATCTCCAAAATTAGCTAAGTCCTAAAAGTCTCGACTCTACACCTCCGCATTCTTATATCTTCGCACCTTTTCTCCCGTGTTGTTCTTCAACGCGGACTCGTGTGCAAGTTCAACTAATTTTTTTCTGAATCACCATTACACCACATTAATCTCATTATTGCAACGACAATGGTGATGTCCAAAACTTACACAAAGAATGGATAAATAAAGAATGGTTGAATAAATAATTTTGAATAAGGTATACACAACTAACAAAACTGTTCAAGCCTCAGGCCCCTCCATTTCATCCTGAAGCAAAGAACTATGGATATTCTTCTTTTATATCTACTTCCAGGTTCTCCCACTCCATTAACACCACTCCTGCCATCTCAGGCACGTCTGCAATGATGGAATGTAGCTCTTCCATAGTGAGCTTTCCTTGCTCATTTTGTATCACAAGCATTACGCTTGACATAGAGGTTTGCACCCCCTCCAATACATCCATCTTTTGAGCAATGAGCTTTCCAAGCTCCTCTAACCTCTCCTTATGTGGTGCCTATGCCACAGCTAGTGCCTCACGCTTCTAATTCACCAGATTAACCATTCAGGATCGGCCTAGGGTAGCATCCTTCATAGCCTTGTGGACTTCATTTTCCTCCAATGTTTTCACCATGATCAGTGCATCTGGGGCTGTGCATATCGTTAGTGCATGATCGGATTTCTTTAGTTTGTCATGGGTGGCTTATAGTAGGCCTTCATAAGTAGCAATCTTCCTTGCTACTATAGCTGTACTTTCTCTACCTTTTCCCCGAGTCCTTGGGTTGTGTTGATACACCCACCTTTTCATCCTCCAACACTAATGTTATCATTGTCTTCACATAATGCATTGCGAAAGGAAATTCTTTTAGTACTGGGATTCCGATGTGGGCATAACTTTAGAGCATCATCTCCAATTTCCTCTCGAAATATTAAAAAAGTGTCATATTTTCTTTTGATTAAGTCCTTTTCCTATACTAAGCATGTTATCTCCACATCCTTGGCCTTCCGCTTCTCTATCACCTTAATGGTAGCAAATTTATCAATGTTTCTTCTTGCTACTTCGTAAGATACCTTTACCGAGTATTACTCACCTACTCGCCTGACATCACTGTTGGCTTAATTGTTATGTGGCACATTTCAGGTGCCTTCTTCAACCATATTGATGCACATGATTCTTCACCGACATAAAATTTTGGCTCATCCATATGCGTGTGCATAGACCATGATAGTTGCTTCCTTGTGTGCAAAGTCACCTTGTCCTCATCCATCAGTGCCCATATGAATAAATCCTTTTGCTCGATGGTGCTCTGAAATCGAGTGCAAATAATCAGCTTTGGGTCTTCTGCATACCCCATAGTATGTACCTTGGCATCCTCCCATGTTTGATGGGATCTGGGCCCTCTGGGAATGGTTGTATCAAGGTTAGGAATACTAGATGTATCCCCATCCTTGTCCTGTGTAGCCTCTGATTATTCCCCTTCTTCTCCATCCATTTTCTCCTCCTTGTGTTGAGGCTCTTCTTCTACTGGAGATGAAGGCGCCTTCTCCTCAGATTCCTTTGTTTCATCAATTAGCTTGAGTTTTCTTCTTTTCTTCTCCTCGGCTCCTTCACTTGTAAGATTTATCCTTATACCCTTGTGTGCTTAAATACCTTTTTAAATCTTTGGTCACCCTGCTCCTCCCATATAACCCCTTCTCCCTGGGAAGATGTCGCAGACTCCTTCTCTTGGCTAGATGGCTACTTCCTCCTTCGCACCAAGCTACCACTATCCTCATGTTCTTCATCCTCTTCCTCATCATCTTGTTTGGGTTTAGAGGGCCTAGGTGTCAGAATGTTCTCCATGGTATGCTTCCCCTTCAATGGCCCTAGAAGCATGAACTCATTTTCTACATACTTGTTATTTTCCATTTTGGCCTTGAGTTGGAGGTATATCAGCGTGGCTCGATATCCGCAATGGCAAGTGTTTTTGGCTTAGTTCTCAAAATCTTCGAGATATTATTCTCATTGTATGCATTTCATCCTGGATATCCATACGACTTCCATAGGGTGTGGTATTCACATTCCACCTTGTCTGCATTAAACACTAACCTCCATGTGTTGGTGAACTCGATGAAATGCAGCTTGGAAGTATTGCGCGGGAAATGCATAAGGTAGTTTGTACCAGGGGCTCCATGACCCATCTACCATTAGAAAGCGTGTAATATGAAAATGTTGGTAGATTACAAATTGTACCTGCTTCCCTATAACCAAAGGTAAATCCTTAGGTATACACCATTCCTCTCTAAACACCGTGCGGAGCCTATCATACCACATCTCTACTCGCTCCTTCACCTCATCCGTCATTGACCCCTTGCAGAGATACTTGCTGAATCATTCAGCTAGAGACTTGTGATTCATGGGGTATTCCCATATATTCTCTTTTGGGCCATCTGGTACCCCAATCTCCATGAAGACTAAACTTAGTAAGATACAACCAAAACTTATCTTATTTCCTGTGTGCACTTCCTCTACTATCTACTCTGCAATGAAGTGACAATGTTATAAGTGGTTCCTTCTAACATGCACTTTGCCACATGCAACCACATAGAGTTAACTTGTGACCAACGTTCTTGGTCATTCAATTTTGTGACCAGGTGTGTTGTTGCCTGTACTACTAGACAATTTTTTAGTTTGTCAATGTCCATTCCGTGTGGTCCTTTCTGATAGCCTAGTGCTTTCTGTGTCTCCAAGATGGCACTCTTGTTAGCTAGGTCAGTCTTAATATCTTCACCTGTTTCCCTTAATCTAGTTACTATGGCAATAAGAATGGGTGTCAATCTTACCCTCTGTCCTGCAAAGTAGAAAAAGTCCTCATGGACTTGGCTCATCAGCCATCTATACAATGGTGCATACTTTCCAAAGTATGGGAGCTCATATAGCTGGTAGACACCATTCCCTTTTAGTAGCCTTTCCCGGAATCATCATATATTGGCATGCCATCCTCAGTTCACTGTTCATTTGAGAAGTGAGTAGGTCGTCTAATTTCTTCTGGTTTTCATTGGTCCGGTGATTATACTCACTTATCTTACTTTGTCGTATGTGGGTATCCCATTCCTGGCCCACAATAACTTCCTCAGGGTACTGCATTTCTGAAAAATTACTTTCCAAGGCCATCTCTTCCTCTTCTTCCACCACCACCTTCTTCTTTTCCTTTACTGGTGCTACTTTCTTCTTTGGTGTCATTCTTCTTTTTAGGTTTTGTTTTCTAGACTGTTTGTTGTGTGTTTTGAGTAGTTTACTTCGAACCCTAACTCGATTCAACCGTGCCCTAATTTGTAATCACAAAATCACACACCCTAGCTCTGTTCTATTACTCGGCTTTGTTTAAACCCTTCTCCTAGGGGATTCAAGCCCTTCTAATAAACGTATTTTCTTTCATGCCTAGTTCGTTTGCTTCGTACCTTGAATCGATTTACTTAGCTTTTTGCGTGTAGCTTTTTGTTGAATTCTCATAGTCGCAAGGGTAAAAATGAAATCACATCCCATCCTTATGTAGATTTCTACTTTTTTCTGAATTAATTTCTCCTCCACCTACCAAATTCTCCTCATTTATTACCCATTTTTATCATTTTTGTGTGGTATAACTTCGTGCAGCGCTATAACCTTCTAGTGCACATTTTTACCCTTTGTCACAGACTTATCTTTAGCGTCCACTCTAGCACCCGAGTACCTCATCACTACATCATCTTCTGGTAGTTACCATGGCCACCACTTACCTCACATTATACGTTTCATCATCCATCTTCATCCTTTCTTATCTTGAGAAGCAATCATTTGTCAGTTACCTTTAGTAACCTTCTTTCTCAACATGCGCAACATGAAATCTTCACAGCATATACTTGAGAGTCACCCACAATTTACCCCACATGAAAAGGATGTGCAGTCCTCTGCGCATCAACATGCTTCATATTGTAGTTAGCTTCATGCACGCAAGTGCGCTTATTACAAAAACAAGAGCTAAATTGACAAAGCATAGAGACGATGAAAGAAACACATTAAGGAATTGCGAGAAGGGAAACCTAATTTATCCGCAATACTACCTTATTACAAACACCAAGAATACTTATTTATAGTAGGGCTTCAACCTACTCCCATTAAAGTAACCAAACAACCTTGTGCCATCAATTGTGTCTAACTGGAAAGCACCTGACTCAAGTATATGAGTCATAACATATGGCCCCAACCAATGCACTTTGAGCTTTCTTGGATGGTGTAAAAACTTGGAGTCATAAAGAAGTACCATTTTTCCTACCACAATTTTCTTATCCCTAATGTGTAGATCGTGCCACACCTTTTGGTGTGCCTTCTCCTATTTCTAACTCTAGCGTGCGATGGCTCGGTGCTCATATAGTTTAACCAACTTCTCGATCCATTCTTCCGTGGCTTGCTCATCAACTAGACCTCTAACGCACGCAATGTGCAAAGAAGGTAACATAAATTCTATAGGAAGAACAGCTTCCATGCCAAACACCAATTGAAAAGGTGTGGCTTTGTTCAATCTTTTGTATGTTGTTCTATAAGCCCAAAGAACAACAGATACTTTATCATCCCAATATTTCCTTCCAACATCACAAATCTTGGTCAATGTGTGGCTCAAAATCTTGTTAAAAGCCTCAGTAGTCCCATTTTCCTAAGGGTGATAGGGTGTAGTCTTATGGTGGGCAACCATAAACTCATCTAAAAGAATTTGTATTGTCTCATTTAAAAAATGTGTGCCCCTATCACTTGTTAAACTTAAAGGACAGTCATACCTTGTAAGAACATTCTCCCATAAGAACCTTGTTGTTGTAGCCACTGGACATTCCTTGGTAGACCGCTTCTACCCATTGGGTAAGATAATCTTTACAAGTGATGATATAATGTGATCCAGCCTTGCGCGCGGCTGGTGAAATAGGCCCGAAAAGTCAACTACCCATTTCTCAAATGGTTCTGTACTTGTAATTGGTCATAAAGGCAATCTCATCCCTTTTTCCTGGTCAATCGAGATAGTGACAATGGTCATAGGTCTTACAATACTCTTTACAATCCTTGTACAATGTTTCCCACCACAAACTAGCAAGTAGGATCTTGTGCATTGTTGCATCACCGGCATAGTGGTCACCTGCAATACCACCATGTGATTCTTCCATTATAACCTTTCGTTCATGCTCCAATACACAACAACGTAACACCTCATCTCTGCCTAACTTGTATAAATCACCATTAATTAACATGAATGGTGCCATGCAAATAGCAAGTTTCTTCTTCTCTAAATATTTCATGCCTTCTGCGCCATACTAAAACATAGAAAGACAACAATATCCTCCACTCGATGGTGTGCACTCGTAACCTATACAACCGTACATCGTGGCATGGTCTCTTCTATTGTTTGTGCCTCTTCTCCCCGATCAATTCTAGATAAGTGATCCAGTCCAAAATTTCTTTTGCCTGGTTTTACCACAACTGTAAAGTCAAACTCTTGAAATAAGAGTATCCATCAGCATAGTGCCCCTATAAAATGGGCTTGTTCACCAAATACTTTAACACCATGTGATATTTATAAAACACAAATGGTGTAGCCAACAAATACATACAAAATTTGTGCAAGGCATAAATCATGGACAAGGCCTCACGCTCTGTAGTGGTATAATTATGTTCTGTAGGGGTCAACTTCCTACTAGCAAAGAAAATGGGATGATCCACAATACCTTCTCCTGGCTGAGCTAAGATAGCACCAATGGCTATGCTAGAGGCATCCACATAAACATGAAAAGGTTTATTCCATGAAGGAAAGTGAAAGATAGGAGCAATAGTTAGTTTCTCCTTCAATATCTCAAACGTGCGCTACTATGACTCCCCCCAGTAGAATGTACCTTTTCCCCTGAGCAATTCTTCTAAGGGTGTGGTAAATTTTGCATACCCTTTTATAAACTTCCTGTAATACCCTGTATGACCCAAAAATCCGTGCACCTCACACTGACTGGTAGGCACTTTCAAGCCTATGATGACTACAACTTTAGTTGGATCAACTAGCAACCCTTCCTTGCAGATAATGTGTCCTAAAAGTGTGCCAAAGGGAGTAGCAAAGATGTATTTTTGATGTTCAATGAGATACTCAACTGTCAACATCTTTCAAACATTAAGTGTAGATTGTCACAATGATCCTTAATTAGCCCATAGATGGTCCAATCATCAAGATAGACCTGTAAGAAGTTATGAATAAAATCCTTGAAGGCTTGTACCACTATCCTTGAAAATACAACAGGTGCATTCTTCAATCCAAAGGGCATCACAAGATAGGAAAATATTCCCATTCAAGTAGTGAAGGTGGTATTCTATTAATCTTCTGGGGCAGTCCTAACCTGATGATACCCAAAAAATCCATCTGTAAATGAATATATCTCGCGACTAGACACTCCTAATATTTCCTCCGTGAATGGCGTAGGAAAGGGATTTGTAACACATGTTGCATTCAACTCTCTATAATCAACAAAAAATTGAATCCTACCATCCTTTTTTATGCTTATCACTATAGGACTGACCCATTCTGATTCATCCAATGGTCGAATGATCCTAGATTTCAACATCTTGTCAATCTCCTCCTTTACTTTCTCACAAAAATTGGGATTCATCCGATATGGTCACTTCCTAATAGGGTGCACACCTTCCTTCAGCTTTATCTTCATTTATCTAAGTGATATATGCACGCCTTTAAGTTCATGGTATCCTCTTGGGAATAAGTCCTCATAGTCTCGAAGTAACTCTATGATCTTTTCTACCTCTGATTTTGACTAGTAATCCCCAATTATCACCTCCTTAGGTTTATCTTTTGTGCTTATATTAACCTTTTTTGTCTTCATAGGTTCATGATATGCGCGCGCATCTACATCCACACTAGCTAACACTTCATGTGTTCCATGTGAATGATCCACATCCAAGTGCTCAAATTCCTCCTCATTAATTATGTAAACCATCTTCCCCTTATCTTTTCCAGGGAAGCATGCTCAAGTAGTATGATATCATCTTCTTCATCCAAAAAGCACGCCCTATCTCTGTCTCACCAAATAATTCCTAAATAAGTTCTTCCACTTTCCCACTGTCTCCCATGGTTAAGCACTTGATAAAGCTTAAAGCTATGTTCACCGGTGGTGTAGATGAAAATAATTCAAAAGTTTGGATCATCCCTACAGTCAAATTTTGCCAATTGCTAGTGTCACAATGTAATTAAGCATATATATACCAAGCACGCACACAACCTTGTAGAGTAGAATAAAGTTGATGCACCCAAAGTGAGCACGTAAATGCTTCCTATCTTACTGTCCAGAGTCTCTCACACAACTAGATATGATGCTAAGTAGGTTGATTACCATGATAAGGGAAAAATTTTGTAGGTGCATTACTTCTTGAAAACCTGGTTAATAAGGCGGTCCCAATCATTCCCCATTCTAAGAGATTATCCCTGTGAACCACCCACCAGTGCACGGATGTCCCACCCAAAGTGTATGACAACATATCTCATCGTTTAAGCTGGTCAGCCCAGTTTGTTTCCATGGCCTGTAAGAATCCAACCAAATCTTCAGATCTAGTATAGTGGGGTACTAAGTGACCTATACACCGAACAGAGTGAAAACCCTTTTTGTAAGCAACCACATACTTAACTTCACGCCCCACTAGTTCATAAGTGCCATGAGCCCAATTATCACAAGAAACACTGGTAGTTTCGCTAATTGACTGAGAATCTTCCCAACGAAGGATTCCCTCCTTAGATGGATCCTGGACCTCTGGGTCCCGAATAGCTCGTATATAGATTCTGTGCAAGTCCTCTTCATTTAAAGGTTCTACATATGGCATGGATTTCCCATCTATCAATGGTATTATAACCCTTTCCTCCTTGTTCTCGAAGCTAATATACCCCTTGTTAAACCTCAAATCAGCATTGTTCGCATAACACAAAGGGCGCCCTTCCACAAGCGCTAGCACTTTGAAGTCTCCTGAGAACTTGGCCCCTTGTATAGTGATAGATGCATCCTTCAAAACTCCTATGGGAGTATCTTTCATTCTATTTTCCATGAACAATACATTGGATGATGGCTGTAATGGGGGTCTCCCCATTTTTTCCCAAGCATCTAATGTAAGTACATTTACTTCCGCACCTGTATCAATCAAAATATTGCTCAATAGCCACCCGTCCACAACAACATTAAAAGTAATCTCCTTTTTATAATCAATGATATTGGGGGAAGATTCACATGAAGTATTTTTCTTCTAATCTTAGTTCCCACATGCAGTATTCCCTTTCAACCAATTTCCTAATAAAGGAATAATATTCTCCTGGTGTAACGTTCTACATACCTCTTTGATGTCGTCAATATCTGATGGGGACTGTTTTGTATCCTTGTGCTCTAATTTCCAAGACTACTCTTTCAAACCTTGTATCTCACCTTGAAGGATTCTAAGGACCTCCATCGCTTCTGATAGACTTCTTTCGATGAGTCGGTTCTGATACCTAGCATGCAAAACCTCCTCCCTAGTGATTGTCACCTTCATTTGTAACACCTCTCTTACACATGTTGCCTCAACTTGTGTGGTTATCTTGATCTGTTCTTGCTTTACGTTACGGTGTTAACTTGGGCATCCACTGATTCTCTATTGTGCATTGGATTCTAACCATCCCCGTGCCCTTGTTTTCTTGCTTGTGCTACTTACTGAGATGCTCATACAAGTCCGGACACTCTTCATAACTATGCCCCTTTCCAAAAAATGAACAAGAAATATTCTGTGGGCATTCGTGCCTATAATGGTCAGGTGAACCACATGTATAGCAAGTTCCTCGAGGGAATTCACTCCTTCCTCCACCTCGGCCTCATCCTCCATATCTCGCCTCGATATCCTCATCCTCTTTCACGAACCCCTTCAAACCTTCTGTCATTCCTATCATAGTGCATTTTATTATAATCCCTATCTTGATGCTCATTCTTCCCTTTAGAATTATCAACCACACTCACCTGTCTTACCCCAATATCAATGGCATCATGGATCTAGCCAATCAATCTATAGTCCTCAGTATCATGGGTCGTGGACCTACAAATTTTACAAAAGGAGGATACATTCTTTCTGATCACGCGTTGTAGTAGGGGGAAGTGACTAGCATCATGATTCAAATGAAAATCTCACAATCTAATAGCAACGAACATATAGTTCTACGAGGGAAACTATCCTTGGTGTGGCCTTCCACTTCACAATCTGTACACTAGATTCCTGAGCACATTTCATGAGCTGAGTTTGCCAATAATTTCTCTAACTATTTTGCCATAGCTACTATCTAAGCTTCCAAAAATGGACTAACTCTAGTGTCAATACTCCCAACTGCTTTAGCATGTAAAGCAACCTCCAATGCTTCACATGGGTTGGTATAAGTTTTATGTAATAGTGCTCTTCAAAATGGAGTAATCAATCCCTCGACAAACCATTGTGCATGCTGACTTGCATGAATGTCATAAGAGAGTTTGGATAGAAGTGTTTTAAAATGGGCATCATACTCACGTACACTTTCAGTAGTGCCTTGCTTTATATCCTTGAGTGCGCTTATACTCTTCTGCTCAAACTCTGGGATATGGAACTCTTTCTAGAAATCATATTTCAATGCTACATAGTCAATGCAAGTTTGGTTGGGATAAAAATTCCTATACCAGTTGTGTGTGCGTGCCTGTAATGTAGTAGAAAATTGACTTGCCTTATGCTCAGAGGCCATAATACCTTTCACGTGCCACAATATTTCACACATATGAACATGTTCAAAAACATCCTCAATACCTTTGTACTTTGGGAGACACAGGGACATCTCCATATAAATGTTATGGGGTTGTTGCGGGCCTTGACCACCTGACCCAGTACCTCCTTGGTTTCCTATTCCTCCAAAACCACATGAACCACCGGAACTAGAACTTCCCATATCACCCAATCCCCCTCCATGATTTGGAATAGGGCCCGTGTATGCACTCCCATGTGTCCCTATAGTGGTACTATACTTTGGACCCCTATAGTCTGCGAAGTAGTCCCGAGGGCCTCAGAGGTGAATATCACACTTGGCGCGCTCATATTCTGTGTAGATGATGAGCCTGAAAATGTACCCCCAAAGAATAAAAAATTTTTGCGCTGCCATTGATGTACTTGTTATTTGACCTATTTCTATGATTTCACTTCCTAAATTAAAATTGTTTTTACCTGTTGTACTAGATACTGGAAAACCAAGCACAAGGGCTAGGTCAGCAGGTTGGCTTAGATGCGCACCCGTGGCCCAGGTCATATCTACTGGCATGCTTCCATGTGAGGCTGAAGAGGGTTCTCTGTCATGCTTTCCTAGATGGGGGAGTTCTTAATGCTCTTGCCCTTCTTCCTCCCCATGAGCCTCAAATCCTTCATGAGCCATCTCTCTCCACAACACCATCCATTATGCAATTTCTTGTTTCTTGCATAATTCCCTCTCGCGTGCCTCATCATACTTTAGCTACCTCTCTTCCCTCTGTCGTGCTACCACTAGGTCTGCCATCTTTCACCAATCCTATTCCTACCCCCGCGCATGGATATTCTTTTAGCTTTCCATGGGTTTAGCTTCCAAGTTCAACGTTACCATTAGTATTTTGATTTCCAGTGGAATACCTTGAAAATACGTCCCTCTAGGATACGTAGGAACTGGAACTCCGCTACCTCTGGGCATGAATAAGTCAAAATTGAATACTCCAAAATATAGTTGTTTAGGACACCGTGAAACCAGGTATCTACCACGTGAGTCCAACTTAGGTCAGCATCATATAGTGTTTGAAATTCCTCCTATGTCCAAACAAGTGTGTGATACCTCCAATTCCACTTAGATGCATATGTAGTCAACCATTCGTATAATTCTACTAGAAAGATAGCAAAGAAGCTTTCATATAAACTGTCATATAGATTCTACTCTACCCAAGTGCGTGCGCTAAATCTAGATCTAGTGTCAAACCTCTCGTGTGTATTCTTCCTCCAGATCATGAATCCATTCTTCAATGCTCACCAAAGTTAGCTGGTATGTCTTCATCACGAACCATTTTGAAACAACTGAAAAAGAGGTCTCGGCAACGGAACCAATGATGCAGCCTAGAATTCTTAGTTAACACCTAGTCGCGCTGGCACATCACTCAGCCTAGGCTGAGCACTCACCAAGCACGCAAAGGTACCGGGTCCCTCTTAAGAGTTCTTGTAGAAGAATGATAGCATGATAAATTAGTAAACATATATTTTTAAAAACTAATCCATCTATTCATCATTATACTGAAGTAGATCTATAAGAGCTTAAATGTAAATCATCATGATAACAATAATATACATTGACAAAACATATCAAACACTTGTTGGTTTGGCCAATATTCTTTATATATTCATCATACCAACAAGATAAAAAGCTTCATACGAAACCAGAAATTTGTGTATGGATCTCATGTTACAATTATCCAGGTCTCATGTACCCTTGTATCTCTCATCCTTCAAAACATGTGTCTTTGTATATCTATCACTAAGTAATTCATTAAACATATATGGGGTGGGGAACTAGCTCTTCACCACTTAACTCTACTAGAAATAGGTTGCATGCTAATAACATCCACACACCTTTTACAACTATAGCCATACATGCCAGTATGCTATCTATAGATTGCTAATAGTTAACTATAGTGGTGGATCTATTCTTAGCTTATGCCCATGCAAGAGTGAGTTGACATGTTCTTCAAAAATCTCCATGAAGAGTGGCATACAAGTCTCAGAATCACTTTGTGTGCTCGCACACTGATCTTCCAAGAATAGACCTAATCTCCAAAATTGGATAAGTCCTGAAAGTTTGACTCTACACCTCCGCATGTGACGCCTTCCTATATTTTTGTGCCTTTGATCTTTTGTTGTTCTTCCACATGGACTCTATGTGCAAGTTTAATTAAGTGCTTTCTCGATCAACGAAGATGTTGATATTATGATGAGAATTCCTACTAAAAGAATTAGGTTGGAACACACACACACACACACACACACACACACACACACACATATATATAGAAATTCATGAGATAATTTGGTGTGATATTTTAGACCAATTACAACATGGTTATCATGACTAAAATATTACTATTTTAGGTTGGAAAAAAAGAGAAATACATGTGGAAGGATAAAAAGATAGAAACTTGTATCAATTAGACACTCCATGGACCTGAAATGTAGACCATTACATGAAAACCACTATTTATGGGTATATAATTGTTGTCACCAAATCACTGCACCCTCCAAATGGCCAAAATGTGAATAAGAGATTTTGTGTGATTGGGACACATGGGATCACATCTCAAGCTATGGGACTTGGGCTTGAGGTGAACCTTAAGAGAAGGTCAACTTCCTCTTCCTAAACTAAGTGTTGTACTACTCCTAGGGCAATAAAATGGATATCTAGTCCTATGCTAACATTTCTATTAGTTTTAGGGAAAGAGATTTGCAAAAATGAAACTATACTAGGTATGGTGATGCTCAAAATAAAGGGTGTTTCTAGACTTAAGAAGGGTTAATTTGAATAGGGTGGATGCACCAAAGGTCAACTTTACCTAGTGCAACTTAGAGATGGTACATAATACCACAGACTAGGAAACAAGTGTTCCCTTTGTTAAACTCAATCAGACAAACAAGTTATCAGTCTTACAGTGAACAAGGATGAATTTGAGAAGGGTGAACAAGCACCACAACTCAAATACATGCAATACTCCACCACTCAATAAGCACAAAACTCAAAGAACCTGCAATAGAAATGTGAACTTACTGAGAATATACCGGAAGCATGAGAAAAGACACAAAGAAGTATAGAAGGATGAAAGAACCAAGATTAGTCACAAAACACACACTTTTATTGCTTCAATAACATGCACAATACATCATACATTTAGAAGAGGAAATGTTTTCCATTACATTCTTGAAAAAGGAGGCTTGAAAGCACTCTCAACATGCAAGGACAACTTGAAGAAGAGAGAGGACTCTTGAAAAAGTGCACTTGCCTAAGATGTCTAACTTTCTAACCTATTTGACTTGTTGGAACCCTTTGGAATGAGCCTCCAACTTACGTTTATAGAAGAATATGTGAGACAGAAGAGGAAAGGTCATAATTACATTCCTAAATTGAAGGCACATGATGTATTTATTATAGTTTGTTGAACCACTTTGAGAAGGTTCCATCATGTGTCATTAATGCCTAGTTGACCTAGTTCTCCTTAATTAATTAAAAGAATATTTAAATAAAATATTTTAATAATAATAATTATTATTAATAATAAAATATTTAAATAAAAATATTAATTTAATTGAAATTAGGTGGGACCCCTCATTGACCAGTTTTACTCGAGGAGGGGGGTCATGAAGAAATGTCAAAAAAATAACCCAAATCGGTGGTTGGTGCAACGAACCAACTCACCAAGTTGGTGTCGAGCTCCATATTCAACATCTCGCTGCAACGGCTCTTCCCCATTCACCGAGTTCATTCATCACCATTGTGACCTAATCTCCATGGGTCGAGCTCCTCTCCTTCAAACTTTCTAAGTGGCTTAGGTAAGTTTGAAACCTCTCGTGAATCTGCCAAGCTTTGTCTGTGTCCTTCGTATCATGGCCAAAACGAGCTTCTCGTCACATCACAACTAAGCAACTCAACACCGTGTCAAGCTCCTCTTATCTTCATGAGTTGTATGGACCTTGATGAGTTCCCCTTTATATATGCATTGACTCTCACGAGTTAGATTTTGAGTTACTCATTGTAGAGTTGAAGGTGAAGGCCGAGCCATCTCTACATTCCTTTACCAAACTCACTTGAACCATTCAAACTCACCACTGATATCCTCTGTTTGACTCCAATCTTATCACCCTCCACTCCCTAGTGCCTACTAACTCATCGGACAAGTTGAATCATGCAGCTAAGCTCTCCTCCAACTCCCAAGTTCTATCTACCAACTTCCATTACTAAGCTCAAATGAACTCCCTCTTCCAACGTGATTTCAACTCATGGAAGGAATTTACCTTGTCTTTTGTATACACATCCTTCACCGACTAAGTAGTAGAGTTCCATTCTACATCAATCCAAGCTCCTCCTTCACCTCATGCATATGCCTATGTGTGATGCCTTCTTGTTTTCTCACTCCATGGTGAGCCACTTCATCATATTCTTATAAGCTCCCGACTGATCCATGTATAGAACATGTTTAAAACTCAACCCATGTTGAGCTGACTCTACGTTATGGGCTTTTGTACTAAGCTTACCAAGGTGAGCTAATGTGAACAGGACGTTCATTTCAACTTGACTCGTTGATTCGGTGAACTTTCCCTTCACTACGAGTTTCATCTTCCTCACATTGTCGCTCTAACTTCAATGACTGAGCTGAACCCAATGAGTCTTACCTTTGAGCCCATAGATGATTGCCACACACTATTCTAGAACAACTTGATGTACATAATAAGGTAACTTGGTGAGCCCATCTTTCCATTACATTAACTGTAATCCGAGTGCCCACCACATTACATTTTGATCTTGCTAAAGCCTTCCATTAATAATCATTTAAATAATCGATTGATTTTCATTCCATAACTTGATGACATGAGCTATCTCATGTCCATCTCCCATGAATTCAACATCGATCCAATTCAAAACATCTATTCTCGATGTGGAATGATCAAGATCCTATCCCACCAAGCTCTATGCCGAGCTAGCTTATGTGCTAAGATCCATCAAGCTCTTCTATGTGGGTTTATCTCTAAGCTTGTTTTGTTAAGCCTTGTTTTTCCTTCAAGCTTTGTTTCTCATTATGGGCCAAGATGCATTCAAATGGTGATTCAGACTTGTCTTCATTGGGATCCAATCTACATCGATCTTGCCGCTAAGTCCAACACTATCATTGTGACCATCCCCTTAAAATTGCTTCAATCTCTTGTGACTTTCTATATGTACTCATTTTCCTTATTGAACTAATTCAAACTCGTAGTGATATTCTCATGCCTTTGTAGCTTGACAAACTTCTTGCAAAATTTTTTGAAAATAATGATTCAGTCATCTGAGCTATTTTCATGAGCTCCCATTGCTTTATAGGATTCATCTTGCGTTGATCATGAGTTTCTCACGTATGTTGCATTTTTGAGTTCCCTTCCATGTCTGGGTCGACCATTCTTCGTGTGAGCTGTTACACATCGAGCTAATATTTGAAATGCTTTAATAGTGAACCATAAAATCCATCAATTCCATTGTCAGTTAGTTTAATTATCATTCTACATTCCAATCCCATAACTCAAAGCACTTTTCTCTTGTTGAGCTTGTTCATTTTTGGACAAAAATTTATCTCTGATCATCCTCCACACTCTCATGGCTTGAGTGAGTTAACCATCCATGCCACTTGGTCTTTCCAATGAACCTCCTCATAGATTGAAAAATGAATCACCATCTCGATTTGTAGCCTCCCTAACAACTCGACGATAACTTGGCCGGTGACTCGGCTTCCAGTTGTAAATTCAATTTATAAAACTTATCCCTTGGCATGCCAAGTGATTATCCCCATGTGGTAATGCTTCTCATGATCTCCATGAAGTGGAAATTCTGTGATGGTTTATCATGGCATTGTCTCCACTTAGAAATTATTTCTTCAAATTTCCCCACACATAATTGTTGGCTTGTCCTACAAAGGTATTATCCCCACTGTCATGGCCACAAAGGCTTGAAAATCCACTTCTAAGTTACTTGCTATCCCCTATAGGCACTCACTTGATTCATCCGAGAAACTTCATCACCCTTGTTTCTAACTCAATGACTCGCCTTCATGACTTTGTGCCTATAATTTTCCGAGTTGTTAATTTCTTTTCTCCAGTGATCCCAAGGCCAATTCAAGATCATTTTACCCCTTTGCATTTGGATGATAAATCCATTATCACCGAGTGACTTGACCTAAACCTCTCACCACCATTTTGAGCCTAAAATCAATGTCCCGAGTTGCTTAAGTGAAAATATCTTGGAGCTCAAGGTTGAGCTCACCTGTAATAACTGAGCCATCCATACAATCTTCACGAGCTTCATTCACTTGACCTCACTAGACTGTACACCGAGCTCTCGATAATGAGTTCCTTCTACACCAAGCTGAGCTCATGATATGATCTCACCCCCTCCAAACCAAATTGGTAAATAACTCTTTAGAAAACTCACCGCAACATGTTAATAAACTCACCGAGCATCTCGTTGAGATTCTCGGTGAGCCATTTGGCTTCAAAACCCTATTAGATATTTTCACCTTTGTCTCCATAAAATTTTGAATATCATTGAATGTTCTTGAACCATGAAGATCGTGAAATGAAAAAAATACCCCTTTAAATGTGATTAGTTAATTTTGACCACATGTGCCCTTATTACCTAGAAGGGGGTCCGATACAGACAATTCTTCATATCATGCAAAACTTCAGTTTTCAAAACCCCAGAAATGGAAAACCTAATCCATGATGATCTTGACTACTCTTAGAAAACTATGAATGTTTTTAAAACATGAAATTTTTGTTTGTAGGCCTTCAAGTTCTTCCGCCAATCCCTCTTCGGTTCAAAGGTACAATTATTCCCATTGTTCAATTTTTCTCTAAGGGGAAAAATTGGATAAAATTTTTAGCAATCTCTCGGGATGATTTCTTGCTAAGCATAACTCCGTTAGCCTTAAGTCATCCATTGGGCATGGAGTCAATATTGGAATCCTGAAAGCAATTTGATATTCTGTGATACATCCTAAATCCCCTTGAGCATATCCGATCTTGGACCTCCCTGGAATGCTAAGCATGAAGTATACTAAAACTATTGAATGCTTGACATCTATGGAACACTGTAGAATTTTGAATGAGGTAGATCATGAAACTCTTATGGAAACCTTGAATCTTCCTTCTCCTTTAACACCTCTAATGATGAAATAATGTGCAACAACAAAAAACACAACAATAAGGAAATAAAAATAACAACAACACACACAACAATGTGCATAAGAACTTAGAGGAAAACACCTAACTAACTATACAGGGGTGGAACGCTACTCAAAAGAAAGCTTTGAGTTGTATCCCATTCACATGAATGGGCAATTATTCTCCATTAGGTCTGGATAGATGAAATGAATTCACCTCTTTGTAACTTGTGATGATGTATGGCCCACTCCAAAGAGAATCAAACTTGGCGTGCTTTCCTGGTTTGGCCCTATCTTCATCCCATTTGAGAACTAAATATCCCTTTTGAAAATACCTATTGGACACCTTCTTGTCAAAATATTTCTTAACCTAAGCCTGATGTTGCTCCAAAGTATTCATAGCCTTGTTTCATACTTCCTCTAACTCCATGAGTTCAACAAACCTTACTATCAGAGGATCACTCTCCATAACTTCAATTTGATGAGCTAACTCCAAATAAGGTAACTCCAAGGAGAGTGGAATTTTTACTTCCCTTTCATATATAAGCATGAAAGAATAATTACCTATGGCCCTTTTAGGTGTGATCAAATTTTCCCATAAGGTGGTCTTAAGCTGTGTATGCCAAGTCCTCTTATGAATTTCCATCAGTGCGCTTAATAATCCTTATGAGGTTTTTGTTACTAGACTTAGCCAATCCATTTCCTTGAGGATAGTAATTTGATGAATTCTTGAGGTAGACCCCATTAGCCTATTCACTCAACTTCATACCAAGAAAATCCATCATGTTGTCTAAAATAAAAGTAAAAGGAACAGCAAACCTTATTATACCTTCCAAGAAATCCAGATTTGCCTTTTCATTTCTCTCGTTTCAATGCTACCACCTCTTTCCATCGAGTAAAATATTATTTTGTAGTAAGGAACCATTTATGTTCATCACTCTGGATGGATGATTAATCATTCCAATGAAGTCAAACCCCATTAAATGAAGGGTTGATCCACTTGGATTGGATGCAATGGAAGAGCCGCCAATATCTACTTGCCTATGAAAAAGGAACATTCCTTACATTTTTGTAGCCATAGATGGGAATATTTGAACAAATATGACCAATAGTACCCATCTCACATGATCTTGGTAGCAGTTGTTTGTGTAGAGTAATGTCCTCTATTTAGACCAATATGAAACTCTTCTAGTATCTTACTTACCTGTTCCAGTCCTACGTGCATCAAGGAGGACACCGTTAAAATCCTTTTGAAAGAGAAAATTATATACCAAAACATATGGAATAGATTGAATACGGAAAGTATGTCTTTGGTTTTTATCCATGTTCATAGGATATACTCCTAAGAAGAGGAAATTATTCATTTTGGATAACCAGTCAACTTGCTCATCACTCTCATCAGTGTTTAGGAGCATCACATCCTCATCACCTTTTGATTCCATGTCTACAACAAGTTTTTGACACAAACCTTTACCTCTGACAATTTTGGTAACCTTGATATGCACATCATACTCCATCACCTTCGTGATCCATCCAACGCACTTTTTGTTCATCTCTTTGTTAAAAAAATTCCTTGACACCTGGATGAGACACCATCAGATGAATTATGTTGTTAGACAACATTTGATTTAATTTCTTCACATCTTGAATAATTGTAAAGAACTTTTTTATATGAATGAGTATTTGAGCTCGTAGTCTTTGAGGGATTGACTGAAGAAAACAATTGGTTGCTCCATCAGATCATCATTTTGTTGGGTGAGGATCCCTAAAATGCTCTCTTGACCTGCAAAAGCATAAAGGATAAAGTCTTTATCAAACCTGGGGTTTACCAATGTGGGAGCTTGAGAAATTTTCATTTTGATGGCTTTGAAGCTTTCTCATCCTTCCTTTTCCATGAGAATGGAATGTTTTTCTTCAACATGGCTATCAATGGTTTAGCCAATGTTGTGAATTGAGGGATGAATCTCTACATGAAGTTTATGGTTCCCAGAAAACTCTGGAGGCCCTTCCTATGACTTGGGAGAGATAAGGACATAATCAAACGAATCTTGGCTAGATCAATTGATAGTCCTTTTCTGAAACAACATTCCCCCACAAATTTCACTCGTGCACTAAAAAAATACACTTCTTGGGATTAAGTGAACCCCAAATTGCCTACACCTTCAGAAACCTTCCTTCGATGCACGATCTTATTGTCTCGCATGCTTAGAATATACAATTATGTCATCTAGGTAAACCAAGATGATATCGTTGATTAGTCCTTTAAACACCATGTCCATGGATCTTTGGAAAGTATCCTGGTGTAGGACAATCCAAACGGAATTTTGTTGTAGGCATATGTGCCCCACTTGGTAGTGAACGCCATTTTGAATTGATTAGATTCTTGGACTAGGATTTAATTATAACCCAAATATCCATCGAGAAAATAAAATATTTGAGCTCCTACCACCGTTTCAAGGATCTAATCCATTGATGGAAGAGGATAATGGTCTTTTAATGACACATAATTCATATCCCGAAAATCTACGCACAATCAAATCTCTCCATTCTTCTTCCTTACGGGAATCAGATTAGCTACCCAAGAGGAGTTCTTGATCGGAAAAATAATATAGGCCTCAATGAGTTTGGTAAGCTCCTTTCTCATTAGTGGCTCAATTTTTGGATTAATTAGCCTCTATTTCTGACAAACTGGCTTGGCATTAGGATCTAATTCAATGGTATGTTTTGCTAGACTTAAATCAAAACCACGTAGGTCTTTATAGGTCCACACAAAAATGTCATGATACTCTTGAAAAATTTTGATGAAAGCTTCTTTCTCCTTGGAAGTACATACTTTTCCAATCTTCAGAAAGTTCTCATGTGCTACCTTGACTTCCTCAAAATATTCTTCTTTGACCACCATTTGATAGATTTTTCTTTTGTTTGATTATATGAATTGAAAATGGATTCCAAAGTGACTAAGACTTTTTGTAGTTTTTTGCTCTTTAATTGTATAATTTGATCACCATATGTCTCTTGCAACTTATCCTGATTTCTTATAGAAAACTCCACCTCTTCTTGGAGGAAAAGAACAATTTGTTTGTCACTATCGAACACTTTCCAGCTTACTCAAATTATCAAGGACTACATATTGAACCACCATTTTGAAAAATTTCTTCCCTTCTTTCATGATATCAATAGGTATGACGTATTGCAAGCCAATTGTAGCAAGCCTATTGGCATCTTGATTTTCATTTCTAGAACTGCATAGATTCTAAAATATTTGAAATATTCAATCATGTCCCAAAGATCGGTTCTTGTATGATCTTAAAATATCATTCTTGGATGAACTACATGTTTTCACTTGATGAACAAATAACTCAATGTCTCCAAAATAGTCGATCCTTGATCCCCTTCTATTGGGCTAGTTGAATTCCTTATATAAGGGCCTTGTATTCAACAACATTGTTAGTGCAAATAAACTACAACCGAAAAGATGAGAAGTATTTATCCCCCTTTGGATAAATTAACATAACACCAGCACTAGATCCATTCTTACTTCTTGAGCCATTGAAGTACAATTTCCAGAGTCCTTCTGAATCACTTGGTGTTTTGACAAGTTGTGGTATGATCGTATCTTATTCATGAATACAGTAGGTACCTAATCAAATTTCTTCCAAAAGTAGAAAATAGACCTCTTCTTATACCAAAACATCAGTGTAGGCATCATAATAATGATCTCCACTTACTTCATCTAGCACAGTATCAGAAACTTCTTCAATGAGAGTGGTTGGTTCATGATCAACATCTTCTTCTTTTGGATCTCTGATGGTGTAATTCCAATTTAAAGGACTAGCAGTGTAGGTATTTACATGATTATGGTAGATTGGTTCTTCCCTCTTAGTCACTTTGGTTCTGTATCAAGTCCTGAGAATCATATGTTACCAATCGGCCAATAAATAACTGCCCATCTTGGTAGTAAAATATCTTGATAGGTAGATGGTGAAGAGAGGAGGAAGATCAATGACTGATATTTCTTGGGTGAAAGAAAACTTTTGCATAAATGGATGGTAATTTGAAGTCCTTTGATAACTCCAACAGTCTTAATAGTTGTGCCATCAAGTTTAACAAATCCTCTTGTAATCGGCACAAATTTTATGCCTAGTACGTCTGCAATTTGTTTGGGTATGACTACACTATTGGCACCAGAATTGATCATGCAATTATGCACCAGGTGGTTGCAAATGATCAAGGAAATATAGAATTGAGGTGGTTTTTGGATTTAGGAATACTTTTCCTTTTTGGTTGACAAAAAAATCCTAGTCGTTGTTTCTTCATGACCTGACGATCCGTTAGTTGTACTAAAACTATTTAGAGCCTCTCGCAACAAATTTCTTTGAGAAGGAATTGAGAGTGCATCCCACATAGTAATGCTTAGATTGGTTTTCTTCATTTTTTCTACTATGCTAAAGGGAATAGCTCCAAATTTGTTGACACTTATTTGGGCATTGGGATCCTCCTTTAGAAAGTTCTTGTTGGGTATTGTGATGCCTAAAGAACCTTCTTTCCTTGCATCTTGGCTAATAGGTATTTCTGGTAGTTTCTTTCCCACATATTTATCAACCACCACTTGTGTCTAAGGCTATGAAGTGGATGCTTGATCAGATTTGGAAGTTTGAGGTTCCATTTCTCTCTTCTTAGAATGATTGTTTTCTGCCACTGATGAGGAATTTGTATTCAACCCGCAAGAATGTTCTCGACTACCGGTTTAGCAAAGTGATTTCTTCAGGTGCTTGTGGTTGATCTATTATTTCTTGTGTATATGTGTTCTTTGTTAGATCAGAAGGGGTAGATACACTTTGAACCATAAGGGCCTATCCAAGAACTCCATTGGGACAAATATTTTTATTGTGGGGTTGAGAACAAGGATAACACCATTCGTAGTCTTGAACTAGGTTATTCTAGACATGTACTATGGATCTATATGTTTCAAAGACCTACATTCGTAACTTGATTTTTAGCTTGATTTTGAGGCTGATTGTTCCCTTGAAAAGGAGGATGGTTAGCCTGATACTGCTGATTTTGTGGCTGATATGGACAATTGTATTGAAATTGTTGTCTCTTGAGTGTAAAAAGCTTGTTTCCAAAAGTTTACAGCAGTGAATTGACTTCAAATAGATCATTTGAAGAGGTGGGAGAAGATTGAATTGGTTTATTAGTGGTGCTAGAATAAGAACAATGATAGGCTGATTTTTTGTAAGATCCAGAGAAAATGGCATTGATGGTCATGGAGCTATCTTTTTAGCCCAAATCAAGGAATTTTCCACTCTTATGACAATGTCGTAGGCATCATGTAACATAGCCCATCTGATGGATTGGATCATAATTGCTACATCGCTATTCAAGGATTGTAAATAGTACAAGAATGCATTATGTCAAGAAGGTTTTATATGTTCCAAAATCCTATTCTAGGTCCTATGGAATTGGAAGTTGAAATCACTCATGTATTCTTGGGGAGATCTCTTCATGGTAGTGAGTTGTTCAAAAGAAATAGGTGATCACTCTTGTCTTCAAATTGTTTACAGATCTTTTCTCATAACTCATCCCAAGTGGTTATACTATGAACACTTAACCCTCGAAATCATTAAAGATATTTTCCCTTGAAAGAGGTAGCAAGAATTCTAACCGCAACATTGTCATCTGTGATGTTATGTATGGGACAAATGCTAGCTACATCAAGAATATGTTCCACTATAGTAACACGAGTTTACCCTATGTAGAAGGGTAAAATTTTGAGCACCGTAATAGGTATAGGATCACGTTGAGCCAACAGAAGAGGACTACTTGCATTGAAAGGGAGAAAAACTTGGTTTCATGTCATAAAAACAAGAGGTTGATTGCTCCTTGGTGGAGGAAACCTTCCGTACGGAGGATTTGAATGACCCCTATGAGGTAGATCTGCAATTGGTGATGTTGAAATTCCTCTTCTTCTTCTCTTTGGAGGAGACAAGGAAAGTTCGATATGTTGATAATTTCCTTGCTTTGAAGAAGATTTTTTTTTAATTCTTTACATAAGTTAACGTCTTTGAGATTTGAAATCCAGAGATATAGTCGCTAGGTACTTTGACTTGTCTAAGTGAGAAGAGAAGTACCAACTCTGTCCCACCGGGCATGCCAAAAATTCTTGTCACCAAATCATTTCACCCTCCAAATGGCTAGAATGTGAACAAAAAGTTTGGTGTGATTGGGACACATGGGATCACCTCTCAAGATATGGGACTTAGGCTCAATTTGAACCTCTGAATAAGGCCAAATTTCTCTTCCTAAACTAAGTGTTGTAATACTCCTAGTGTAATAAAATGGCTATCTAGTCCTATGCTAACATTTCTGTGAGTTATCGGAAGATATTTGTAGAAATGAAACAATATTAGGGATGGTGATGCATGAAATAAAGGGTGTTGTTAGACTCAAGAAGGGTTAATTTGAAGAGGGTGTGTGCACCACAAGTCAACTTCACCTACTGTAACTTAGAGAGGGTGCAAAATACCATAGACTAGGAAGAAATCATTCCCTTTGTTAAAATAAATTAGGAAAACAAGTTATTAGTCTTCGAATGAACAAGAATGAACTTGAGAAGGGTGAAAAATCACCAAAACTCAACTACATGAAATGATCCATCACTCACTAAGAAAATAACTCCAAAACTAGCAATAGAAATGTGAACTTGCATAGTATACCTGTAAGGATGAGAAAAGGCATAAAGAATTATATAATGATGAAAGGACTAACATTAGTCACAAAACACACACTTTTATTTCTTCAATAACGTGCACAATGCATCATACATTTAGAAGAGGAAATGGTTTCCATTACATTCTTGAAAAAGAGGCTTGAAAGTTCTCTCAACATATAAGGACAACTTGTAGAAGAGAGAGGACTCTTGAAAAATTGCACTTGCCTAAGATGTCTAACTTTCCAACCTATCTGACCTATTGGAACCCTTTGGAATGAACCTCCAACTTACATTTATAGAAGTATATGTGAGAGAGAAGAGGAAAGGTCATAATTACATTCCTAAATTGAAGGAACATGATGTATTTATTACAGTTGGTTGAACCACTTTGAGAAGCTTCCATCATGTGTCATTAATTCCCGGTGGACCTAGTTCTCCTTAATTCATTAAAAGAATATTTAAATAAACTATTTTAATAACAATAATTGTTATTATTAATAAAATATTTAAATAAAAATATAATTTAATTGAAATTAGGTGGGACTCCCATTGACTAGTTTGATTTGAGGAGAGGGTTCAACTGAGAAATGTCAAAACAAATAACCCAACTCGGTGGTTAGATCACTAAGCCAACTCACCAAGTTGGTTTCAAGCTCCATGTTCAACATCTCACAATAGTGGCTCTTCCCCATTCATCGAGCTCATTCGTCACAACTGTTGTGACCTTATCTCCCCGTCGAGCTCTTCTCCTTCAAAATTTCTGAGTGGCTCGGGTAAGTTTGAAACCTCTTGTGAATCTTCCAAGATTTATGTGTCCTTCGTATCATGGAAAAAATGAGCTCCTTGTCACATCATAACTAAGCCACTAAAATCTATGCCAAGATCCTCTTATCTTCATGAATCACCTGGTCCTTGATGAGTTCCCCTTCATATATGCATTGACTCTCACGAGTTAGGCTTGAATTACTCCATGAGTTACTCATCGCCAAGTTGAAGGTGAAGGCCAAGCCATCTCTACATTCCTTTACCAAACTCACTCACACCATTCAAACTCACCACCGAGCTCCTTTGTTTAATGTCGAGCTTATCATCCTCCACTCCCTAGTTCTTGCTAACTCATCGCACAAGTTGACTCATGTAGCCAAGCTCTCCTCTAACTTCCAAGTTCTGTCTACCAACTTCCAATACCGAGCTCGAATGAACTCACTCTTGCAACATGATTTTAACTCATGGAAGGAATCACCCTTGTCTTTTTTATTAAGATCCTTCATCGAATAAGAAACTGATCTTCCTTCACCTCATGCATCTTCCTATGTGTGATGAGTTCTTTTTTCTCACTCTGTGGTGAGCCACTTCAATGTATTCTTATAAGCTCCCGGTTGAGCCATATCTACTGAACATGTTGAAAACTTAACTCGACTCATGTTGACTCTAAGTAATGGGATTCTACACTAATCTCACCAAGGTGGGATAATGTTAACAAGATGTTAAATTTGACTCAACTTGTTGATTCTAAAACTTTACCTTCACTACGAGTTTCATCTTCCTCACATTATCACTCCGACTTCAACGACTAAGCCGAACCCAACGATTCTTACCTTCTAGCCAATAGATGATTGCCACATGCCATTCTAGATCAACTTGTCATACCCAATAAGGTAACTCAGTGAGCCTAGTCTTTCACTTACATTAACTATAACCCGAGTGCCCACCACATTACATTTTGATCTTGCTAAAGCCTCCCATTACTAATCATTTAAATAATCGATTGATTTTCATTCCATTACTTGATGACATGAGCTATCTCTTGTCCATCTCCCATGAATTCAACATCAAGCCAATTCCAAACATCTATTATGATGTGGAATGATCAAGCTCCATCTCACCAAGCACTGTGACAAGCTAGCTTCTGCGTTGAGCTCCATCGAGCTCTTCCACATGGGTTTGTCTCTAATCTTGTTTTATTGAGCCTTGTTTTTCATTTGAGCTGAATTAATTTTATGGGCCAAGATGCATTCAAATGCTAATTCGGGATTATCTTCATTGGGCACCACTCCAAATCGAGCTTGGTGCAAAGTCTAGCACCATCATTGTGACCATCCCCTCAAACTTGCTTCGATCCTTGTGACTTTCCATATGAACTCGCCATCCTTATCGAACTAATTCGAACTCGTATTGATATTCTCGTGCCTATGTAACTCAACAAACTTCTTGCAAAATATTTGGAAAATAATGAATCGGTCATCCAAGATCTTTTTATGAGCTCCCATTTCTCTACAGGATTTATCTTGTGTTGATCATGATTTACTCATGTATGTTGCATTTGTTGAGTTCCCTTCCATGTCTTGGGGTCAGCCATTCTTCCTACGAGCTATTACACATCAAGATGACCTTTGAAATGCTTGAACAGTGAACCTCGAAAAGCCATCAATTCCATGCTCAGTTAGTTTAAGTCTCATTCTACATGCCAATCCCGTAACTCAAATCACTTTGCTCTTACTGAGCTTATGCTCTTTTGGATAAAATTCTATCTCTGATCATCCTCTACACTCTCATGGATTGAGTAACTTAACCATCCATAGAACTTGGTCTTTCCAATGACCCTCCTCATATCTTGGTGAACAAATCACCATCTCAACCTCGTAGCCTCCTAATAACTCGGCAAATAACTCAACATTTGACTTGGCTTTTAGTTACACATTCAATTTACGGAACGTATCCCTTGGCATGCAAAGTGATTATCCCTCTGTGGTAATGCTTCTCATGATCTCTATGGAGTGGAAATTTTGTGATGGTTTTTTGTGGCATTGTCTCCACCTGGAAATTAGTTTTTCAAATTTTCCCACATGGAATTGTTGGCTTGTCCTACCAAGGTATTATCCCCACCATGGCTGCAAAGGCTCAAAAATCCCCTTTGGGTTATTTTCTATCTCCTGCATGCACTCACCCGATTCATCTGAGAAACTCCATCACCCTTTTTTATGACTCAATGACTCCCTTCACAAATCAGTGCCTATGATTTTCTGATTCATTACTTTCTTTTCTCTGAAAGCCCAGCCAATTCGAGCTCATTCTCCCCTTTGTGTTTGGATGATGAACCCATTATCACCGAGTGACTCGACATGAACCACTTACCACCAAATTGATCCTAAACTCGGTGTCCCATGTTTATTAAGAAAAAATATCTTTTAGCTCGAGGTCGATCTCACCTATAACAACTAAGCCATCCATACAATCTTCACGAGCTTCATTCACTCGAACTCACTAGAATTGACACCGAGCTCCCGATAATGAGTTCCTTCTACACCAAGTTGAGCTCATGATATGAGCTCCCCCTCCGAACCAACTTGATGCATAACCCTTAGAAAACTCGCCGCAACATGTTAATCAACTTGTTGAGCAGCTCGGTGAGCCATTTGGGTTCAAAACCCTATTAGATATTTTCACATTTGTCTCCATAAAATTTTGAATATCACTGAATGTGCTTGAACCATGAAGATCATGAAACAAAAAAACCCTTTAAATGTGATTAGTTAATTTTGACCACATGTGCCCTCATTAGCTAGAAGTGGGTCCAGTATATAAAATTCTTCATATCATGCAAAACTTCAGTTTTCAAAACCCCGAAAGGGAAAAACTAACCCATGATGATCTTGAATACTCTCATAACACTATGAATGTTCTTAAAATGTAAAATTTTGGTTTGTAGGCCTCCAAGTTCTTCCATGAATCCCTCTTCGGTTCAAAGGTACAATTGTTCCCATTGTTTAATTTTTATCTATGGGGAAAAATTGGATAATAGTAATTGAAATTTTCAACTAAATTTTTATTCATTTAATTATTCTAAAATATATTTTGTTTATGGTTTGTGAGGAAATTTTGACAAGCAACTCCCTTTCTTAGTCAAAATGCTATTTGTGAAAAGGTCATGGTTTCAATTCCACATGACATTGATTCATTAGGTAGACACATAATGTATGCATTCCTATAATAAGGTAGATGGAGGGTAAATATATGAAATCAAAGTGGACTCTTGAAGGGTCTAAAAGGATTAAAAACAATAAAACAAAAGGATATAAAGAATCATGAGATAATATAGACACCGCAATAAATGAAGAAGATCAAGTGCTATTCAGGGAAGGTGAAACCAATCTGCAGTAGGAAACTTTGTTGAGGAAGTATGAAAAAAATCCTAAAAGACTAAAGAGAAGAGAGAAGGAAAAACTAAAGTGTTCGAGAGGGTGCGTAACAAGGTGTGGACCTTAACTCCAAAAACAAAGAGAGAACCAAATAAATTGAGGAGAGAAGAGAATAAGAAAATGAAGGTACAAGATTAGATGTAATTTTTAGTAGGTTTATGAAGTTGTTTGTATTGTACCCAAAGAATCCATCATGGATAATCAGAGAAGAAGTGGTTTATAGTGAAGAAATTAGACCCAATCCATAAAGGTTAGTAGAAGATAATAGTACCCCTCTTCTAGGGTATATTTCACTTGACATAGATAGATAACTTATTACTTGGTATTGTTTAAATAATAGGGAGTAAGTTTGAATTCTAAAATAATTGTAGGATAATTTAAGATGAACATCCACAATACAAATAATTTTACCTACAAGTATTGAGGAATTAATTGTGGAATAAATCACAAAGGAAGTAGATTTTTTATTGAGAAAACATCCGTTACACATACTCTCTTTCAATGGGCATAGGGAAAAGAGTAGGGAGTCTAGAAAGATTAGAAATGTCACCAAAAATATAGACTAAGTTTCCCGAGTTTGTGAATTGTGATAGTGATTCTTTAGATTCAAAAGGGTAGAGGCCCAAATCTAATAAGGAAAGTGCAAGTCTTGGTACACATACTAATATAAAAAGTGCACAATCGAATCCAAATATGACTAGTAGTTCAATTCATATATGTGAATAAATTAATATAAAATTCATCCTATTATAGGAGGAACTATGGATCATATTCCTAATATCTACTTAAGTCTACAACCATATGACATGATTTGCTAATTTAGAACACTACTTTTTGAATTGTGAAAATGTGATGGGAAAAAAATAGTGACAATTTATAATAATAATAAGTGTGATCTTGTAGGAGAATTTCATGGAAGGATACTAGAGTTTATATACTCTATGAACATGAGCCACAAAACTATTAAATAAACATGCAATGCCCCTATGCAGGAGTTCAAAAGAAATAAGTGCAAAGGAAAACCATTAAATATTTGAAGGATATTAAGTAAAAATAAGGATAATATGTCACATAGTATGACACATAATTTTAATATGGCATGAATAAAATCAATTTCAAATTTTATGATCCATGTAAAGCTACCTAGTTTATGGATGGATTTCATAGTAAAATCAAATTTATAATTGTGTAGAGAAAATTGGCACCAAAGTAGAGGCAATTAAAACCGTATCGTAGTAGAAAATATTGAATACTATGGAGATATTGGATAAGAAATACAAAATATAGAATCCGAATTGGATGGTGTAATGTGCATATTGGTAAAATTATAAGAAGGAAAGAAACCTTGATTAATTATATGTGGCACATAAAGCAATGATGAAGCACATCATAAAAATGAATCCACTAAAATGTAGAATGGTAAAAGAGGATAATATTGTGAAGTATGTAGAGTATGGAGACACCAAATTTGTAAGTTTCATTTGTTACAACATTACATTTATCATCCTCATAACGTAGTTTATAACTTTTACAAATCAACTATGTATAAAGCTAAGGAATGTAGAGCATCAATGGACTTAAAAGAGAAATTTTAAGGAATGTATTCACATTCCAAACATAATTCTCCAAAAAAAAAAAAAACAAATTTCCTATAGATATAAATAGATACTCCTAGACTGAGTGTACATTGGTTCATTCATCTCCTTAATCAAACACACAATGGACCTTGAAATTTCCACAACCTATTATGAGTTGAGCTCGACATTATCCACAAAACATTATGGGTTGGAAACCTCATTTACCTACACAATTTCCCATGTGGATAGAACCTCCATTGCAATCTTATTATGGAGGATATTACGAACAAAATAAAGGATGGAATTACCCAAAGAGACCGTATGGTGTGTAAAAAGGTATATACTAGTAAAGGACGATGGATCCCCAAACTCAAACATAAGGAGTAATATGTTACCTTTATAGAAAACTTAACCACATTACATGGAGTAGTCCTTTAAATATATATCAAGAAGTGTTTTACGCATATTATAGGGTGTAGGCGCAACATAATACATAATATTTCCCAAATTGGAGAATCATAGGAAAGAATAATGAATGTGCAATGTTAAAATCATTAATGTGATGCCTAAAGACATTGGTTGACTAGATATTAGAGGAAAGAACAAGGATTGGAACATGTGGATATTCGTAGCAATCCCCAAGTTCAACATGCATATAATGATAAGTATCCAGATCTAAGAAAATATTAATAATAACTAGAATAATCTAAGGGATTACTGCATTCAATGTAGAATAGAGATGTCAATGTGTAACACAAGGAAGTGAAAGTGCACATATATGGCGATATGCTAAAGATTTTGAAGAAGAAAGGAGTTATTAATGCATTATAGGACCTTATGATAATATTGAATGTATTAAAAAAAAATTATATCATAAAAATATCTAATTTGTTAAAGAATCTAGTATAAATCATAACTAGTGGAGTAGTGTAGTCTAAGAATCCAATGTGATATGTCAAAACAAAGAAATATTGGGATGTAGACACTAGATTAAACATAATTATAGGAGGATATGAGATACATGATTCAATATTTGATTATGGGATCACTATAAATATGATGCCACTGTATACATGGGAAGTTATGAATGCTCTTATATTAGCTTACGACCCTTTCACTCTAAGTCTCACATATTATGGGAGAGAAGATATAAATATATGGATAGAAGATGTATAGATTCAAATAGAAGACCAAATATTAAAGGGATAATTTGAGGGCATTGATATGAATACTAATTAGACATACTATCCTCTTTTAATTGGAAAAATTAGGGCATCTGTTGGGAATGAGACAATCAATACAATGATAAATCATATGGAAGTGCACTTAGAAGAATATATCATTAACATACTCATGAAGGTATCTGAGAAGAAGCCATATGCAATCCCTCAAGAGATAATTTACCATATTTTTATTATATTGAGATCTATTTTAAGGTATAACATCAAAAGAGACAAGAATATCTCTAATACGAAAGGAAAAATACATAGAATGGTCTAGCAAGTGGGAAATTCCTAGTAATGTGCACTTTAAGAATCCATGTGTAGAAGAGGATTTTCATTATACAATTAGATATCCTAATAATTATAAGATAAATAAACTATATTAATTTTAACTTAATGAGTTGGATTATAAATATACTAATGGATAAAATCACATCCCATGGGAATTACTCCTTAATTAGTGGAGGCCTAAATGTAAATTTAAACATTAGATGTGAATAGAACATGAGATTATGCCTATAAAGATGGTTCAGGTACAAGAAAAAAAAATTCATAATAATTTGGGAATTCTAATTTTCATACATTCTAGGTTAAATTTCATGAACATTTACCATGTGAATAACTCAGGGTGAGCACACTAAAGAGAATAACAACAATATAATGGGTTGTATACAAAACAAATAACCTTGCATGGAGTGAACCAATAGTTATCTTGAGTGAAATATTTTTATTACCATATAGATTAAATAAACCTTGACCCACATATTACATAAATGAATTATCAAAAATCCACATTTAAGGATGTATTGATGCTTGGAAAATATAGTGATTGAGTCAAAATGGTAGGTTTATATTTTCCTAGAGACACTTACCCACTTTGTAAAGCATGGTAATTTCTTCAGAGTGGAGAAGAGAAACACACACTTGTATATATATAGGTGTATGGATATTTTATTCAAACCTTCCCATTTAAATATATTAATCCTATGGTGGATGAAACATTACAAAATATTAAAACATTTCTTTGTTATGGGACTATACATTGATGCAAGAGCATCAAGAAGGAGAGTAAATTTTTAAGTAAAAGGAATATTTGTCATGATTATAGAGGTTAAGGGACCAATTAGAATGGTTTTGAGTCATTTAGAGTCTGTTATAACTCATGACATGTTGAGTTGTGGTCTCTAATATTCAAAAATTAAAATAATGGTTTTTCCCTACAAAAAGGTATTTTGAAATTGTGAGTTCTTCTAAGCTATTGTGGACTTTTTTATGATGTTTTTGTGGTCTTAGGTGTTTAAGTGTGAGTGATAAGAGTTTACTCATGTAAGTAAATACTCCTAATGCATGAAATGGATAAAATGATGTATTTAAAGGTTAAAATGTCTTAAACTATAGGTTTTGAGTCATGATATGTAATCAAATTTAGTTAGGGGTAAAATTTTTGTGTGTAAAGGAAGTAAGAGCTTGCATTAAGGGAGTTAATTACTCAAAAGGAGGGAATGGGCTCATCGAAATGAGATCTTTGTTTTAAATATGAAAGAAATATTTTACTCTTGAGGAGTTAGAACATGAATGTGAGTGAAACTATTCAAGAAATGATGTAGAAATTATGAATGGTGGCTCCTAAATGTTGGTAAGATGATAATCATTGGTTCTTAATGTCTCAGAATGCATGATTGGAAAGTTTTTGTTTGAAGTTGTTTGATATGCCTTGAAGGTTCTTTGTAATTATGTGTTTCTTAAGGAAGGGGTTGAATGTTAGTTGTGCAAGTTCCATGAACTACATCAATTATTTCTCTCTTGTTAGGATGGACGACATTTCAAGGGCAATGTATAAGTGTTTAAGTAAATATTTAACCCTTTATTTTGAAATAAGAATCCAATGACTGTATCACTATTAAACAAGTCCTACAATTGGGAAACATTCTTGTAGTTTATTTACTCAATTTTGAATAGAGATATGTCGAGTCCTGGGAGAGATCATTTCATGCTTCCTACAATCATACAAGTGTATTGAAGTATAATATTTATCCTTAAGTATGTGATTTCTAATTTTCAAGTATGTGGAAATATATATATATATATATATATATATATATATATGTTATTTGACTCCTTCAAGTTACTATAATGATATATGTAGTATTTTAGGGGAAATATAAATTGCATGGCTCCTTAATTAATCATTCATTTGAAAATATCCATGGACCCAAGACTATGACTTGGTGTGACCTAGGCAGTGTGTTAGAGATGTTAACAAAATTAAAATTTGAGGAGAAGATTTTCTTCATTGATAGATTATAAACCTATAAGAGGTTAAAATTAATCCATATAAATGATTTGGAACCTTGAATAAAGGTGTAAGCAAGATACACTAAAATTTGTGTTTCTTTGGTTAACTCGCCCTCTAGCTTGGGTTTTGGGGAAACTAGTTTTTGGGGCCTTAAAACTTCAAAATTTGAATTGAAACTTTGTAGATGGTGTTGATATAATTATTCAGAGGATTTAGCAAGAAATATGCAAATTGGTTTTGGAAATTCTATGAGTTCTTAGAAGTGTTCTACAAGTACTTGTCATAGTTTTTGTGGGCTAAAATAAGGGGCGCTTTAACAAAGGAACCTTACTATGGATGTGGAGTGAGAAAATGAGACTTATAGGAAATGATGAAGACCATAATGGGTGCTAAAAAATCCCATAATTTTACATTGGAACCTTCTAAAAATTTAGAAAAGCTTGATAATTACTATAGGAAGACCTAGTAAGGGTTTATTGTCAAGATTTAAAAAGATAAATATTAGCAACTATGTGTTGACACAAGTCATTAAAATTTATGGTCATATTGGTATAGCTAAATATGATCTAATGAAGTTTTTATATTCTTTGAGGGTACTTGTAAAAGTCTAGATGCATAGTTGATCTAAGATTCATGGTCTTAAATGGGAAAATAAGTACAAGTTGAAGAAAAAGAAGGAATTTGCTTTCTTTAGCTTGCCCTTATTTTCCCCTTTAAGACCATGAATCTTGGATAAACTATGCATCTAGAATTTTACAAGTACCCAGAGGAATATAAAAACTTCATTAGATCATCTTTATCTATACCAACATTCCCATAAAATTTTAGGACTCGATCAACACACAATTCCTAATATTTCACTTTTGTAATCTTGACAATAAACCCTTAAGAGGTCTTCCTTAAGTAAATGTAAATATTTTATCGGTGTGTAGAAGGTTACAAATTAAAATGAGGGGATTATTGAGAACCCATTATGGTCTTCATTATTTCCTAAAAGTCTCATTATCTCACTTCACATCCATAGTAAGGTTCCTTTGTTAAACTACCCATTATTTTAGCACACAAAAACTATGACAAGGTACCGTAGAAGACTGTCAAGAATTCCTATAATTTCCACCAACAAATTTAAAAATTTCTTACTAAATCCTCTTAATAAGTTTGTTAACACACATCTATAAGGTTAAAATTCAAATTTTGAAGTTTTAAGGCCTCAAAAGCTAGTTTTCCCAAAACTATAACTCGAGGGTAGAGTTAACTCGAGAAAAACAATTTTTAGTGTATCTTGCTTCCACCTTTGATTCAAGGTTCCAAATCTTTTCTATGGATTAATGTTAAGATATTATATATTTATAATTGTTGGAAACACAAGGGGCTGAGAGGGGGTGAATTAGAACTACAATAAATTTTCTTTCACTTAAAAAATCATACATTCATCCATTATATTTTTTATACAAAATCCATAATCATGTGTGCTTATTAATATATCCAATATCAACCACAAGAGAAAGAAAGTAAATTAATCAACACAAAAACACTATATCTAAGTGAGAAACCCTCATGGGAAAGAAAACCCACTGAAACTTTGTTTATGTTACATAAAGAAGAGAAGTTTAATGCAGCACTAACTATAAAAGTATAACCAATCCGGTATTTAGTGAGGCACCAACCCCACAAGGAGCACTAACCCTACAAGAATCACTAACCCCTAATTTAGTGAAGGACCCACTCCATAAGGAGGCTACAACCCACTAAAGATGTCCAAGAACCAAGTCACCCACCTGAAGATATCTAATCTATGATTTTTTCTCTACCACAACTAATGGAGATCACAAATTCATCTCACAAACCCTAGCTCACACACTAGGTCTTCAATCTCTCATGATCTAGCTATTTATTCACTTGAAAAATATATAAAAACATGCACACATGCTATAAAAATTTATTCATCCTATCATTATCTTCCTCAGCCTTCAAATCATGCTATCATACCTGCAAAATATCTTTCTCTAGGTCGCACACCTTCCCTCCAAGTGCACTAGTTCAAAAATGAACCAAACAAGCACTTAACTATGGTTTTCTTACTTTCAAACCAAAATAGGTAGGTCCCTCATGATAATTGTGACCAATGAAACTAAAAAAATTCATAAATTTTAATTACAATAGTTATATATGACGCAAGTAGGTCATCCTAACTAAAACACACATTACAAGTGTCAAAAATGGCTCAAAACCCCATCAACACATTGTTACAAATTCCTAACATTAGTAACATAATTTATCATGGTCCATAACCCATAATAAATAATTAAAATATAATTAAAAATTCATAAATTGTCTTAATTATTATCATTCCATAAAATTATTTCATTTACTACGCACATTTTCCTTTACATATCTCAAAACAGCTTGTTTCTGCACCCTTCAACACTCTAGAAACTTCATCTCATCACAAAATAAATTCTAATCAATCAAAAAAATCCATTATAAAATTAAAAATAAATTTTATAACATGTATAATAATTATAATAAAGTTATAATTCATGAAACATCCTTCAATTCAAACCACAACAACATTTTCCTTCACCAGATCAACCTGCCAAAAACTTTATTTCCAAAGGTTAGATCATAAAATAATTTATACATAAATTAAATACTTCCAAATGGATTAATTGGATCCAAAATTCATCATTATTCACTTTCTAGGTGATATCAAACATCAACCTATACATCTTATGCTTAAAATAACATCAAAATTTCATCGAACACATGTTGTCTCTAAGTGCCAAAAATATTCCTACTCAAAGAATTATCTAGAAACCCTGTCAAATCACCTCATCATTAAGAAATCCATATATCAATGGAAAAATATCTAAATCCTCTTTCCATTTAAACTTTAATCATCTCAAAATTCCACTTTTAGCTTAAGTTATTCTCATTTTATCAACTCAACTATTTGAGATCCCAAACTCGCCGCTTTGACTAGTCAACCTATTTGGACCTCAAAACACCATGAACCTACATGATCATGTCCTGAAACTTCATGGAAATCAATAAAAACTCCCAATAATTATGAAACATCAATTTTTTATGTTATTTTTTTACCATCTTGTCCTACAACCTTCTTCTCTAGAAAATACTATTTTTATGTAGGGCCCACATATCATCATGACATAAACCATACATTTATGGAAAAACTGATGATTCCTCTAAAACATAAAATCATCAATTTTTATAAATCAATAAAAAATGGGTCACTACACTTCACTTTCTATCAACTGCTTCTAGCTAGAGTTTAACTAGGGTTTTAGACCTCTTTACCTTCTTAACATTCATTCATAAAACCCTGATGATAAACTGACCTGATTATATTTTGTGAAAACTTATAAACTCACTTTATAAGAATCCTTGAAATCAAAAGGTCCCATACAAATCACACTATTCACAATGAGCATAGGAAGTTGAACTTCAAGCTTGAAAATGACTTTATTTTCACCTTGTCTCACAAAATTAGTCATATCTCGTAAAAATAAACATCATGGGAATGTAACATTTTTCCCACAACACAAGGATACACCCTAATAACATCTCCAATAATAATAATGTCATAATTACCTCTCAATATTTATATCCACCGATACATTCATGTGCTAAACCGCCTATTTCTCACACATAGCTTCCCAAGGACCTCAAATATGCACTAAATCACTGAATGCAGACCTAAAAATGACCATATACCTTAGGTACATTGTCACAACATTGTTACCATGCTACAAAATTACTGATTAGGCCCGAATATCACTTCTCTACCTCATTATTGATGTTCCAAGGCTAGAAACAAGCGTGGAATGACCTGACTTAACCAAGAACTGACCATGATGACCTCAAGAATACCTATAGAAACCCATGACACATCATACTAACCATGTTTGGACTGGTGAAAGACACCAAATAGATCAATAAGTATCATACCATGATTCTACCTCGTAAACCAAACACCAAGACTTCTTAGAACACTCAAAATCTTGACACTACCAATCGAGCTTCATGCTTGACATTTGATTGACATCATAGGGAGACACATACAACACCATGACATCATTTTCCATCAATGTGTTTTTACATGAATGAAAACATAACCATACAAAGGGCCAACAATCTCTCCCTTTGTCATTAATGATAACCATCACTCGTAAACATTGATAGAAACCAACAAGACAGACACACCTACATGACCTTAGCTCCATGCTTATGAGATTATATCCCCCTTTGAAATCTATGAAAAAGGCTAAAATGACTCTACTACATGTAAAATGACAACACATGACTCAATATAATGGATAGAATGAACAAATTGACTTATATGACTCAAGAATCCCCCAAGGGACTGGAATTTATCCTCTTTGTCTTCTACAATAGTGAAATGATCCTATAAACTGATATAAGGTATAGAAATGCTCCCCCGAGCTAATACCTTCCTAATTTTGTCTTCATTCATGCAAGACATCACTCAAGAGAATTTTCCCAACTCAAAAACATACTATTTATCTTCATTTCTAACATGTCAACCATTAGGAAAAATTGTCCATGAACAACATTCACAAAGTGCACAAATGACCAATTTCATCATGCCAAATAACAACACATACCTCATGAATCACCATTCTAGGACTCCCCTTAGAAGCATACTGTAATTTGCAACTAAAAAACTCAAGGTTTAGGTTTCTTACCTGCCTTGCATGGCTTGAAGATGAAAAAGCTTTGTGCTATAGTATCTAAACTAATTATTCAGTCTTTATAGTCCCATAAACTATCTATTATGGAATATAAGCATGTAACCACCATACAAGACTCATAAACATATTGATAAAAGATCAAAATGACTCCTTTTCATAATAAGCATTCTTAGACCTGTATGACACCTTCTCCATATCATTGTACCATTCTTCACTTATCTTATGATGTTTATAACACTTAGGGATCATAATTATAGTACAAAAATCCTTTTAGTTCTACTTCAAGTTCCTCATTTTAATAATGCACATCACCAATCATCATGCCTCTATTTTTCTTGCTTTATAAGTTTCAACTCAACGTTATAGACCAAATTAGTACCTACTCTAAGTATCATGATATCCATATATTTGTTTCCTAACATCCATACTAGAAGGACCTTTCATTTTGACAACAATAATTATCATTCTTCTAATTGGGATAACACAAACCAGATTAACATTATTCTAGTTTGAACTCCATGAAGACTATCCTTCCATTCACCGTATCAAACCATCAACTGGCCTAATAATTTTTCAAAATCTTGGTTAATCATCTCAACAAGTCACTTTCAAATTTCTCGAGAAGTTGTATATTCACATTTTATATTCCCCATATCAGATCATAAGCACTATCATATTGTAAAATTTTCATGCATAAAGGTTACCTTCAATATTTTGACATGATATTCTTAACCAAATTCTCAACTCACGGAACTTCACATCATAGAATCAACCTCCATATTGATTTTTCAAGACCGACAGGGACCTCTCGAATGCCTCACTATAACTTGAGCTTACACACACCTGATATCAAACTTATATGCACTAATCTTGATCAAGAACAATGATAAACTCACCTTCATACTACAACACACCCTTTGAATCTTCTAGAACTTAGACATATCTTTATGAACTCGGTACCAAGATTCAAGATGATACTCCCCTTATTTTAGAGGGTAAGTGCATACCTATGTATTTTTTCATAGTATCAACATTATTGAAACATACCTTTTTCTTATCATATAAATCATTATTAAAACATGTATTATCTTCAACATGCTTGAGAAGCCTTCATTCACAACGGTATGAGAGATGTGAAAAATTTATCCTTAACACCATTTACACCTTTGGTACAGTCCACCGAGATGCTTCATAAAACTATGATAAGAGTAATACATTTGTTGAAAAGCTTGATTTTGAAGTGCCAATTTAGTTCCATGATGCGAGAATCCTACTTAATATACCTCCTTCATCAAGTATAGTACCTTATCTTCTTCATTTCACAGGATCCAAAACATCATCTCTTCACATAGACCATTTCATGCCCTTGATGGTTTCAATCCTTTCAAGCTTAAATACATCACTTTGTAGATTTTATGTTCTTAGCATTCATAACCCTCTTAGCATATAGCCTTCTCTCTTTAACTCGACTCACTTTGAAATTACCATTAAACTTGTAGGTTGATTTATTTAGATATTTCATTCAGCAATTTTAGGTTTCAACTCTCAAACCCTCAAGTATGTTCCATATTTTTCATAGTCACCCTGTAACAGCTTATTATTTCTATCACAACCATTTAAATCTTCTTCAACCGACTATGGTCATTGAAACTTAAAACTTTCTCTTCGACACCTTATTAGACCCATGCATTACTTTGTTCCCATCATAATTAGGTCATTTTATGACCAGTAGCAACTCTCAGTAGTGCTCCTTGGTTATGAACCAACTTACCAGGACCTCATACTCAAAGATAAGAGATTATTTGACATATAACATGGAATTACAAAAATAAACAACTCATGATAATGTCATATACCATGTTTTTCATGATGGAGATAATCAATTCTTAGGTCCTTATGATTGTGAAATATCCAAAAACAAATTGGAGAGTGAACAACTTAAAACTATATGGATTTTTACTTGATCACCATCATAGTAGCAAATGCATAGAGAACATCATCACCTATTTACAATCTTACTTAAATTAAGAACTCGGAGGAATGTACATATAAATTCTTCAACATATTGTACATAGAAATGGGTTTCATGGATTTGAAGCATACACACCTTACATAAAGTGACTGAGTTATCAATGCATATTAATAATCACTTGTCAACAACCAATTTTCATGACTTAGATTGAGAGTACAATCTTGATAAATGGGTATATCATTTTCCTTGAGAACCAACCATCTTGGAAACACACAACATAGATCGTAACAGATTAGAAACTTAGACTGTGAATAATCTCTTCAAAAATGTTCATGGCTTCAAATGCCATCTCTAAGCTCAGCCAACTTGTTTTGACCTTACAAATACATAGTACAAACTGTGATGATCCTTCAAGAACAAGCATTGACATAGTAGCACATTATTTCCCTTCTTGAGATGAATCAACACGACTTACTAACATAGACCATGAATTCTTATGATCAAATCTTGATTTTCATGAAAAAACTCTATAAGGGTCACGTACATGCCATTTACTTGATGAAAACATGACATATGAACTCTACAAACTTTAGAATTAGTCTTGACTTGAGCAGACTTTGACACATAAAAATGTTTATAGAGAAAATTGACACCATGATACCCTTTTACTCCTTTAGACCAATTCTTCATAACTCATATAAATCTTATATGTACCTAAATGTTTTTGAAAGGATCTTATTCTTCATGATAGTAGACATTTATTGGATTAAGCTTAGAACATAAACTATGATGCCCGATAGACCAAATCCTTTTAAAGGACTTACAAGAACTTTAAGGACTAAAAATGACTCAGACACCCATTACACAATGACCTACATATGATTAACACCTTGATGTGACATAAATAACCATATAAAAACCAATACAAACAACAAGACACATATTCACTCTTCATTTGAAATATATGAGATCTATTTAGCATATTGCACATGTGACAAGAACATATAAACTTTGAATGAGCATGATAGACTAACTAAATATAAGAACACATCACAACATTATGAAAAACTATAAATAAGGACTCAAAGTATCATATTCAAATAAAAGACTTCAAGAACAATGAATAACACGTTTATATAGGAATAAACACCTTGTAATGACAATTAACTTAAGGACTCACAGGTGAATCAAATGATGTACCTTATAACACTTGAAGTGTTCCAAACTCCAAGATGTCTCAACTTATCAAATACTGGTGATTGCTTCAACCCTCACTTATAATCAATCTTCTTAACCTCTTTTGCATGATCGAGACATTTTTTCATCTTTTTTTGGGATTTAACTCTCCTTGAATGACTTTTGATTGACTGAAACTGATTCTCCTTTGACTGATTTTGGTATCCACACTTCTTTCACTTTGGGAGACACAACCTTATTCACTTTCCTTGATGAGTCATGAGAACAAAAATTTCAATATGACCCTTTAGATGACACTTGTAGCAAGTAACATCATGTTTAAAACTTGACTAATAACTTCTATGTCCTTTTCTATTGCTCTAAGTGTACTCACAACTAAAAACTTCCTACAATACCTTTCTATATGACCATAACCATTGCAAACATAACAATAACCATGAAATTTTACATACCTCATTGCATTAGGATATCTAATAGGATTAGGACTTGAATATACCTTCTTTCTATGAACACCATCATCTTCACTTGATTTGGAACTAGGAAATGCTGATGGATCTGCAAGATTAGGCTTCTCAACTTATTTAATTTTTAGGGTTTGAATCTCCTCTTTGAAATTATCACATTCTTCTTCCTTGGCCTTAAGAGAACTTGTTAAATCCTTGATTTCAGTCTTCAATTTGATGTTCTCCATCCTATGGAATGATAAATCTTCTTATAGATTAAATACCACCTCTTTGAATTCAAATTTTCCATGCACACACACCTCACAAGGCTTGTTTTTAGTCTTTCACATTCCTCTTCCTTTGTGCTCGATTTGAAATGGCCTTCTCCAACTGACTCTTGAGATATTTTATGGTTTCTTCATCCTTCTTAGCTATGGCTTTCAATTCTTGATTCTCTTTCCTAATTTTCTTCATCATATTGTGCTTATAGGATCTCATCCAACATATTAGACTTGCTTCTCAAGGACCTACTCGATACTTGATTGTTGGAAGTACAAGCAAGTGAGGGTGGGGTGAATCAATACTAAAATAATTTTTCTTTCACTTAGCTAACCATAAATTCATCCATTATATTTTTAGATAACATTCATAATCATGTGTGCTTATTAACATATGCAAAATCAACCAAAAGAGAAAGTAATGTACTCAAAACAAGAAAACCATATGTAAGTGGGAAACCCTCATGGGGAAGAAAACCCACTGAAAATATGCTTATATTATAAAAATTAAAGAATTTTAGTGTATCACCAACTACATAAGGAGCACCAACCCTTGATTTAGTGAGGCACTAACCCCATAAGGAGCACCAACCCCTAGTTTAGTAGAGCATTAACCCTAAAAGGAGCATCAACCCCTAGTTTAGTGAAGCACCCACTCCGAATGGAGGTTAAAATCCCCTAAATATGACCTAGCATGAACTAAGACACCTAAAGATATATGATCTCTAATTTTTATGCTTCCACAACTGATGGAGATCATAAATTCATCTCACAAACCCTAGCTCACACAATAGGTCTTCAACCTCTCATGATATTTCTTTTTCTTCACTTGAAAATGGTATACACACATGAAAACATGATCTCTAATGTTATTAAACCTTTAATTATCTTCCCCATCCTTCAAATCATGCTCTCATACCTATAAAATATAATGAGAGGATGAAGAAATAGAATTCCATTGGGATTCTGATTGCTAGAAATCCTTTGATGAATTCAAACAATATCTATTATCACCACTTGTACTTACTCCACCCTGTGAAGGTGGGCCATTATATTTATAAATACTACTTCAAAACATGCCCTAGCTGCTATGATTTCCCATCGTGAAAATCAAGGCCATGAACAAGCCGTATACTACATTAGCCACACACTCCATGAATATGAAACATGCTACACCAAAGCTAAAAAATTGTGTTGTGCATTATACTTTGCCACCTCTAAAATTTGACATTATCTCCTCAATCACAAGACATGTGTCATTACTATCTTTAATCCAATTCAATCCATGCATGCTAAATCTTATCATAATGATCACATAACTCGATGGCTTATGCTCCTGACTAAATTTGACCTCAAAATCATATCTCAGAAATATATTAAAGGTCAATCCATTGCAGATCAAATCATCAATGCAACCCTTCCAGATAATCAAATCCTTCACAAAATTTTTCCTGATGAATCCATCAACAACGTCGATGAATCTGATTTCACACCCCTTAAAATGACTCTCTTCTTTGATGGCACTAAATTCCAAGAAGGGGGAGGAGCTAGAATCGTTATCGTATCGCCTTGAGCATTCCACTTTTGTTATCCTTCAAAATTAAATTCAAATGTACTAATAACATGACATAATATGAAGCATTAACTTGGGTCTACATACCACCATTCTGTTAGAGTCCAAATATTTGAAATCTATAGAGATTCATAACTCATTGTCAGTCAAGTTAAAAGAGAATATCAATGTATAAATGAAATCTTTTAAAAAAACAAGGTTTACGTCAACTTTCTCCTCAGTGCATTCGATCATTATACCATTCAAACCATTCCAAAATATTCTAACATACATCCCTCAGATACCTCGTTCATTTTGAAATAGAGAAATCAAGTGATAAGACTAAAATATTGGTAGTTGTTCAATGTTTAGATCATCCTTGACATAAAAATGAGCTTTCTTCCATGAATAACATTGACAACAATCTACCTGATCGATGGTGTACAAAAATATATGACTATCTCACCAAATTTAAACTACCATTAGATGTATCACATAGTGGTAAATGATCATTTCTGTAATGTGTCACTCCCTTCATCATCATACAGGGCATCCTTTATAAATTTAGTTTCGACAAGAATCTATTACGGTGCCTTAAATCAAAGAAGTCCATGATTACATATGTGGTGGTCACTTCAGTGGTAATGTCATCACTAAATGTGTCATACAGGTAGGGTATTACGACTACCATCACTAAGGACTATTGTGCATATGTGAATAAATGCATTAAATGCCAACTCCATTTGGATCTCATCCACGTCCCTAGTAAAGAATTACAGCCCACCCAAGACTTATGGCCTTTCTCTCAATGCAGTTATACCTCATCCAGTACAATTAATCCAAATTCATCTCAAAATCATCATTCCATAGTCATAACAACTGAATACTTCACTAAATGGGTTGAATCCATCCCTTTGACCTCAACAAAATCTAGACCTATTATCAACTTTATATATCAAGATATTATATGTCGTTTTGGTATCCCGCACAAGTTTATCAAAGATAATGGAAAATATTTTACAAATAAGGAAATTAAAATTCTCGGTGATACTTTTAACATAAAAATTAGTTTCTCATCACCATATTATCCTCAAGAAAATAGATAGGAAAATTCCTCCGACAAAACACTTAACAAAATCCGTATGAAAATGATAGACAATGCAGTAGGAACCGACATCTCCGATCCCATTTTCTCTTATGGCTTATCAAACTAACATCCACACACGTACATGGGCTATGCCCTATTCACTATTCTATGGCTCTAAATCCATTGTACCTCTTGAAATTCAAATTTTTTCACTTCATGTATCTCTTAAATATTTCATCTCGATGGGAAGAATATCACCAAGATCATTTAGCACAACTTGAACTATTAGATGAAAAGTATTTGGTAGCCCTCAAACATCATAAATTCTATCAAAAGTGTATTAGTAGAGCATACAAAAACATTTCAAGGAACTTGACTTTAAAATCGGTGATATTGTACTCAGAGAAAATAAAAATGTTACTACACTAGAACAAAGTAAACATGGAAATGTTCCTCCCATTATATTGGTACATACATTATCACTCACAAGTATGGGTCATGAGCATATATTCTTGGTTCTCTTGATAGTGAACCAAAAAAGGGAACCTTTGAATGCTTTGCACTTGCAGCCTTTT